>OX637644.1:1455396-2141860 GCA_951802225.1 Euspilapteryx auroguttella
TATAGGCTGCAATGATGATGATGATGAGGTATATCTGCATTTTTTTAGTTTTTTTTTGGGACAGTATAAAAAGTAAAGTTTACAACGCGGGTGTAGCTTTACAGCTTTTCCGCTTCGGAAGCGGAGAAAAATTGTGACTTTTTTTTACACCTAATGTAATTAACAAAACAGCTAAAACCAAAGAGTTTTAAGAATAATAACCACTCGTCGACAATGGATACAAATTTCAATAAAATAGCACTTATCAATACATAATGCAAAATAAAGTCGCTTCCCGCGTCTGTCCCTTTGTATGCTTAGATCGGAACGGATTTTGATGCAGTTTTTTTAATAGATAGTGATTCAAGACAAAATTTTATAAATATAATACATGCACAAAATACTAATAGGTTAGACGGTACGAAGTTCGCCGGGTCGACTAGTTGGATATAATATACATATACAAGGATTTCATTCCACAAAAAAACTCACCTAAACCAGTAATCTCCATTTCATCCTCATAGAACAGCCCAGCACGGTGCGCGAGCCTCCTATTCAGTATGGCGCTGAATCCGCACGAACATTTGATATAGTGATCGAGTTCGTGCGCGGCGGGCGGCGCGGGCGAGCCGGGAGGGGATTCCCCTGACCCGCCACCCGAGCATAAGTACGTCGCCGCGTCCGCGCCGCGGATGTTGCCCACCATCTATAATAGGCAAGGAAAGTTTGGTTGGTTTTGTTCGTAATATCAGGATGTGGTCCTTCGAGCCGGATCTTTAAATTAGTAGGAATTGTTTTTTTATGATTCTATCATCGATTCATATTTCTAGGAAAGTGAAGTGTAAGACATCTACAGGAAAGTAAAGTGTAAGAGGTTTGATTCGTATTATAAGAATGTGGTCCTTCGAGCCAGATCCATGAACAAAGTAAGACATAACTGTGTGATGTAACTGTGTTTCCTTCAGTAAATACATAATACGAAATTGCTGCCTACCATCTATAATAGGTAAGGAAAGTATTGGTTTTGTATGGTTTGGTTTGAAGTGTTAAGATGTGGTCCTTCGAGCCGGATAAATGATTCAAGTTAAAAAGATTGCCTAATATTTATGATCCTATCACAGATTCATCTTGCGAAGTTATAAAACATCAAACACGTTAGTTAGTACTAGATTATTTAATATAACAATTTCTGTTCATTTGTTTCGCTAAAACTCGATAGCGGCTGAAATTATTCAGTTGATTTTTGCTTGAAATGTTTGTCGTAGTACAGGAAAGATTTAAACGGTGAGAAATTAAGGAAAAATTGCAAGTAGGAGTAGTAAAAACAACAATTATATTTTTTTTACCATATAAGACTTAATCACGTTTGACAAAACTCTTAGTCCTTTCAGTTCAGTCAGTTAAGACTCAAGACAGCATCTGTCTTGTCAACTAGTATTAAAATAAAATAAAAAAAATCACTCACATTGGGCCCATCATGGCAGACGCAGACGGTGCAACTATCAAAGTTATGATCTCTGAAGACATTCAGCACCGTATCAGCCAGCAGCACATTCAGTAACAGCGGACAGGCGACGGCGGGGGGCGCGCGGGGCGAGGGCGGCGGCGACGCGGGGGGCGAAGTCTCTCGAGCCAGAGAATTCGGACCCGACGAGCGGTTCGAGGGCGGAGGGGAGGACGACCGCTTTGTACCTGTTTGGGAGTAGAGTTGTGATTACGTTCGTTGCATTTGTAAATGCTTAAATGGCTAAAAGTTAAAAATTTATGTTTATACATCTTATAATCTAAGCGGTTGACTGGTTAAATAGAGTAGATTATATGAAAAGAGCGAAAAGTAATGTATTATGTATGAGGGTGTCATCTATACCAATATTATAAAGAGGAAAGATTTGTTTGTTTGTTTGTTTGTAACGAATAGGCTCCAGAAATACTGAACCGATTTGAAAAATTCTTTCACTGGTAGGAAGCTACATTAACCCCGAGTGTCATAGGCTATATTAGATTTTCAAAAAAATTAGGGATCCTTACTTAAACTCAAATAATATAACCCAAGGTGCAATATTTTTTCCGTTGTTTACATATTTTGACATGTGGTTTGTTGTTGTTTGTTTTTTATTCGGCCATTCTGGGCAGTCAAAAGAACATAGTCTATAGAGCCAAGTCTTTTGTAGTATCTTATATTCTATGGCGTAACAAAGTGAGCCGGGAAAGCTCGTGTTAAATAAAACCCAAGTGCAGGTAAGTTGCAAGAAAAATTGCTTAAAACTTGAACAAGCGAGAGTTAAAAAAAAGGGTTATAACTTCACCCGAAGCAGAATAACTTTACCCCCAATTTGCATCTGCTTTTTATTCCATCCAACAAAACATAATTACGCTTCTTGAGTATTATTATTCGTAGTCCAGTATATAATATAGGTAGTTACCAGAGGTCTTGTCGCGGGGCGGCCTCTTCTGGTCGGGGCGGCGCGGGCGGTACACGGCGGCGGGCGGCAGCGGCACGGGCGGCAGCGCTGCTAGCATGATGATGTATAGTTACCAGAGGTCTTGTCGCGGGGCGGCCTCTTCTGGTCGGGGCGGCGCGGGCGGTACACGGCGGCGGGCGGCAGCGGCACGGGCGGCAGCAGCTGCGAGGGCAGCGCTGCTAGCATGATGATGTATAGTTACCAGAGGTCTTGTCGCGGGGCGGCCTCTTCTGGTCGGGGCGGCGCGGGCGGTACACGGCGGCGGGCGGCAGCGGCACGGGCGGCAGCAGCTGCGAGGGCAGCGCTGCTAGCATGATGATGTATAGTTACCAGAGGTCTTGTCGCGGGGCGGCCTCTTCTGGTCGGGGCGGCGCGGGCGGTACACGGCGGCGGGCGGCAGCGGCACGGGCGGCAGCAGCTGCGAGGGCAGCGCTGCTAGCATGATGATGTATAGTTACCAGAGGTCTTGTCGCGGGGCGGCCTCTTCTGGTCGGGGCGGCGCGGGCGGTACACGGCGGCGGGCGGCAGCGGCACGGGCGGCAGCAGCTGCGAGGGCAGCGCTGCTAGCATGATGATGTATAGTTACCAGAGGTCTTGTCGCGGGGCGGCCTCTTCTGGTCGGGGCGGCGCGGGCGGTACACGGCGGCGGGCGGCAGCGGCACGGGCGGCAGCAGCTGCGAGGGCAGCGCTGCTAGCATGATGATGTATAGTTACCAGAGGTCTTGTCGCGGGGCGGCCTCTTCTGGTCGGGGCGGCGCGGGCGGTACACGGCGGCGGGCGGCAGCGGCACGGGCGGCAGCAGCTGCGAGGGCAGCGCTGCTAGCATGATGATGTATAGTTACCAGAGGTCTTGTCGCGGGGCGGCCTCTTCTGGTCGGGGCGGCGCGGGCGGTACACGGCGGCGGGCGGCAGCGGCACGGGCGGCAGCAGCTGCGAGGGCAGCGCTGCTAGCATGATGATGTATAGTTACCAGAGGTCTTGTCGCGGGGCGGCCTCTTCTGGTCGGGGCGGCGCGGGCGGTACACGGCGGCGGGCGGCAGCGGCACGGGCGGCAGCAGCTGCGAGGGCAGCGCTGCTAGCATGATGATGTATAGTTACCAGAGGTCTTGTCGCGGGGCGGCCTCTTCTGGTCGGGGCGGCGCGGGCGGTACACGGCGGCGGGCGGCAGCGGCACGGGCGGCAGCAGCTGCGAGGGCAGCGCTGCTAGCATGATGATGTATAGTTACCAGAGGTCTTGTCGCGGGGCGGCCTCTTCTGGTCGGGGCGGCGCGGGCGGTACACGGCGGCGGGCGGCAGCGGCACGGGCGGCAGCAGCTGCGAGGGCAGCGCTGCTAGCATGATGATGTATAGTTACCAGAGGTCTTGTCGCGGGGCGGCCTCTTCTGGTCGGGGCGGCGCGGGCGGTACACGGCGGCGGGCGGCAGCGGCACGGGCGGCAGCAGCTGCGAGGGCAGCGCTGCTAGCATGATGATGTATAGTTACCAGAGGTCTTGTCGCGGGGCGGCCTCTTCTGGTCGGGGCGGCGCGGGCGGTACACGGCGGCGGGCGGCAGCGGCACGGGCGGCAGCAGCTGCGAGGGCAGCGCTGCTAGCATGATGATGTATAGTTACCAGAGGTCTTGTCGCGGGGCGGCCTCTTCTGGTCGGGGCGGCGCGGGCGGTACACGGCGGCGGGCGGCAGCGGCACGGGCGGCAGCAGCTGCGAGGGCAGCACTGCGAGCGGCGCGTACTTGGAGCTGCCCACGTACTTGCAGACCGTGGGAGATTTGAACACGTACGACCAGTCCTGGGGAGATTTGCTTGGTTTATTACTTTACTGCTGTGGAGGTGTCTTACTAATATATAGGAAGCCACCGAGACGAGATAAAAAATACGTAAATAATCCGATCGTTACAGAGTAAAACTGCGATAGCAAGCAAGGATATTTTAACGAACCAATCAGAATAAGAGTTTACCAGCAAGCAATAATCTAGCCAATCAGAGTTAAGGCAGGTTTCAAATTTTTCAACTATACTAGGTTTTTTGCAAAAAGAACTGCTTTACGTCAGGATGATTGAAAAAAAAAGTAATGCTTATATCAAATTATCTGCGTTTTCGCAAAATACCTAGTTTTTTTTGCAAAAAAACCTAATTATCAAATCTTACTACGACATATATATGCAATATTGTCGTTCGAAGTCGTCACTTCTCTCGCGGTACAGCACATTTATAAGAAGCTATTAATCATTTGGCACGTCGTCGTTAGTATGTTCATGTTCATTCTTTTTTCGTTTGCGTTAGATTAGATGTAACCAGTATTTATTCATTTCTCCAAATAAAAGTGTTTCTAGCCCCTGAATGTTTGTTGACATTTTTTATCTCTTCTCAGTGGCCTGTTGACTTTTTACTTGAAATGTTTGTAGTGGTTCAGGAAAAGATTAAAAAGTGAGAAAACAACAAAAAAAATGCGAGGAAAACGAAAAAAAAAAAAAACAATTTAATTTTCCCATACAAATAGCTCCATTGTTAACTTTGCACTTTATGGCGTTTCGTTTGACATAAATATCAGTCGTTTCAATCACTTTAAGACAGTACAACGTCTGTCGGTTCAACTAGTCTATATATATAAAACTCTTCCGTTACTGACTGACTGACTGACTGACTGACTGACTGACTGACAGACAACGCAGAGCCGAAACTACTGGGCGTAGCGGGCTGAAATTTTGCATGTAGGTTCCTTAGGGAGTGTAGGTTAGCACTAAGAAGGGATTTCCCGAAATTCCCACGGGAACGGGAAAAAACGGGAATTTTGTGTTTATGAGAAATCTGCGCGGGAAAAACCGCGGGGCAGCCTCTAGTCTAAAGATAAAATAATGTACCTGTATGTACACGAATAGAACTAGCAGACACCTACCTCTATAGGGTCGGGGGGCGGGGAGGCGGGCGCGGCGGGCGGCGCGCGGCAGGCGAGCCGCTCGTCGTCCGGCAGCGTGAAGCCGGGCGAGGGCTGCGCGTGCGCCTCCAGGCTCGGCGGCGTGGGGAACATCTTGCTCAGTTCCGTGGGCAGTCCGCCGCCCAATGCTAGTCTAGTGGCGGCTTCTTCCATTGATTTGTTCGAGTCCGGTGGCGTTTGGACTTGCAACTGGAGGGGAAGAGAGTCACAGGTCAATCACAAGGAAACATTATAGTTGCTGTCATGCTGTGCCTCAGAAAGGCGAGAGTGAAGATCATCAGTACTGGTTTTCCGGTCTAAAGGTTCGAATGAGCGCAAGTGTCGACGAACCTGGGATGACGGATATGCTAGCCCGTCTATTGAAGTAACAGTATAGAAATATTTAACCAATTCTAATTATGAGACTCGACTGACGAAGAAAAATGTAGCGACATTTTCAAGGCAATAAGTTTTCATTATTTCTTTGAATCAAATAAGCTCCAAAACAATTGAATCTATTAAAAAAAAAATACAATTTTAATCCTATTACGCCTGATAAACATAGAACAATCTCAAAAATCCAGAATAGCACAAAGGTTGTAATTACTTATATTGAAAAAATTGTAAGTGTAAGTTCGCCGTGTAAGCTAGTCTGTAGCAATATAACTGCCGCTGACTGACTGCTCCGTGGCTCAGTTGGCAGTGATGTGGACTGAGTAAGCGTGTGCACCCGGGTTCGATTTTCGGGCGGGGCGAATATTGATATGATGAATATCGATGTTTGTTTCCGGTCTGGGTGTGATGTTCGTCTCTGTGTGTGTTTCGGGCTCCCTAGATACAGGTTCTTCCTAGTTAGGGGCTCTGAGTGTGATGTGTTATTATTATTATTATTATAACTCACAAGTCTCACAGCCTCGTCGCCGCTGGCATCGTCCGAGTTGTCGAATATCTGATCGAGGTCCTTCAGCGTCGGACAGAGCCCGTCCGACGTGAACAGGTTCTTGTACTCCTTCAGGTCGTCCTGCAATTTAACATACGTTATCAAATTTTACTGTATTATCAAGCGTTTAACCTCCATGGTTAGGCACTGGCTTTGAAGTACAGTGAATGTTTGAGATATTATTTAAATGTAATAATAATAGTAATAATAACACATCACACTCAGAGCCCCTAACTAGGAAGAAACTGTATCTAGGGCGCCCGAAACACACACATAGACGAACATCACACCCAGACCGGAAACAAACATCGATATTCATCATATCAATATTCGCCCCGCCCAGTAATCGAACCCGGGTGCTCACGCTTACTCAGTCCACATCACTGCCAACTGAGCCACGGAGCAGTCAAAACTTGTTGTCACTTGTTTTCTTGAAATGTTCATGTTTTTTCAACAATAAATAGAAACCATCCACGCTTCATACTTAAATTATTCAGAAAATGAACTTAGTTGTATCGAATAGAATCGATATTACCATTTGTTCGGGCAACCGAACAAATTACGCTGACAATACCGTTTCCCGACAGCGGCGACTCACTTCAACGTGATTTCAATATTTTAATATTTAGTGCATTTTACGGGATCGCGCGGACCGGGTGCATTCATACATTTCATTCAACATTTTAACATTAAGAACTATTGTGGATTCGGACAATACAGTGACTTTGTGATAAGTATTCATGTGTTTTACTTAACATCTAAAACAACGCGCCACCACCCCAAACACCATTACCTTACTTAAAAAAGCAGTCGTTCCGCCTAGGCTAGATCAACAAATCGTTTTGCAAAAGTAAAATCTTCGCAAATATTTCTCTACGATTTCTATAATTATTTAGTGAGTAAAATAAACCAAATATGTGAAAGGTTGAAACATAGGAGTCATGTCCAGTGTGCTAGACTATATCAGGTATAATTTCTGCGGTCAAACTTAGGTCCAGCTCGATACTCGGTGGCTCTCGTGGGCTCAGCCAATGAGCTGCAGGGCTATTAAGCCCGCTTTTGCAATATTGCTTTGCGTCCTCTCTGCGTTTTTTTTTGTATTGACTTTGACACTTGGAGGACGAAAAGCAATATTGCAAATGCGGCCATGATAGGCCCACTGGTGCCTCTGCCTATCCCTTTAGGGGATATAGGCCTGTGATATTGAAGTAATACCTGCGGCGGCGCGGCGCGCGGCGGCGGGCGCGCGGCGGCCAGGCTGGTGTGTCTGTGGCCGGCGTACAGGTCGCGCGGCGCGGCGCCCAGCGCCATCTCCTCACTGAACACGCTCTCGGAGCCCTTGAAGCGCTTCACTGGGTGCTCCAGCCTGGTTGTGGTCACAGAGAATTGCTTTATGATCATTTTGCTAACTTTAAACATACAGATAAATCAATGTAAAATGAAAAATATAGTAGAATCTGCCTTATGAAGATAGAATCTGTCGTATGTAGAATCAGCCTACGTAGCATGACGACCCATTTGTCGAATCTTTCTGTCACTTTTGATCGCTTTTGACATTTAAATGCGGGAAAATGTATGGAGACGATAGACAAAAGTGACAGATAAATACGACAAAATGTCAGTCATACTACCGCCGCTGTCCATACAAAACCATGGTGTCAAAAGCAGAATCTGTCAAATGTAGACTAAACGAACGCTCCTTATTCAGGAAAGGCTAAACGAAGGCTTTCTTACAACTTCACGAAAACATTTTGGCCAAATAATTCTACAATTTAAGTAATCCGGGAAAATAATATTTAAAGCGTCTGTAAAAATTAAAAAAATCCATTCTTCAGTGTTGCATGGCGTGCGAGAGAAGAGGCCTATGTCCAGCAGTGGGCTGTTACAGGCTGATGATGATGATGATAATGATGAGTCTTCAGTGTTAAGGCATAAAGATGCCGGCGCACTCCACAGTTTAAGTACAGTCACGGACTCGTCAGCGTAACACTTCCAGTTTTTTTGTATTGTGAAAAATCCCTTGTTCTCTGGTATTTATAATCTAACTACAGGCTGCACCGCGGTTTCACTCGCGCAGATTTCTCATCAACACAAAAATCCAGTTTTTTTCACGTTCCCATGGGAATTTCGGGAAATCCTTTGTGCTCACCTACACTCTCTAAGGAACCTACATGCAAAGTTTCAGCCCGCTACGCCCAGTAGTTTCGGCTCTGCGTTGTCAGTCAGTCAGTCAGTCAGTCAGTCAGTCAGTCAGTCAGTCAGTCAGTAACGGAAGAGTTTTATATATATTGATACAAACATACAACAAAAAGTTAAGCTGAACGAGTCCGTCTGTACCTTACCCAATCAAAAGACAACCCCGTGGACAGTTTTTTTTTAATAATAACAAAAAAGAACATTTCATATAGCCAATAAAATGAACACAATTCAACAAAGCTCAGTTTCGTTGCTGCGCAATTTTGGCATTTTTTTTAGCGAGCTATAGATCCACATTGTCACTACTAGATACAATGTGTCCGTGTACTCGCCGTCAAAAAAAAAGAGGATAACAATCTAAACTGGTCTCTAAATGCTCTGACACAGGGTTTAAAACAGGTTTTTAATCGAAAATTATTTTTCGCTACTACTTATAGTACTACTTAGTTCCGCAACTCTATGTCATAGATATTAAAGACTAGTTTAAATTGTTATTCTTTCATTATCTTCGCCAAATGCGAGCGGGGCCTAAGAAAAAACTTTCTTAAAATAATTTCAGTGCGCCGATTCTCTAAAATAACAGGTCAAAAGTAATCATACCTTCTCCCATTGATTTGTGAACGCGTTCAACAAGAACATCAACATTAGTAATTATTATCAGGCACAAAAATTAGTTTGCAAAAATTTTCCTATTTTTTATTCCTAATGTATAAGTTTTTGAAAATTCTTGCTAGCCCATAACCATGAAATGCATGACACTTACAGCCACAGACACAGACACACAAACAAACATCCATCAACTGCGTTCGGCCTTTCCGGTAATCGCAACCGGAACTACGAAATCACAATCAAAATCAGGGCTAAAAAGAGCTTTACTGCGTTCGCCTACCCTCGGTTGCCAATTGGCCATATTTTTTGACTTTTTGATTAACCGTAGCGTATTCGTACAGCATGAGCAGCGAAGTAACGTCTTCTAATGGATCTTGTCTCGGCGCGGGCGGCGGCAGCTGTTTGCCGTCCTACCTCGCAGTATATCGAGTGAAAAGACAAGACACTAACGCAGGCCGGACGGCACATTTTGTCCCCCACTCTCTTTAGTATATGCACACTTAGGACACTTCATAGAAAAAGCGCGTTGCTTCGCGCACAGCCTCAAGTCGTGTACGTGCACGCACCATGCTTGTGTGAGTGAGATGAGACGCGCGACGCTGCTTTATTTGTACTGAGTGGTAACCGAGAGCGAGGGAGTGCCCATACTGTATGTAGTACTAAAGCTCTCGTAAGACTCTTTAGTATTAGTAAAACTCACCAAGCATTAACAGTAGTGTAGTCGTACAGCATGTGCAGCGAAGTCTCGTCCTCTAGCGGGTCGAGTCTGGGCGCGGGCGGGGGCAGCGCGGGCCGCGGGGGGACTGTTGTTTGTCGTGACGCGTCGTTAGAGTCGCACGGCCCGTTCTCCGCTCGGGGGGATTCGCCCTGTGGAGGTTACATGTTAGGGTCAAATAGGTCGCCAAGGAAGAAAGTGGGGCCGGCGATGATCGAATGATTTCTATCAATCCGGGCTATACTCGTAGTCGACTGTGGCAAGGAAAAGAATAAGTTGTTACAGATGGTGGAGGGTTTTACCCAGCAGTGGGACACAAAAAGACATGTTTTAAAAAGTTTTCTGCGCTTTTTGAACCTTCTGAAATATAATCTTCTTTCATAAAAATACAGAAGACTTTTCGTTTTCATTGCATTCTTTTTTTTGTTGTATTAACTTTGACACTAAAGAGATCAATACAATATTGTAAATGTGGCCGAAATGTAGTAAAACCTGAAGAATATAACCTGCCTCTTTGCCTAGTAACTCAAGACCGGCCGGTATGGATTCGAAGGGGATATGTCGGGTCACCAGTCACCCCCACTAAAACCCCCCGGTGACAGTTTCAGCGACTTTTGGGAAGGACCACGGGAATCATTCAAGTTGGACATGTTAAGTGAGTATAGTATAGTGACAGACGTACCTGGTTGAAGAGCTTGGTGGGCGGCGCGGGCGTGGGCGGCGCCAGCGGGTCCGGCGTCGGCGCCGGCGTGTGCAGCGTCGTCGGGACGGACGCTCCGCCCTGAACAAACTCATTTTTAGAGAAATGTCAAAGTGAAGGGTATGGTGGAGAACACTGGATAAGGCAATATGTGGGGGTCTGGGGGGGCCAGTGTCTAGTGTGGGACTATCGCTGCTGGGATGATGATGAAAGTATTAATTATTATTATTTTTACAAAAAAGGAACCCGCCTTCAAAAAACTGACACTAAGCGTGTTTCCTCAAGAGGCAAATATCGGTCGTGCGATAGGGGCTCGACAGCCAATAGAAATCGCTCGTACATCCACGAAGCCTGCCTGATTGGCTGTCGAATCCATATCGCACGACCGATATCGCCTCTTGAGGAAACACGCTAACACATACATCAACTAAGCACTCCCTCTTTTAAAAAAAAAAAATATCTTCTAAACTAAGGCAAATATCACAAGCTGCCCCGCGGTTTTTCCCGCGCAGATTTCTCATAAACACGAAATTCCCGTTTTTTCCCGTTCCCGTGGGAATTTCGGGAAATCCCTTCTAAGTGCTCACCTACACTCCCTAAGGAACCTACATTCTAAATTTCAGCCTGCTACGCCCAGTAGTTTCGGCTCTTCGTTGTCTGTCAGTCAGTCAGTCAGTCAGTCAGTCAGTCAGTCAGTCAGTCAGTCAGTCAGTCAGTCAGTCAGTAACGGAAGAGTTTTATATATATTGATGTGGCACAGTATGACACTAGACAATGTAGCCTAGTATTTTTAGGGCACTGTTGTATAGCTTTTTAGTTAAAGACCAAAGAAAGGTACAAAGCTTAATAAATAAAGCGCTGCTAAAAGTGGCCACTTTTGGCAACGATCAGTGGTTTATTTTGTTCTTTTTACTTAGGACTACACTGTGATAGTGGCATACTGTGCCACATTTTTTATATTTCCTTAGTTTAGAAGGTATTTTTGTGAATGGCGCTAGTATCGCGGTAAACTGGCTCTTAACCAGCGAGCAAGCTGTTTCAGTGCTGTGGGAGTGCTGCGGTTTCTTCCCCGTGTCTCCCGGAATCCTGGATGTCAGTGGGCTAGTGTAAGTTACCTGGTGTTGCGGCGTCCGGTGAGGGGGGTTGTGTTGCGGCGGGGAGGCGGGGGGAGCGCCGGCGGACGAGGGGGCGGACACGGGCGCCGCGGGGGAGCCGCCGCCGCAGCTCCCGGGGGAACATGCCGTCGCGCCCGCTCTGTGTTGGGAGAATAGTTGTTTGATATTCAACTCTGTGATATAAGTGTCAAATTTGAAAGTAATGTGAAGTGATGAAGAACAACTTTAGGTTTACTAACCAACTGGTTTTGAATTTGAATTTTTTTTTTTAATTTGCTCTATGTCGAATGAAATTAGGCTGTAGTTTAATTAGGCTAGTTTGGGATACAAATAATGGGCCCTTTTTATTTGACCCTAACAACAAAGCTCTTAAAACGTACCTAGGCACTTTTAAGCATATTTATAACAGCCCTATGTAAACTTGTGTATTTGATTTAGCAATGCCAGACCTAAATAACAACCAAGTAAAATAGCACAGTACAGTGGCGGTCTAGGAGGCCGTAGCAGATTTGTCTATGGTTATTTCAGCCCTAGACTGAATTGCCAAAGAACAAGAGCGATTTTGCAATACAGAAAAACCGGAAGTGTTACGGCGTCCTAGACCCCTACTGTACAATGAAAATCTGTTGGTAGTAAAATCATTTGATGCATTACATAAGTACAACAAAAAAAAACCCAGCACATGCAAATAAACTACTTTACTATACTGACAGCAAAGCGTCCATGCAGCATCCAAACATAAGAAATGCAATCTTTAAATAACTTACTTAAATAAATATTAATAAAATACATAACATTAATGCAAAATTGAGTTCTGCAGACTTATTACCACTGTCAATGGCTATGATAATTAAAATCATTATAACATTTGATAACCATAATCAGTTAGGCTATTGCCGTTCACAATGAAAATAAGAATGAGAAACATTTTGACATGTGATAAGTATACATTGCGGGTTAACAGCTGAATCTCTTGTGTAGACAAAATGATTTATCTATACCTGCCCGCAATGTATACTTATCACATGTCAAAATGATTCACATTCTCGTTTACTTTTTTTGAACGGCAATAGATCCCCATCATCAAAATTTAAAATGATTAAAACTACATTGTCACCAACAACGGCAATATACCCACTGATGTGAAATGTTATATAATCTTTAAGAAATGGTTACTAGCCGGCACCAACCCGTTATAGAAGAAAAAATGAATTAAATGTGTCCACAATAATTAGATAAAGAAATAGTACAGCTTGCAGATTTGATGGTCACCATAGTCGGTTTGTGATTTAAGTGGTGGGGAAATGTTATTTTGCAATGCGATTGATTGATTGATTGACAATTTGTTAAATTACCTGAGTGATGTGTTTGATTAGCGATGAATACGGAACAGTTTAAAACATTAGGAAAACAATTACAATTGTGCAGCTTTTGTGTTTTATTAACCAACCAATTAAGTGCTCCTAACAATAAAATTCCTACAAAACCTGACCCATCCCCGCTCTAAAATACACCCTACTCAAATTCCTTACTATAGTTGGCACTCCACTTGATCCGTTTTAAAACAAAAATATTTAATGAGCTTTAGAGGATTGTAAGGGCAGTGATTGAGTTTATAGAATGTTTGTCGTTCAACTCTTTATTAGAGACTAGATGAGACGGAAATTTTCGTACCGCCAAACAAAACAATTTATTAATTAGCCTGTAGACTTTTTTTATATTATTAAATAGCCTTTGAACATCAGGGATAAAGAATAATTCTAATGGTTAAAGATTTTTTCTAATCGGTCTAGTACTTGCAGTCTATAAAATTAGAAAAAAAAACTATATTTTTTCTCTTTTAAGTATATCATATTTACTGTAGAAATTTTCACTTGTTTAATATGGAATGGGTTGAACCGTGCGTTAAACAATATCCCAAATATATAGGTGACTAAATGCATTATACAGAGGGCTTTACATTGACGTCAATTTCGTCAGTTCACCAGTTAAATTAGGTTTCTAATGAACGTAGATTCCTTCTCACCAACCAAAGTGCAAGTGCCAACTGTCACCCCTATTTACCTAGTATACAAGGTAACTTGTAAGTATATCTGACCATTTTAGAAAGTCAAGGGGCATTACCAATAAATTAAGCCCTTAGGTACCCAAGATCACAACACAACCCAACCGCTTACGAGTTATTGAACTTCTTATGATTCGAATTACCAGTGACTTTTTTTATTGTATTTTAGCAGTTACTTTTTTTTTTGTCAGAGCTAATATCATTAGTAATGACCTCCTCTGTCACATACTGAAATGGTCAGGTCAACGTACAAGTGACCCTGCACAAGTATACTCACGCTGGGCCCGCGGCGTGTCGAGCGCGCGGGCAGTGCGCGCGGCGGTGGAAGGGCGCGAGCCGCGCGCTCCGCCGCCGCCGCCACCTGTCGCCAACAACGACCTCTACATGGCTCCACTACTTTAGCTATTCCACTAACTAACTGGGCCTGACTCTAGAGATCTATCGAAGAGGTATATACGTCTAATCTTGAACTTCAGAATGCTGACAGAAATGATATATCGTTCAATGTCAAGTTTACAAGGCGCTATAGGGCCCTTTCGTTGCTCTCTTTTAAAAACTAACCCCATAGAAGATCACTTTACCATTTCCATCGACTACATTACCATTTATTTTCATATTGAGTTAGGTGTTTTTTTCGAGTTACAATATCTAGTATTTTTTTAAAACATAGCCTTGTTTAATAAAGCCTCATAAAACAGAATCAACTTAATACAGGTGTTACAAATTATATCTAATTTTAGCCCAACAAACCTAACACCCTGTTTATGAGTCCGTCCACGGTAAAAACTATCTGACCACTTTAAATCTGTATTTCCACGTTTTTTAACCCAATCAAACACCAACCAAATAGTGAGTAATTCACTATTTTTGTACTTATAATTGTTTTTTTTTTTCTAATCTAAAACAACCTTCGTACAGGCGACAGTCTGAAGCGATAGATCAAATCAATTCAATAAGATGCATACTCAACTACATAACATTACATACAAATAAAATGCAAGACACATACTTATATTTCTCTAATATAATAATAATAATAAATAAATAGTTCTACTTCCGCCTATCTTTATCTACTGTTAAAAAAAAAACAATTCTGTTAAGTAGACAGTTCACTACTTAGGGCCGGAGATTGCAAACCAAAGTGAGCATTAAGGCGTTTGTAATAAGATTTAAAAATTGATTTTATTTAGATGTAATTCTATTCTATTCACGGGCTATGAATGACGTCGCTTTCGTTTGCAACCGGCCCTTTTAGCATTCAAAAAGAGTAGATTATATCATCTAATCATTACGTATCCAAATAAAAAATAAGTTGCTTAGGGTGTGGATTGGAAATTGCACCTTGTTTATTACAGAATACTATACATAAAAGTTGCGAGTTTGCTTATCTCATTTTGGATATCGACTGAGCAGTAAAAGCAACGTAAAAATGATTTATTCAATACAGGATATCGCTTACTGAAAGTCAATTAGACTTATCTAATTAATATTGATACCTTATTTGGTAAAGTATCCTATACTGCGAGAGGCGAGTAAGTTCAGGGTGCCCACCAAGCGGCTCAGGCAAACGAATGTTGGCCTTGCCTTACGACAATGGTCGTCTGGAGACGCTCGCAAACGAGCCCTCCTCTGTCAAATGATTCTACTACTCCCTTTCGCAATGATTTTACAGCGTAGAGAAGAAACGGGTAACAAACTCTACTTCACAATTTATCTCTCTTTTTTTTTGTATTCTGAGTATTCTGATTATTATTAGTATTCTGATCTTCAACAAAACAGGCGTAATTTCCAAACCAACCCCACTCCCGTCCCTCCTAAACAATATTAAGCAAGGCTTCTATACTACAAAGTATAGGTATATCTAGGTATGCACATTGGAAAGCGGTACTCACTTGGCGCACGTGCAGGGCGTTTTCCGCGTCGGGTCGACAAAGTCTTCACCCTTGTCGCATTCAACAACGCACTGCTCTGACGACTGAAATTTAAACCAATCAATCAATAAATGAGCACCGGAAGACGCAGAGTAGGCAGATGCCGCACAAGATTGTATTACACTCAAGACCGGTCAGTATGGCGAGGAAAGAGACTTCTACAATACTGCCGCGTTAACTATAAGTGCAATAACTCGATTTTGGCGCTTTCGAGAAAAACGCGTTTAAAGTTTTGAACTTTATATTCATCATAACTCATGACCTGTTGAACGTATCGACATGAATCCTTAACTAATTGAAAGCGAAACAAATACAGAACTAAATTCAAATATATAATATGTATAAATATTAACTAAATAGCCTGTAATCGTTAAAAAAGTGGTTATAATTAGGAATGTTCCATGGAACAGACCAACATTACTTGTCATAAATACAATAACTACATTACTTATTGTATTTATCTTTAGCAAAGCAACATATTGTTGTTAAAATAATTCACTGGCTTAATAGTTATTAACGATAAATACAATAACTGTTAAAGTTATTGCATTTATCGTTAGAATCATCCATGTTATCTAGTTGGAAATCCTTGTGAAACACAACAATATTTACATTTATTTCATAAATATTAATACTTTTATAAAAATTAACGAATATTATGAAGAAGAAAAAATTGTGAATTATGAACATAAGTTTACCATTACAATCTATCTCGTATTTTAGTTGAATCAGTATTTTTGGACCATATTTAATAGACCTATGAATTGAATATGAGAAAATCATCTTTCTCAGTTTTAAGATGACTCGTTTGATAAAGTTTAATTATGTTTCAAATAAAATTCTGCAGTATGATTTCTAAAATTATATTACAAAAAATAATTAAGATCAAAAGCAAAAAGTTATTTCAAAATTAAAATGTGAAGTACCTTAGTAATGTAACTTTCATCGATAAAAGTAAAGTTCTTTTGTTAGTTTATAAGTGACCGTTCTCGGCATTTACAGACATTGTCCCTCAAATACTCCCTTGGTTCAATTTTTTAACCGACGAAAAAACAAAAAGGAGGAGGTTCTCAATTTGTCGCGTATATATATATATATATATTTATCTTTTAAAACTTTCAGAAAAGTCTATCAACATCAAAAACTGAGCGTGAGCTGAAAGCGTGAACTGTGGTTTTACGTGAAATTTAACCATGGACAGCATCGACCAAGTCATGGAAATCTAAGACTTTTTGATTCTTATTTAATAATAATAATAACTATTTATTTTCATACATTAAAGTCCATATGTTATTACAAAACTTAAAACAAAAAATTAAAAGCTACGTTAGTCATGAAAACGTAAGTACGTAAAATAAATTAAAACATATTTTGCTTATGTAGGCATGGAAAATCGTCTGACATAATTAAAGAATCAGGGCTCGAAATACAGTATCAGTGTATTTTAGTCGCAGTTAGTTCACTGTTTCTAAGTTATATACCAAATCCTTATTCAGAGTCCCTAATAAATTGTTATAATTTGCCCTTTTCCTTAGTAAATGATAGGAATATTACTAATCATAAGTACAATAAGTCACACATATTGTTTTTATGATTTGCAAACGGATATTCCAATTTCGAGTTCTTCATAACATAAGAGGCACAACTTCATAGTTATTGTGCTTATAACTAGAAATGTATGCTTAGTTCAAAAGTTTTGTCACCATAACTATAATTATTGTTATTTTGATAAGTAAAGCAGTGACGAAATTTAAGTAATTGTATTCTTGCTTGCTGAAAAAACAGGTTCCTGAAGGTTTCATGAAAAGTTTCTTTGAGAGAGTTGTAGATCTCGATTAGCTGATTCCGAATATATATGTAACTCAAAATCGTCAAAAATCGAGTTATTGCACTCTTAGTTAGCGCGGCAGAATAACTAGCGGGCCATTTTTATAAAAATCATCAATATATATAAAACTCTTCCGTTACTGACTGACTGACTGACTGACTGACTGACAGACAACGCAGAGCCGAAACTACTGGGCGTAGAAAACTAAAAATTGGCACGTGGGTTCCTTGGGGAGTGTAGGTGAGCATTAAGAAGGGATTTCCCGAAATTCCCACGGGAACGGGAAAAACGGGATTTTTGTGTTTATGAGAAATCTGCGCGGGAAAAACCGCGGGGCAGCCTCTAGTTGCTGTATAAAGTAATAAAAACAATGTAAGAGAAAAAAAAATACAGAAACAAGTTGTGATCTTTTCAACAAGTATCCCATATATCTGAGAGAAATCAGTTCTCTTGATAATTTAGGAAGCTAACTCAGATTAAGTCAATACTCAATGACGTATCCCGTTTCAGACTTCCAATTAGAGGTGAGAATATTAGCTATTTTTCAATGGCAAGCGATAACTGTTATCCTATTTTCAAACAACTGCTATTGTAAACAGCTATTAACTATCCGTTATTCGTTTCGTTCATTCATTTAGCATAGCAACAAAGAGCGGAAAATTCACATCGCACTGGGCGTTTCATGTTGCGTTTCGTTTTTACAACGGAATGATGTCACTGCACGCACGTTTTGTTATTTTGCTTTCGAAATGAAAAACAAGATAGCAGTTTACAGTTATCAATAGCAAAGTTATTAATTCCTACAGACTTACCAAATGCGGAGCACTAGTAGTCAAAGCCCTTGCGGTTCTTTCCGCGAGGGGCTCGGCGGGCGGCGCGGGCAGCGCGGGGCCGGGGGGCGCGGCGCGGGCGGGGGCGGCGGGGGACGGCGGGGTCGTCAACACGTAGGGCGCCGGGTAGCGCATGCGCACTCCGCCGCATGTTACCTGGGGAAAGGAAAAAAGTCATTTTGTTTAATAAATGAGAGACAAATTAATTAGGTAAAAATCTTTGCTAAGATCGACTCGATATAGTATTGTTTGCGAGTTCATTCACCTTTACTGATTTTTGTTCCACGCCTAAAGAGAACAGCAATGGTTTAGAAAATCGCTTACAATACGATTACAAGTCGATTGATTTTAGTGCCAGATACGACCCATTGAGCTTAATCGCATCCGCAAACGGCCTACGACTGTCCTCAGTGACTATTGTCAGCTGTAATGATGAACATTACATGCAGACAGAGTCAACAGCGTGAAGCTACTGAACTGATAACCACCCGAAGAACAGAGTTACTATAGGGCAATATAGGGTTAACATCATAGCTTATGGTTTGTACTATCATGCCCTTAAAGGAATGTATCGAATTACCAGTAACCTGTATAAGCACCTAGAAGCCTGTAGTTCACTATGCAGTAGCAGCTCTAACAGAGCTCCTCATCCAGCTGTAATGAAGAACAGAACCCACCTCCAGAGCGCCGCAGGAAGGCTCGACGCTCCACTCGCGCCCCGTCACCGTGCCCTCCAGACCGAACTACCCCTGGGTCCCGGCCAGACAGAGCTACAGCTGTACTATGCAGTAGCAGCTCCAACAGAGCTCATCTCACAGCTGTAATGAAGAACAGAACCCACCTCCAGAGCGCCGCAGGAGGGCTCGAGCGGGTACAGCTGCCGCCAGGCGTCCAGCAGGCGGCCGGTGGCGGGGTCCGCGTCGCTCCACTCGCGCCCCGTCACCGTGCCCTCCAGGCCGAACGGTGCCAGGATCACTGGAGACGAACAGAGAGGATTATGAGACGTGAGGCAGGTAGTAACAAGGTAAGCCCTGTAGGTCCGGGCGTAAGAATAGGTCTACGGTATGCCCTGCCTGTCGTAAGAGGCGACTAAAAGGGGTCTTTGGGGTCGTGGGTGTGAAGGGCGGGGGCCTGACACACTCATCAAACGGCCCTGAGATGGGCGGCGGCACAACTTGTGGCACTGTGCCGCCGCAGCTCCAAAGGCGAGCCGGGGAGGGAGGGAACAATATGCCCTCCCCGAGCATGAAGCTAATAGTAGCTGAGCGTGGGAAGACTTCGGACGCTATAATGTGTGGTTCCCGGGGTTCATCCCAAAAGCGCCAAGACGGCCGCCGGGGGGTTTTAGTGGGTGCGAGCCCCACATACCCCCGACGCTCCCCCGAGCGTCGGGAAATGCGATAGGCATTTCCCCTCGTTAAAAAAGAGAAAAAAAAAAAAAAGGTAGTAACAAGGTTTAAAACGCCATTCTGTTGTGTTTAAACTCTTAATGGGATAAGACGTCAAGTTCGTTTACTTATATCCTAGTGGGTTGCCTGAAAGAAATTGCTTTTAACGATAACGTCGTCCATTGCATGCGAATTGAATTATGTGTATCGTAAATTGTATAATGTTCTTTTGTATTGTGTGCAATAAAGTGTTTTTTAACATTAACTTTTAACTTTGTATCCCGAGCTCTTTTAGCATTCACAAAGTAGTGTACAACTTGACAGCACATCAACCTACGAACCCTCTACCTCTATCAGATTCTTTTACATAATTTTCCGTGGTTCAAATGGTGGTAATGTTGACTGTGCCTTCAATGGTCCTGGATTCGATTTGAGGCGGTTTCAAACAGTGTAATTATGTTAAGGTAGATATCGATGTTCGTTTTCTGATTTAGGATTTATTGCGGTCACCATATTAATTTGATACTCAGTCAGAAATATGTTTTTACTAAAACATTTACAGGCCCGTGTATAGGTTTTGTAATTCAAACCGACTTTAAAATTTTAAATATCAATGCTCATAAACTCATAAACAAAAACAGTGACGTCAGAAACGACATAACACACACAACCATAGCGACAATTATATCAACAAAGACATTTTCTATGACAATTACTCAGGTAACTTATTCTCGGTTACAACATAATATCCATATTGGTAATAATAAATTCACAAAGGACAATAATACATCCTGGGGCGTTATTCTGAATATTATAGAGAACGTACCGATAGCGTAATTTAAACGAGTTCTAGATTTGTTAAACATTTTGTCTTATAACAATAGAAAAAGGTACTTACATCAAATCAACTCACAAAAATCAACAAAATTACAATATGAGGCGATAGGCTTATCCCTTTAATTGATTTCTTCTAGTTAAAGTTATTTTCTACAAGAGTTTAAAAAATATTTATATCATAATATCTCGTAATCGATACAATCTGTGTTATTCAGAATGGCCCTCCTTCAATTCATAAGAACAATGATGCATGTCAAATGTATCCATTCCACAATACATCACGACTGTTTGCAGTTGAGCTGCCTTACTGATACTTTTACAGATAATTAGTGTTTATCTAAGGCACGCGGACATCTTGTATCTCTTATTGAAAGTCTATTAAACTACAATATGTACCTTAGAATAAATTAAAAACTTACCCTCTTATTCATAAAAAGTTAAAGAGCATTTTAGTTATTTGAAGTAAGTACGCCAATTTAGACTGGAAGTCACGTATTTACCATACAACAAACCAGAGAAGTAGACCTCCAGTAACGCTACTTAAAATCTACTGTATCTTTATGAATAACACGGATCGTATCCTATACTACATTAGGCGAGCGAATTGGCTCAGGGGCACCTCCCACGCGGCTCCAGGCAAGCCCTCTCGAAGCAATATCTTCTTTCATTTTACTATATTACCTACCTATACAAAATAAACTACTCACCCTTATTCTCCTGATCCTCGCTCCTGGCGGTCCGAGCTAACCGAGCTAGCCGAGCGAGCCGCCTCGGTGTTAAAGTCCGCACGGGCGGATGCTGGCGAACGTCCACCGAAGCGCACACCGTGCTCTCGCCGTGGAGGAAGAACGCGAAGGAGAACGACAGGTGCCATGGGCTGGAAAGAGATGGAAATATTATATCGAGAGTTTAGTTGCTGGGAAGGTCGAATCGTCAATCTCTGAGCTGGTTCGTTGCGCAGGTAGATAAAACGTTAAAAGTTGCTTAAAAATATCAACCATACTGTAGTTTTAAGTAATTTCATCACGTATCAACGTGTAAGGCTTTTCGCGATAAGGCCGCCCTCTCTCTCTCCCAAAAGTACAATGATGCAAAAACTCAAAAGTCGGATATCCGGGATAGCCTATCCCGTACATTGACCCCGAAAAAAATGGGATAGAAGTGTTTTTTTTTTGGATTTCGTCCCATGATAAAGAGAAAAAGAAATCATTGTTCTTTGTAAGAGAAAGTGGGCAAAGGTTAACACTAATGTTATGTAAAAAAAAATATAGAGAAAATGTATGAAGAGGAACGACACCCCGCCCATGATCTTTTGGAGCGCGGTACAGATATCCTCATTTTAGTCTAGGAAGCTGCCTCCGCGTTGCCACGGAGACATGTTCGAAATCGGCCAATTGATGTAGCCGGCCCGAATTTTGCTTCCGTTTAAATGCAAACCGTGAAAATTACATCAACATCCCCCTTACCACTCAAAAGTTAGACCGGTATTAATCGCCAATTTGTATTACGAATTAGTTATTCAAACCTAGTCTAGTGGATAAGACCAGGTTAAACTCTTTTTGTGGTAAAACCGAATCTTTAAGTTACAAATGTGTTAGTCTAAATGAGCGTTACGAACAGAGATGCGTAGCGAGAGATGTGTTTTGAAGAACCAATGTATTCACTTGTGAAAATGCAAAACAGTGTAAAACAGAAATGAAAATAAAATCTTAATCTGCTTGGCACCCATGGTTTACCAATAATTCAAAACAAAAAACCTCCTCCGAAATTGTAATATCATAAAATTTGATTTTGAATGGGTTACTTTTGTAAAAGTCGCTTTATACATTTTTTTATTGCGAATTTTTCAATGAATTTTGTATTTGTTCGAACAGAATTCAAATAGTTACCGTTATTGGCGCTTAAAGAGCTTTAGCTGTTAGGCAATATAGTCAAGTCTTTGAACTCACATCCCATGTTACGATGCCTGTATGTTTGTTTACATAATAAATAAGGGTTTGTTTTAATACGAGACGGCCGTGGCATTGAAGCCGACATTGTTTTCATGTAAACACTGTGATTATTATTAGGCTCAAGGACGTCTGGCGGTGTCTTAAATAAATAACATCGCTTTAATTGATACAGTGACACACGGACACCTTCACAAAAACCCTGATTAAACTGTTAACGGCTCTTCCACAAAAAGAACTAAACCTGGTTTAAATCACTAGACTAGGCTAAAAAGTCTAACTTTTTTGTCTTTTTTTTATCACGATTTTACACCTACTAGTATTAAGCACCAATTTTTTAAAGTAAAATTTAACTATTTTACACCTACTAGTATTAAGCACCAATTTTTTAAAGTAAAATTTAACTTAAATTTGTAATTTAAATTTAAATTCTTCCTATAATAAGCTAAAACTAAAATGTAACATAAGGATATGGTCTAAACTGATATAAATAATTTTTATTTTTTTTTAGACCTGTCTAACTTTTTTGTGGTAAGGGGGTAAGTATCTATCTGCCACTCAAGCACGATAAATGTAATGTTTCGTTTGTCTCGCTGAAACTCAAAAACGACTGTGTTGTCGTAGTCGTAGTCCAGGGAAGTTTTAAACGGTAAGAAAGTATGAAAAAGTCACTATTCAACGCGTACGAAGTCGCGGGCACAAGCTAATTCAAAAATTAAAAGGCTGATAATCAATATACACGTATTCTATCAACATACCTCTTGCCAACGTCCTCCTCGTCGCCGTCGTAAGGCTGGACGAACCACTTCCCGAGCCGCACAAAGTCTCGCGACAACAGGCATCTGTAATATGGAATACAGAACATTAAAAAACGGTTACCTTTTAATTCGACGCTAATAACAGTAGCCACAATTTGGATGCTGCATCAGAGAGTTTCACTAGCAATAAGCACAGCCAGGGGTCAAGTTCTTTAACTAAAAACGATCGACCAATAATTTTCTTGTTAGCGATTTGCGACTTCGTTAACCATTGCCGCTTTAACCAATGCAATTACTGTAGCACGCTAAAAGAAACACACAGCACAGCAAAGGTACGAGATTATAACAATTTAAACTCTGTCTTAATTTTATAGGTCATGGTTAAACACAGGTTTTTAATCGAAAATTATATTTGAAGCTACCATGGAAAACGGCACGGGATTGCACAACCCTGTGCCATAGTTTTTTTTTTTTTTATAGTAGTAAGAAATGAGTTTCCGTTCATCACAAGAACGAATAAAAATAAACAGACAGTTCATCATCATCATCATCTAAGGCGAAAGACTCACTGCTGGATATAATAGGCCTGCCTTGTTTGTAGGGTATAGGCGTAAAGTTTGGCAGCACGTCTTCGTCAGCTCTGCGCCCTTTGTGTATCGAGCGAGTTGATATGGTAACAAATCTATCTATCTACCTCACATAATCTTCATATCGACAGGTCTTAAGTGACCCCCATCAATAGTATTAGTACTCCCGCAACCTGTAACTGGTCATCTGACACTGCGTCTTCCGGTACGCGGTCAACACTCGAGAGCTTATCTTCCCTAGCGACCATCTCTTCTTCTAGCTATATGCCCTGCCCATTGCCACTTATGTTTTGTAATACTTCTTTTCTCTCAAGTTTATCCAGTAAATGCAACGCATATAATCGCAAGCCACGAGTAGCTACTGACACACAGCGGGTGTCGCAATCGAGTTGTAATCGCGTATCGATTATATTACCATAGCAATATTGAACAGCCGGCGTATTGAGGCCTTGCTTTGGCATGAATTAGAAACGTTCTGGCTTGGATATTGCTGGTGCATCATGAGGAAGGTCTAGTAGACAATAGATATTGTCCAAATATAGACTATCATTTCTTATAGGAAGAATGTTAAATCTACTTCTACTTTATCTATGAATCGTGGTTCGTTAGTCTCGCTAAAACTCGAGAACGTACGGGCCGATTTAGCTGATTTTGCTTTTGAAATGAATTGAAATTTACTTAGTAGTCCAGGTAAAGTTTAAAAGATGAGAAAATATGTAAAAATTAAGTCGAAGTTAGTAAAAACAAAAATTAAATTTTTCAAAATAAAATTGTAAATAAGTTTAGTGAATGAAAATTAATGACCATTTTAAGCCAGCCTGTTAAAACAAATAAGTTAATAAACGCATTGCAAGTCATTCAGTTACCAATTAAAGGAAAGATATCTTTGGTAGCGACCAATCAGGCTGCCTCGTCCCGAATTATACTACCAGAATAAACATGCAGTAAAATTAAATGGTAGCCACCGGGCTTAACTATCATCGTAAATTTACCGTCGAATCTTTGTCCGATGTTTCAACGGAAATCGAACGTCTTACAACTTGACAGTTAAGTTAATTGTAAACTTTTTTATATCTTCAATCAATACATAGTATAAAATAAAGTCTCTTCCCGCGTCTGTCCCCATGTATGTTTAAATCTTTAAAACAATGCAACGGATTTTAATGCAGTTTTATTTAAAATATAGAGTGATTCAAGAGGAAGGTTTATAAGTATAATATATGCACAAAATACTGATAGGTTAGGCGGTACGAAGTTCGCCGGGTCGACTAGTTGTTTTTAAAATAATCTATATTTCGAGCCATATCAAGAAATTCTAAGAAAATTCAAAGAAGACCAAAGAATTTGTTGGTCAGGTCTCCCTTGACCTATTTCACGTCAAAAGAAAACAAAATGCATTCACGAATCATGTCAGCTACAAAAATACAACTCTCAACAAAACCGGTGCACTCTGTTCAGGAGCATTTCTTTTAATACACGCTAATGACGTCACAATTGCACACAGCGCCCGCATCTTCAGCAGCAAGTAGGTAAATACTAAATACCATCTTGTAACAGCATCAGCGCGCTCATTTTACGATAGCTCCTAACAAGGCGATTGTAATAAAACAAAAGCTTCGCCTCTCCGCAGTCGTAAACCCTCGGATCACAGACACAAAGGACGATGAAGCCAGTAATGTTGACGAGTAATGAGATGTAACTTGTCGCGTCATGCAGGGAGCTTTATACGACTGAAGGTTATGTCAAACAAGAAGCAGTGCCGCGACCTTAACTCACTGAACATTTGCCGCATGCATGACATACAATTTTGGATTTCCTGTTTTGTCGCTGTCATTTCGCGAGTTAGGTAAATCTTCATTTAAAACAGTAAGTACTTCCCAAATTGGTCCAGGTCCTGATAAGAGTCCACGGAAGACTCGACAGGTGTGTAAGTTGGCGTGGCAAAAAGTTAATTTACCATCTAAGTTTTAGGATTATGGTAGAATTTTAGCCGCAAGGGGTCCACCGATAGATATAAACCAACTAAATTTTGTTGTCTATAAGAAAAATGTCTGGGAATGGAATGGGAACCTCCATGAAAAGGATAGATTACCATTAAGAAAGGCAAAAAATAATGCAAACAAAACGACAAAGTTATAAACAAAAAGAAACAAATTCTTGCCGGTATAAAACAAGACGCGCAATTTTCGACGGCATCACGAAACAAGGTGCACACAGTAAAGAGGGCACGCGGCGCTGTGAGCGGCGCGCGCGCATGCAAATTGCCGTCATTACCAAGGAACGTACGGATAGCGGTGGCCAGCTGAACGCTCCTGGTGACTTGTCTATGGCATGTTATGGGAAGTTATGGACGCACGGTTGACGGTAGGAATGAACTGTACACTGTGGGAACGAAAGATTTAGTTCCAGTTTTAAATAAAACTCTTGAATTGTTTAAGTGAATTGCAGTAGCATTAGCAGATTAACTTTTTAAAATCTGACATTTGCTTTAATCCTGATAACAAGCGTTACGAAAGGTCTGACGGAAGAGGAAACGATTAGGTACACAGATGTTTTCTAACAAGAACCGAATGAAAACTAAATAAATTTGATCCACGGCAATTCAATAATAGAGAGCTGCATAATTAACTTTATTTTGATAGAGTATAATTATGTTCTTCTTAATAAACAAATTAACAAAATATTTGATCTAATTGATTATACAGTAATTAATTACATTATTTGGGTTTCTTGAAAGAGAACACTCTAATCGATAGTCGATAATTTTAATTATTATGTCTATATCTATCAAAATTACTATGCAATTCTCAAAAAACCATAGAAGATTCAAATATTCGCGCGTCTTCACAGAAGCGGGTCGGTGACCCCACAACCGCGACAGTCCCGCCCGACCTTCGATCCAAAAACTGTACCGGCCGCAAGCAGAGAGCGCGTCAAATGACGCATGACGCAACAATAGGATCGAAATTTAAAAATTCCACCGAATTTCGGATCATGTGTGGTTATAAAGTTACAATTTAACTCTCAATAAATTACCCCACTAAGAAGACACAAGTGACTACTAGACAAGAAGTAAAACGTAACTTTTTTCTTATCCCACATGTCGCTAAAAGAGTCAAAGCGCCATTCGATGGCATCAACAGCACGATTAGCTCAATTGAGTACAGTAACACAATTGAGCTAATGAAGATAAAAATGTAGGAAAATTTTAAAATTTTGAGAGAAGATTTGAGCAGTACAAATTTATAGACTCCTAACTAGATAATAGTTCATAAATATCAATATACAAATAATACTTATAGGACCCATAAATGCATACTAAAGTATGAAGACACTTTACTAGAACTGTGGTTCAATTCAACGTCAGTCGACGATTTCACAATAGCAAACTACTGTAAATAACCATAAACAACCATTATAATCGGCCAGTCTCTCGCAAGACGAAGATTTAATTTCTTATGAAGGTTGAATGCAAATACTGTGTTAAGAAAAAAGATCAACGTCAGCCATCTGAACAGAACCGACCGACTGTAATATTAAAGCAACAGACAATGAAGTAGAAATTCCTAATTATCCGATTCATTGATGATGATAGTGAAGATTGTGGTATTCTCTTATTTCTCATCAGGGACATAGAGCTCTCAGAGTAAAGCTCGTCACTTGCTCTTGTCTTGGAAAACCTACTCCATCCGATTCAGTATACAGTTGAATAGAAAGGAAGGAACCAAACCAATGCATATTGAGTGTTCAAACAAATTACTGATTGAGAATCGCTTCGAAGAGATTAATAGGAAGTAAGTATTTGAGTTGCTGTTTATGTAGTACCTATATCGAATAATTGACCAACGTCAACATTGATTTCGTTTGAAATGGCTTTTAATATTTTAAAACACAATAAGTACTTTTGAATACCAGGATGCAAGAGGACTCTATAATATAGAGCATCAAGTACTCTCTTAATGATGGGCCCTTAAAGAAATTCCTCTATCCATCCTTCAGTTTAAATATTTACCTTTCAATGAGGTTGTGCAAAGCCTTGAAGAGAAGAGAGCGGCATTCATAGGACAGACCGCCCTCCCAGGAGCCCTGCTCGCCTTCTGCAAACAGAGAGTACGAGGTCAGATTGCGCAATCATCTCTAAAACTAGTGATGGAAATACAGATTTCATTGTAATATCAAGATTATAGGGCGCCGAATACAGTAGGACGTCCGTAATAGCCATTGTTGTTGGTTGCATTTTAGCAATCGCAAGATAGACGCAACGCAATCTAACCTACCTATCGCAGCATTGCTTGCATGCGATGCGAAAACAAAACCGCGAGCGCTACGTTGCCGCTCCGTACGGTGCCATATCGCCGTCCCTGTCGTAGGGGGCGGGGCGGGGCGACCCTAGTGACGTCACACACTAACCGCTCGCCGCGCACGTGCTTGTGTTTGTGCCGCGCACGACAGAGCGAGCGACACACATGCGACTCTTACAAGCTAGGTAGGTGTCCGCTAGCAATCTGATTGACATTTATAATTTAATAATTATTTCAAAATGTAATAATTATATCTCAAGAAATCTTTAACAAATGAGGACTAAGCTAGATACAAAAGAACACGGTAGTCGACATCGACAAGTCGCGCGATACAAAATATTATATGTTATCTTATCAGTCTTGTAGTTGGTAATCAAAGATTTCCACGTTATGTTTGCGCGTCCAAAACGCCGCTGGAGCGGTTCCAAACGTTCAGCCTTGACATTCGTGTTAGGTCCAGGTGCTCACGTGCCATCCCGTTCTGCCCTCCCACTGTGCGATGTTATACGACAAGTTTTATCTGCACTAATGGCGAGGCGGAGTGGAATCTATCCACTTGCCAACGATACAAAGCTTTTACTTATAATAGTTTAGCTTATAGAGATTAAAGTTTTCGATGCAGATTTCGAAAGCCATTACAACCAAGTCACGTCATCTTCTCTCAAAAGAGCCAGTCACGCTACAATGAAACTGCCTGATTTATTAGTTGTTGAACGTTTAACTACTAAATGAAACATGATTCTGAACATAAAACTGTGCGTGATGGCCCTGCAGTCGCTTCAAGGGCGTCGAGAACTAGCGGCCGCGTAGTACCGACACTAACCATAACAAATGAATCAGAAAGCGGTCGAGCCGAGCATTAGTTTGTTGTTTGTCTATTAAAGCGTGTTATGGCAAGGGGCCTTATTGGGCTACTGCGACCGGGGCGACACCGAACACCGAACAACCGTGTCATTGTGAAGTATCACAGTGCGATGCTATTGTTCTGATTTGCAAATACAAAACAGAGCTCTTATCCAAATCCTTACGTTACACAAGTAGGTACGTGAGGTGGCGTGTTCCATAAATTCATAACAGTGTCGGGTCTAGTTTGAACAGCGAGCGAAGCGTGGTTGGTACTGCAATTACGATTGCAACGTCAAGAGCCTAGCCTCTCGTACCATCGCCGCTGCAAGGCCGTTATGTTACGAGTACCTGCGACTAGAGGTGGAGGCACCAAAGTAGCGTCTTACAGGTCACGATTATGATGTTTTTGTTGTCTGCAACAAACTGCTGTTACATCTGGAATGTTCTGTTAATGTTTCGATTCAGTTACTTGAATCGGCTGATATTAACGACAGTTATTTTTAAACATAACAGCAACAGCGTGAAAATGCCAGATGTGGATCTGCTAGTATATTTAATAAAATAATGTTGAACGGATTACTACAATTTCGTTCTTTCTGAAATGTAAGATGTTTACCAATTCATGAATTCCTTTTCTTCTTCACATGCTCGAATTTCTGATATTTAGTTATCTATTCGATTTAAAAACAGTTATTTCTCCAAAAAAAAACTTTAATTTATCAATTCGTCATCAATCACCATTCTTTATAACGTACCTTGATACCTTCATCAGAGTCTGATAATTTGTTTGTTTCCTGCCCATCCAACTATTTCTTGACATCATTATCCAATAACATATTTCGATTATTTAGAACGATGCCCTATTACGAGATTCAAAATGTGTATAAGTAACTTTAAAATTACAAGACATCAGCATAAAGCTTCCAACAACATAGAATTTCCAGAAAAACTATATACTAGAAAAAACCATACATCTGAGAATACAAGCATGCGGGCATGTCAGTCGGAGTTTGACATGTTGTTCTGCAACTTTTTGTATAATTCCTTGGCTGTTTCATCGAATGCGGAGTACCGAGAACTATTGTAATGTACTTAAGGTTCAAGGTCGTTAATTCTTGGGAGTATCGAGTAGCCGGTGTACCCGGTGTAGTTGCCGGTGGTTGGCACGGGGCGACCTTGCGGCAGGATCGATAGCGGGCAGACGCGCGCCGCCGCGCCCCGGCCCGCGCCGGCACCCTTTCCGTTCTCGCCTAAGGTATGCTAATGCGACGACTGATTATCTAGCTCCCGGCAGAGAAGCTGCTTCTTATGCTTTTAAGTTTATCAGCAGTACTGCTAAAAGAGGTTAACAAGCTTACTGGTCGAAACAAGATAAAAAATAAGGCGTCAATATTTAGGAATATTTATTCCAAAATATTTGCTGACCATTTAAATATCCAGAAGCTGAAGAACTGGCAAAAAGATCAGTGAGGCTCAAAACGAAGCTACTTTGTGAAACTTGTATAAATTTCTCAACAAATCCAGCTACTTAGCTAGATTCATCTCGCAACAAGACAACACGATTAGCGACCGACACGTGGGCCGTAGAGCGGCGGCAACAGGCCATCTCACTTGCACCTCGCTTGGAACAATCACTGCGACAAATAAATGGACTCTTGCTCGAGTTGCTTGCTCAACATGCCTTACTTTCGCTCTGCCTTGCCTACCTACCTTCCCACTTAAGTACATCGCAGCCCAGCCACGTAGCTCTACATGAACTCGTTTCCCGCTATTTTACTTTACATTCTACAATTCTTGAGTATGATGTTGACTTGATAATGTGAGAATATGATCTATTGCATAGTATTATCGGTTATAACACTAAACGCTTACATTCGTATCGAAGGGTGTGGTTTGTATGTGGGCTGGAGCAGGTCAATTCATAAAGTTCCCAACCTTTAACATAACTGTTAACATTTTAAAAATTGTAGCATAGTTAAAGATAAAAATGATAATACAAACTTTGATTAGTAACAAAAAAGAGACCAATATTCTGATAAGAAGGCAGATAATGCTCGATACGAAACAGAAACACATACAATAGTAAACACTAACATCTTCATACGAGGCAAGTGCGGCAACGTCGCGAAATCTGCGCGCGTTTTGTTTACAACCGCTCGACCAACCAGGCGTTCACTGCAGCGGCCGTGAGGTTAGCCGCTCTCTTTCTTTCAGGCCGAAAAGTCGCGAATTGTTTAAGACCGTGCGAATGCTCTATTTATTTTGATCTTTTTTGAGTCACTTTTTTGAGTTGAGTTAAAAGACATTCGAATCCCTATTGGAGGAGTCAAATATTTCTGATTTGACTATTCAGAAGTAATCATGGTTGTAACAAAACAATATCACAAATATTGTGATAGTAAATTAATCACGATCGGATAGGAAGGCAAAGGCAGGTCTCGTTTTTATCCGTCTTCAAAGTAATACCGACTCAGTCAGAACTGGTTATTACTTAGGACAGCGTTGAAGGTTTTCCAGTATGGGCAAGGTATGTTGTAGGTAGGTTATGCGCCGAGGAGAGCAGAGCAGTGTTGTCATCAACAGAAAATAGACTACATTGAATTGAATTTCCTATAGAATCTTCCTCACTCGTTGGGCCTTTATAATACTAATCTTACAAATGAACACGGGTTGACAAATCGTATTCAAAGCTTTGATATAAAGCCGATTCGTGTCAATGATGAATATTATAAACGACTGGGGCATTTAGGAGATATGTAAAGGGCCAATAACAAGGGCGGATACGGCATTTAACCCGCTTCGGCACCGCCTGATAATGTAATTCCAAGATCGTATCGAGCGCGTGGAAATCTGACAATTCGCGCGCGCCCTCCGCTTTCCAGCCCCGCTGTCGTCTTGCTCCCTCTAGCGTATATCTGCGTCCCGCTCGGTCGCACCCACGTGCGACTGACGTTGGGTCGCGGCGGGGCAATGCGCGTGTGACGTCACGGACCCACCGGCAGCCATTCGATACAAAATACCGCCTGGCCGAACGGAACTACCCCTTAACGATGCTTACCAAAGAATTTTCAAAATTATAGTTAAACTTTCTATGAAGATGATTAACCAATACTAGTCGAACAAGAACATAAGGGCGGATCTGAGCCGGCCAGCTGCGTCGTATAGAGGCGCGCAGCTGTTAGTCTCGCACCCTCCCTCGCTCCTACACCTTGTTGGAACACGTTTGCATATTGCCAGCCAGCCAGCCACCCCTCAAGGAATGTTGAGATGTCGACATTTCCTATTGACTGTGAAGTATGAGCAGAAAAAGAACCGATGATAAAGTTGTCGGAGAAACCAGATAAGAATAGATAAACATCAAAGACAAATGAATAAAATCATTGAAGTAACCGAAACAGGCAACGGTGCAGAGCAAAAGCGTTATGAGAGGGGAAGAATCGGATAAACTTTTCAACTCTGGGTTGTAAAGTCTCTCAACCGGAGCGCACGCACTCGATTCTCATCAATAAATAGACCGATCTGCTGCGCGCCCGTCGATAAACGTCACGGCGATTTTATTAATAAAACGCCGAACGAGACGAATGCCGTCGAGCCGTTCAACAACCCCGCTTTAGAGCAATTTGTTATAATTAAGAAACTACACCTACTTGCTTACCTAGAAATGTATAAAATACAACTAAAAATCGAAGGAGATGACATACCAGACTTTTTTACATTGGATACAGCTCAAGCTGTTTGAGATGATAATGAAAAAATCTCGAAAGTTTTGCAAGTTTCGCTAAAGCAAAAACTAGACAACAAACAAGATAAAGCTACAATTCTAGCGTTGACGTGAAAGTGAGGCACGCAGGTACCTAGGCAAGGTACTGGCATGCGCGGGCGCAGCACTAACGGTAACGCCTCGGCTCCTGCTCGGTTGGCTTGAGCTGTCTCTCGACCTCTACGGGCCTTATGATACAATATACAATGGGTATTCGGAGCCACTTGCATGGGAATCTATTTAAAACGATGCGCAACAACAATCGCCTAATTGTTTTACGTTCTGAACCGATACGTTGAATTTTGAAGAAACTCAATGAATTGGAACGTTAAAGTTTACTAATATTATCAGTAAAACCAAATTTATGGCAGTACACAATTTATGAAGTAATATGATTGGTTTAAGTTGTGAATCCGCTCGTTGTAAACTTAAGAAGACTACAAGACAACACAGCGGTGGCCCTTGCAGGCAATTAATTAAAGTAACGGTACAAAATTTCACACTCTCACGGTTAGCTTGGTCAAGCGCATCTAAATGGAACTAGAGTCAAAACTTGTGTCAGGCTAGAAAACATGAAAATCACGAAGTTGGAAATGTTAGGGGAAGAGCCGAATCTTATCAGAACAAAATTCTTAGGTTTAAGATATGATTAAATTAGATAACGACGGAAACAAAATTAACATGTACGATATTGCTAGACTAAATAGTTCCAACGTGATTTTAATGCAAATTTCCACTAACTCACCCTGGATACGATTTTTTTTAGTAAACTAATTAATGATAAACCTTATAATTCTTTATGTAAAGAAGCGCTTTCTGAAACACCAGCTCCGATTAGAAATGCTTTGAGGGGAAAAAGGACTAAAGTCGTCACAAGACCTTTAACCTTGAGTGGGCAGAGCGCAACTTTACAAGCAACAAAAACCAGAGGGCGCACCGTGCATAGAAATCGAGCCGGGACTGGGCTGCGGGGAGGTGGTGACGACGGGTCAACGATCGAGCCGTAGGCCGGCGAGCGGTGAAATATTTCACTACTCCACATAATAATTATCAGAGAAACAACAGCAGACGGGAATGAATGTGTCGATGCGCTTTGAAACGAGCAAAGAGTGCTCACGTAAGTAGACCACATGAAAGAGACCAAACTAACAACGAGACGCTTGTAAGATGCAAGAACCGAGCAAACATTCGGCGATCTAAATTCAATTATTATCACGAGTAACAATAAAGCACAAATGATGGAGATCATTTGTGGAGACAGGCGCAGAAACAGGTTTACATTTTTAAAACTGAGAACTTACAAAGACAAATTCCGAGCAAGATCTTGTGCAAAATGGTTTTGTATTCAAAAGCAAAAGCATAGACTACAGAGGTTGAAGTGAGACGGTAGAGGCGGCCGGCTGGTGATTCAAAGGCGCCGTGTGGGGTTCAGTGACAGGTAGACAGTCGAGTTAGCGGCCATCAGCAATCCGCCCCGGTTCGGAATTCGGGCGCTGCCGCAGCAAGCGCACGCGCACGCAATCTCGACGTTTTTATAGCTGGAGATTATCGGAGGGCCGGCGACGGTGTACGATGCACGGTTGTGGGAACGAGTTTAATGTATGTTGTATTATGGCTTGTTGTAAAAACGATGAGGTTCGATTTAATCTTTAAGAAACACAATTAACATTTACACATTAGGTAGGTTTGGGACACGAAACAAATACATAGATTTTATCTCCTTACTAAAATCATTAGAAATATGCTCGACAACCGGTTAAAAGTTGTGGACAAAATATATGCTAATATCATAACACATCACATATAGGTATGTGAGAAAACCTCAATCCAAACCATTTCCCGGAAAAGGTAAAACTCTTTACGATAGGACCTATTCAAAACCTTTTCGCGGTCGACTTACGGCCCCATAATCGCACCCTCATATTGCATATGGCGTAAAAAGCCGGGACATGTGTATAAAATGTCGCGGGATCAGGTGTCCAGCCAGACCTAAAACTGACCGGGAGAATAATGATGTTAACAATTGAGAGTATATTCTGGGGTAAGTAAGGAAGGGCGCTTATGATACTACAACTACATTAAAAATAAACTATTCAATCGCGGAATTATCTCCTTCTGCTTCATTTTCAGAAACAATAAAACATAAAAAACCAGCCAAAAGGAGAGTATTTTTAATTGACATTGGTTTTGCTATATTACTTTGGCATTGATGGATGACATAGGCTTTGATACAAGTGCTGCTTTAGCTGGATTAACCCTTCCCAGAGTAGTCATCGTAAAATAACTGAATAATAAGAGATCTAGTCTTCTGAAAATCTCTCCACTTCAATCTCAGAGGCCCTTGGCTCTATTTATATTTATTAGTTCATTAGTTTCGCCGCCTTCACCAGGGCAGGACCAGACTGACTGGTTGTGAGCCGAACACACACTCTTTAGAAAGTAAAAACTCGCATTCTTGGATGCAACTAAAATCCGCTCTGCCGCGAAGCGTGTGAGCTTATTTTATTACTGCAGAGAGCGATAAAATTAAATTGTTAGTTTAGCAGTTTAGCGGACTGTTTATAGGGGAAGTAAACGACTGAACGACCGCTTTTTTTGTAAGTAAAGCACCCCAAATGGACCAAAGGGTTGCGCCTGCTCCGTTGCATGATTTATTGTTTTTTAGAAGGCATGTAGCAGTAAGTATAATGTTAAAAAAACGAATAAGTAAAACGTATCAAATCTAAAGATAAAAGCAGCTGGACCAGATGAGAGCAGAATAATCACAATCAAAGTTAAAGCATTTGAACTCTGGGCAATTAATTTGTGCAGTTGTTTTTCAATAGCGCGAATATCGCCCGTGAGCGTTATCAGAGTGACGTCATGGAATGTAGTGGTTGACTCCTGTCCGAGTAATCAGTACTGTGGTTCTCTTGTTACTTGATGAACTTTGAGGTTTATAGATAAAATAATCAACCCAACTAAATTATAAAGGTCATGGTTTCGCGATAAGGAAGATGCGCTGTTTGCAGTTTTTCCTGCATTGTTCTATACTTGCAATTTTGTAAAGCATTCATACTTGGGAAATAACTTGGAAACAAAAAAAAATTCAAGACCTACAAATTTACATGATGCTATCCAAAAAGCTAGGAGAACCACAGTTGTGGAGAACATTAGACATCACCCACCATTTGATCGCCATCGCCAAGGTGACTTTTAAAATCAATAACTGGACATAGGCATTTGTCTCTCACGACAATTAAACCTTAGTTCATCAAACAGTTATCCCGGACCGTAGGGGTGTAGGGTGCAAACAGGGTTCGGTTTCGCGGGTGCAGAGCGATTGATCGCCGCCCCTTCCCCCTCCACACCTCCCTGCCAGCCCTCGTCCCGCAGTTTTCGACGCAAAGACATGGTAATCGTGTGCACTGTAGTGTAGACTATAGTTTCGTGTCTTTATTGAATGATACTACTTGATTTTGCAGTAGAAGAAAGCTTTTTCTATAATAAGTTTTAGATACGTATACGTTTTATGTTACCAGCACTAGTTGAGATGAAGAAATTATCTTCACTCAAATAAGCATTTTCAATTGCTTTAACATAAACAAACTTAAAACAAAACAAAACAGTTAGCCAATAAAAATCTAAATCAACGCAGTAAGTAATCAGCAAATTACAATAAAAAAAAAACAAAAGCAAAGCGCAAGAAGACTGTAATCTCGTAACTGGAAGAGGCAAGGCAAAGCGCACTAGAACAGTATGGGGCAGCCAATATTCTGTAATACACAGTTAATAAGTGACGCTATGTAGGGCCAGCTTTGTGGAGGTACCGCGTCCGCACCGCGGCGGCATCGGCATTGTGAATTTTTAACAGAGTCCGGGGGTGGGAAATGGGAAGTGGGAACACCTTGTTTAGCGCCCCTCGAGCCTCTGTCCCGGTCGCCCGTGCTGTTGTTATGTCATTCCTTTGCTGGTAAGCCGCGACCGCGGCGCGGTCAGGATTATTACGACGTGTTTAACATAACGAGATATGCAATTTGCAGTGAAATGTTATAACTTTGTTTATCGCATAATATTTAAAAAGAGTTTAGTTAGTTTAGTTCATGTTTTTATTGATATTTTAAAATAATAATAATAACACACACATCACACTCAGAGCCCCTAACTAGGAAGAACCTGTATCTAGGGCGCCCGAAACACACACAGAGACGAACATGACACCCAGACCGGAAAAAAACATCGATATTCATCATATCAATATTCGTCCCGCCCGGGAATCGAACCCGGGTGCACACGCTTACTCAGTCCACATCACTGCCAACTGAGCCACGGAGCAGTCTATGGTGCTCATGTATTATACTTATGAACCTTTCTCTTAATTACTCTATCCATTAAAAAAACGCCTCAAAATCCGTTGCGTAGTTTCAAAGATTTAAGCATACATAGGGACAGACGCGGGAAGCGACTTTATTTTATTCTATGTATTGATGAAGAACTCGTTAAAATACTTGAATAGCCACACTGCAATCGCCTACCCGCCTGCCGCCTGTTTATCCTTGTGGCAATCTGGATGGGAGACTATGTCCAGCAGTGGGCGTCTATGGTTGTAATGATGCATATTATAATTCAATTATCTGTATACCATTTAAAACATTCTGTGACATTTGAGACCAGCCCTCGCAGCACGACCGACCATTTGCGGTGTCTTTCTGTCACTTTTAATCGCTTTTGACATTTCAATGCGGGAAAATGACGTCACTAATCGAGAGCGAACCATTATGTCTACGGATCGAGCATGAGCAGCACGGGATATAACTCTTGCGATGTTGAACTTTCAGTTTAATCAATTGTCTATGATCTTGCCAAAAGTGCGAACATGAGATACGGTTTTTCTCTACGAATGACACATGAATCCGACATATCTTGTCTACTAATGGAAGGGGTGCAGACAAAATAAGACAGGAAGACAAGTTTAGTTCTAGGTTATGTTATCTTTCGTCGATAGCATAATTAAGTTTGGTTATTTACTGGAAAATAAAATAAAAACCAAATGGCAGGGGTATATATACTACTAGGGGTACTTATAGTATAGACACTCTATTGCAATCAATAAACTTATCATTAGGTGACTAACAATAAATGTTCTTAAATTAATACATTGATTGCAATGGGCGGCCTTATCGCTTAGAGCGATTTCTTCCATAATAACATCAATACATTATTAAATAAAGTCGCTTTCCGCGTCTGTCCCTATGTATGCTTATGAGCCAGTTTACAGCGATACTAGCGCCATTCGCGTAAAAAAATATCTTCTAAACTAAGGTAAATATCAAAAATGTGGCACAGTATGACACTAGATAATATAGCCTAGTATTTTTAGGGTACTGTTGTATAGCTTTTAGGTTAAAGACCAAAGATATCTAGAAAGTGTTGCTAAAAGTGGCCACCTAAAAGCTATAATAAGGTGCTAGGCTACATTATCTAGTGTCATACAGTGCCACATTTTTTTATACTTATTTGTCTTACTTTAGAAGATATAATTTTTTACGCGAATGGCGCTAGCATCGCTGTAAACTGGCTCTTAAATCTTTGAAACTACGCAACGGATTTTGATGCCGTTTTTTTTAAAAGATAGAGCGACTCATGAGAAAGGTTTATAAGTATAATACCTGCACTAAAAAGTTACGTGTTAGGCGGTACCTAGTTCGCTTAGTCGTTTTAGGTTCTGTATAGGTTTTCAGTCTATCTAGGTAGGTATTGTCCATAAAACGATTTCTACTCCCACCACCAAAACTATCCACTGTCCGCAAATTATGACCGAAGCTAGATGACCACACAACACATTGAACACAAACAACTGTTGCTCGCACAACAAACTAAATAACTTACTACCGCTACTAAATAACTTACTTTTTTGACTCCATTTCACACTTTCTTTCTTTCGTAATTACTTGGATAAAATACTTAGAATACTTTGTTCAAAAGTTTTAAAAGTTTTTACAAACAAAATGAAAACAATTACAACCACAGAACAAGGAAGATGCTCTCTCTCTCTCGATCATTTGAAAAACGTTTTGTTTATTCTTCACATAATCTAGTGCGTTCCATTTAAAACATTTCTTTTCATAATAAAAAAAATGTAAACTAAACGCAATGAACGAATGAATAGTGCTGTGCTGCTTGTTATTTGAATCAATATCTTTCCCCGACCCTGTGTGACCACATCAAAAATAAAAGATTGGTCTTATTTTTTTCGTCTAGCAGCCCCATCTATCTCGATGGTGAGGAAGATTTAGACAACGATTAAATTTGTCTACGCACTGCTGCATGTTCGCACATGCGGGAAAACAAGACCCTCGAGATAATTTTAAACATTTAATCGCGTGTTCAAATGAGTGAGTGCATGCTGCCGCGGCAGCAGTGGTAACATGACGAATATTTGTCGACTTTGTCGTATCTATCTGTCACTTTTGTCGATCGTCTCCATACATTTTCCCGCATTTAAATGTCAAAAGCGATTAAAAGTGACAGTTAAATTCGACAAATAGTCCGTCATGCTGCGGGGGTAGCAGTAGCAAAGCTAATAGACTAGAATCACCCACACAGGGGCGGCTAACGTGACATTTACCCCCCACCCCCTCCACCAGATCGCTCCTAGAACCCCGCGACTGCCCACGTGATGACGGAGACGATTTAGTATAAGTACCTGTTGCCTGAAATCCTTTCTTTATTAAGTACTACTAGGTGAGTTTCTTAAACCCACCTGGGCAAATAGCAAAGAAAGGAGGTGGGTGGGGAATCGGAAGACTTGATAGCTTTACGTTCTGATCCACGTGATGTCTGCTGTTGAGTATAAACGGCTAATTTTGGAACCTGCACGTTTCATTTGATCGCTTATTTACATTCAAACAGAAAAAACTTTGGCTATTTATAGCGAAATTCTATTCTAAAATTGTTAATTGCATGAAGATAAATTAAATATCTGTGGGATATTTGGATTGAAACAATTAAAACAGTGCTGTAAATATTCAATATTTGACACCTCTGAAAATTAAGGAGTGTGAGCGGTCACGTAGAAAGCAGCCACGCCCACGGGTACGGCGACCTCCCATCAGCAAAACACAAGATTTACAAGATAAAATATCGAGTTAATTTTGTGTTATACCGGCCTTACACGTTCCGCAGAGCTCTGGACTGGGGGGTCCCTATTTCCCCACGCCTCATTCCGTCTCCTTGGCCCCCCTTGAAAACGGATTATCCACGTCAACGTCTCAAGCTCGCGCGGGTCAGCCGTTAATCCCCCGGCAAATAGGCTCACGTACAGACAGGCGCCGCCGCTGAATTATATCTATTTACTTCTCAAGATGTACTGAATTGCATCGCTAATGGAGTGCTCTTGCTGCTCCTTCCGGAATTTGCTGCATTTTCTGTTGTTTATTTTTCCGACCGCAGCAGGTTGTAGTTACAAAAATAATGAAAATGGTTTTGGATCTTAGATTAGACGTTTTGAAAGAAAATCGTGTGTTTTATTTTTAAAGGAAACCCCTATATTTTCAATTCAGCCATTCGAAAGAGTACTTCTTGGTACTGTTCCTGAGTTCTTAGGAGTTTTTTTTTATTCGGATCCTGCTAATTGCGGTAGTTCAATAAATTTTTTTTATAAATATCAATATTTTTATATTGGTTTTTCAAACAAAAGATACTTAAATAACTTTAAGCTAAGCTGAACTAATAACATACATAATCTGTAGCCCGAAAAAGAAAATGGCGGCAAAGAAAATGAGGCTCTCTCGCGCACACCACTAAGCAAACAACTTCCAACCAATCAGGAGCCAGCAAAATGTGCATCGCTGAAAGCCTATCGAACTGCGACCGGGAAATTGCCATACGTCTGTCTATTTCCGTCCGAGCATCGGCTTGCTTGTGACCGACCTTCACACGAATACATCTTACACGTACACTTTGATCGTACATGCCTAAATTTACACAACACATGTGTGCGCCAAAATTCAGGAGGCTATAGTTTTAAGGTTACAATTTTCCAAGTTAGCCCAGGCGCGCACTAGGGGACGGGCCGCGGCGGCCAGGTCGCAACGGCCAGCAAGTTATATATTGGTATGAAATCGCTATGAATTGCTTACGTGGACGCACGCACGCTGCCAGCGGACCCATACATTTCGTGGCCGCCGCGGTCCGGCGCAGCTAGTCTTAGACTAAACTATAGAAATGGGTCGTTATCATCATCCTTAGCCGAAAGATGTCCAATACTGGTCCATCATAGGCCTCTTCACTAATCGCCATTTCGACCGGTTTTGGCATGAGCGACCCTCGACCAATGTACTTCCGCAACCGTCACCAGGTCGTCTGACCAACTTGTGAGGGTTTTTTTATTCTCTGCATTTTCCAGTGAAAAAATAGGTCAAATAAATTAGAAATCGATGCGGAGGCGTTGCACCCAAGGACTTGCTAGTTGCTAGGATATAGGTCGGCCCGTCCTTCGACCGATCTCCTTTTACGGAAACTAGGTGACTACTGACCAGCCACTCAACTATAAACAACATTCTTGATAGATGATAAAAACTAACGTCGTGGAGACGCATCTAGATTAATTTAAAACGATGCACTGTACAGTTGCGTGTGTAAGGATAATGTTTGAAATGTTTTGTTTTGAAAAAAAAATTTTTTTTTTGTTTTTACCAACACTTTCAAGGAAATTCTATACGAGTTCAGTACAACTTTGCTCTAAATAGAGTTCAAATTTAATATCACTTGACTGTACAAGTCTACAACAAAAAACCCACGCGAGCTTGACCGATTTTTTATAGTATGCATGGAACACCGGCAGAGCTCTCTGCGGCTGGTTGGAATCGCAAGGGCGAAACAATTGAACGCTGCCCGCGGTCACGACCATTCTTAACTGTGATTAACTACTTCGACATTTTATATTTACAACAGGAACTCGAGTGGAACTGGGCTGGTCACATCTGCCGCTTGGACCTGGAGCGGTGGGCGCGAAACCCAAACGTGTGCGTTCCTAGTAGCAAGACGCAAAAGGAAAGGAAGACCAAAGAAGAGATGGCGGGATGATCTCGAGAACTAGCCGGAGGTGGCACAGAATCGGAAGGCTTGGACAAATAGGTGGGAGGCCTTTGTCCAGCGGAGGGGAATAATGAGACTAGAAAAAAAACTAAAACAAAAAAAAAGCCTAAGCAAAACCGTTGACTTTACACCAATGCCAATGTCACGGAGATCATCACACCAGCGACCTTCACGGGTTACTGTAAAAATATTACCATTACTAGGTTGCTTGTGTTGTGTAAATGTATATATTTGTGAAATTCATTCGTAAAGCCGTAACAGGCCGATGCTCGCCTATTCAAGGTTCAAGACGCGTCCGAGATTTTCAATAACAAATAGAGGCGCGTGCGACTCTCGCTCGACCACGTAACTTTACTGAAGGAATGATAGTAATGTAACTATAGTAATGTAACTAGAAACAAATATTTCAGTTGTATGTTTTTTTTCGCTTTAAATAACGACTCGTTTGGTGAACTGAAAGAACCCGGGTCAAAGTGGCCTGATGCAATCAGTTCAGATCTTGGCCTTGAAAATTAAATTTTAATTTACTAGCCGACCCGGCGAACTTCGTACCGCCCAACCTGTCTTGAGCACGTATTATACATATAAACCTTCCTCTTGAATTAAAAAAAAAACCCTATGCGCTATGTCCGCGCAGGTATTTTCTGAACATTTTTCTAACCAGCGCCAACAAGAGCTTGTTACCTGCTTTGTACGTGAATATACCAAGCCTCGAAGAGGAGTAATTACAAGAATGGATTAGATTTATGTGCCACTGACAAACTTTCTGAGGCAGGTGACAACAGCACGGATGCTGTGCACAATCACAACTTCAGAGAGTGCATTTTTGGCAGTAATCTCGGTACTAATCATTTCAACAAACAAGCTGTCTAATGGTCGGATAAATTAATGCTCGTATTAATTATATTTTACTCATCGTCCTAGCATAGAATAGTATTTTTTAAATACATTACGCTCTAGTTTTGTCACGACTCGGTGTTTTGTTTAGCTTTAATGTATTTAAAGCACCCAAGCAAGCATCGATGACCTCGATTATTTTATTTTATCGTTAAACACTTCCTTATAATAATAGTTATTTTAATACCTAACTAAAGTCTAGAATACCTAGACCATCGCGACACTTGTATTTTAATTGGTTGCTGGTTATTTTAATTAATATAAACCATTATCAATCATAACCTTTTCATACAAGCTGCTTATTAATCCAAAAGTATTTAAGGAAATGACTACTTTTATGTATTTTTTTTTTACAATAAGTAATGAATTCCTGCAAATATCACAGCTAAACAATCACAACGTCTAGGCTGATGCCAGAACATTTAAAGTATGTTATAAAGTTATGCTCCGAATCGGACAACAACATTTTATTTGTACAATTGTGTAAATATTGTACATGAATTTTAATATTACTTCATTTCTTAATAAAGTTCACTTCTGTGTCCCTTGCAGGCTACAGGCCGTTGCTATTTGCCGACGTAATTTTAGATTTTATCGAGTTATGTTAATAAACAAATCATATACTATATACTAATCAAATACACAGCCAAACGTGGGTCCAGCTCAATGCATTGATGCCTCTCGTAGGCCCAGTTATTGAGCTGGTGCCTCTGCTTAACCATTTGGGGGATATAGGCGTGAGAATAACTTATGTTTAATCAAATAAGAAAATCACCGCACTCCGCGATACAGATTGAAGCTTAGTTTTTGCATAACAAGAGCTACAAAAAGAAATGAATTGAACTTAAGAAATTTCCCACACTTTTTACGTTGACTTTCGATATTTTAAACGAAGATCAGTATTGTAGATACTGTAAATAATCTCAAAAATTCAAACTACAGAACATATCGGGGTAGATAGATAGAGGCTTTGAACTCGGGCAGCCTACGCCCGTCGTCGTCATGGCAACCGTGCAGCCTCCTATGTATTGTATTGAACGCTGCGAGAACGCGTTACGTAGAGAGGCTGCCTCATGATTTTGTACCATATTTTTGGTATTGTGCTCCATTTAACACCACCAACTATTAAGGTCATTCTACGAGAACGCGTACCAGGTTACTTTTCTTTAAGAGTCTTTAACAACTGTTAAAATTATGCACGAGCAACATGAATACAAGGGAAAGAAGACGGGTACGCCAGCTCGGCTTAGTAATTTTTTGAGAGGAAAGCTAAGAATTATATTTGATTGACTATAGAAGTGATGCATCATATTTAAATCATATATATGTGTTAAGAGATAACACTCTCAACTGAAAAATATACAATGTTGGTGCAGTATGGATGAAGCAGATTGGAAAAGCATTTATGTAAAAAATGACCAGTTAAAAAGAGTGGTACAGCCTAAAAGAAAAGTAGTCTATCACCAGACTATTTGTAGATAAAAGCTATAGAGTTAAAACGAACTGTAGACTAGAGTAAGACAGGTCAAGCCTTGGCGGACGTACCGAGATACAGACAGCATGTTTGTTGATTGCATACTATGTTTTAATCACACTATTTAAAAAAAAACGTAAATTAAAACTAAAGTTTAACAAAAAAGTTTTAAAGCCAAGAAAAACATCTTCCAAAATGTTTAATTTACCAAAGATTCCGCGTTCACAAGATGACATTGGCAACAAAATATCAATATAAACATTCAACAAGCCAAGATAAACGCTCAGGCGTTCCAGACATCACTACCGACCGGTAGCGACTACGGCGCGTTTGATTTAGTCGCAACTTAGTCTACCCGGCGAACTTCGTACCGCCTAACCTATTACTATTTTGTACATGTGTTATGCTTAAAAACCTTCTTCTTGAATTACTCTATCTTTAAAGAAACCGCATCAATATCCGTTGCGTAATTATAAAGATTTAAGCATTAGGGACAGACACGGGATGAGACTTTATTTTTAACCGACTTCAAAAAAAGGAGGTTATCAGTTTGACCTGTATGTATGTATGTATTATTGTCCGCGATTATCTCGAGTTTGGTTGCACCTTTTTTGATGCGGTTTTCAGAAATTTATTCGTTACATTCAGGAGAAGGTTTTAGTATACCGATTTTAACCGACTTCGGAAAGAGGAAGTTCTCAGTTTATGTGTGTGTAAAAAAGAAATTACAATCCTATGTAAGTATTGATAAGAACATTTTGAGGCGATTGCAGCAAGATTGCCATGCATACATAGAATACAACAAATTCCTCACAAACAGCGGCAGTTTCTTTAAACTCTACTACACTGGTATACTTCTTCTTTCAAATAAGATCTGATCCGTCTGCATCACTCGCTTCGTCTCTCCACTCTTTCCTTCACGTCCAAAGAAACTTTATCCTACTTTGTTTAGCTTACACTCAGTCTTTTCGGCCCTCTCATTATTTCTATCTTCCCTTCTTTACCTTATTCTTTGCAAACTCGTCATGGTTTATGATGTGGCCTATATTTTTTCCTCTTCGGTTGTCTTATATTTGATAATTTACTAAACTATGTTAACCCATTCAGCGCCACGGGCGCAACGTATGCGTCCCTTAAAAACATATCCCCAGGCGCCGAGGACGCCGGCTGGCGCTCGCACTATTTTCAATAAAAAACATACTAAATAGGATATTACAATATTATTTTTACTGAAAAAAGATAGTCAAGGATTTGATTAAACGGATCTAATGCATGCTTTATACTTTTTTCATACATTTATTATATAGAAACAGCCATTGAAGTTCAACTTGAGATAAAGTTAATTCTATTTACTCAAATATTTTTATTTATATGCAGAATGTAATATTTTTAATAGAACTATACATTGTAATTTTTTGAAATTTTTATGTCGTGATTTAGTATATTTTGGAACAGGGCACATACGTTGCGCCCGATGGCGCTCGAGGAAGTGTATTTTTCGGTTCGCGCGTGCTACTTTGTCCAAGTGCAGGGGAAAATGTGACTTGTAAGCAAGCAGTTAACGCCGCTTTTAGGATTGAAGTGGTAAACGGTTTCGACTTTTTGTAATTATAAAGGTGACCGTAGATTTGAACAAGCGTCATATCACCTATTTTGTATTCAATGAATTAAAGATAAGGCGGTAATTTAACGGTGCTTTTACTAGTTTAAGCGAAACATTTTTTGTTTAATTTTATTAACTGTGTCGGTTAATTATAAAGTTTTTTTTTTTAAATATTCCGAAAATCACACAATACATAATCTTTGCAGCTGTGCGTTTCAATGTTTTTAACATTGAACAATAGATTAGGATATTTTTTGAGTGGTCGCCGCCCGCTATTCTTTTGTCTTTCGATCGTAAAAGTGCTCAGCGTCAGTTCATTGCCTATTGTTTTCAAAAATAAAGAAATGTGTTGCCTTTTTTTTTGTTTTTGCAGATTAATCCTTCTTAGAAAAAGTGTACACTTAAATATTGCCTCCGAGAGCATACCTACTTATAAAAAAAATGTGGTAGTAAATGCAACGGCTGGTTAGCCTCGGTCAAACCGTTGGGTACTGCGGCGTATCTCTTTTCTTGTTTGTATTTCTGTGAAATTTGTGACCTGGTTATAAATCCCGATACTTACTCCGATTCGAATCATCATCATGACCTGGCCATGGACACTAGCACTACGAACCCTCCTAAGACTGATCTGACAATGAACAGTGGCACACGGACGATTGATATGGGAATTGAAACTGGTACTCTGAACCCTCATTTGATGATTGATCTGGCTATAAAACAGACAAATTAAGTTCTTTGAATCCCTTTTCAGATCATAAAATTAACAGAGATGTTATCGCAATAAACTGTAAATACTTTCTAGTACATAAGGAATGGACATCATTTTAAGTGTGTCAACGCCAGAATTCATTTTTTTTTGTTAATCTTGATAACGTTCCATGTTTATTAAATGTAGAATATGTGTTCAGTCCATATTTGCTAATTGAATCACTAGATCTTAATTCAGAGAATCCTATAAATCCTTTTACATACTTCTTAAATTTGGTGTGTAAATTGTATTTTGCTATAAACAGATTTAGACGATGAGTTTACTGAAAATTAATTGGCGGACTTAGGCTACGAACGCACAGGCGGTTTTTTGCCGCGCGGATTTTATGTAACATATTGAATCCTATGTAAGTGTGCGCACCAGCGGATAAAAAATCGTAAAAACACGCTTGTGCGTTCGGGGCCTATGAATAAGGTTGAAAATTTAATAACAAACTTTGACACTGCGCGGAAATAAAACCGCCTGTGCGTTCGTAGCCTTAGTGGTTGCAACTCGTCATTTATCGGAACCTGAATCTGGAATCATTCATCAGACTGTGAATGTAATGAAGATGAAATTTTTATAGAAGAATCATTAAATAACGAACAGCAAAATAATATTTTTAATGAAAATGCTGAAGTATTATAAAGATGTTGACTTCGAAACGCCAGAGTGGAATCATTGAGCATCCACATATCAGTTCAAATGTAAACATTTTCACTGAGCGTGTTGGACTTGATACCACATCGACATCTTTAATATCACTGAAATATTTTTTCTTAACTTTGTTAACTAGAGAGTTTTTATTGTTTTTACTTAAAAACATTAATGCTTCGAAGCTGTTTTTTATTATTATTATTTTAATTTAATAGACTTGACTCCACTTCAGTGGAGTATTTTGCCAATGTCAAGTTCACAAATTAGATTAAAAGTGTGGGCATAAAGCCCGGCAACGTTGTACGGTTATTATAAGTTTATTGGATTATTGTTTTAAACCCCGCTAACAAAACACGTGGTTTCGGAACCATCGTTAAAACAATAATCAAACTTGTTTCTTACTTCCACATATTTCGACAAATTGCACCTTGCTTTGACATAAAATCCAGGGGATCTATTGCCGTTCAAAATTAAAATTAGAATGTGAATCGTTTTGACATAAGATAAGTGTACATTGCGGGTATATAGGTGAATCATTTTGTCTACCTACACAAGAGATTCAGCTGTAAACCCGCAATGTATACTTATCTATCACATGTCAAAATGTTTCTCATTCTTATTTTCATTGTGAAAGGCAATAGCCTAACAGGTCTCCAAACCGTCTACAAGTCTAGATCTCGATGTCCGCGCCATTCTCCTTGTATCGTTCACGCGGCCACCATAAAACCTTCATAACTTCTTTAGGCAGTGGTCCGACCGCCGACGATGAACGAGAAACGACTAGAACTAGAAACTATTAAGGAGTTGACGATCAGTGGAGGGCGATTGTGTAGTTTGGATAGTTTTGTCACCGGGCACCGAGCGATTTCTCGCGCCACTCGCCCGTCGTCACTGCGGTCAGTGCGAGCGAGCATCGCTGAATAACGAGCCCTTTTTATTAAAGGCTAGTCGTCGCCGGCCGCAGTGTGAACAGTCAGAGAGTAACTATTAATATTCATGCATCTCTTTCCTTTACACAGAATGTTTATGTATCGTTCGTGTCTTGAGCGAGAAAATCGCTGATAGTTAGTCGTTCTCTCGGCTACAGTCAGACCTCTGCCTAAAGAGCCAGTTTACCGCGATGCTAGCGCCATTCTCGAAAAAAAATTATATCTTCTAAACTAAGCCAAATATCAAAAATGTGGCACAGTATGACACAAGATAATGTAGCCTAGTATTTTTTGAGCACAGTAAAGTAGTCCTAACTTAAAAGAACACAATTATACACAGATTGTTGCTAAAAGTGGCCACTTTTAGCAACACTTTGTAGCTTTTATTGGTCTTTAACTTAAAAGTTATACAACAGTGCACTAAAAATACTAGGCTACATTATCTTGTGTCATACTGTGCCACATTTTTTAATTTGCCTTAGTTTAGAAGATATAATTTTTTTCGCAAATGGCGCTAGCATCGCGGTAAACTGGCTCTTAATTATGCTTCGAAAATTTTCTGGTTTTCACTATTTAGCGTTGACAAATATCGACATAATCTTACCATAATAATCATTTTTTATTCCAGAACTTGCTGGCGTGTTCGAAACGGCAATAAATATTTTATTTTTATGTCCTCAGAGACAACATTTTTTGAAATATTAAGGACTAATCCTAATCATGATATATTACTATACTACCTGACTAGACACTTTAACAAATTGTGAGATCATTAAGTTGCAAAACATTTAGATATAATATTTAAAACCTCTTTTTCTGATAAACTACACCAAGCATTTTTAAGTTATTAAAATAAGAAATAAATTGGCAGTTACATTTAAAAACTGTTACTTTAGTCAGTCAATAAATAAACTAAAGTACAGCATTTGGTTGTTGATTAAGAAATTTTCTGCATAAACACGTCCATTTTTTCTGCTAAATTCGGTAGATTTTTAGGTGATTTTTACAGCTCGCGCGGCGCCACGGGACGCCGCACTGTCGGCCTTGCGCGGCGAACGAAATCTTTGTATGGTGGCGTGGCGCGTTGTGTTTTTTGAAATCGGGGTGGAGGTGGAAGAGTTAAATAAAGGTTGGTAAATAAAACTACTCGTTCCAGATTATAGGAACGACAAAGCGGCACCAGCTTCCTTTAAGTCTTTTGAGAGCACGATAAGGCACCCAACAAACGACCGTGATAAACACTCGGTTGCAAGCTTGGATACAAATTTGCTCATTTTAGAATACCGCCCAGTGGTTTACTTTAGATTAGGCCGGACTTAAGATATTGCTAATATGGAACCAACAACAATGGCTTTGCTAAGTTGACGAGGCACGCACGCGCGAGTTTGTATTGAAATCAGTTTATAAAAATTTATGTCTTTAAAAACATTTCAAAATAGTTTGTCAATAATTTACGTTTCGCTATTTCAATCGCAAACTAAATACCTTTTTAGCTCCAGCCTTCAAGATCTATGCCACGCCAAAAAACATCGACGATAGCACAATGATAGACTAAAGTAAAGAAAAAAACAAATGACTCACGGCTGGCAATCAGTTCAGGCGCGACGAGACCGTTCAGGTCCGGCTCCTCGCCGTACCAGAAGATCCAGAGCTCCTTCGCGGCTCGGAGCGAGAGCGGCGGCGGGACCAGCTGGGGCGGCCCCGTATCGTAGATATCCTGCGGCTGGTGGGTCGGCACGCGCCGCCACACGCACAGGATGTCCCCAGCCAGGCAGCGGGCGTAGCTGCTGATCACAGGGTCAGCCAGCGGCGCGGCACCCTCGCTCTCCGCCCCGCCGCCCGACCCACTCCCGCCGCCCGAAGGACTCTCGCCCCATACCAGCTTACGCCATTTGATGCCGTACAACTCCGTCTGGAAAATGTTAAACACATGTAAATGCGTGGAAAACAATGCATGGTCATGCAAACTAAAGGAGGCGGAATAATTCTCAGCGCGGAGACAAAGGAGTCCGTATACAGAGCTAAATTCAGGATTGGCAAACGTCCAAGCAGGAGTGACAGTGTCGCAACATCAGCAATATTGAGATGACGCTGTCATCGTGCACACAGAGGTCGGTCCGGCTTGCGCAACGCGGGTGATAATGTGAAGCGTTGACATAAAAGCGGTCGTCGCGGGCAGGTGCGGCGCGCCGGCGACCTTGCTCGTGTTAACATGGAGCGGGTTAAAGACCTCCCCGTCTGCGCCTGGACAAAGGCTCCCAGGCCGGGAACCGTGTCGGTCCTCAAATTACCTTCGCAATTTGGTAGTCGGCCGGACCGCCGAAACCGGTCGGACCGCTCTATCGCCGCCGCCCGTCTCGGCCAAGTGACACCCGTTCCGTGAACACTTCGTAAAAGGAAAAGTGACGCACAAATTCGCATATTGCATTTTCGCACGTTTGCAGGGATATTATGCCATTGCCAATGTTTACAAACAAGCAGTAGGTAAGTAGAACGCGCTATGTTGAAGCACAGATTAGTTAATGACCTAGGCATTTTATCAGAGGTACATCTGGCGTATAGAAAGTTAATGTCCAACTGCATAGCTCGGTGAAATGTATTCCAGTAAAGAATGCGCCAGCCAAGCCAATGCCAAGTACATCCAAGGTACGTAAACATCACGACATGTTCGCGAGCGCCGCTTTCTAGCGCTCTGCCGATGCGATGCGCCCGCGCAACCGATTCACTTTCTACTCTGACGTGACGAGCAACGACACCATGCACACCTTTGAAACAGAAAAGAACCTTCTAAAGAAACAATTGAATTATAACCGTTCTATATTGAAGACAGGGATCTGATCCAGACGGAATTGACTTCAATACTTTTAGGTTTCTCTTCCTATCTCATCAACAAGTAACAAAACTTTGCAAACAAAACCACTATTACGAGTACGGAAATTCTGAATCCTGGTATCTGCGTCGATTATAACTGCTCCAATTCATAACCTACATTAAAATTGTACATGAAATTAGGTTATGGCAAAAACTGCAACTGGCCAAAAAACGCCTCTAGTCACGATCGCGTACAAGATAATGTATTGTCTTATAGGAACGAACCAGTTGCGAAAGTGAGAGGAAACAATGTGCCTACAACATAACGGGGCGAGTCGGCAACGTTGCATCGCTGCTGTAACGCGTGTTAAACAATATTGTGATTGCATTTAAGCGTCTTGTAAATCGGGGTTCTTTAAATTGGATCAAATTGAATTTTCTTCCAAGGATTTATTTGCAGCTGCAAGGCTAGACTATTCAATTTGCAATCAGGATTTTTCTGAGACTCTATAAAGCAAAATGCAAGATTTCTGAAACGATCGGTACTCAATACTATACGTTAAAGTTTCTTAACCAGCGAGTCAAACAAGGCTGATGTGATATAGGAGAGGATGTCTTAAAAACGTATAAAGTGACTTTTTTAAGATTAATACAACTGAAAAGACTTAAAGGATAAACAAGGGCACTTAAAAGTAATACAAGGATGTCATGGTCCTTTCCACTGACAGCGCCGTTTTTAAGCTATATCATTACAACATTATTTTTCAAGATTTTCTTATGACATACTACAATTTTGCAAAGCACAGAGACAACCAAATCGTGCGTGGCACACCTATCATTTCCGCGTGTCATCATCTATCCCCATTACGTCTGATGGCTTGCTGATCCGCCGGCGTCTGTTTTCTATGGGAACTCAAGACATTGCGACATTAGAAATCTACTAACACCATGACTTGGTGACAAAATGAAATACGCACTTTTGAAGTTAAGATTGGAAAGCAGCCAAAGCGTTAATTTGTCAATTTTGAATATTGTCGTGAATCGTGATGCTACAGATATGCGGCGAAGTGTTAAGCGAAGCATTACATCTCTGGAGCACGCGCCGTCGTCAGTTTTGGAGGTCGGGCTGTATGTATGTGGCGGCACGTCTCTGAATACAAAAGCAGTTGCTTGCGGACATCATCGGAACAAAGGACGCCGGAATCACTTGGTGCACTTGGGCGGGAAAGCGCAATGCAGATTTCATATCTTCAAAAAGTCTCAAAGAGATTTCAGACTATGTACACTAAAAGAAAAACCAATTACTAGATACTTCATTCAGTGATTCACCTACAAACCAAAGCTGTTACCGTAGTTAGATATTTTTTTATCTTGTTATCATTAAACGCGGGATCTGCCTAATTAAACACAAATTATTTGTATGACATGCGCAATGATTCCATGTTGAATGTCCAAAATAGCTCATAAGGTGAAAGAATACGCTAACGTAAAATAAATTTTAAGAAGTCAAAGCAGAAAGCATAAAAACCATGAATTCCACAGGGCTGAAAAACTAAGAATCTTACATGAAATATGGGAAAGACAATCTGTTTCGTACAGCACATGCGCAACCAGCCGCCGAGACCACAATTTATATCATCCGAACCAGACCTCAATAAATATCCGCAGTCCTAGAGGACTCACGTAGTAAATATTACGAAGAATCTGACTACCAACTTACTAACCAAGTCTTTTAATTCATTTACATCTCAAGAACAGCATAACGTTTTTATGACTTAATCCTGGAATTTAATATTTTGTAACTTGTTTATACAAAAAAATTAGTAAATCGGTCCATCCCCAAATCTTTCTGCGGCACATTAAAACGGGGGTAAAGGGCCCGCACGGGTATAGCAGTACGCAAGGCGGTACAACGAATAACGGTACGGGGCACCGCCGTCGACGACGCGGGTCGCCGACCCGACCGTCTGGATTGCTTTCAATGGACCTTTTTTGGAAGCTTTAAGCAAATAGACTTACATGAGCGTGAGGTTTTTATGGCTTCTTCCCCATTCGCCTGAAATTATTCGCCCGAAATATTAAATTTACCCATTCGCCCGAATTTTAATAAAAAGTGTTCCCCATTCGCCTGATCGTATCTTATGAAACAAAAGAGTATTAAGAACAGAATAACCAGTCAATTCGTTTTTTAAAAATAAAGTATTATTGAGATTATTTCATAGACATTGCAATCAACAGTTATCTGCAGTAAGACATGCTATTAGTTTTACATTAAAATTCCGCTCATGATCTATCTGCAGTTCAATGTAACCAGTGTTTTCGATGTCTTTTAGTATTTTCAGCGATGATGAGGTCAGGGGCCTTATTTTTTACTTTATATTTTTACTAGTCGACCCGGCGAACTTCGTACCGCCTTAACTTTTACTATCTTGTGTGCATGTATCATACTTATAAACCTTCCTCTGGAGTCACTCTACCTAATAACAAAACCGCATCATAATCCGTTGCATACTTTTAAAGATATAAGCATACATAGGAATAAACGCGAGAAGTGACTTTGTTTTATACTATGTATTGATTGATACGGCGCCAGTTTGTGTCAACGATAGCTACTTTTTCGGTGCGTGGTATTTACTGCTCATGTAAGGTAAGTACATACTTAGTTTACCATTTGTCAATGGTGTCTACTGGACGCTTTTTTTATCTCAAGTTTTATAATTGGTATTCTAGTTTCAATTTATACTGAAAAGGTCACAAACCTCGAGGGATAATGTAGGTACGTAATAATAATAATAATCCGTTATTTTTAATGTAACATAATCAGACATATTTTATATTTTTAGATAACAATAAGATAAAGATTCAGGTTGTCAAACATATGGCGAAAATTACGCTTAAAGTATAAGCCCTTAAATATAATTTACGCGTTTGATAAATTAAATTATAAGCCTTAAACTAGGAACAGAATCTTGGAAGTTATAAAGAATTTGAAGCATCTGTTGCCTACGTGTATAATCGTTGGTTTTTGTGACCTGTTACGGTGCTATTTATTCATGAAATAAATTCAGGCGAATGGGGAGCACTTTTTATTAAAATTCGGGCGAATGGGTAAATTTAATATTTCGGGCGAATATTTTCGGGCGAATGGGGAAGAAGCCGTTTTTATGACTACGTTAAACGTTACCCTAGACCACTCGCTTAAAGCGTATGTCTGTGGTTACAAAACGTTTTGTACTCGTTTCAAATCATGTACGTGATCTAAGCAGATTTTCGATCTCCGCTCGCAAAACGAACTCAATAATTCGTTTAACGAGCACTTTAGCAGATTAAAAGTTTTGATTGGGTAATAATTATGTTTTTATGGAGTGTTTCTGGTTTCGCGTGTAAGTGCGAACAGTCGGCGGCCGCAAGCGTGGCTCGTGTAAAGCCAAACGGCGTATCGTAACCTTTTCGCGGCGGTAAAAGCGAAAGTGGGCCACAAGGCTACGGGCAATAAACAGTGTCAATCAATAGGCATTTATTTTTACTATAATTCTCATGTTAAATAGTGCAGTTCACCAAATATCTTGTACAAACAATTTAAAGCCACTTTAAAATTCTAGCTAGCTTTAAAATTTCAGTTAGATTTTATACGTCGTCGCTTACTGCTAAACTCGATCTAAATTTTTCTCCAAATTCATTCATCTTTAGGTCATGTTAAAATAGATATGTCACTTGAAATTGAGTCATGTTATGATGTGAGCAAAGCTACAGATCAATCCTAACAACACTCGATACATCCGGTCGCCTACCGACAAGCCAGATGGCCCAATTCAATATAAAAAAAACTCGCTCAAAACGAAGACAAAACTTATTGAATGAACATTCAAGTAGGCTCTATCTAGTCAAGACCTTTCACCAAGAGGCGACCACTATCTCAAAGCGTCTCAAACACGACGTCTTCGGCTGTTTTGACCTACATTGCCGCACCGTCGGATGAAACTGGCGTGTCGCAGGTTAATCTAGTGGAGGGCCTTAATTACTTTGCTGCAATGGACGCGCAATGTCGCGAGTCACGTTTAGCTTTTAGTGGTACTACATAGGTTTCTGTGGTACTTAGAGGTGATTTTATTTTGTGACATATTTTTTTATAATTTATTTTTTACAAAAAAAGGAACCCGCCTTCAATAAACTGACACATAATGAAACTGAAAACTTCTCTTTATTCGAAGTCGGTTAAAATAGGGACACAAACCTTCTACTGAATGTAACAAATACTTTTGTGAAAACCGCATCGAAATCGGTTCAGCCAAACTCGAGATAATCGCGGACAAACATACATACATACAGGTCAAACTGATAACCTTCTTTTTTGAAGTAGGTTAAAAAGTTTAATTACATCTAGGCTACATTCTCTACCAGTAAAAATAAAATAAAGTAAGTTATAGCAAATCATTAAAAGAATAGATAAGACACTTTATTGAAATCAATTTACATTGGGAGGCCTTATCTTTCCAGGATAACAGGATTCCAGGCAAACCAATTGCCTGAGTTTTTTTGTAACCTAAAAAATTATGTAACTTCTTATAGTGACAACAGCGTATAGATAAAGAAACAGAAATAAAACGCTTATCACTACACTATTGCAGACACGGTAATGGCTCGGCTCGGCGTGATCAGACAATTTACATGAATCAAAACAATGAGATTATGTTATTCATTTCCTAGTTTTGGACTTTTCAAACAAGTAACGAATATTTGGTTAGAGTATAAAATATGAAAAACCTTTTGTAATTAACAACAATGTGTAATGGATGATTGTGTATGAAAAGGCTTATAGGCTGTAGAAGAAGTGATAGAAGTGTGTCAGGATTGTAGCAAGTAAAAATCAATTGTCTCTGCCTCCCCCGATAGGATACAGGCATGACGTTATGTATGGTATGTAATAGATGAAACTTCTATTCTAATCTTGAATAAAAGAGGAATATTAAATTGTTAACCTTAAAAGCGTTAACCAAGGCACAAAGTTGACATGCCAAAAAGACAGACAGTCTGGTGACAAGAAGCAACAACTGGCAAGAAGTTGACCTATTAGGACTAAGATGATAATGATCTATTACCAAAACAATCAAGTTTTAAATACCAAATTACAACCATCATAGCAAAGCTAACAAGATTGCAATTTGCTAAATTAAGCATAATAGCTAGAAGGTGTGTGCGTTCGAACTTGAGCCACTGTTCGTGCCTGTGAGACCTTGATAACAGGCCTGTGACAGTGATAACACTTATCAGTTAAAGGATTCGCTACCACAATAAAAATGAATACATTTTAATGATTTTTTTATACGTTTTTCTTTTTATATTTTTTTTACTTTTTTTGGCAGCAATCCTTATTTTTTATAAGTGCATGTGCAATCTGTGCATTTATAGGTTTTATTTCAGTAGCACTGTATTTTATTTTAGTGTACAAACACATTTCAGTGGGTGTGGTATTATTTTAACAGTGTGTATTCAAAATAATAATGTATGTGCTGTTATTAAGCTTGAAACCTTATTTCTAATTAAGTTTATTATACTATTTGCAATCTATTTATTTATTTTCATTATATTTATTATTATTAGTGATCAATTTAGAACATTATATGTTTACAATTAGGACTCATTATAAGGTTCGCTATTAATATTTCTAATTAAGCAAATATTTGAATGTAGCGAACATGAATTGTTATTGGTGCAGCATTTTGAAGCCAATTTTATAAGCTTTTTTAATGTAAGTATAAAAATTATAAATAACAATTATTGCTGAATTTTATTACCAATGAAAATAAGTTTCTTTTCTTGTTTAAAGCAAGCATGATATTTCCAATTAGATTATTAAATTCAATGCTTCACAGTGAGATATTTGCGCAAGTCACAACATAAGCTGAAGCATTACAGAGTTGAGTAGTAGAGTACTCTATGAGAAAGTTACGACCATTCATAATCGCTTGAATGAGCGCGCCTACCGCCCGTTGCGGTAACGCGGCGACGACTTGCGCAGGCGCAGCGACCCCGCGACATCTGCCGCACAACAACCCTTCCACAAACCCTGGATAATCTACAATAACTACTTTATAAAGAAAAGTCTAGGAATCAAAAAGCCAATGCCCCAATGCAGTAAAAAGCCGAACAGTATGTTGAACTCTTCGCACAATGACACTCGCCGACCGTCATCGCCTAGCTAACACTCAGCGGATGCGTCATCATCACCGAGAAAAATTCCAAGCTACAATGTCGTCGCCGCATCGCAAACGCATAAATAATTAAACAATAAGCGGTCAGGGTAAGAAATAGGTAATTTGTATCGCGCGGAGATAGCGGCCAGGAGCGTAGAGTGAGACGGCTGCGTTCCGCCGCCGCCGCCGCCGAAGAAGAGATGTGGCAACACTGACTTGGTACCTACGCGTCAGGTGGAAGTATTGCCGCGAGCAGTTCAAAACAGCGGCAATCAGCCAGCCCCCGCCCCCCTGGCGCTGATAATCCGCCGGACTCAAACATAATCTGATTAAAGAAAACGCGACAACCCTTGAGACTCAAAGATCAATTTGGGACAGAATTATGCAAATGCTGAACATGGAATCCTGGATAGTCCAGCGAGCACTTAACTTGTTCTAATTCAACGTAACTATTCTATCATACTGTTCTTCTGTAAAAAAAATTTATAAGAAAGTTATTTCCTCGCCTGACGAAACGAGTCCCGCGAACGCATTACGGTACGCGTTACGGCCAGGTGGATTCAAAATGACCTCTATGGCCCGGCGGCTTCTGGTGGCCTCGCTCGGAGAATGCGGCGACAGTTAGCGGGTTAGCAACATAATTTTAATCTGTTTGAATACGAAACGGATGCCTTAATGAGTAAACAACGGGCGCCTCCCATTACCTCAAATCAGAATACCTCCTGCTGTTTATTCAACGCAATTTTATAATTCGATGCCATTAGCGCACAAGGGTGAAATTGGGATAACAAGAACGCTAATGAGGACCCCTCTCCTTTGACATCATCTAGTACTCGATATTGATGATTTTACAAACGTTGCAATACATTGTCTTAATTTATCACGTACTACAAAACAACACTGTTTATCGCAGATGATGATTTCGAAAGAAATCTACGTAGTACCACTAGTTCTTTCGTCAATGTAAAAGTGACTTACCAAGGAAAAGAAGTTTGTGTGGCAATCCTCGAGGCTGGCACCGTTTGTTTGGTGATTTTGATGCGTCATGGTAGTCCAGGGCACTTCATTTTCATATCACAACACTTTATACAGGTTCAATCCTAAAGAAACCACTCAAAATCTTAAAATCATCACCGACATTTAGTGGAGTTTTCACCTTTCAATGGCGACTGGAAAATGGCGGATAGGAAACAACAACCCAAGCCGATAGTGCTGCCACGATGCGGTAGACTGGTGAACTATTAATCACACGTTCCAGTTTACTCATAGCTTTTGTGTGCATACAGAAAAATTAAAATTTTGACCTTCATTAATATAATTTAGAATAATTTCTAATGTATAACAAAAATACCTATAATTATATTGAAAATGAAAACGCATTATTGGGATTTAAAGTTTTTTGAGTAGCAACTTGTTCCAGCAAGTCTTTTAAAAAATTTATGGAATGGAACGTAATAAAATCAATTTCAAATCAATCGAACTCATTGATTGACAGTGCTGGCAACATGATAAGATTTCCCTAAAACTATGATTTTTATTTTTATTCGGACTCCCCCACAGCCACCCTTAATTTTTTAATAACCAACCCAATATATAACTTTATTATGCTTCTTAAATTAATGCACAACTGTAATATCGGTATAAATTTTTGCTTACTAGCAGGATATTGAGGTGTGTCTAAGAATAACATTATTACCTCAATGTTATGGAAGAAAGAAAAAAACCTCATCAAAATCCGTTGCATAATAATAAAGATCTAAGCATACATAGAGACAGACGCGGGAAGCGACTTTGTTATAGTATACTATTGATGATGATTTGTGATCAATTGATGAATAAATGAATCTGAATTATCTGAAGTCGAATGGTCATTCTGCTAACTCCCCAGTGACGTAATTCGTTTACATTGATATTGTTAAAGCTTTTTATAACAAAAATCAGAATGCTTTTTTGCGAACTTTATCGAGTAGAAAATATTATTATTGCGATGAAACAATTGTGTTATCAATATATATAAAACTCTTCCGTTACTGACTGACTGACTGACTGACTGACTGACTGACTGACAGACAACGCAGAGCCGAAACTACTGGGCGTACAAAGCTGAAATTTGGCATGTAGGTTCCTTAGGGAGTATAGGTGAGCACTAAGAAATGATTTCCCGAAATTCCCACGGGAACGGGAAAAAACGGGATTTTTGTGTTTAATGAGAAATCTGCGCGGGAAATACCGCGGGGCAGCCTCTAGTTTATTATAATTTCTTTTGAGCAGCTTATTTTTTTTATTTATAAAAAAAGGTAAAAATATGTTTGAATTATTCTGATGAAAACAAAGATGATTGTAGCTTTGCTGGCAACATTGTGATGAAAACTGTATATATTGATTGATTGATTGAATAGGGGGACTGAGATGGACTGACTACCTTGATTTTATTTTCTAAGTAAAATAAGTATACCTATACAGAAGAAGGATTTTAATTTATATAATTTCAAGAAACACATATTTCTGCGAAACAGCAAATTAAAGTTAATAAGACTAAATCTAAAATGATCAGAAACATCTTATTACCACTATCCAGGGTAAATTTTCAGGTTAGTTTTTGCTAACTTTTTGCATACTTTTTGTTACTAAATCTAATTCTCTAATGAAACTTTTCTTAAATTACAGGTAACAACAACTCGCAGTGTTGCTAAGAAAAAGGTTCCCAAGGTCGACAGGAAGTTGGAAGCTGCTGCACAGTCTCTGGCATCCAGAGGGTAAGCAAAAATGTCAAAAAATTAAATTACTACCATAAAACTTGCTTAGCCAGTTACCAGGCTCTACGTCTAAAGCCGCTACCTACCTCATCTTGCAGTCCTCAAAATGTCTAATTACTAAATACCTAAATTAAATAATCATAGTTCAAAAAAATTTAATTTTGTGTTTTGGTTGTCTTATTTCAATTAAAAAAGTAAGAAAATCTAACAACAATACAAAATAGTTTATTGTGTAAAAAAAAAATATGCTTCCTCACAGCATACACACTGAACCTTTGCTCGCATACTGGGCAGAAAACCTGTGATGAAAAACTTACTTTTGATATGTTTCAACTTTTTATAAATTATTACTTTTTAATTCACCATTTTTATATTATAATAATTTTTCACTAATTTTCCTTCAGATTCCTGCGTCCCAACAAGCCATACACTCCTCCGTTGGATGCCTATGAAATTGTTTCTAAAATCTGTGCGACCCACGGATTGAAGACTGATTCAAAGTTTGAAGGACTTGACGTCAAGTACAAAGTGCTTAACGATTGTTTTGAGGAAACGGGGCATGCTGTGCCTAACTCCCTGCTGCATACTGTTGAATGTGTTGGTATGTGTCTTGTTGGTTTAGTTGGCAGAATGTTGACTGTAAGTTTGAACATCTGTGTTTATTTCCTGGTGATTCCAGCAGTTTTTTAATGGATATTGTGGTTCATTAGTCTTGTTAAAACTTGAGAACAGCTGGGCTGATGGCATTTGAGCTGATGTTGGTCTTGAAATGTTTGTCGTAGTCCAGGGAAGGTTTAAAAGGTGACAAATAATGGAAAAATTGCAAGTAAGTCAGTAAAAATCAACAATTATAATTTCCCATACAAAGTGTTCTATTAATGTTTTATCCATTTTCCTGTCAATCAAAAGATTTTGTTGACGTTGTTTTTAAATTCTTTCATTCTGGGCTGGCAAAATAACAAAGTATATATAGCCAAGTTTTTATTGGGTTGGTAGTATAATAATAATTGTGTTAACATTTAATAGAAGGCTTTACAGAGTTTGCCGGGTCAACTAGTATTATTTTTTAAATTACTATCTGACATGGTGAATTTCATACCGCCTTGCAATAAAATTTTTGAGAATATTCTACATCCTAAGTCATCCTGGGATAGTGTAGATTCCTAACAGTGAAATATTTTATTGGTTCAGTACCTTAGAGCCTATCAATACATAGTATAAAATAAAGTCGCTTTCCGCGTCTGTCCCTATGTATGCTTATATCTTTAAAACTATACAACGGATTTTGATGCAGTTTTTTTTAATAGATAGAGTGATTCAAGAGGAAGGTTTATAGGTATAATACATGCACAAAATACTAACCCTCTTATTCATAAAAAGTTAAAGAGCATTTTAGTTATTTGACGTATGTCAATTTAGACTAGATGTCACGTATTTACCATACAACAAACCAGAGAAATGGACCTCCAGTAACGCTACTTAAAATCTACTGTATCTTTATGAATAACACGGTAATAGTTTAGGCGCTGCGAAGTTCGCCGGGTCGACTAGTTATATATAAAGAAGAATCGTGGCTCTTTAGTCTCGCTAAAACTCGAAAACGGCCGGGTCGATTTAGCTGATTTTGGTCTTTTAAAAAGTTTGCAGTAGTGCGGGAAGGTTTAAAAGGTGTGAAAATATGAAAAAAATGGGTGAACATAGTTCGCCTGGACAGCTAGTTTAATACAAACAAATAAACTATCATCTTTCCTCTTGATAATATTAATAGTATAGATTTACAATTCAAATAAATTGCAATAAGTGTTACTGCAATATTGACAGCTGTGTTTAATGTAACTTTGTTATTATTTGTTATACAGAAGACCTAATAGCATTCTACAACACACCGGTGGACACAAAATCGCCATATGATGCCATCAAATCAATGGAATTACCAAAGAACCTTCATGTACAGAAAGATTATGTCAGGTTTCATCCAGGTAAATAATACTTTTATATAAGTACTACTAGTCGACCCGGCGAACTTCGTACCGCCTAACCAATTACTTTTATGTGCATGTATTAAACATATAAACCTTCCTCATGAACTAACTCTATCTATTAAAAAAACCTCATCAAAATTCGTTGCATAGTTGTAAAGATATAAGAATACATAGGGACAGACGCGGGAAGCGACTTTGTTTTATACTATGTATTGATAATACTTATATTATGTTGTGAATCCTTTATTTTTATATTAGTAAAACATTCATCAGAAAAAACTACTTTATTTAGCGTTTTACGCGAACAGCGGCGCCACTCTAGAAAAAAAAAAACTTCGAAATAAGGCTTTTTGTATCAAAATCATACTGTGGCACATTTTTGATATTTGCCTTATTATTATTATTAATTTAATGGACTTGACTCTACTTCAGTGGAGTATTTTGCCAATTTCAAGTTCACAAATTAGATTAAAGGATGGGCATAATGCCCGGCAACGTTGTACGGTTATTGTAATTTTATTGGATTATTGTTTTAAAGCCCGCTATCAAAACAGGTTTCGGAACCAACGTTAAAACAATAATCATATTTGCCTTAGTTTAGAAGACATTAATTTTTTTTTCGCGAATGACGCTAGCATCGCTTTAAACTGGCTCTTTAAGTCAAGCGCACATCTGGCGAGGCGCGGCGAAAGTGCCGAGAGTAAATATAACATAACTAGTCGACCCGGCGAACTTCGTACCGCCTAACCTTTTACTATTTTGTGCATGTATTATACTTATAAACCTTCCTCTTGAATCACTCTATCTATTAAAGAAAACCGCATCAAAATCCGTTGCATAGTTTTAAAGATATAAGCATACATAGGGACAGACGCGGGAAGCGACTTTGTTTTATACTATGTATTGATATTGATAAATGGTCCTTCAATTGTATGGCACAAAACTGGTTTTCAAATCCACACAATAAGTCCTCAACCCTATGCAATACTTTTTTAAGAGTAAATTTTAATTATTAAATCTGTTTTATTATAGATAAAGATACACTCTTCAATGGTATATCAGCATTCCCGAAGAGTTCAACTATAGTGACCGGCCTCAAATCCAGGAAGAAGTATGAAGGTTATACAGCCAAGAGATCATGGCCTTAAAAAGAAAAAAGCTTAATACTAGAAAGTGTAGAGAGCCAATAGAGCCATATTATAAAAATTTTAACTTTTGATGTTTGTTAAATAGATAATTAATTTAATATTAATCTTTTTGTATTATTAATAACATTACTATCAAAACAAGGGAGGGAGCTTACGGGGCAGGGAGAGAGCGACATTTATTCTAAGAAGTCATATACTTATCAGTTAAAATTCGTTTGTCTCGCCAAAACTCGAGAACGGTTGGGCCGATGTAGTTAACTTTTGAAATGTTGGTTGGTCCAGTGCTCCAGCACAGGTTTAATAGTTTCTAGTTTTGCTACTACCCGACAGAGGCGCTGGAACGGTTTCTATACTAAAATGCGAACTCAACGCGTGGTAAAGCTATAGATCTACAGAGAAGGAAGATGATGTAAGGTGTGAAACAGTAAATTCACTATTCCGAGGGCACGAGCGTAGCGTTTCCCCACCTCACTGCGGGCACGGCCAGTAGAGTATTTAAATTATGTATACCTTTTCTTCAAGGCGGGGAAACTCTGGATTTTGAACGCCCTCTAAATTTGGACATATCCATCCGGGGAAACCCCAGTGAGGTGGTGAAACGGGAAACCTGGACCTCAAGAGTAAGGAAACCGCCGCTACGCTACGGACGGATGGCAGCCCTATCCCATTATCACAAACTTTGCCAGCGCCATCTATTGGGCAATAGCAACAACTTTAGATACCAGCGAAATGTGACAGCAAAGTAAGTCGCCAAACTCTTTCAATCAATCAATCATATATAATAGGGTGGATCAATCAATCAATTTGTGTGGTATTGTCTTGTCTTGGTGTTTTGGTGTTTTGTTTGTTGTTTGTTATAGATTTTCTTTGTAAAAATTTCAAATTTCAATAACAAGCATGTTTTCATGTTTCTCTTGACCAATAAATAATATCTCCTACAACAAGCATATAGCAGTAAAATATACCCTTCAACCAAACTGTCACGTTAACTTTGAGCACCTAAAACTTGTTAACGACACGGTCTGATAATCTGTATCAATCACTAGGTTTTATCACCATTTTCTCTAAAATCAAACAAAATGAAGATAAACGAGAAGAACTTGTGCGCGTTCGCATCATCAGCTACCCCGGTAGACCGGGAGGGCTGGCTCGAGATGCGGGGAGAGGTCGGCAAGAGTTACCAGAAACGATGGTTCGTTCTCAAAGGAAACCTGCTGTTTTACTTCGATAAGCAAGGAGACAAGGAGCCTGTGGGAGTCGTGATACTAGAAGGATGTACTGTCGGTAAGTTTTATACTGTACTGGCTTATTAGGACTTAAAAGGGAGATTGAGCTAACAAAAAAGTAGTTAGCTAGGTTATGTCTGCACTTCTCAGCAAATATTTTGTTTTCAAGAAGCTTGAGTGTTATCAGGGTACAATATTGTTAGTGCATACTGTGTGTACAGTAGGGTCACCCTAGTATGGGTAAAAAGTTTTTATTATTTTCTTCTGGCACTGTGCGATAATAGTGCCAAAAGGTCTGCAAATTCCGTATGCAAAAGTTTAATTCAATTAGATAACATCCTCTGCCTCCGGATTGACTTTGAAGATTTGAAAAAACTACAAAAAAAAAAAATATATATTTGACCTTCATCCAGATAGTTCTAGTTAATTGAATGCAAAAATAATTTGCATAAATTATTTTAAGCCCATTTGGCACCTAACTTCTAACAAAGCACTATACCTACAAAACTAAGTTTACAAATTCTGCTTGATTCTTCACACTTGAACAGCTCATCAATCATCTTTAGAAGAATAGAATAGAATAAACATTTATTCACCAAAACCGACACAATACACAGATAAAGTGAATAAAATACAGTTAACATAGACAGCAATATGCATGCCTACGGTCACTCGTCACACGGGCCCTGCGCGCCGTCATCGACGCGCGTCTTTATGTGCTTTCTATTCTTTCCAGAGCTAACAGAAGAAGAAGAAGCGTACAGCTTCAAGATAATATTCCACTGCGAGGGAGGACGTACCTACTACCTGAGTACTAACTCGCAGGCCTCCATGGAGGCGTGGATGAAGGCCCTAGCATGCGGCAGCTATGATTACATGAAGCTCATGGTGGCTGATTTGCAGCGGCAACTGGAGGAAGCTGAAGGTAGGATAAAACGCAGAAAATGATTTGATTTGATTTGGATATATTTCCATCATGCCATCTGCCATGGGTCTCTAAGCAAACACACAGTAAGGGCAGCTTCATCCTTTGTTAAAAAGCTTGAAGTGCTGTACTGCGATCGCTGATCAAATCTGTTTGAAAATGCAAAACTGGTTGTTTTTGACAATATTCTATTGCCTTTTCCACCTTTAAGTTTCAATTTTTTCTAAATATTTAAAGTTTTAAAAAATATTTAAAGATAGTTAAGTAAGACGTTTTCAAGAGCAAAACTTTGGCGTCAGCAATACTTGTATAATTTTTAAGTTTTTTGTCAAATGAGGGTACTTCTTCTTCTTCTTCTTCTTCTTCTTCTTCAGTTGTGGGGGTAGAGAAGTGCCTGCACTTAGCTCGCGAACTTGGAGCCATTGTGCATTTCCCCACATTTATAGGAGCCATCCGAGCTCATCAGCAAACTGCAGGATGAGGCCAGGATGCTCCAACAGCTCAGCTAGATGGTCAGCTGGGCCGAGAATGGACACCCTGGTTTCGATAGTGATGAGGGTACTACTATTGGTATTTTTTCACTTTAATTTGCTTCTATTTTACAATCATCTATTTTATTTTGCAGCAGAAGCAGAAGCAGAAGCCCTGAGTCCTATCTCGACTAGTGAGGAACCAAAAGCGCCCCCACGCGGTCAAAGATACAACCCCTTCAATAAACCAGCGGAGGGCGAGGCCAAAGTCGTCCAGGGGAGCAGGCATCGTAAGTTTTTATTGTTTTATACTACTTAGTTGAGCTCATTTGAGTGGCTGTGTCGCCGGCATAGTGTAGAAGCCTTTAAAAACGACTGAAAACACTGCCAGTTGTGGTAATCAAATGCTATTATAACATTAAGTTTACTCTATAAAAGTATGGTTGTTATATTTTCTTTAATTTTCATATTTTCGCAGTTTTTTTATTTGTTTGATTCATAAGAAAATTCTTCTAACAATGGTAAAACACTACAAAAGAAAGATAAGCGAAATCGGTCCATCCGTTTATGTGTGATGTGCAGTGTCTTAATCTAGCACTATATATACTATGCAACACGAAATAGTTGCGTCCTTGTCGGCATTTAGTCGTATTTGATGCCGCTTGCATAAGCCTGCCCTCTTATCCCTCCATAGGGCTCTCAGTAAAGCTCGCTACTTGCTCCTGTCTTGGGCAACCTTTTTTTTTAAGGCGGGGAAACTCCTTACAAGTACCCTGCAGCCCCGGAGGAGCCACAGGGTTATGTGGGGTTCGCACCCACTACAACCGGCGGCCTCCTCGGCCGTTGGCAAGGGGGTCACGGGAGATCTTTCGATCTTTTCGGTCTTAGGCAACCTCCTCCATCTCGCTCGGTGCTCCGAGTTTAGGAGCCTCTTATTCCACTGTTCCATTAGGGGCCTTCCTAAAATTGAATATTCTCTTTTGAACAGACAAAGAGAACCTCAAGCCAGACGCTCCAATTCGCAAGAAGGTCCCATTCAGGGAGCTCCACGCGGCCTGCGGGCGCCGCGCCCTGGCCGACCGCGCCGAGCGCCGCGCGCGGATACTTAGGGCTGCGGGGGCTGCGGGGGGCAGGGCGTCGGAGCCCCCGCTTATTGTGCTGTAGGTTGTAGGGCGTCTATTAGCTGAACACTAAGGAGTTTATGAAAACTAGGTCGATATGTTAGAGTTGTGATATTTTGTCATTAACCGACGAAAAAACAAAAAGGAGGAGGTTCTCAATTCGTCGCGTATATATATTTTTTTTTTTTTTTTAAAGCACTGTTTAGACAGTTATCAGGACGTGCATAATGATTAAATCCTCGGAAATGTACTTTTTAATAGGCATAGACCACCGAAACTAGCGCTATCCTTTTGGCTACAATCTGTAGCTTTCTTTGGTCTTTACACTAAAAGCTATACAACAGTGCCCTAAAAATACTAGGCTACATTATCTAGTGTCATACTGTGCCACAATGGATCCACTTTTTAATATTTGCCTAAGTTTAGTAAGAACATATTCATTTTTTCGCGGATGGCGCTAGGTTCGGTGTTCTATGCCTCTTAAATCCAACTTGCAATGCAATGTTATGGGCTAAACAACTTAGTACAAAGCAGTATTAATTTTATTTTAATTTCGCAATAATTTAGATACTATGATTTATTTTATAATTATTATTAATATCAATTTCAATACAATTAGTTTTTTTATGTAGATTTATTTAGAGATAATTTATTTAAGCTTGCCAAATTTACTTAATCACGCATATACAGGATGTTTCTGACAAGGCGGTAATAAATCAAAGGAGGGAATCTGCTCACCATACCTAACAACTTTCCCAAAGCAACATGGGTCGAAATCTCAAAACAAAAATCAGCCGTCCCGTACATTGACCCCGTCAGCTGATCGAACCAATGTATGGAACAGCTGTTATTTTTTTTGAGATTTTGACCCATGTTGCTTTGGGAAAGTTATTAGTTATGGTGAGCAGAAGCCCTCCTTTGATTTATTACCGCCTTGTCAGAAACACCCAGTATAGAGTTCCTAACAATATTTTAATTTTTAAATAAGCTTTAAAATTAAACAAACTTACATATAGGTTTTAAGGCCGAAAATAAAACACAACTTATTTTCGTATTAAGTAGTTTATTTTAAAAATCTTTGTTATTATAAAACCAACACATTTTTTTTATATAACGACAACTCTGTTTTTAAATGTAGAGAGGGTGCGTTGCTGCGTCCGCAATCCGACCATTTGGTAAAACAATTTTTTTTTTAATATAACGCAACTAGAAACTTGAGCAACGCCGGATAACGGATGCCGGACGCGACGGATATGGTGAAACTATACACAACAACGTGACAGAATGGAAGACAAAAAATGCCCAAGTCCAATTTAAACTGGTTAACTTTTCTACCATATTTTTATTTGATAGGTAGGTAAATAACCAGTAATATACTTTGACAGAGCACAAACAACACATAAACAATTTGTGTTAATGTTAATATATGCCTTTATAAATAATAAGCCATGTTTACCACACACAACATGTCACTTAAAATAGTTAAAATAATAAAAAAAACATGTTAGAATAATCCTGTCACTAAACTAAGTAAAATTAAGGGTACGCGAATGTCATATAGATACAAAATGATACAAGTTTTTCTTTTTTTTTGGTAACAATTCCTTAATTAAATGAAATAAAAGAAAATTGATAAGGAAAAAAGATTGTTACAAAAAGGGCGTGTTAATATCTACAATAGGGTACATAATTACATCACTAACCCAATTTTACTAAATCTAGACTAAGGTATAGTATATGACATCTCGCAAGGTATTAGTCGGAATCCTTAAAATAAGCACTAGTTAGTAGTTTCAGAAACAATAAATGATAACTGTAGAAGAATCGAAAGAATAGCAAATAGTTCTAAAACAGATGGAGAAAAGAACCACAGTTTAAACTATAAAAAAAGTTATATACAATTTTGTGGTGGGAGGAAGTTAAGATAGTATCTGGCCACTGTGAAAACCGGAAAATTTTTTTCTTTTTTTTATTATATATTTGGTCTTACTACCGGCTAAAAGTTACGAACTAAATAAATGTGATATACAAATTGATTACTTTGTGAGTATAAAAAAAAAACTATATATAAAATACACGCGTAAACATAGTTGATAAGTAATATAACAGGTCTTGATACCCTGCTAAATAAATCTAAACTAAAATAAGTATATGTTATAAAATATTGTTAAAAAAAAACAAACAAAAGTGTAATATAAATAAACATGCACACATAACACCTCTTAAATACCTATATAATATTCCGTTATATATTTTGTCACTGTGTGTATATAAAACTGAGTGGCCAGTATAGCGTGGTGGGTGTCGCGTGTATATAATTTTAAAGCCGCTTTTATACGCGGTTACAAAAGGCTTAAATAAATTAATATGTTCATAGCTCGAATAGTTTTTTTCTTTCTGCAACCATTCCGACGAGGGGTGCCATGGTGACGCGGTCGCCGGTGGAGCAGCGACGTTTTGTCTTTAGTTCTGTAAATAACAGAAAAAAATTACTAATTTCTGCTCTAGAAATACAGACATAGAGAAGGGTAGAAGCCATTATGTTTGCAATGATTGCATATTTGGTATTCATTAATTTGACCCATTGAGCCAGTTTACAGCGATGCTAGCGCCATTCGCGAAAAAAAATATCTTATTCCACAAGATAAACTTGCTTTTGATTTTTTGAGCACAGTAGTCCTAAGTAAAAAGAACAAAATAATATACAGATTGTTGCCAATAGTGGCCACTTTTATCAACACCTTGTAGCTTTCTTTGGTCTTTAATTTAAAAGCTATACAATAGTGCCCTAAAAATGCTAGGCTAAATTATCTAGTGTCATACTGTGCCACATTTGCCTTAGTTTAGAAGATATAATTTTTAATTTCGAGAATGGCGCTAGCATCGCTGTAAACTGGCTGTTAATAAAGTCTGCCAAATAAAATTGAATCTTAAATACTAACCTGTACCGGTGACAGTTGCATGTTTCTGGTGTTTTCTGTCTTTGCGTACTGGATCTTGGCGCGGGAGGGTCTCGCTGCCTCCATCAGTGGGCTGGTCCGTGATGACTTCGGCTGCTGAGGAATACGAGACGATCAGGGTGCTGCAGCTAGTGCTTGTTTTGTTTATTTTATTATAGGCAGAATGGAAGAAAATACTTGGCAACAGACCGGGAAACAAGTTTTATGAAAGCGTGAAATTCTTATTGCTATCATGATCGCTTCAAAAAAAAATTTTAAGTAAGTAGGTACTTTTATGTACCTACAACATTAATTTTTTGTAATGGCAAAACCCATAGTTGAATATGTATGCGGTTGTTTCCAAGAATATATATATTTTTAAGGTTATTTAAAGGTGTATTAAGTGTAAAAAAAACGTGTATAAAACTCAACACTGCGTGTCTTGTGTCTTTATTTGCTCACGCATATATTAAAAAGAAACTGTTCTTTTAGGTATAGATATAATACGTAAAATAAAATATAAACGTTACAAAAGCAGCCAAAGCATTATCTTTCTTATTTTAGTGATTGGATAAAATGAATATTATGAATACATAGTAATATTCTATATAGGTACCTGAAATAAAAATATATAAATTATATTACAAATATTTTAGTGCCATTTCTACAAGTGCGTGTGAGTGGGTCTCTAGGTACTCTACCATTCAAGCATTATGTGGTTCATAATATGTTGTAACTAAAGTTTTTCGTTTTCGGAGATCAAAACTTCTTTATAATATTATTTATTTTTGACGATTACTGTTAAATGTCGATACAAGAGCTTAATTCAATAGTTGAGCTCAAATAAAGTAATTTCAAAGAAAAACTCTTTTTGACAACTTTTAAAGATTGATTTGTGTTGTAGATTAAGTACGTGCATGAGTCTGCGCGCGGTCAAAATATGTACTAATTTTAGCTATTTACTATTATGTAAGTACTAAGTACGTACACAGTGGCGCCAAAATCGCTCGCAGAATTATCTGGCGCGCACTCTTGTGGCATAATTTACTAAAAGAGATTTAAAATCCGACCAAAGATCTAGTAAGTATATTTTTATTTGATCTCCGCAAACAAAGCCCCGTTACCTGCAGTGGGTGGGTTGGCGCGTCGCCAGGCCGCCGCTAGATGGCGCAGGTGTGTCCACAGAGGCGACTCGTCCCGCCCATGCTGTTAGTGCCCGTCACAGTGTTACCGACTTATCGCCTCGGCACCGAAACTTAATCGCTTCGGCACCGAAACTTTATCGCCACGGCACCGAAACTTTATCGCCTCACGATGGGAAAGTTAGATTTTGGTGCCGTTAGATAAGGCTTCGGTGCAGGTGATAAGTGTGCAATAGGTTTTATATAGTGAAATGGTGAGTTTTTATTACGAATTACTTTTTAAAAAGTATTAACTTAAGTAGTTACCTACTTAGGATAGTGTCTAAAATTTTTGTGCCCTTTATTTTGCAGATTCTAAAATATGTTTAAAACTTATGCTTTGCTGTTGTATTCTTAGTAATAATTGGCCGTTATAAGGCCGCATTAATAGGAATAGCTTTCGTTCGTCTACAGAAAAAAAATCCGTTAAAAAAAAAAACGCTAGATGAACGGTACAGTGGCGGTCTAGGACGGCGTAAAACTTACGGTTTGTATTGCAAAATAGCTCTTGTTCTTTGGTAATACAGTCTAGGGCGCACGAGATCAAAGACAAATCTGTTACGCAGTCCTAGAACGCCACTGTACGTGTTTTCTCTAAGCGTCTTTATTACGGGGGCAGAATACTTTGTTCAAATTAAATAGAACCATGAACTAATATAGCTCGTGTTAATTGGTCCATGATAAAACTAACTAACCTTTTCCGGCTTATCTAATAAATTAGCACCAACAAACACTAATGATAAATAAAATGATTTTATTAAAAGTGAAAAATGTATTACAGTGCAGTGCAATATTTGATGACGTACGACGTCGTGCGGTCCGCGACTACGGCGTGGGCAGATTATAATGATATTTTAAAATGATAAGCATAAAGCAATCGCTATTTAAAAGCATTGAATTGTGAATTGTGTTTAAACAAAAGCCTGTTTCCACAAGACTATGAAATTTTCTTAAAGGTTAATAAATTGAATATTATGTGGAATCAAGATTTAGTCATCCATTCTAATAATTTCAACAGAGTCAATACTCAAAAAGTCACAGATAAAGAAGAACGCCCAAAAAGTAAATTTCGTGACTTGGCTGAATAAAAATCTTCTCTGCGTATACCCAACCCAGTGCTACAACAATTGTCATATTTTGACAGTTGGCGGCCATTTTCTTTTATAAAAAAAACAACATTTGGTTTCATATTTCGAAGGATTTTCGATTGCTTAAAGTGGCTGGCAGTTGTCAAAATATAAGGTTTCGAAAAAGTGCAATCCCGCTAAAATTGGTGTAACTCGCGCTCATAAAGAAAAAATATATAAAAACATGACAGCATCATGACGTGTCCTCGCTCAAAATGGATATGTGTGAGCGAGACAGCATAATGTTTGTCATGGTTTTATATTTTTTTTCTTTATGTGCGCGGCTTATACTGAAAAAATGCTCTAAGGTATTTTAACTAAAGACTATTTTAACTAAACTACTTATAGTAATAAATGCTGAACATACCGTGCCAGTTTCTTCTATGAGCTGCGCAAGAGTGGAAGTCTCGGATGCCTTCAGATCGCTCGCCTCTGACATAAGGTGCGCACGCAGTTGCTTGTTTCTGAAAAGAAAATAAAATTGAACATGAAATAAAAGGGATCTAAACAATTAAAAACATATTATAACATTATTTCCTTATAATCTTATAGAAGAAGGTTTTGTGGTCAGCTTTTTGACGCAACTTAGCTCATCATCATCATCTCAGCTGAAAGATGTCAACTGCTGGACATAGGTCTCCCCCACAAATCGCCATACCGACCGCTCTTGACCGATCCTTATCCAGTAAAGGTACTCCCGCAGTTTATAACAATACAAATAAAATTAATGTTTAAAAAAGATTATGCGTAACAAAAAGAGCTCTATCTCACCGTAGGTCAACAGAGGCTTAAAGAAGGCCGCCTTTTGATACATTACTTTTCGTACATCTAATCTAAAGCAAAATGCAAACCAACAATATATCTCTACATGAAAAAATAAGTTCCATAATCCTCTGACGCAAGTATGGAACTTCATACGGAACAGAGCTAAAAATCCATTCAAAAGAAAGATACGCTAGATGAACTGCCTTTGCATAAAGGAGCATATAACTCACCTAGAGTCAAGCTGCATAATATGATGCTGTGCCTGCGCAAGTTGCTGTGTCGCCGCCGCCAGACGCTCCTCCAGCGCCGCCGACTCCACACACTTGACCGAATACTTCTCCGACAGAGATAGGATCTCGCGTCTTATCTCTTCCATCTCCTGCCTGTAGTATCTGATTAGTTTAGTGAGAGGAATGCTCTCTGTCTTATTCGGTTTTTGTGAAAATAAAATGTGACCACCAAAATTTGGAGTGTATGGTGGAATAACTTTGAAATGTAACTTTAGATTAGAATTTTTGAAGACACGATACATTAGAAATTTTTATTATATTTAATTATTTATTGTGTCTACCAAAATGTCGAGTAAAAGCTGGAATAGTCTTGAAATGTATTTTTTAAGATTGTCCTCTAAATCGAGATAACTGTTAAAAACTCGATATCGGTCTTGTTTATGGGAGACGGCCCTGACACCTCACAGTATACAGTATAGTTTAGGTTTTTATTTTTTTAAGGTATTGTACCTACTACTGTTACTGTTACTACTAAATCCTTTTTTTTTCATATTGAATAAATGAAATTGAATTAAAAGTAAGATGGTTTACTCACTGGTGCCTCGTACTGAGCTGAGACAGGTCTGGCGCGAGTGCCCCTCTACTGAGGAACTCTGCTTTGAACTTGTCCACCTCACGTCGCACTTCGCTTTCGTGGGCTTTCCGCATCGCGTCGAGTGCCGCCAGGGTCGCTCGAGTTTCTTCTGCGAGGGCTTGTTCTTTGTCCAGTCTGAAAAAAGCATTAATGATCATTAATTATTTTATTACTGTAGGTAAAGAACTACATTAACGATTAATATGCTGTATGCGACTTTAGCTGTTGTACCTACTGGTTTTTACTTTTACTGTTTTAATGGTAAATAATCATCATCTCAGCCAAAAGAAATTCAGTGCTGGCACTAACGCCATGTTTTACTGCTTGCTGACGTTCATCAGCGCCACCACCTATCCATCCAATTAAATATAAGAAAAAAAGACTTTGCTCAAGTGCAAGGATCGCGTTGATGTCTTTAATATGAATCTATTCTAAAGATAATTTGGATATTCAACGTGGCTTAGAATCTCAAGATAATTTTACCTGAGCTGATCCCTCTCAGCGCGATGTTTCTCCTCAAGGTCCCTGACTATCCTTCTGTGCGAACTCTCCATGGCCAGCAGTCCCTTCTCACAGAGTGCCCTCAGTTGTTCGATCTCTTGTTGGTATCGCGCGCGAAGGCCGTCGCCTACTGACTCCGCTGATACAGCGCTCTGAAGTTTCAAGCATTGTGATATTGAGTTACTTTATTCTATTTTCCCTTCTTAACTTTAGGTTTTAATATCGCAATTTTCTAAGTCACATCTTTCTACCAACCGTTGTCTAGTACTTAATATACATTACTTACTTGTTGTTATTTATTAAATTTTATTTTTACCTACTTTCTTCTAGACTTCTAGGTCATCCTGTTCCACCCCTATCCCCGTATATCTTCTAAGTCTATTTAAAACGGACTATATGTTACTAACTTTTTTGTTGTTAATGATTTCATTAATTCACTGGTTATTGCTAAATTAAATAACCTCCAAAGTACATAACAGTTAGTTATTGCCCAAGGATTAAATTAAATAATTGTTTCTATATAAAGTCATTAAAGTTTCTAATACAACAGAGATATGGGCCCAATGCCCTTTACACTGCCCAATGGTAACCCAAATGAAATCAACTGACCTGATACGCGGCTCGCAAGCTGTCGAGCTGCGCCGAGTACTCGGAGTCTAGCGTGGCCAGTCGTCGCTCGAGGCGGCGCGCGCGCTCCCGCAGCTGTGCGCGCTCCCGCTCGTGCTGCGCTTGAAGCTGTGCGCGTGCGCGTCGCGCTGCGGCAAGCGCGCCCGCCTGCGCCGCGCGGGCTGATTCCTCCCGTGCGCGTGAAGACGATACCCTGCCACAGATTCAATAATAGTTAAATACTATATAACGGATACATCGCTCTCTCATTATAACAATAGGTTTTTTTTTACAAAATGTTTGCTTAATTAGAGCCGAGTTTGCACAGTCTGAAATTAGTTGACTCTTACCTGTCTAGCGCTTCCTGCAATTGCTTGCAATGCTGACAGGGCAGCAGCTCTTGGAGCCCTTCCACACGGCGCCTTAGCGCTTCAACGCGAGCCAGCAGCCCCTCCCCTTCCCCTACAACTTCCACTTCTCCCTCCTCTTCCTCCCCGCCCAGCTGGCGCCGCACTGCCGCCACCGCAGCCTCCGCTCGCCCGAGGCACTCGCCAATCTTCATCGAGTCTTCACTGTTACCGGAACAGTCACTGGAGAAGAGCGCTCGGCACTCGTTCGAGAAGTGCTGGAAGAGGTACACGAACTCCGCTTCTTGAGACGGGTCCGTTTCTAGGGACGAGATGGTTTCGTCTGATGTTGGGGCGTCGAGGGGAGACGAGGCTTGTAGTGCGCCTGAGAGGACTGCCTCGCGCGCCTCGACAAGCGCCGCTTGGGCCAACACTTCGCACAGTCGCTGTAAAAGCCCGCGTGCGTCCGTAGAGCTCTCCTGCGGCATCGGCACAGGCCCGGCAATAGCGCGCTCGTGGCATCTCGCCGCCACGTCTCTCGCCGCCGCCTCCAACTCCACTCGCAGCCGATCATGCGCTGCCTGCCACCACAGCTCTGAATCAGCGCGGTCTTGAGCGGTCAGCGTGAGTCTGCCCGCGCGGGCTGCTTCTAGTGTTTCGTTGCATATCGCTGCGGCACGAGCGAGAGCGCGAGATACTTCTCCCGCCACAAGTTCCCCGCCTAAAGCCTCTCGTGCCACGCCCCACGCCGCCCGCACGCGCTCCGCAGCTGCTTCAGCTGTGCCTCCGCACTCGGATAGTAGCGCCGCTGCAAGCTTCTCTATCGTTTCCTCTTTGTACCGCTGTACTGCGGCAAAGGCTTCACGCTGCGAGGCCCTCAACGCCTCCAACTCGCTGCTCCGTGCCAATAGTTCCGATCGCCGAGGCTCCTTTGCTTCACCTCCAGTCGTGTTCATGATGTCGATCTTTCTCGACAGTATCCTTGCCAAGTAATCTAACGAGCTCTTAGCGACTGGCGCGGCGTCTTCACCATCGACTTTGCGCCTCAAGTTATCGATTAATTGACTAGTTTCGATAATTTCAGACTTGATGAGGCCCGCGAAGAAGCGGCTGCCGTTGGACGACTCGAGCGCCTCGTGGATACGGCCCACGAGCACGGCCTCGTACGCTAGTTTCTCCGCTAACAGCTCGAGGCTCCTCCTCTGTGTGAGTTCACCAGCTTCGTACAAAGCAGCTTTTCTTCGTGAAATGTCTAGCAACTTGCATCGTAGCTGCTCTTCCAACTGTGCCACGGCCTGTGCTACGCTGTCGTCGGGCTCGCGTTCGTTGGCCTGGTCGCATTCCACTACGCATTTGTCGAAGCACTCCTGCAGTCGCTTGCTGACATCTGACAAGCATTTCTCCATGGACTTGATGCTGTATTTCTTTTCCAAGTTTGGGGAAGGTGATCTCCTAGTCTTGGCGGCTCGCATCGCGCTCATTTGGTATAGACACTCGTTGATCTTATCTCTCGAATGGATGACGACATTCTCTAAGCTCTGCAGTCGGTCGAGCAGGTGTCTCTGAGACTGCGTTCCGACGGAGCTCTCAGGAGTGTCTGTGAGGAGTGGGCTGTCGGAGGAACGTGTGGCTTGGCTCAGTGATTCGCAGGAGTTCGTAAGATCTCGCCGGTTTTCCAGCACCGACGCTACTTTGGTTTCTAATGAGCTGAGTCGGACCAGCATCTTCATAGGCTCGGAGCTGGTTGCACTATCTAGAGATTTCCTTCGAAGTCTGGCTGCGAGTCTCTTCATCCTTTTCTCGTCGGTGACACTGTCACTTCTTGATAACTTATCTTTGGCAGGCGACGAACTTTTCGACGGTGGGTTGATTGTAGGCGCAGTTGTTTCTCCAGACTCTAGCTGCGTGATCTTGCTTTCAAGTTCACTTAGTTTCTCCTCTACTTCTTTGCCCAGTGAGAAAGACTCCCGACCTTTTAGAGAGAGGCTACGCCGTTTCTCTCTTGATTCAGACTTTTGGATTTTGTGTTTGAGTGTCCTGACTTGCTTGTCTGAAGCTGTAAGTTTTTGAGTAAGATCGAGAATGCGCGCGGCCATGTTGTCGATCTCGGATCGGCTACACTGTTCACGCAATTTCATCTCATTACGCAGTTTCAAGTTCGTGATCTCTAACTCGTCATACATGTTATGTGATTCTCTAAGCTCTTTCTTCATTGCCTTGATTTCTTGTATCGCTTTTAGGAACCTGCTTCTTAGATCGACGTACTCTTCAATAAGTCTGTTTTTCTCTAAAGATTCAAGATTAAGGTCTTGACTCAGACTACTGAGTTCACTGAAGGAGCCGATGCTCTTTCGTTTTTCTTTGGTCGGAGACTCGGCAGTGATGCGACCTTCCAAGTCTCGAATCCTCACGTACAAGTTGTCGTTTTCTTTTACGCTTTTAACAAGTTTGTCGTTAAGTTCGTTTAGTTCTCGCTGCAGCTGCTGGACCGTCTCCTGCGCTGAAGTAAGTTGCCTCGTCAGGAGTTCACAGTGTTCGGTAGACTCCTTCAAGAAGTTTTGCGTTTCAGTCAACTTCGTCTCCCACATGTTTTTGTCCTGGTTGTAGAGCTGTTTGATCGCGTCCAAGTTTTCAGCCTCTTTTGTTCTCGTTAGAAGCTCCTCTTCTTTTTTCTGCAACGTGGTGACTAGTTCCTCCATCTTCTTCTCTCGAAGCGCGGCTTCTGACTTTATTTTTCGCAGCCTTGCAAGTTCGGCCTCCGCTGCGCTTACGTCACTTAAAGCGAGCTGCAGCTGCTTCCGCAAGTCGTCGATCTCGATTGATTGCTTGTCAATCGTCGATATGTAGCTACGTTTTCGCGGCTCACAATGTTTCTCGTTTTCGTCCATGTCTTCAACGGGGCGTTCTTTTTCTTTGGTTGCGTCAATTTCATCCTTGTCAGCCTTTTGTGCGTCCATTCTGGAAACTATCTGATGGCAGCCTCTTGCTCGCACTTTTTCTTTTACTTTTGATATTGGCGTTCTACTGAGGATAGGCGAAGGTGGTGGTTGAGGGCCCACATCGCCCCAGTCAGCACTATCTCTCCTTCCCCCTTCTGAAGCGGTTCTATATTCTTCATCAGAGGAAAACGGCGCTGATCTTCCTGTTAAGGGCGTAATTGGCGTAACCGGAGACGTTGATGATTCTGACGCATGGTCTATGCTGTCTTCTCGGAGTATGAGCGACAGTGGAGCCGAGTCAGGTAGTCCAGCCGTTCTTCTGATTGCCGAGACCCAATTCGCTCGAATCCCTGCCGTCACTGCTGATAGAACGATGTGCTTTCCGTCCCACGTCTGAAAATAAATAGGTTTCGGTAACTATTCAACAATGCCTATGGACATTGGTCAAAAGTAATGGACAAAAGTCCTAATTGCTATACCCTTGCCGGGTCACTTAGTTTTAAGCACTATGTACCTTTAAAGAACACCATGTACACACTAAGTATGCAATAAATATCTTTGAAATCTTTGAAATCTTTGAAATGCCCAAAACATTTGAATAAAATTTTTAAGGAAAAAGACAAACCTCAGTCTCAAAAGCATATCCATTAGTCGACGCTGACGTAGGTAGATCGACAACTCGCGCTACTCCACTCAGGTCTATAACCCCGTCCATCAAGCCTCGATGTTCCGCATGGGGATCTCTGAAGTAAAGCAGGGCTGCCCCTCGTAAGACGAACCAGTGTCGCGACCATCCGCCTGGGCCTCGTCGTTGCAGCCACCCAGCTCTTGCGTGCAACAGTCTTTCGGATGGTAGTTCAACCCTGGCATGCTCGTTTGCTTCGTTACTCTCAACAATGTCGGCGGATTCGCTGCCGTCGCTCGCTGAGCTGGAAGTTGTTTCTTCTACTGGTGCGCCGCCGTCTGGTGTGCCACGAACCTGGAACGAATAATGATCGATCTAATTACCTATTCGAATCTTTGATAAGAAGCCTAACAAAGTTTCAAGATTTTAAAACGATCACATTTTTTTATATTATTTGCTATGGTTTACAAGATAATGCAAAAGGCCTCATAACTATTTTGGTCGGATATTTTACTCAAACTTACAGGCAATCGATCAGGCGCGGAGAGTCGAGTCGGTCTCTCCAGGGTAGGAGGCAGCGCTCGTCTAGACCTTGGCCTGGTCAACGAAGCAGCAATATCCCTCAGCTGCTCATCATACTGCTGGTGTTGCTGCTGCAGTAAAGGTGATCGTACATTGTCTTCACTGGTGTTGGTTGATTCTGCCCAGGTATCCCGCCTTCTGGACCTGGCTTTCTCTTCTCCGTTGATCTTGTCTCTGGTTGGTGGAGACGCTGATGATACTGGCTGGTCGGTGTACACTGTTGGCAAGTGAAAATGTAATGAAAAAGGTGGAACGATACTTAAAATAATAACGCTGCTGACCGGCCTTTAGTGTGCTACATTTAAGTAAATTTTAACGATACGACACCCATGAGAGAAGATGATAGAGTGGTAGAATATCACTACCATAGGGTTTCCAATTTCCCGGCCGATTTCAATCCCGCTAAACCAGAAAAACAACCCGGGAATTTTCAGGAAATAAGTTTTTTTTTTCAGGAAAAGATCGGCCGGGGTTTCCCAATCCCGGGTAAAAACCCTACACCACCCATATAACCCATAATGCCGCCACCACATGGCATCTTACACAACTTATTGATAAAATAACTTAATTATTAAGATTTTTTGCTGTCGCGTCGTCATCGTTTTTTTTAGATAAAAACGGATTGTCTCCGAAATTTTTTTTTTTTTTGTTTTTGGTACGTCTACTATTATTTCTTCTGTAAGAACCAACAAAAGATACTTACTTAATTAAAAAGATAAACTGTTTTTATATAGGAAAGTAAGTATAGAACTATAATTATGTTTTACACAGTTTTACAGTTGAAAGGTACAGAAAATTCGTAATTGCAAGTCTCGGGTCCGATAATACGAGAGAGCGGAGCAGAAATCTAGTAAATCTGCAGGATCGCTCCAAGGTCGGGTGCAGCATGAAATATTAAAAAGGTATGTCGGCGAAGAGCGTGTCAGACATATAAGTGTTTGGACTTTGGTTCTTTTCCTTTGTATGATACCTCGCTTATGACATCTTCTTACTCTACCAACGTGTCACAGTAGCGTAAGTGTGGGTGGGTACATGTGGCGGTCTCGGACAGAGTAACAGATTTTTCTTATGGTCTCGTGCGCCCGAAACTGTATTACCAAAGAACAAGAGCTATTTTACAACACAGAGAAACCGGAAATGTTACGCTGGCCTAGACCGCCACTGTACCAGTACAGAGCGAAGTCGTTAAACTTTCAATTAAAAATTATATTTATTGCAATCACTACTGATGGTTTTACGTGACAGTAAAAAAAATAGAGATACCTACCTAACATCTCATATATTTTATTTTATGTAGTATTTTAAAAGAAACATTATAAATACATTTTAAATTTGACGGTTAGGCTACGAACGCACAGGCGGTTTTTTGCCGCGCGGATTTTATGTAACATACTGAATCCTATGGAAGTGTGCGCACCAGCGGATAAAAAACCACGCGGTTAAAAATCCGCTGTCGCGGTTTTATTTCCGCGCGGCTAAAAATTCGCCTGTACCTTCGTGGCCTATGAATAAGGTTGAAAATGAAATAACAACCTTTCCAACCGCGCGGAAATAAAATCGCAACAGCGGATTTTTATCCGCGCGGTTTGTTACCGCGCGCATAAAAATCCGCCTCTGCGTTTGAAGCCTTAAATTCAAATGGCTTCGTTGACACTCACAGGTACGGATCCTTGAAAAATTAAAAAGAGGGTAAAAAAACTTGGCCCTTTTAAGCGTATTATTTACGAGGCCCCAAGTAAAATATTGTTAAAATACCCGAGCGAAAGATCAAATAATATAAATGATCTGTCATTATGTAAAATTGTAGAGAGGTTCTGCGAAGGGGCTGCGCCGGCGCAACTCTACGCACGCGAGCTCGGGGCTCGGGGCTCGCTATGTTAATTATTATTATCTTCAGTCAGATATTCCTTGCGTCAAATCCCAATATCTGTGGGTGGTGTTGACCAGTCGTTAGCAATAATGTTCTTCTTCACGCCGGGTTCCGAATGGATTCCTTACAAGATCTAACATAAAGTGGTAGGTTTTTAGTCTGTTCGTTTATTAGGTTTGAGATAGTAACCAAACGCACTTAGTGACATTCTGTAAGCCGGATTTATAGAGTACAAAGAGAACTGCGGGTATATACGCGCTCACAAAACTTCTGACGGGGGCGCCACCTTGTCCAGGACAGAACCGAGTAGTCTTTTGTCCTCAAACCAAACCCAAGATCTATTTGAGTAGATTGAAGTGAAGAGTCAGTGAAGTAAAAGTAGCACGGGCAATTATTTGTAGAAATAATTAGGCATTTTAACTAAACGACATTATCTAGTGTTGAAGTACGAGCATTCGTAGAAGAATTCAAAAAGCGTGGCGATTATTAGAAAACCTCCACAAAAACCCCGCCGGTGTCCATCTCGGCTGTTAGCAAGGGGGTCACGGGAGATCTTTCGATCTTTATGACACAATCTTCAACTCCGCGACAAAATTTTAGTCCTCGTGATGAACCGTGGGGTTGGCCAGAGTTGGTTTATGTGCAGTAGTAGACGCCTTATTGGCTGAGGACGGGGATACTGGATCACATTCTTTATATTTTTCATGGTGTACAAGTTTTTTTTTTTTGCGATAGTTTCTAGTACGGGTGTATAGGCCTCTAATTTAGGCTTTCAATTTTGGACCAAGCTCGGTCGCGACCCGTTTTGAGTTCATTGGCCTAAGAGAGGGTATTTAAGTGTATTATCTGGCCTCATGTTAGTTTTTTTTGTGTCTAATTGCGATCAACACTCGCGATGTGCGTGCGTGTAGACAAGCGTTCATTTTTCATTGTCTTATTAAGAATTCAGCCCGTTTAAATTTAAGCTGTAGATAGTTCTAATATTATATTATTAGTAGGTAGGTATAGATCGCCTCATGTAAAAGACTAATCGGCTAATGGATAAAAGTGCTTTCGGCAAACTATGCTTTCGGCGAAACGTTGTATCAACGAACGTACTTATTTTGACAGCCACTGTAGTACCTAGTGCATGTTAATGGTAAAGTCATACAACAGCGATCCATATTCACTTTTATATAGTTTTTTTGTTTAGAGAATATCTAAAACGTGATATTTGACAATAAAATTTACAATCATATTATTAAGGCAATAATGAGTTTTTGTGCTTTTTAAATAAGATTATATGAGGCCCCAGGTCGAACAGTTATATCGGCCGAACGTTAAAACCCTGAAACTGACGTAAATTAAAACGAAACAAAATTTTCGACATAAATCAATGAAATTCGCGAGCTGTAGGAAGGCATGCTTTGGCTAACAATGGATGTATTTCAACTGAAATAATGATAATGAAAATTCATTTACAGGTCTAGGTTGAAAGAGTTCAATAGCTTTTCGGATTGGTTTCCACCAGACAAGCAAGCGTAGCAAAAAATGTGTTTTAATTCAAACCAATAGAATCACATAATTCCATTGGTTCTTAAAAAAAAAAAAACATTCCTCGCTAAGCATCTCTGGTGGAAACGCTGCCTTAATCACCGATGCTGAAGTTTTATGATTGTTTATCCAGGCAAAGCCCTTAACCACCTTAACCGTAGATGGTAGGTTTAACATAAAGAAGTAATGAACTCACTTAGACAGTTTATAGATATCATAGTCTTCGATAATTGGAATTGAGGTGAATAAAGCATTCTATTTTGTGGCTTCGTTTAAAGGAGGTTGACTTCTCAGCGATTACTAACACCGTAAAAGTTATTGTGCTCCTGTGGACTGTTGATTTCTTTCTCATTCACATGCCTGAAGTCGCTTCGTGTGTGCGACGGCCTTGAATCTCCTCGCCTCATCAGGCAATACTATAGTGTTACCTACTGTGTTTTTAATTATTTACAGAAATAATAATTCTATAACTTAGTAGGTATTTTCTATACTACCTATCTATAAAGTAGGTACTATGCACAATGTCCAATAATTTGAAAAAATGTATTTTTTCTCGTTTTAAATTTAATTCCAAATAGAGAATTTTTTTTATCGATAAAATTATCAAAATAATATAGAAATCGAGATAAATCTCGAGAAAGCTCACACCGATTGGCACTGCAGCGATTTTAATCAATAAATTTTACATTTGTTAGTCCGTGAGTGATGCATCGCTCTGAAAGATACCCTAATAATGATGATTTACCGCCACAATAGATAAATGGTAATAATAACGCGCGCGTAAAGGTGGATAAATTGAAACCTATGATGCGCGGGCGCCGACAAAGAGTCCGTTTATTTCGCCAATTAATATCAGTAGCTGCAGGCATCCATCGGTGATTATTGGTTTTATGGGAAACTATGAGTACGTCGTTTTTTATGTGTATAATTATTTATAATAAAAAGGGCTAGTTTTAATAATAAAATTTTGCCTACGGGATTTACGATAATTTAAATATATGAAACTGTCTATTAATTCTTAGTTTATTTCGTTTTAGAATAAACAAAGCTCAGTTTTAATGTATTAGTTAAAAAATATTACAGATTACTACCTATCTTATATAATACAGGCAATGATGTTTCTGCCAAATCAATACTAAGTTAAAGCTTTAAGCGATAAGACCGCCTTTATAACCTTCCATTGTTTATCTATCCTGTTTCTTAAATGTTTATTGTGAAAGTCTTCAAAACTTTGTCAGAAAAAAACAAAAGTATCAAATCTACCTCTATAAAAAATGCATCGACCCGTAAAATGACCTGAGACTCTAAGAAGGTCACATTTGGCTAAATTCTTTTCGTTAATCTAGAGAAAAACGGCATTAGAAAAAAAACCAAAAGTATTTTATACGGGGGGCTGATCAGCTGATTCATTTATTTTTTCAAAAATAAAAAATCTTCCGCACACCCAACAAGAAAGCGGATCGTGTCACTAGTTATATCTAGGTAACCGGGCATTAAGTCTCAGTTAAGTGCCCCATTCCCTAGATCACTTTTAATCTATTTTATAGCTGCGCGGGCGCATGATCTGTGCTGTGCGCGGCTTTTTAATTAGTTCTTGGTTTTATTACATGATAATAGTTACAGTATAGGTACCTAAAATACTTTCTTTAAATTTTTATTATTTAGTTTTTTTTCCTTTTTGTTACAAACTTGAATTCTAACATGTCGATGGTCACCGTAATCAAAGGTCTTTAACAGCCAGTTTACAGCGATGCTAGCGCCATTCGCGAAAAAAAAAATTATCTTCTAAACTAAGGCAATAACAAAAATGTGGCACAGTATGACACTAGATAATGTTGCCTAGTATTTTTAGGGCACTGTTGACTTTGGGTTGGGTTGACTGTGGACTTTGTGTTGGGCACTTTTAGGTTAAAGACCAAACAAAGTGTTGCTAAAAGTCGTCACTTTTGGCAAAAATCTGTGGATTATTTTCTTCTTTTTACTTAGGACTACATTATTATGTTTAAAAAAATACTCAGCAAGATTATCTAGTGTCATACTGTGCCACATTTTTGATAATTGCCTTAGTTTAGAAGGTGTTTTTTTTCGTGGCGCTAGCATCGCTGTAAAGTGGCTCTTAAGAGCCAGTTTACCGCGATGCTAGCGCCATTTCTGAACAATAGTTATATCTTCTAAACTAAGCCAAATATCAAAAATGTGGTTCAGTATGACACTAGATAATCTTGTTTAGTATTTTTTGAGCACAGTAAAGTAGTCCTAACTTAAAAGAACAAAATTATACACAGATTGTTGCTAAAAGTGGCCATTTTTAGCAACACTTTGTAGCTTTCTTTGGCCTTTAATTTAAAAGCTATACAACAGTGCCCTCACAATACTAGGCTACATTATCTAGTGTCATACTGTGCCACATTTTTGATATTTGCCTTAGTTTAGAAGATATAACTATTGTTCCGAAATGGCGCTAGTATCGCTGTAAACTGGCTTTTAATTACAGAGTTTACAAAGATAAACCTAGGTCTCAAACTGTTAACAAACAGAGTACAGTCTAGTTGCAACACAGCCGTATCTATTCAGTGCATGTCACGTTTAGTAAACCTAAAAGTGTCACAACAATGCTATCAGTAGCTGTGTGTGAAAATGCAATGCCCTAACACAACATTTATTTTAGGTTTAGACATAACACGCACCAGAAAAGAAAGCTATTGAAAAACAAGTGAAAAAATCACGGTTTTCTCGTTCACATTGTATTAATTTCTAGCCGGATAAAGGCTGTTACGTCTTTTTATTTTATTATTTTACTAGTCGACCCGGCGGACTTCGTACCGCCTTACCTTTTACCTTATTGTGCATGAATTATAATTATAAACCTTCCTCTTGAATCGAATTTTAAAAACAAACCGCATCAAAATCCGTTGCAGTTTTTAAGATGAAAGCATACATAGGGACAGACGCGGGAAGCGACTTTGTTTGATGATTTGCACTTTGAGATCAGAGTCTCTAGATTGATTCAGAGACTGCAAACGTGTTATCCTTCAATATCAAAGTATCAGTAAAAAAACACTATATATTTACGAAAAGTTTTCCGCTTTATGTAGCCCTAATACATAGGCAGTTTATATGTTTATCCGCCCGGTATCATAGATAAACTGCGCCTCGCCAGTTATGAGCTGTTCCTAAAGAGCACCTTGCGATCGGCGCGCGCGCACACACCTGGCGCGATCGTTATTGCCGATCGAGTTAAAGGGTTAAACCTTTAATTACTAATACGATACTGTTATTATGAACTTAGAACGGTATGTGGTAAATAGGTAATTTTGTAAGCTAGCATTTACGCGTATGATTGATAAGGTTATTATACCTTTGGCTTGCGTAAAGGGATATAATACAAAGATTTGAATGAATATAATTATAATAACGCATCACACTCAAAGGACCCTTACTAGTTAGAACCTGTATATTGGGTGCCCGATACATTATACAGAGACAAACACAAACATACCCAGACCGGAAACAAACATCGATATTCATCATAAAAATGTTCGTCCCGACAGGAATCAGTCCACATCACTGCCAACTGAGCTATGAAGCAGTCAATATAACGTACATAAAGTGAATTAAAAATTAAAACCTTGCATTAGACAACGGGGACCATCAAAATCATTAGGAAGATATGGTCCTTTGTCGCGTGAATTGGATCATAGTGGGAACACTACTCTCTCTTTTTCCCCTATTCTTTTTTTATTTCTTTCTCTAGTACAGTGGCGGACACGGTCGGCGTAACACTTCCAGTTTTTCTGTATTGCAAAATAGCTCTTGTTCTTTTTGGTAATGACCCCACATCATTATCTCACTATAATTATAGCAGATTTTCAGCTGCTCACTTGCTGGACGGACATAGACTTTTACCTATACCTATAGTTCACTACCGCAATAAACTATTGGCTATGAGTACAAAGAAACCTAATCTTGTAGATACAAACAGTACAGCACCAAAGGTACAACAAGCTAAAACATAAAGGTACAAAATTCCTACCCTAATTGATAGTTAATTCGAGACGCAACGTGAAATTTAGTATGTATTGTTTAGCGGTACTGTTACATTACAGAGCGGAGGAGATGTCCCACACAGATTGTTGCAAATTATACGCCGAACCTAGCGTCGCATTCCGATAGCGTAACTGGTTGCCTGTTAGAACCGTACTGTGTGTAGGGGAACTGTAAATAAGTATCTATACGTAGTGTAGTTACAGGTGTTTCTGTCAATTTTCTTGGGGGAATTATTGAAAACACACAAACCAATCATTTTATCTCTTACCGCGCCTAACCTATTACTTTGTTGTAATGTATTATACCTACCCATAAACTCTGTCATAAAAAAAAACTGTATCAAAATCCGCTCCTCTTTAACCGACTTCAAAAAAGGAGGTTATTAGTTTGACCTGTATGTATGTATGAATGTATGTATGTTTGTCCGCGATTATCTCGCGTTTGGCTGAACCGATTTTGATGCGGTTTTCAGATAAGTATTTGTTACATTCAGGAGAAGGTTTTAGTACATATTTTGTTCGCGACAAGTGTAACGGCCTCATATAGACTCTGTAAATAGATATTAGTTTAAGATTTTTAATATTAAAGAACCCTGTAGGGCATTTTTATAGAATAAGTTTGTGAATAGCATTTGGTATAAACTTTGAGGTAAAATAAAGTATTATGGAGTTGGTAATATTATTCTGGTAACCTAGTAAGAAATACAACCTAGGTAGGCTAGGTACTGCCTAAATAGTAAATAGTAAGTAATTAAAGGCTAGTCATATAGAAATAAATAGAGAATAACTTGATATTCAGTATAGTAAATAAGTAGTACATAAGCTATGAACCTTTAGGGAATAGCAGGTAGCTTATATTTGTATTAGTTTTAGAGAGGGTAGTTGTGTGTAAGTGGGATCTCGCAGGCCTCCCCTCACCCCCGCCTTCGTCACCTACGGGTGAAGGGGTGAGGGAGGAAACGCCCGCGATTGGCCTGCTAGGTCTCACACGCGCTCTAGGCTAAGTTCATGTACATAGTAAGTTTGTAATATAATTAAGGCCATTTTTGGGGTCTGGGCTTCCTGCCGACCACCGGGCCTCCAATAAAGAAAAAAGAAAAAGAAAGCTCCTGAGTTTCCTTCAAGCCTCCACCCTCTTCAGTCATTTAACCAGCACACCGCCTAGGATTGTGGGTCGTCGAGGGGGCCCACATAAATTGGTCCTTCGGAGCCGTATACAAGATTCAAGCCGCAAGCGGAACATAGGACCAAATAAATTGGTCCTACAGAGCCGAATAGAAGAATCAAGCCGCAAGCGGTCCAGCGAAAACTGATCTCTGCAAGCCGCATCTGAAGAAACAGTCAAGCCACAGAAGGAAACTCAGGAGCAACACCGGGATGCCCGTCACCCGAAGCAAGAAGTCGGCGCCGTACGTCGCGCGCCTAGACCCGGCCGCCCTCGATCGCGCTGCCCGCGCCGCCGCTCAATCCGCCAATAGGGAAGCAGCACTAAGCGCGCATTCTGCGGCCGAGCCCTCCGCTGGGCCCGCGACACACACGTCTGCCGCGGGGCAAGTCAACCCCGCCGGCACCTCCGCGCCCGCACCCCGCGCGGGGAGCGCCCCCTCCGCGGGGGTTGCCGACGCGGGGGCCGCCCCTCCCGCGCCCCTTGCGGGGACCGCCATCCCCGCAAGGCCCGCGCCTTCACCGGCCGCCGCGATATCCACCGCCGTGATATCCGCCGCTGCCTCCGCCGCCGCCGCGCCATCCGCGGCTGCCGCCGCCGTCGCTTCGCATCCTGCCTCCGCCTTCACCGCGCCCTCTGCCACCAACGCCATGCTCTCCGCAGCCGCAGCCGCGCCGCGTAGCAAGAGGGCACCAAGCAAACACAGCTCGGCGAGATCGAAAGCCCGCAAGCGTGAACTCGAAATGGCACGACAAGAGCTCCTTCAGCGACAAGTAGAGCTGGCCGCCGCACGCGTCGCTTGCCTAGAAGAGGAGACGGATGAGGAGGAAGAGGAAATAGATGACAATGCCACGCTCAGAGACGAGCGTACCAACACCTGGGTCCAGACCAACGCATTGGCTCTGACTACAGGTGCATACCAGGACGAAGGAGCCGCCGCCGCCGCTGATTCAGGAGGGCTGCCGCCCTTAGATCCTGCTGAGTTGCCGCCAACGTCGAGACCATCGCCGCGTCACGACGTACCTCAGCAGATCACCACACAGCAACCGACTCTGGAGAGTCAGGCTCCCGTCCTCTACGTCGAGCGATCACCGCCGCCGCCAGCGCTCGACTATAGGGAACTAGCTTCCGCCTTAGCCATGGCCGCCCGTTCCATGCAACCCGTCAACGCCGAGGTGATGGACCTGCCGGTGTTCTCGGGCGCCGCAACGGACTGGCTGCCCTTTAAGACTGCCTACGAAGAGACAGCAAATCAACTTAGTGAACAAGCCAACCTGATGAGACTACGGAGAAGTCTCAAAGGAGCCGCACGCGATGCAGCGCAATGCCTGTTCGTCGGAGCGACGTCCACTGCCGAGGTAATGAAGCTACTCGCTTCAAGATTCGGACGTCCCGACGCGCTCGTCATCGTAGAGATGGAGAAGCTCCGAGGACTCCCACGGCTCGCCGATACGCCGAAGGATATCTGCGCCTTCGCCTCAAAGGTAATCAACATTACCTCGACAGTGAAGGCGCTCAACAGGACGCACTATCTGTACAACCCGGAGATAGTGCGCGGCGTAGTGGAGAAACTGCCTGCGACTCTCCGCTACCGCTATTACGACTTCGCCGCAGCGAAGCCCGCCGAGGAACCAGACCTGCTGACAATCACCCGCTTCCTCGAGCGAGAAAGTGAGCTTTGTGGGAGCTACGCGCCGGCCGAAACACCTTTCCAGCCGCAAGAAAACAGAAAGGGAGAGGCTACGGAGCGATGGGGTCAAAGCTACCACTCTGAAGACAAGAAAACTCAGTGTCCGGTTTGCCGAAAATTCGATCATCGAGTGCCGGACTGCCAGACGTTCAGAAAAGCGGACGTCTTGAAGCGTTGGGAGTTTGCAAAAGTGAACGGCCTGTGTTTCCGCTGCCTCAAACTTCGCCACAAGGGTCACACATGTAAGTACAAGCAGTGTGAACTTAATAATTGCCGCTACGCTCACCATCCTTTATTGCACACAGAGACGAGCCTCGTGACCGCAGCACAGCCGACCGAGCCGCCGGCGCACTTCATCGCCTCGGCCACGACTGGGAAGAGGACGGCGTTACTGAAAGTGCTGCCAGTCGAGGTCTCCGGTCCAGAGGGTGCCTACAAGACATACGCGCTCCTGGACGACGGCTCAACCTGCACACTCATAGACGAGAGTGTGGCGAAGCGGATTGGCGCAGCGGGACCGCCATCACCCTTCTGCATCGAGACAGTAGGAGGGACGAAACACAGTGAGAATAAGTCCAGGCGAGTCTGTTTTAATATACGTGGCCCTAACTCAGACTCATTACAGATATCGGCGCGCACGATGACCGGCCTCAGACTCTCGCCGCAAACACTCGAGCGGAGGGACATAGAGGGCTGCGCGCATCTGGCAGACATAGAAGAGGAAATAGAATACGGGACATACACGCCAACGATCCTGCTCGGACAAGACAACTGGCATCTGCTCGTCGCGCACACTACGCGTAGCGGCGAGCGAGATCAACTTGTGGCGTCGAAGATGGACCTCGGCTGGGTCATCCACGGCGTCAAGGGGCCGCGCAGCAGAGCTGAGCGGCAACAGGTACATCACGCAGTCACCAGCCAGGTTGACTCCGAGGAAGACAAAGAGCCGCCTATGCAAGAACACTTTGCCCTGGAGAGCCCGGGCGATGAGCCGAAAAGTTCCTGCAACGCCGCCGAGGGGCGAGCTCTACACTTCCGGAGAGTCAAGACTGCGCGATTACCGGCGGGAGGCGTCGAAACCTGCCCGCTACGGAGAGATGACCACACAGACAAGCCGACAAGAGACGACGTGGCCGACAACTCGACCCGCCAGCCATCACCCGACTTCAGCAACCAGCTGAAGATGTGCCAGGCCAGCCGCATCCGAAAAGCGCGGCCGGCACAACCGTCGAAGGGTGACAACTCTGAAAATACTAATTTTGCATATAATAATACTTGTTTCTCGTTCACAGGCCACAACCACTTTGGCCTGATGACTGAGACCGCCGCTAGAGGGCGGAAGCGCCGACGGCGACGTCGCCGGGCGAAGCACAAGCCGCTCGGGTCAACCGCTCGCCGCCAAGATCTGCGCGCGCTGGGCGCGCAAGTACCTGCCGAAGCTCCAAAACCGGCGGGAGCTCCAACGCCTGCCGGAGCTCCAACACCGGCGGGAGCCACGAGCCAGCCACCAAGCCGTCAAGCCTGTGAAACCTGGTGCCGAAGACGCTGCCAAGAAACCGAAGTCGAAGCAGTCTTCCCGGGTCCAGACGGCGAGGTACGAGCAGTGGACGTGCGGACCAACAAGGGCGTGCTGCGACGACCGACGAAGAAGCTCGCCATACTCCGGGTCGCGAACTCCTTAGGGCTCCAGCTACAAGCTGCGGCGGGAGTATATGTTCGCGACAAGTGTAACGGCCTCATATAGACTCTGTAAATAGATATTAGTTTAAGATTTTTAATATTAAAGAACCCTGTAGGGCATTTTTATAGAATAAGTTTGTGAATAGCATTTGGTATAAACTTTGAGGTAAAATAAAGTATTATGGAGTTGGTAATATTATTCTGGTAACCTAGTAAGAAATACAACCTAGGTAGGCTAGGTACTGCCTAAATAGTAAATAGTAAGTAATTAAAGGCTAGTCATATAGAAATAAATAGAGAATAACTTGATATTCAGTATAGTAAATAAGTAGTACATAAGCTATGAACCTTTAGGGAATAGCAGGTAGCTTATATTTGTATTAGTTTTAGAGAGGGTAGTTGTGTGTAAGTGGGATCTCGCAGGCCTCCCCTCACCCCCGCCTTCGTCACCTACGGGTGAAGGGGTGAGGGAGGAAACGCCCGCGATTGGCCTGCTAGGTCTCACACGCGCTCTAGGCTAAGTTCATGTACATAGTAAGTTTGTAATATAATTAAGGCCATTTTTGGGGTCTGGGCTTCCTGCCGACCACCGGGCCTCCAATAAAGAAAAAAGAAAAAGAAAGCTCCTGAGTTTCCTTCAAGCCTCCACCCTCTTCAGTCATTTAAACAGCACACCGCCTAGGATTGTGGGTCGTCGAGGGGGCCCACATATTTTAACCGACTTCAAAAAAGAGGAAGTGCTTAGTTGATGTATCTGTAAGTTTATTGATAGCGGGTTCCTTTTTTGTAAAAATGATTTAACCATAGGTATGTAGCGACAGATAGCGAAATGGACTTTGTTTTAAACAACGTATTGATAGAGAAACAACGACAATTGATGGGGATGGAATATATGGATATACATTATCCTCTATAAATTCCTCATCGTAAAAACACATCTTCGCGACACCGCACCCTCCTACCACGTCATAACTCAGCAGTTCATGCATCAGATATTCGTCTTGTGAAACAGACAGACAGACGGGCGTTGCAGCCATCAATTTAGCGGACCCAATTCAGCTTATATGGATAGAGGGAAACTATTTAAAACACGCTGGGCGTGGGTTCCTATAAATTATTCGTGTTGAACCTTAGCGGAGGCATGATTTCGTGTTACCACTGATTTGGATAATGTATAGCCTAATAGGATAGGATTCCAGACGTGATCGATTGATCAGCGAAAATGTTGTCTTTTAAACAATTCCAAGTGTTATTTAGTATCTACTGGGGTAGTGACTAGTATTAACAGAGGCGGAGCATTGCTTTTGAATTTAGGGGTGACAGCTCGGAGAAAGACATTTCTCTGAGGGTCACAGATATCGTCACACCCGTCTGACTACCAGTTGACTTCCATCCAATTATGCTACAAATTTATTTTTATTCTGTGTCTCCGGTGACCATGTGAAGGTTGTGGAAATGCATAAGCTGGGGGCTGCATAAGCCTAGTCATTGTGGCGACCTGTGACCTGTGAGGGAGGCCCATGTCAAACTGTTTAATATTAATACATTAGAGCAAAAATAAAAGAAAACTTTGCACAACAATAACGCATTCACAATGTGTAAACCGCATTGAGAGCAAACGTATAGCAAATTACAATGTTAAGTTACACCAACGACCGGGTGTTGCCGGCGCGGGCGCAGCATTTACATTAGACCTGGCGTTCACTTGCCAATTCACTACATCCACTGAAGAAATCGCTCTTAGGAAAAAAACTGGTCAATTTCACTACTGAGACTAAATAAAATGTATGCAATGCTCTAACTACCGCATTCCTAACCACGACACAAAATTAGAACATCATACTTTGACATTGTTAAAACAGCCGTATGTAACGCATTCCAATAAGATTCGTTTTTAATTTGAACACCAAAATACATTAGAAATTAATTCTATTTCGAACAAAAACGTAATGCCTTCGTAGAGATATTCAATTTGCTATTAATGGTGGATGTTATCACCGAATGCGATTTCTATATGGAAACCCACGGTTTTATTATAAGGCCTACGCATCTGAATTATTTCTTATCTGATCCTAGTAAGTTAGACTACGTCTTGTCTGAGTCAGATTTAACATAGAGAAACACCAATAATAGTTCAGCAATAATATACGGATATTACAAGCCGACCGGCGCCGGCGCAGACAGCCGAAATTGTCTATCAACTTACGAAATTATTGCCTGACTATTTTGAGATTTGAGCCTAATACTCTGTACTAAATAACAACTTGCGTCGAGTGTTTATCGTAAACTTATGAATTATCTGGATGGTTGCACGTTCATGTCGAATTATGTAATCTAGTGTTAAAGTAAAAGTAAATTACTAAGCCTTGAACAATACATTTTGGCCAAAATCAGGCGGGTTCGTTTGCAGCATGGCTCTTCAATAATATTATGTCATACATGAAACTAGATGTCTAAATAAGAAAAAAATGGGCACAGTTTTATTAAGAATACACCATCTTGTGGTTGATGGACTTGTGAGTCATGAGGGTGAGGATATAAAGCAACCATAGTCAAAGGACAATTTAAGCGCGCAAAATCTAAACCTTCAAACACTCCCGCCCATCAAGAAGTTAGTATTATAAAAAAAACAGGCTTGGAGGTTCTGAACAAGTGGCTCTAGACCATACACATAGACATAGACATTTATGACCTCTTGCAACTTCATAAAGAGGTAATGGTGAGAATGAGATTCCACTTTAAAATCCTTACCTTTAGTATCAATAGGAGCCGGCGGTGTAAGAGTAGCGATCTCAGCCTGGGGCGGCTGCACCCGGGGGCCCGGCCAGGTCGTGGTGCCCCCACAGCCGTAGGGCCGCCGAGGGCAGTCCGTCACGTCGCGCAGGCTGGACGCGTCGGCTGAGTACTCTGCGGGGTACACTTGGGGTGTGTTAATATTTATTTTGTTTGCAAAACTATTTCAGTTAATATTTGGAATATCTTAGATAGTAAGCAAATTATGTTTGTTGTTATATAATAAAATATATATTTTAGTTAAACTAAATTAAAATAAATTGTTTTCTTCTCTAATCCCCAAATGTACCTACTATTTTTTGGCAATTTTCTTTACTTTCAGTCTTAAAAAAATACAATAGGTTTAATTATTTGCAGGAAAATATGTTTTAATAACTTACTTCTTGCAGTGGACGTTGACAGTAAACTGGCAGTCTGCCCCCCCGGGAATGTCGCGTTACGCTTGTGCCGGCCCTGGAGACAAACAAAAAAAATCATTAATAGATACAGAATAAACTGTAGACTATCCATATAGCAAAGTTCATTCAAATCGGTTCTGTAGTTTTTTCGTGAAAGCGAGACAGACAGACAGACAGACAGAGTTGCTTTCGCATTTATTAATATAAGTTTGGCACCGAAACTCATAAAAATTTCCGAGGTAAAATACAAAACAAAAAATTTTAATCTCAATCTTAAAAAATATTACTGGGGTCACTCCCAAATGAGTTTGTGTTACCTTGGTGCTATTTTATACACATTATATATTTTAATTTACAATATGAAATGAGTTGTAATTATTTTAAGGCAAAATAAAAAATGACAAAACAAACATACAATGGTCAAGAACCGTAACCTCAACTTGATTATAATCTCGAGAAATGAATCGCAAGCGATGACTGGTTGAAATGATGTTATAGAATAAAAAAAAAATCAAAATAAGAAAAGCAAATGAATTTAGCGCTCTGCCTCTTTTATTATTGTCGGTTGAAAAAAGACCTCTTTTGGAAAAGAAATGCTTCTTTCTAGTAATTAGTTAGTTGCAATGCACTACGTGAAAAAATTAAGATTCAGTAAGAAAGAAGGTACTTATTAAATTTTAACATTGAATTCCGTTAGGACATAGTGAATTAATTTAGTTACATTTTGCGTAGAATAGAATAGAAATACTCTTGATTGCAATCAATTACAATTTTCTTAAATTACTACTATCTACTTTTAAAAACTTTACACATGACAAATCTTAGACGATACTTATAAAAAAAAAAAAATCTTTTTGACTTTATTCTCTGACAGATGTGCTATGATTATGGAAGTGGATCCAGTAAAGAAAGACATACATCATTCATCAAAACCCAGATGACGCGTCTCCAGATCCCGTTTCTGAAAATTAATTATTCCCGTTACGCCCTCCATTCAGTGATTGGAAGAGAATTGCATTATCGATTATGATTATGATCGATGATTATAACAAATCTATATTATGTACCTATACCTCTCAATCTCTAAAAAATTAAATTTCTGTTTGTTTGTCACGCTAAATCTCGAAAGCGGCTGGGTCGATTTTAATAATTTTAGCATGAAAATGTATGTAATCTTGCATCTTGCGTTTTGAAAAATAAATTATTGCGCTTGCGGACTAAACAGCGGCAATCACACCACACTAGTCAAAAACGAAGCAAATAAAGACTTGAAATTGGAAGGTCTTATTTGTTTTTTTTTTTTGTCTGAAAATCCAGCCAGTTTTTTTTCGTTAATGTTTTTGCCAGCCAGCTTTAGAATTCGGCACAAAATAGTCTCAGCAAAAAGTTAGCACGCTTGGTTTTGACACTTGAGTTCTAAGCGTGACTTAGCGCGTTTGAATTTATAAGAGAAGTTAATAAGTTACCCACGTTACCCAATTACAGGTAAGTACCTACCTAACATATTGAATGACCTTTGGTCTAAAATTGTAATGTAGAGTTTATTGCCCCGTTCCACTCTACACTTTGCGCTGGAACGTGTAGTTATAATTTTGTGATAAATGGAATACACATGTACAGTGGCGGACACGGTCGGCGTAACACTTCCGGTTTTTCTGTATTGCAAAATAGCTCTTGTTCTTTGGTAATACAGTCTAGGCCTGACGAAACCATAGACAAATCTGTTACGGCCTCCTAGTCCTTGACTGTACATTCAAGAACAGTAAGCTACCCCTTTCTTATGGTGTTTTTACAGTTCTCCAATGGTACAAATTCTTATAATCCGCCATGTAATGGACCATGCCAATAATAGGATGGAAGAGACAGAATACCCTATTTGGGTACCATACCGAAGTTTGTTTTATTAATTTTTAAAGTGGTAGTTGCTAGATAGTTGCCTTGTTGGATTAGGTTAAAAAATTATATCAAATACAAATTCCATAAATGTACAGTGGCGGCTATAGGGCTTATGAACAGGCTCCGAGTAGCTCAACGAGCCATGGAGCGGGCTATGCTCGGGATTTCTCTGCGGGATCGAATCAGAAATAAGGACATACGTAGAGAAACCAGGGTCACCGACATAGCCAAGCGGATAAGCTCGTTGAAGTGGCAATGGGCAGGTCATATAGCCCGCAGAACAGATGGCCGCTGGGGCCGAAAAGTTCTCGAGTGGAGACCACGGATCGGCAAGCGCAGCGTAGGACGTCCACCGACCAGATGGACGGATGATCTGCGCAAGGCTGCGGGTCCACGCTGGATGCAGCCACCTGCGATCGGTACAGATGGAGAGCCTTGAGGGAGGCCTATGTCCAGCAGTGGACGTCCTACGGCTGAAATGATGATGATGATGATGATGACAGTGGCGGACTAGGAGGCCGTAACAGATTTGTCTATGGTTTCGTTAGCCCTAGACTGTATTACCCAAGAACAAGAGCTATTTTGTAATGCAGAAAAACCGGAAGTGTTACGTCGACCGTGTTTGCCACTGTACCTACGGTATCATTTAACATGTTTCCATAAATGAAGGTAAGATACTTAGATAAACACAAGACGTATTAGTAACTCTCTAGTAATTAGCGGAAGGAAATAGACACGTTGGTTGCTAACATCACAATCAGACCTTCAATGGCCAGCCATTAACGCCAGTCAACTATCCAAGTCGCACCTTAACGGTTATTTTTACCGTCCCCAAATTTCATAATCCTACTAGATGGCGTTGATGTCGCAAATAAAGAAAATTAATTAATATCTGAAGAACTACACCAAATTTCGACTAGATGTTCTGTTTCCCGCAGTTAAAATTAAATAATAAACGAATAATGATTTGTTTTATATTTTTCTTTATTAAATTTTAAAATGTTGTCCACAGTTCATAGTATCTAATTGGGTGGTCATTGCGAGAGCTAGAGTGCAAACGTGTGCGTGATTACGTCACAGAAGTCAGTCTGTATGAGTGCAAGCTTCCGCTAGGATCCATTCATGATTTTTACGCACATAATTCCATCTCTCTCTATTCTCTCTTTCTTACGCTGTCATTTAAAATTGGTGCCCTGCCCACGCGTAGGTATCTAACCTATTTTGTTGGTATCGTTTGATTGCAGTCTGAGCCAGTTTAGTTTTATTTTTGTCGAAATTAATAATGTACAATTTATTAAGTTATTCCTAGTTTTAAATATGATAAAACTACTGTTTGTGCGGTGGACTAATAACTATCTTATTGAGAATTGTGATAAGAGAAGAGAATTATGGCGTAAAAGTCCCGGAATTATAATTCATTTTGCATAACGTAAGATTCGTTCGTTATTTTTGCCACATTTATCATCATCATATCATCATGGTCAGTGTAATATTGGTGAAAAATAAACAGAATACCTACTTTATGAATTACATTTCGTGCCATTATTTGTGTTCAAAAGAGGTCGAAATGGTTGAGTTTTGAGGTTATTCAATCAATTGATTTGCTTCACTTGAGGCTTAGGCACCTATGCGGTGACATTCACCTAGTGTTTTTTCAATAAATAATTTTGCTCCCAATATAAGTAGATAGGTTATACTGGTCTCATATCTATCATAGATTTCTTTGAAACTAGGTAGGGTACCTACCTACCTACCTACAGGACAGATTACAGTTCTTTATCACCTAATAAATCAGAACTATACCTGCCTTGTCTTGTACTATACCTAAATAAACACCTATTCAAATTATTTTTATATCAGCGACTTCATCGGACAGTCCATTCAAGCATTTAGGTAATATGTAGATAATGACCAGTATCCACCAATTATATTTAGCTACCTATCTAGTATCCACCAGTTATATTTAGTTATCTGACTGCTCCGTGGCTCAGTTGGCAGTTGGGACTGAGTAAGCGTGTGCACCCGGGTTGGATTCCCGGGCGGGGCGAACATTGATATAATGAATATTGATGTTTGTTCCCGGTCTGGGTGTGATGTTCATCTCTGTGTATGTTTCGGGCACCCTAGATACAGGTTTCTCCAAGTTAGGGGCTCTGAGTGTGATGTGTTATTAAAAAAGAAAAACTATAGTAAAAAAATAAATGTGTTTTTCTATGTTTTCAGATATAATTGAGGATAACCAAACTATTTCAAGGAACGCTTAGATGGAATATCAATTGTAATGTGCAATAAAATTTTAAATATGATCAAACTAAGTAAATACCAGGATATAATTGAAAAAATAAAGTATTTTGTTACTGTAAGTTACTTGTGTTTATTTAAAACAATATAAAATACCAAATACTACATCATATAGTCTTGAGCAAACCGAAGAGCAGCGTCCCTAACTTTATAACCAAACTTGTTCCTCAAGTTACTTTGTGCTTATTTAGAAGAATATAAGTTACTAAATACAAAGGTAGGTACATCATAAGTATAGTCTTGAGCAAACCAAAGAACAGCGTCCCTAACTTTATAACCAAACTTGTTTCTCAAGTTACTTGTGCTTATTTAGAAGAATATAAATTACTAATCATAGGTAGGTACATCATAAATAGTCTTGAGCATACCAAACAGCAGCGTTCCTAACTTTATAACCAAACTTGTTCCTCAAGTAACTTGTGCTTATTTAGAAGAATATAAGTTACTAAATACAAAGGTAGGTACATCATAAGTATAGTCTTGAGCAAACCAAAGAACAGCGTCACTAACTTTATAACCAAACTTGTTTCTCAAGTTACTTGTGCTTATTTAGAAGAATATAAATTACTAATACATAGGTAGGTACATCATAAGTATAGTCTTGAGCAAACCAAAGAGCAGCAGATTGTACCTATCTGATTGCCCGCTTGGTAGAGAAGTATAGACTGGATAGAACTAATTAGGTACTTATACATTATGGAAGTAACTAATTCAGACCGTTTACTTATAGGTGGGTATGGATAATAGCGACTACAATTTTTATAGGATGAGGATGAGGAGAATTATGAGGGAAGTCAAAGTAATAAATAATACATACTTATACTATTAGGTGCGCTTAGTGATTATTTTCAAAAATATGCTATACTATATTAGGTATGTATTGTCTCAACCACCACCAACTTGAAAAGCCCTTTGATCAACAGTGAAAGTCTTTCAGCTTATGGTTTCGTGCGGCCTATACTTACTTTATTACCAAAGATCAAGAGCCATATTGCAATACAGAAAAACCGAAAGTGTTACGCCTACCTAGACCGCCCGCCACTGTACAGTGGCGGACTAGGAAGCCGTAACAGATTTGTCTATGGTTTCGTCAGACCTAGACTGTATTACCAAAGAACAAGAGCTATTTTGCATTACAGAAAAACCGGAACCGGAACCGTGTTACGCCGACCGTGTCCGCCACTGTACGTAGGTTAAGAATTCATTTTGTCTACTTTTTGTTGAGAATTAAAAAAAAAAAACATTTAATTGAGAATTTTTAGGTATGTAGGTACAGTGGCGGACACGATCGGCGTAACGCTTCCGTTTTTTCTGTATTGCATAATAGCTCTTGTTCTTTGGTAATACAGTCTAGGGCTGACGAAATCATAGACAAATCTGTTACGGCCTCCTAGTCCGTGACTGTACAGTACAGAGCACATCAGGCTAAACAATTTGATTACAGTAGGTATGGCTCCTAAGCCATGACGAAATTTTTCGCTTATAGGTAATTCTGCATGAATGAATTGAAATGATTCAAATCGTTGGTCGACGACCAAAAGGTGGAATGTTCATATTTTTTTTTGTAAATAAAAAAATTTGTTACTAAATGTTGTTACTGTAATAATAAAGGGTACGCTAAAAGTGCAAATTTTATTCTAATTGCCTCCATGTTTCAGTTGGCATGGCAGTAATGTCAACTGTGTCGCGGTAGCACCGTGTTTCTCGGTCTGGGTGAATTTGTTTATCTTTGTATGTGTTTCGGGCACCCTAGATAGTCTAGATACAGGTTCCACCTAGTAAGGGGCTCTGGGTGTGAACCGTCATTTCTTTCACTTGCAATTAGGTTGTTTATGAATATTTTGGTATCTTATGATCGTGTAGGCATTTTAGATTTTGTTACTTTGGCTTTACTAACAACACCGCTCAAGTCGATTTTTGGCGGTTTTGACATTTTGATGCCATTGGATAGATCTTTTTTTCGCGCGTCTTTTAAACTCATCTGATTGGTTAGTTGTTTAACAAGAAATGCCGTTATTTTAAATTATACTGACACCGCTCAAGTCGATTGGTCTTGAAACACCGCCCAAGTCTGTCAAATCGCTACGGAAAACAGCACGCGCCGACACTGTGCTCCATTATTTAGTGATATTGTTTGATTTTTTAGCTGAATAAACCTGAAAAGTTTGTGAATAGCTACCTGAATGGTATGTTTTTGTATTTAATAACTAATATTGATGTTTCATTGAGTAATATTAAAGTTTTTCAGTTCTAAAATAAGGTCTTGGACTTAAGCGGTGTTTGGAGATTAGTTTTAATCTCCAAACACCGCTTAAGCGGCCGACTTGAGCGGTGTTTTTGTATATGTTTGCAGACGGACGATACAGATTTCTGGCTTTTATAATGAGTTTCTTAAGAGATTGAGAATAATGTTAAAATCTATAGTTAAAAAAGGTGTACCTTGCATAAACTAAGGATAAAAATCATCTAAAAACAAGTACACAGATGTCGAAAATATTGATTTATCTGTCTAATCTTCAGTGCATTGAATGAATTTAGTTGGTGCTTCAGAGCCAACTCTAAAAATATATGAAAGGTGTCATTCCTTCTTGGTTCTTTTTAAAAATATATGTGTGGCCTAGTAACGAATCTATAGATATCATAAAATGTGACTAAGGGAACATTGGAAGATCGGACAGAAGTTCTTCATTAAAAAACTTAACAAGCCATACTGCGATCACCAGGGGCCAGGGGGTCATCATAAGGGCTGAGAAAGCTGCCAGAGCCGTTGTCGCTGGTAATAGCGCTGAAACTCAATGTGGGCACGAGGGAGGGCGCTGGGGATCCGTAAGGGCTCCGAAGAGACTATGCAGAACCAATCGGGCTTCAATGCGGAGGCAGGGTTCTATGTGGGCTTGAGAGAACCTACTGGTCCGAAAGTTGCTTCTCTTCGGGTCTGCACGGGCTCTAAAGCACCCACCAGCAAAGCAATAAAGGCTTCCACGAACGAAAAACCCACATAACTATATCAATCTGGTAACTGCGCAGGAGGTCTGTGTGGGCTCTAGGGAGCCGCTAAAGGTTCGGCTCAAAAAGGACTCCGCCCGCGGGTCACACCTGGCTTTAATGCATCAGCTGGAGTATACACGGGATCTAATGCACCCTCCAGTGTAGCAATAAAGGCCAATGAAAAATACACATCGGTATGCAATGATAGTGGAAAATAACACAAAAATGTATAGCAGCCCAGCTGACTACCTGCAGTTTTCTGATGAATTCGGATGGCTGCAATAAATGAGGGGAAATGTACAATGGCTCCTAGCACGCGAGCTAAGTGCAGGCATTCCTCCACCCCCACAACTGGAGAAAAAGAAGGATAATAATAGGATCACCAACCTGCTTACCAAGCGTGGCGATTAAGGCAAAACTTCCCCTTCGAAATGTTTGTCCTTGTGGCAATCTGAGGGGGAGGCTTATGCCCAATATTGGAAGTCTTCCGGCTGAGATGATGATAAAAAAGACTGAGCTATCTTTTTATAATTTCTTTGTAAGTATTGACAAACCCACCTATTAGTGGGTGCTAGTAACAAATCGTTAACTAACTACTGCAAGTCTAAAATATATACACAATTTTTGTGGTCCAAAATACATGGTTTAAGTCTCTGTAGAGTTATAATTAAAGTAAAAACGGCTTTTATGATATTAAATAGTTTTTCGTTCATAATAAAAAAAAACTTGTTTTCCTATCAACACCGCGTAAGTCCACATTTTTTACCGATGAACACCGCCCAAGTCATTTTTAAAGCACATACATAAAAACACAATTTAGGTGTCATTTTCGGATTCATTATTCTTTTATAATCACTTTAGTGAAAAAAAAACATAATTTCGACAGTTATTAGCTAAATAATGAAGTTTTTATTGCCTCCTGAAAAGTTAAGAAAAATGACTTGGGCGGTGTTGTTAGTAAAGCCACGTAATGTATCTGTTTCGTTACGTTACGTTATTATTTATTACGTTATTTCGTTAGCTGTGGTTTTTTTTTTAAGTACCTAAAGAGACGTTCACCCCGTAATGAAAAAAAATAAAACAAATTCAAATCATAATTTATTCAATATAGGATAGGTACCTTCAAGGTGTTTGTCTCTGTATGTGTTTCGGGCACCCTAGATACAGGTTCTTCCTAGTTAGGGGCTCTGAGTGTGATGTGTTATTGTGTTATTAAGGTAACTTTAATCGAAATTTTAGTAAACTAGAATTGATAAAAAAAATGTATCCTATACTGCATGAGGCGAGGTGGTTCAGGGGAACACCATGCGGCTCTAGGCAAGCAAATGTGAAACAGTCCACAGAAGAGCCAGAATGAACCCTGTCGCGGCATGCCGCTGATCCGCAAATCCAACGATGGAGTCACCAGGAGACTCCCCCAAACGAGCTCACCTCAGTCAAGTGATTCTACTCCCTTTCGCAAAGATTTTACAGCGTAGAGAAGAAAGGGGTAACAAACTCTACTTTTCAATATATTTTTTTGCAAAAATACAATGAACATACATTTTAAAGAAGGTTGTTTCTGACAGTGACAAGGCGGTAATACATCAAAGGAATGATAAATCTCTCCATTACTAGGTAGATATGGTGAGCCGAATCACTCCTTTGATTGATTACCACTTGTCAGAAACACCCAGCATATTAAACAGAAAAAAATATTTTATGGATGACGTCAATCAATACTGTATTGACAAAACTTCTCCAATATTCAGTATTTGACAGAATAAAAAAACAATATTAGGTATAACAAATTAACAACGTTGATTGTATAATTTTTATGTCGCAGTTTAATAACTTCTTCTTTCTTACTGGTGTTTCCTTTCTTATCTTTGTTAGGTACTTTTTCTTTGGAAAATCTGAATATGTTTGCATGTACTTGAAGATCTTCCTAGTTTCGGTGACAGGTAGCTTCTGATGCTGCGCTGTACTCTGTTAGTATACCTGTTTAAAATAGAAATACATTGGTAAGTCTGCAATAAAATAGCAAAATTATACTTAAAAATTACTTAAATTAACTTTGTCTATTCATCTTATGCTTTTTTTAAATCCTTTCATTTGATACCCATATTGTAGAATAGCAAATAACTAGGCCGCCATATTAAAATATTTCGACGTGAGTTAAAGAATTATCTTTATGTAGTTTTGTCGTTGGACCGTCTTCATATTAGTGAAAATATTAGACAGGTTTTAAAAATCACAAGGTCTGTTTGTTTGTCTAAAACAGCAAATTTAATTTAAAAAAATTAATATGATGTTACGAAAAAGTTTTTTTTTTGTTTTGTAATTTTTTCCCAGCAGTGGGACACAGTCATAGACTATTAAAAAAAAATCAAAAATAAACTTATGCACGTTTTAAACTTAGCCGGCGACAAATTTAATTTTATTTTTTAAAACGGTATATTGTTTATAATAAAAAAAATACATAGGCATGTTTTAAACTTAGCCGACGACTGTTGATAAATAGGTTGAGAGCAGAAGCTTTGTAGCAGAAGTATTGTATGCGGTTTTCTGGGATCTTATTTTCTTATAAGGTTATTAGTACAGTGGCGGTCTAGGACGGCGTAACAGATTTGATTATGGTCTCGTGTGACCTGACTGTAATACTAAAGATAATACCTAAGAACAAGAGCTATTTTGCAATACAGAAAAACCGCAAGTGTTGCACCGTCTTAGAACGCCACTGTACTAAATTGTAATTAGTTTTAGGTAAATTTTATATTTACTATATTGTTCATTATTATACTCATAAACCTTCCTGTTGAATCACTCTATCTATTAAAAAAAACCGCATCAAAAAAGCATTACAAAGAGAGCTTGGCTTTGTAAGAAAATTTATTCCTTCACTACTGAAATGTATAAAAGTGAGGTATATTAAAATTTTGTGTTATCAGTCTAAGTGCGTATTCATGTACAAAGATGGTTGCCAGCGCTGGCAACAAGCGCTGGCAACTATAGCTGGAAAACCAGCATTCTACTAAACAGCCAGTCAGTTTCTATACATTTAAAAACCAGTGCTGACAAGTTCCTGAGGTTGTGTATTAACACTTTCCGGGACACTCCGCCTGTCAACGTAATCTTGTAGGCGTGTAAATTGACAGTACGGCTGTGGGCGGTCGACTTTAGGTGCTCCTAGCGGACAGACCGACGACAGCCGTTTTAGTTTTATACAGTCAGTATGGAGCACGTGATCAGGTGTCGTATCGCACACATTTCTGTGTTAGTAGGTGTCATAACAAACAGTACAAGGCTTTATATTGTCATCATACAGCTATGATAGGTATTTATATGACAGGCCGCCCCTGTAGCCGTTAAAACGCCATACAAAAATTTGAACTGGGAGTCACAACACACTCAACATAGTTGGTTTGGTGGATTTTTTTCTTACTATTGAAAAACTTATGTGATATGACGTAACGGCCATGGATGTATGAAAATTTTATATGAGATTTCGAGGTGTCATATCTCAAGATTGAACTGTATCCCGGAATGTGTTAATACTCTTTGCTAGAGCCATCCAGCCTGCATCAACCAGCTTTCTTAACGTTGAGGTTACAAGTACTTAGAAGCGCTGGCTACCAGCGTTGTATGTGAATACGCCCAGGGACAACCATTATATACTATGGTATGGAGCCCCTCGGTATCTACTGGTACACATCTGTACCATAGTTTCATGCATTTAATTTAGATGGCATGAGCAATATAATAATGGGAACTTGATGTAAATATGTATGTGCTTATTGAATCTGAAACCTCATCTCTGACAAATTTCCACATATTTCAAGGATAGTGGGTAGTTTTGGGAGATCTAAGTAGGTATGTTGTTTGTTTTTTCCTTACTAGACAAATGTAAGTAGGTGCCTCACTTTTGATGTAGGTACCTAGTTTATGATTTAGTAAGCGCAAATTATATTTCTACACTACTGTACAAAGGCTGCATTGCTTTGAAATTTCAAATTTCAGTCTCACCAAAAGATGAGCCGTGAACTTACCTTCCTTCTACACCATTTTGTCTCTTGAATGCAGACCTAGATCGGTTTTAGTTGACTCTCGGCTCGGAATATCTGTGTTTGAGATACAAAATTTTTTTTGACTCCATTTTGAATTTTGTTTTGAATCCAATTTGTAGTTTTTCTAAGTCCTTTTCTGTGATCTGACCTGAATAACAAAAAAACAGAACAAATTAAACGCAGCGATGTTCAAAATGATATGATAAATAGTAATCCATTTAATAATGCCAGATGTAACAAAAAGCCGTGAAGTCAATCAAAACAAAAGAGTCGGTGCAGTGTTGCTAACTCGAATTTTTAAAGGGAGCTAAATCATATCTTAAAAAGAGCTAGTTTTTTTTAGAAAAGGGAGCTGCTGACTACCATTTAAGTACCTACATTTTAGCTATGAAAACAAATATTTTAATCCTTATTTGCGTCATCTTACTATGGTCATTATAAACTACTCATGCGGTGACAAATGTTCCGAACCAAAGCGAGACGCCAACTTACCACTAGCTCTGAATTAGTTACTTCCTTCACTATTCATGAGGTTATAATATTTATATTATGTACTCCTTATTTTAGCTATAAAATTGTAAGAGCTAAAGATCTAAACCCAAATTTTTTAGAGCTAACTTAGACGATTTAGAGCTATATCCAGCTCTAAAACATCGAGTTGTCAACACTGAGGAGGTGAGTAAAAACGCGGCATTTTTTTTTTCAAGAATCGTTCGTAAACTAAATCCGTGATGTGTAATTAACTTACTACTTGTCATTATGTTATTTATTTTTTAGAAAAACCACGTTATTTCACTTGATTCATATTTAAAATATCTAAATAAACATACATTAAGAATATGATTGTATAAGTCTTGTAAATTACTAAAATCACAATGTTGCTAAACAATCAGAGCCAAACAAGAACACAAGCTTTTGAACGTCCCTAACTTTATGAATGAAATTACCTACACGAGCGTACAGAATCTATAGCGATAGTGTAAATACTTCGCTTTTAGCGTACGAGAGATGTCGCTAATGTGGCAAAAACATGAAAAATTTGCATGTTGGGAAAACCATGATATTTTCTATAAATTATTCATAAAATTTGTATATGACTATGTTCTCGCAAAGAGCAAGGTGTCTAGTATTTTTTTATCCAAAGTTCAAGTAATTTAACAGACTTGTCATGAATTGCGCTCCTCGTAACTTAGCCCAATTTTTAGCTGAATTTGTATGGAGCTTGTGCCACCTTAACGCAATTACAATAAGGTTCAGGTTAGATTAGGGATTAAACTTTCATATTGTTAGTTCACAGAACTAGATCTCTGTAAGGGATTGTTAGCAAAGCTGATCAATTAAAAAAGCTAATTGAAGGGAAATTTGTTTTAAGCCGTTGCTGCTAAAAGAAAGCTGGATTACGTGTTTTTTTCAATGGTACGGTTACTGAGTAGTCTACACCTAAACTAACGACACAAGATTTAAATGAGGAGAGAGCATTGCAGCTTTTTCTTCAATACTGTACTGTTATTCTTTGTCGATACTTATTAAGAGGGAATAGAGAAAGGGTCACTTTTTTTCTTATTTAGTAGAATACTTTTGTTCATCTACCCTTTTTTTTTTGTTTAGGCGGGGAAACTCCTAACGAGTACCCTGCAGCCCCGCCGGTGTCCTTCTCGGCTGATAGCAGGAGGGTCGCGGGTAAGCCTGTGGAATTCTCCGCGACCCCCCCCAGCATTGGCTGTGTAGCCTCTCCTTCGAGGGACATGATGGTTGTCCCCCAGGAGCGTGGTAGCTTTCCCAACGCTCAACGGCGGAAACGGGACACCCGCGTTCCGCCGTCCTTCAGACGTCGGGGCCGTTATACGACTACACGAGGCCCCCGCCTCGTGCACCCAACGACCCCGGGGTCCCCTCTTAGTCACCTCTTACGACAGGCAGGGGATACCACAGTCCTTTTCTTCGGCCCGGTACTGCAGGGCGTTGTTCATCTACCCTAGATCTACCCCCTTACCATAAAAACGTTAGATCACTCTAAACGCAACATTTAAAATATTTTCTCTAGTTTAATTATTTTTGCGGTAGAGCCCCTAGAGTCTAGATTCGATAGTTTTGTCTAGCTAGAGTCTAAAACCAAAAAGTCATTACAAATCTAGGAAACACCAGCATCTAGCTCTAGATAAACGAGAGTAGTTTCTATTAATACTGCCTTAGGCTAAACGTTGCTGAATCATTCCAAAAAAGAATTCCAAATTTTATGATATTGTTGAATTATGATAATTTTATTAACAAGCCCTATACTGCTTTATCACATCCAGTCAGGCTGGAAAATAACTCATTCTGTGACCGGTTCCAATTAGTGAGCCCGTCAGTTAAAGATTAGGACCTATTATCTTGTATTATATCTAAATCTTACTAAATCAGTACATAGTCAAAGCTCACGTTTTGTCGTTGCAAAATTTTGAAATATTTGTCTGAGGCCCGTAATATCCAACTTGGTTTAAGCTGCGTTGTTGGTTTAAGCTGCAGTTGTCACTTTTTGTTTATATGAGAAAGAAAGTGAGAGATGCAGAAACGGTAAAAACTACTGAAGCAGTTTAAACAGAGTTGGATATTACGGGCCTTAGTCTACGTCCAAGCGTAGCGTACTATAGTTTCACCGTTTATAGAAATGGGATCCCTAGAGTCCAAAAACTACCTTTTTATCTTTACTTCAATGTACCTACTAATTACAGCCTATAAGGACAGATAGCACAAAAATTGTGAAACTTAAGTGGCAATGGGCAGGGCACATAGCTTAAGGAACAGATGGTCGCTGGGGCCAAAAGTTATTGAATGACGATCACGAACCGGAGGACGCAGATTATGCAGTAGACCCACCACAAGGTGGTCAGGCGAGCTGGTAAAAGTTACGATAGTACAATAGATGAGGGTAGCACAAGACCGGTCGGTATGACGATCTGGGAGGAAGGCTTATGTCCAGCAGTGGACGTCTTTCGGCTGAGATGATGATGTCTTAATTCTGATGGGTTCGATAAAATACCTTTGAAGCTACAGAGAACTAATCAGAATAAGAGTTGGCCAGCTAGCAATATAATCTAGCTAATCAGATTTATGAAAGGTTTAAATTGTTTCAATTATACTTACTAGGTTTTTTTTTTGCAAAAAATCTGCTATTTGTCAGGACGATTGGAAAAAAATAATCCTTAAATATCAAACTATCCGAGTTTTCGCAAAATCCCTATTTTTTTTTTTGCAAAAAACTAATTATCAAATCTTCCTACGACATCTTTAACTAAAGAAGTAGCTCTGTTACAGCTGAAAATATACTGCTAACGAAATGATGATTCACCAAAGCAATCATAATAATGAAACGAGCGATCGAATCAACAAAACATGTAACCCGATCCTGTGCTAATTGCGCATGCGCACTGGACTGGCCCATTTGCGGCCACTGGGCCAGAACAGAACCACAGAACTGGGCCAGCCGTGCCCGGCCCGAGGTTCAAATCAAATGGGCCAAAAATGTGTGATTGATTCTTTGTAATATTTTCTTGTTTCTGCTATTTAGAGTTCAACTCTATATGTTATTTTAATACATTTTTAGGCAAACACTTTATTGTATTTTTTTCAGGAGCCTGTTTTGTCTCCCACTGCTGGGCGTAGGCCTTCGCTTCCACTCCACTCTATCCTAAAGGTTTCAGTATCTATCTTGCTTATGAATCATTTCTAATTCTTGATTATTATTTTTTTCCTTTCGCTTTTAAATAGTATAGAGGCTTAACGATAATTGATATTGCTCCGTGGCTCAGTTGGCAGTGATGTGGACTGAGTAAGCGTGTGCAACTGGGTTCGATACCCGGGCGGGGTGAATATTGATATGATGAATATCGATGTTCGTTTCCGGCCTGGGTGTAATGTTTGTCTCCGATGTATCTAGGATGACCTAGATACAGATTCTTCCTAGTTAGGGGCTCTGAGTGTAATGTGTTAGAAAAAGAAAACCCATGTATAGGGTAGGTAGGTAGTGATAATGAATCACTTAAGTAAAACATGGTCTTGTATTTCAGTTTAACATTAATTGGCATTGAAGTCTCGCTCAATTCAAGACCTACAAGAACATAAACTACCAGCTCGTAACAAAGACGTGTTATTAAAACATCGACCCCAATAGCCCTTGTCGGTAATCAAACTGACGACCCTCGATGCCAGCGCAGACGAGAGCTACAACGAGAGCCTGTGGCGTGGTGCGCCGTTGCGGGTTTGGTTTTACGGAAACACGGGTTGAATTAATAATTTGCTTTCAAAATGGGACCTATAATTTACTCCAATTTCAAATATTCTTATTTAAATTTTTGACTTGACCTAAAATTTACAGTGCAAAGTCCACTTTGCCTATGACATTAGAATACAACTAAAATGATCTCAGCAAATTACATACATGAAATACAAATGACATACGATTCTGAAACGTGGTGCTTCACTATAGGGCTTATGAACAGGCTCCGAGTAGCTCAACGAGCCATGGAGCGGGCTATGCTCGTGATTTCTCTGCGGGATCGAATCAGAAATGAGGACATACGCAGAGAAACCAGGGTCACCGACATAGCCAAGCGGATAAGCTCGTTGAAGTGGCAATGGGCAGGTCATATAGCCCGCAGAACAGATGGCCGCTGGGGCCGAAAAGTTCTCGAGTGGAGACCACGGATCGGCAAGCGCAGCGTAGGACGTCCACCGACCAGATGGACGGATGATCTGCGCAAGGCTGCGGGTCCACGCTGGATGCAGGCCACCTGCGATCGGTATAGATGGAGAGCCTTGAGGGAGGCCTATGTCCAGCAGTGGACGTCCTACGGCTGAAATGATGAATCTCAGCAAATTATAATTAAGTTCTTCGCCATGTTCCTCAAAGCACTTGTAAAGGATTTATAAACATTGTTTAAAAGCAAACTATATTTCAATAACCATATTATTTAGATGTATTTGTTAAAAAATTTGCAAAACCCGTTTTGTAACAAATCCACCTAACTATCATTACTGCAACACAGTTTTAACTACAGCAGTCCTTAACGATATGCGTTATAACGTGCAACTTATTATGTGAACAATAAATCATTTTCATTTAACCTTCAATAGTTCTTAATAAAACTAACAATTTCCTCAAAAAGATCATCATCATCATCATCATCTCAGCCAAAGACGTCCACTGCTGGACACGGCTTCTCCCTCAGATCGCCATACCGACCGATATTTAAAAGACGTTATCAACTAAAACGAATGTAGCCAGCCTACTAGTACCTCTACCAGTTCCCGCGCAGTAGCCCCAATTAGTATCCCGCGTCTGCGCAAGCCCTTAAGGTCAAGCCGCGTTCATTAATCATCCTCTGACCTGGCAAGTTCATCTGGTGACACAGATACCACAATGGGCTGACGGTAGCAAATTACCCGCAATCGCTACCTCGATAAGTACAAAGGCTGTAGCTATAATAGGGTGTACCGAGTGATTGATTGATACGTCGCTTATGGCTCGCATTGACATAAGAAAATAATGAGTCGGTAAGCGTAGCGGCGGTTTCCAACCTCTTTTGAGTCGGTACTTCAGATGAAGTGGAAGAGATCAAATCATTAAAATAATTTTCGCATACAATAAAATATCTAGCTGCCTCAGAGAAAGGAAACCCTGCATAGAATATTGTTTCTTGTATCGATTTTTTTAAACTAAGTCAGGCAAATTGGCAAACGCTTTATATCAAGTACTTATTCGTTTTTAATAAAGTTTGAATGACTTCCCGCAGCTCTGCTATATAACCGTCTAATGTTAACAGCTAAATAATAATGTGAAAATCGCGATTTTTTGCCAAATGCGGATTAAACCCAAAATCAGTACATCTGTCTTGCAAAAACGATGTTGATAGTGAAATCAAACCAACTTTATTGAAAACGAATAATTTTATCAGAATAAATAAAAAAACGTGAAAAAATTTGATTTTCGCGCCACACAAGCTTGAGCCGCCTGATATTTGATTGAAAATCGTTTTGATGTACTCCGTCCAGTTTAAATAGTTATCCTCTTTGTATATTCGCAGCTTACTTAGATGTTCTGTATGTTTTCAGATTATTTATTCACGTACATAAAAATTATAATGATGTTAACCAAAAAGTCAATTTTGAAACAGCAATTGGCTTTCAATACAATGAAAGAAAAAAAGAATAAATAAAGTGTCTGATGCAATAATCAGAGCCCTTCGATGGCATCAACAATAGCGAAGGTCGTCTCGTTTTGTAGGTGGCATAAAGCTCATCAATAAAATTACAACAGTAGCTAGACAGTTACTGAATATACTCATCACTACTGTAATTGTATTAATAATAATGGTATGTTGAAATTGTCGAAACAATACCTATGGTTTTATCAGAGACGTTATACCAACGCTACCTTTATGCGTAAGCCTTGAGTCAAAAGACATACTCGACTTATAAACTCTTATGCCAGGAACAGGATAGGTTTTCGAGCTAGGATAGCAAGTTAGTGTATAGAAAGCTGGCAAGCTAATACTTCCAGCTTCGTGTTAACAAAACTAATTAATTTCTAGGCTAGTCCACGAAGCAAGAAGTACTAAAAAGTAAAAAAGTAAAGTAAAAAATGTTTTATTTGTTAGAACATACAAAGTCACTTCTTTTTGGCTTATATAATTTATTTTTCCATAAAATATACACAAAAGCAAACTGTCTTCTTGACTAGCAATTCACAAGTCAGTACAAACACAAAACACGTAACTAGGGAAACTAAAACTTCACATGTCAATATTTCTTTGAATACAGAACAAACCAAATTCTCAACACTTGCCCTTAAGCAAAAAATATTTACACAGAAAACATAATAATAAAACAATCAAAAATAAACTAAATTAACAACCCTGTCTAATTTGAAAAATTAGTCAATCCTAATTGGTCTACGTATTTTATAGTTTTATCTTTACTCAACGGCTTAGTAAGTAAGTCTACCATCATGTCATCAGTTTGAAGATATACCAACTTGATAACATTCTCGCTAACAATGTCTCTTATAAAATGATGCCTAACATCAATGTGTTTAGTTCGCGCGTGGTACATAGAGTTAACACAAAGCTTTTGTGCCGACTGACTGTCATTATAAACTGTTACGCTATAGGTAACTCCTAAACACTCAAGTAAGAAACTTCGGATAAATAAAGCTTCCTTGCACGCATCAGATAGAGCCATATATTCCGCCTCTGTGCTTGAAAGAGCAACCGTTCTTTGTTTCCTACTCTCCCATGAAACAATGCAATTAGCTATTTTAAAAACAAAACCCGTGACCGACCTACGATCAATCTCGCAAGCTGCCCAGTCTGCATCAACGTATGCATCAATGGTCATGTCTCCTTTCTTATACGTAATACAGTGATCTAAGGTACCTTTGAGATAGCAAAGCACTCGTTTCGCCGCTTTCCAGTGCACCTCTGAGTGGCAATCGTTAAATTGACTTAAAGTACTTACCGCGTGCGCTATGTCCGGTCTGGTACAGATGGCGGCGTACATAAGGCAACCAATCAGCTGCCTATACTCAAAACTCTCATCATTATTTTCAGCTTTGGTTAGTTTAAGCCCCGTCTCCATTGGAGTGCCAACTGGCTTGCAATCCGTCATGTGGAACCTTTCCAGAACATTATTAATATAATTTGTTTGATCTAAAGTGATCAGCCCATTGCTCTTACAAATTCTCATTCCCAAAACGTGATGGGCTGGTCCCAAATCTTTCATTTCAAATTCCTTCATTAGCTGGCCCTTAATCGCTAACTTTTCGTCTTGATGAGTGGTGAACAGCATGATGTCATCAACATATAAAGCAATGATGGTTATCTTACCTTCCCCCCCATGCTTTATATAAACGCAAGGTTCCGAACAAAATTTCTTGAATTTCAAAGTTTCAGTTAAAGATTTGTTAATCTTTTCATACCAACTTCTCGATGCTTGTTTTAACCCGTACACAGCTTTGTGTAGACAAAGTACTTTGTCTGGGAACTCTTTACTCTTATACCCCTTCGGCTGTTCCATGTAAATAACTTCTTTGAGATCACCATTCAGGAAAGCAGTTTTGACGTCCATGTGATCTATTTCCATGTCCATCTGAGCAGCAAGGGCAAGAAGCATTCGGAACGTTGAGTATCTGACTACAGGTGAAAAGGTATAGGTACAGCTAGCGCTGTACTCATGTCGTCGGATCTCCCCCTTCTTCGAGTATATTCTTGCAGAAGCTTAACCTTCACATATTCGCTATCGAGCTTTACGTTGAAACTTTCGATCGCCATGATGAGTGGGTCATAATCTTCACTCAGCCCACTAAGCATCACTACTGCCACTAGGTCGTCGTCTAGCGGTGACTCGATGTCTCTTAGTTGTTGTGCAAGGTTATTCACCTGTCCCAAATATGCCTCCATAGTGTCGAAATCTTTCAATTTCATGATGAACAAAGACCTTAACAAACCCAGTCTTCTGCAAAGGCCTTTATCTTCGTAGGCCCTTTGTAGATTTTGCCAGGCTTCGTTAGCCGTTTTCGCATTCCGAACATGGCCTATTACATTAGGCTCCACTGCTAAACATATACGGGCCAATGCTTTGAGTTGCACTCTATCCTTTTCATCTTTGACTTCCTCCACTGCACTCCAAAGGTCCTCATGCACGAGAAGCATTTTCATGGTAAACTTCCATGTGTTATAATTATCCATGCCTCGTAACTTCTCTACAGCATTACTTATCGAACTGGAGTGCGAGGAAATGGCTGCGACTCCCTTAAAAGCGCCTTCTGCGTCTTTGGGATCATCGCCATTCGACATGCTCACTGCTTAAATTACTGGTATTCTTTAAATTTGGAAATATGTGCCAGTGATACGTTCTTTGTATGTGAGCAGATGGCCCATAACCTGTTAGAACATACAAAGTCACTTCTTTTTGGCTTATATAATTTATTTTTCCATAAAATATACACAAAAGCAAACTGTCTTCTTGACTAGCAATTCACAAGTCAGTACAAACACAAAACACGTAACTAGGGAAACTAAAACTTCACATGTCAATATTTCTTTGAATACAGAACAAACCAAATTCTCAACATTATTCAATACAGGATTCAAGATATCGCTTATTTAAAGTCAATTAATTACTACTACTAATCTAATTAATATTGATACCTTATTTCGTAAAGTATCCTATACTGCTAGCGGCGAGGTAGTTCAGGGTGCCCACCAATTGTCTCAGGCAAACTAATGTTTGCATTGCCTTACGACAATGGTCACCTGGAGACTCCCCCAAACGAGCCCTCCTCTGTCAAATGATTCTACTCCCTTTCGCAATGATTTTACAGAATGATTTTAATGACTTACCTAGCTAGCTTCCTAACACTAGCTTGCTTTCCTAGCCTCGATGTATCCTATCCTAGTATCGAGCCTCGAGGCTTGTTTTTCGAGATAGGATACACAACATCGTGAGTTCCGGGCATTTAAGGCAGTCATGTGTTTTTAAGGATAGGTAGAGAACATTGTTTTCGTCTCCGATTTTGTTTGATTGGATACGACAATGTAAAAAATTCTAAGACAAGAACTTAATTTTGAAACATGAAACAGCTGGTTTTAAAATAATTCTTAAATTAGAGATGTCATGTTTGTTACCTATGTTAGAACCAAAAGATTAAAATCTTCATAACCCTATACTTCTACCCAGACCTCACCAACAGCGCAAAAGACGCAAACATCATTCTCTGCATTCTGAGAACAAGTACAAAAAACCTGATATTTTCTCCATTCCTCCTAGGAGCAATAACTGCGGTTTCGCAATCGCCCAGTCCGGAAGCGAACCTTGCACTTACGTGTCATTACTGGCCGCGCCGTTCGCTTAGAAAAGTAAACACAGTGTTTGGGAGCGGCCTGCCGCGTTTCCTTATGAATTTAATGAGTACGAGCTGTAGCTTGCACTTCTTGATACTTACTAGTTGAAGTATTGAGTTCATTCTGTGCTAAATATACGCTCACTGATTCTACTGGGTCATTAACGCCTCGCATGTACTCTTGGCCTTAGAAGATCACTTGCCAGACGTTCTACTGATGAAGTGATATTTGCGGGTAAGCAGTTCATTGAGTTTAAGCGATGTAAATTGTAGTGCATAACTAGAGAGAGTGAATGGAAATAATAATAATAATAACACATCACACTCCTAGCCCCTAACTAGGAAGAACCTGTATCTAGGGTACCCGAAACACACACAGAGACGAACATTACACCCAGACCAGAAACACATCGATATTCATCATATCAATATTCACCCCGCCCGGGAATCTAACCGAGGTGCGCACGCTTACTCAGTCCACATCACTGCCAACTGAGCCACCGAGCAGTCAAATGGATTAAAACTCAGGCAATAACTGCCCAAAGACCAGTTCCATGGTTCAGCTGACAGTGGCGTGACTGCGTCTTTGGATATCCGGGTTTGATTCCCGGTTGTCATGATAGATATCGACGTTTGTTTTCGTGGATCTAGCGTGTTTGGAAGTCTTAGTATATCTTTCTGGCAACATAGATAAAGTTATACCTAGTAGTAGCTTTGAATCTAATGCGTGTTTGACTACTTATCATCATCATCATCATTTCAGCCGTAGGACGTCCACTGCTGGACATAGGCCTCCCTCAAGGCTCTCCATCTGTACCGATCGCAGGTGGCCTGCATCCAGCGTGGACCCGCAGCCTTGCGCAGATCATCCGTCCATCTGGTCGGTGGACGTCCTACGCTGCGCTTGCCGATCCGTGGTCTCCACTCGAGAACTTTTCGGCCCCAGCGGCCATCTGTTCTGCGGGCTATATGACCTGCCCATTGCCACTTCAACGAGCTTATCCGCTTGGCTATGTCGGTGACCCTGGTTTCTCTGCGTATGTCCTCGTTTCTGATTCAATCCCGCAGAGAAATCCCGAGCATAGCCCGCTCCATGGCTCGTTGAGCTACCCGGAGCCTGTTCATAAGCCCTATATTGAAGCACCACGTTTCAGAACCGTATGTCATCACTGGCAGCACACATTGGTTAAATACCTTCGTTCTCAGGCACTGAGGAATATTGGACGAGAAGACGTTGCGTAGTTTCCCGAACGCCGCCCATCCGAGCTGGATTCGGCGATTGACCTCCTTCTTGATGTTTGACTACTGACACAGTAAAATTCTACTCCACATAGAAATTGCTACGGATACGTCATAACTATTTGCATGGCCCAGGTAATATAACATCTACATTTAGGTCAAAACATACCTTGCTTCTAGGGTACACACTCAGCACATCAGCCCACCACCTGGCTTCTTCTCGACAGGTTCCTTTGACGAAGGTGACGCGATCTGGTGCCGTGACAGCCAAGCTGTGAGGGTGACCGGTGACGCCGTCAGCTGAGCTGACTTCCAGGACTTGGGTCATGTCGATGCTGGCTTGCGGGACTGTGTCGGGCTGGAAAGTAAAAGGTTGATTGTTAGTCTTCTTCAAAGATCAAAGTCTTTGAATACCGGAGGGTTTGGAGATCTTATTTTAATTTATATATTTATTTGTGATGCCACTTCATACGGCAGCTTGGATTCAGGCAGGTCAAAATTACCCGTTTTTATTTCAAATAAAAAATTTAGTAATTTTACTATGTAGAATTGTAGAGGTAGATATTAAATCTTTAAAAAAAATTACCACCTAAGAATGGAATACTGTATGTGAATTTAATATGTCTTAAGTACCCTTTCATATTTGTCTGTCTGTACGTAGCACGTAGTAAAATCAGCTTAAAACTTTCGTTTGCGTAACAGTAAACATTTCGTAGCCAACAAAAGATACTGTTGTGTAATAATAATGCACCTGCGCCTGCGCCTGCGCCTCTCGTCTTGTCAAATTAGACCTTTTCGGGAGCCGGCGAAAGTCAAAAGTTGCCGCGACGAATTCGCGGGACCACCGGCCGTTAATCACTCTGCGAAAATTACTAGTGACTGCGTGCGCGCACTTTCGCGTTCCCTTGCGGTTTCATGAATCGAGCCAGGCGTATCATTGATTAAAAAAAAAACTCTGCAGTTACCGCCAGGCCTTTTACCCTGAACTGAGATACGGAAGTCACGGAAAAAAAAAACATAAAACCTAAAACCCCGCCGGTGTCCATCTCGGCTGTTAACAAGGGGATCACGGGTGATCTTGCGATCTTTATGTTCAACTCCGCGACACGCTATCGTCCTTACCTAAATACATTATTAGGGACAACACTAATTTATACTGAAAGGAATTAGTAGAGTACTATTCATCATAAAATTATCATTTAAAACCAATCTGAATTCATTTAAATACTCTACAAACCTTGCCAACCAAAACAGAGACATCACCAAAGGTGAAAATGAAGCTGTATTTTTAATCCAATTGAATTTAAAAGCAAGCCTAGCTTACCTCTAAGTGCCTACAACATAATATTTCGCTACTGCCTATTGCGTAGTAGATAACAATGCAGATAACGAGAGCCTAGCCGGATTTGTTTGCATATTTAATTCGACAATCTGCCTGCGACTCAATAAACAATGATCAGTGATTGTGCAAGCGGTCGTAGGCTTTATTTAAGTTAGAAGAGACCGACTCTAAAGGCTATTATTATGTTTTTTGCATATTCCTTGTCTCCTCGACTTTATTAAATAGAAAACTCTCCCTACCTATAAACTATCCATCATTTAACATTGAAGACAAATATGGTCTACATGGACATTACACAAACACTGTTCTTACTTCAATACTGTTCTTAATAAGTATTTGATCCATTGTATCTAATCATAATTTATCATCATCATTAAATTTCTCCTTCTTATATATTTTTTTTTACTTTAATCTCGTGGTACCCATAACAGCTCTGGTCAACAACTACCCATTTTTTTTGTAAAGGGAAGATAATTACGCACTTCCCATCGCTCGGGGATGGCGATGGGGTTGTGTGGGTCTTGCACCCAAGAAAATCATTCCCGTGGCCTTCTTCGCGATTTTTGGAAGGACCTCTTTCCACAAAAGTCCACTACCCACGGCAGAGTTCTGTGTTTCCGTGTAATATCGAAGATAATATACTAACCGTATTATAGATAAAGCTACAGGAGGTTTTAAGTAGCTTTACTATAGGTCTACTTCTCTGGTTTGTTGTATGGTTACTGCGTGACATCTAGTCTAAATTACATACATGACATACGTCAAATAACTAAAATGCTCTTTAACTTTTTATGAATAACAGAGTTATTTTATATCTTCATGCGCTAACTTATAATTACACAAGTAGAATAGCAGAATGTTTAACGATAACCACAGATCCTTAGACCAATTAGCATAACCATGAAACAGGTCGTTCTATTCGCAGCTCCGGGTCGCCCAACGCCTGTATTTCAAGAACCATCGGGGCTAACTGTCGACCGACATTAGCATACCGCTAGGATGGGTCGTCGTCGTGTTGATGTAAACTTAAGACTTGATGGGACAACTTTTGGACCTTTCCATGTTTTTTTTCTAAGCGGAGCTTTTGAGATGTTTACAGGATACACGATAGTGAAAATGCTTAAACGAGAGAGAAACGTCCTAATTAGTTTGAATTACTTACTAACAAAGAAATAATGATGTTCTTTTTGGAAATGACAAGTATCATGAATTTTTCGAGAAAGCAGAATGGCTAAATTACTTTAGGACAGTACTTAATTAAAAAAAAATACACAGTTATGTAAATAAAAAACTAAAAATAAAATAACTGGCTGGCGTAAGTAGCTGAATTTCAGAATTTGTATTAAGTACCTAATTGGAATACTTATTTTAAAAGTTGTTATTGGAATATTTTAAAAGAACTCATATCATCTACACAACAAAGTCTTCGTAAATGTGGGAATATGCTGAGGAGAAGAAAAGATCCTATTGCTTCGTAGGCTATTTTTTTTTGGCCGCAAGCTACTCTGTAAGCTACTTCATCCAAAATCACGTGATCAAGTGCAGCATTGATAAATACCATCCCAAATGATAGACTAAGATCCGCACGACCCCAAGTTCAAGTGTACAAAATTGAGTGAGCGATTAGTTTGTATGCATGATGCATCATGGCCAATGACATTTCACGATGGGCGGTTTGTATAGCCATAAAGCAAAGATATAAGGTCCGGTTTTTAAATTAGAAAGACAAATGCGAAAGTTAATTAGTTCTTTCATCAAATGTGAAATGTAAAGCTACAAGTATAAAACAGTCTCGGTAACTTCGCCGCGCCTTACCCAATGTGCGTAGGGCCTTAGAAAAACTATCAGTAGATTATTAAGTTTCCCAAACTAAGGATAGGCAATACCTACATACTTTTCAAGGATATTTATTTTCTTGAGGTTGTCGCTACTTTAGGTGTCGGTACTAGATCTATGGGATTCAACATACTAAAACCACATGGTTATAATTTTTATAGCCGTAAATGTGAAATACCCTCTTTTTACATAGCATGTAAATAATCACCAACGTCCAGTTGACATATTATACTCCTAGTTAGTTCCAGGATCAATGATACCGCACCGTAGTTCCTGAGATATGGCGGTGAGAACGACCGTATCTCATTCTAGTAGGGCAATTACAAACCTTTTTAAGTACACTTTTAATAAGGCAAGGATTAATTGAGGCTCTTACCTTTGAAAGCGATGTTGATAGTTTTATTATATGAGGTGACAGAATATAAAATTAGAGCTTTTTCAGAATAAAGCATGAGGAAGAAAAAGAAATAACGGAACTTTTATGAATGCCACAAATGATACCCAACATTAACATTTTTTGATTGTGTGATGCTTGTGTGTGTGCCGCACGACTGTCTATGGTCTTGGCAGAATACCAGCGTTGCATTTTTTATTTTATTTAATAAATGCAACATATGCTGAGTCAAGGCCCTTTCACATCCACAATACATGCAATTTTTTTCTCTGTTGTATTTTTTATTTTATTTTTATTTTTATTTTTTATTATTGTTTAATTCATAGGGTATTGCTAAGGTTTTATTCATGCTGTAAATTTTGTTTGTATTATTGATGTGAATAAAGAATTGTCTATGTCTATGTCTAACATGTAAAACCTTACAACAAACATGCAGTTACAGCGTCAAGTCAGTCTAATCGGGGCAGGCAGAGTGATTTCCTCCTGTTCCAATCCTGACATACTTCTATCGGTTCTTCTACAGTTATAATCATAATCTTTCCATTCACGCACGTCGTCGTATTTGCTCACACTTCACGCGGCCATTCTTGAGGACGTTTCCGATTTACCATGAACATACATCCTAGGTCTACCTCTCTCAACCAAGCCTTCAGAAGTAGCCAATTTATATCAATATTATCTTACTCCTTTTCTGCATGCACTACCGCGTCGTCGACTTCATTAAACGATAAAAGCTTTGATTTGTCACCGACTTACGACCCGTCTCTCTCAAGTGCTACTATTAATATCATCTTATCTTTATTAAGTGAGCGTTCCAGTGAATCTTGCGTGTACCTTTTATATTAAATCACAGTCATTCAGGCTCATGAGCGTGAACTTGTCCAATAAAAGTATAAAAGAAACTGGTAAAGGTACGAGATAATGATACAGTCGCGTAGTTGGGCTTAAAATCGTATTCATACCTTTCTTTGGTTCAGGCACAGGCACCGTAAACTTTAAATTACCATCTTGGTAAAGGTAAATTTTCACCTTTTGTTCATCTTACTTATTGAAACCCTAGGTACAGTGGCGGACACGGTCGGCGTAACACTTCCGGTTTTTCTGTATTACAAAATAGCTCTTGTTCTTTGGCAATACAGTCTAGGGCTGACGAAACCATAGACAAATCTGTTACGGCCTCCTAGTCCGCCACTGTACAAGTGCTACCTAGTTAGAGACTCTGAGTTTTACGCGTTTTTATAAGTACCTCGCTACTTTGAAAATCTTCTTTAAAACTTCTTGGTGGAGACAGGATGGATCTTCGTGTTTTTAAATCTTTTAAAATACTGAGGTACTTTATTATTATATTTTGGAGTTTTGTATTTAGTTTAATAATAAAAAGCTTGGCTTGCATTATAACTGTTAACTTTGGTTTAATAAAAAAAATAATAAAAAAAAAAAACAAAAAAAAAATATACGTGTCGAATTGAGTACCTACTCCTTTTTTTTTCGTCGGTCAAAAACAAATATTATTTCAAAATGGGGAATAGGGTATAATAGGACAATAATCTCAACTGCTATACAAATTACAGAAGAAATGTTTTCACTCGTTATTTTTAGTTTAACGGACCCTACACACCCAAATAGAAACCCTTTTAGGGACTAAGATAACGGTCGAGTTTATGTCACGTCACGGCCCAACAAATAGATCTACTTTTCTAATGGTATACTTACCACGTTTGTTTATGTTGATCCGTATAAGACAACTATTAGCTACGCGTTCCTTATAAGTAATTATGAAGAAAGTTTTAAGTTCTAAAAATACCTTTTCGTTAGAGAAAACAAGATTAAATAGGAGTCAGAGTAAAGTTCAAATTGGTAGAGGTTACTTTATATCGGACCCAAGAACTTTGCGTAGAAATTCAACAGATTAATACTTAAAATAAAAAAACGAAGGACATAAGAGAAACAGAAACAAAAAATGTCGTAACAGAATAATGTAACGTACACCAATGGCCATTATTAAACCTATTACCAGTAAAAGATCCTAATCAAACGAAACCCCTTATCTAAACACCAGCGGTCATTAAACGATGTGACAATCGTTGTCGTGACGTGGTACCGAGGGTGTGACGACATCAAGCTTGTCTCAATACACTTGAAATTCCAGATCACTAGAAACTTGTACCACGTAGCTACGAATACTATATAAGTTGTCGATGATAACGAGTAAGATGCAGAAATTTTGTAAAAGGGAAGCATATGGTGGTAACAAAAGGCTAGCGCTGAGTGGAGAGATGGTACAGCAGGGGATTTTGTTTCTGATTTAGAACTTTGAACCTTATGAGTTAAGAATTCATTTGATGGGATGCTGAAGCATGCTAACGCGTGCTGGAACATCCTACGGGATGCCACGAAAGAAACAATTTGTCAACTTAAGAAAATAAGGTTCAAAGTTCTAAATCAGAAAATAATCATTATAAAAGCTTACAGAAGTGTAGATTCTGTACTATCGGTTACTATCATAGTTGTCTGTGTAAGTGACAGTTAGCACCGCCTACGCTGCGCCGGCGCACCTCCTAAACCCGAGTTATGGACCCCACGCACGCTATGGCCCTTGATTAAGGTCGCTGAAGAAGGACCGTTAGGCCTAGTGACCCTAGACCGGGTTTATTGAAGTTAAATTTGGTAAATATTTGAAGAAATTCTTTGGCATGCTTTTTTACAACTGAATCAATACGTGTGCACGTACATGCTAATGAATGAATACATCTACTATTTTCAAGCTTATCATCTGGCCAAGGCTAGCTTATCAATAAGGGAAGGTTAACATGCCTGTGCAAATAAGTTTTTTCTTTTTCGTTGATGTCTTTGGGATTAAATATTTATTTTACTGTGCAGACTAATTTGGTTTTTCTTTAGTATATTCAGGCATGGTATGGTTTTTGGCTATGGTTGCAAGTTACGATATGCTTTGCAGACGCTTCTTTTTATTTTGTCATAATTTCCGCTCCTGGCAAGCAGCTTGGCGATAGGAGAGTAAAAAATCATTTAGTCACCTTTCACGGAACTAAAGGAAGCAGGTTGTGGAATTATATGCTGCCACCACACGGCTCAAACTTCTAGACCACTATAAACATATGTATGTTAACATGAAACTTGTAATCAGGTCATGTCCTAGTTCCTTCTGAACCATTACGCATCAAGTAGCAAGTTCTGTGTCCGCAAACTAAACATTAACCGCAATGGGTTTGACCGCATCAGCTAACGTCTCGCCAGTTTTGCATATGAGCACGTTTTTACCTATATTTAGCCTAATCAACTAGGCTTTTTGAGTTTCCGATTAGTTTTACTGCTCGCCTCCGTCCACCGTGATTCTTTTAACTAAAGTTTGTGATGGTTAAGGTGTTTTGCTAGCAACTTGCATCTCTATTCTTCTTTTACCTAGATGTTATGTTTTTAGTTTCAGGTTCTGAAAAAGGTCTTGACAGTCAGGTTTTATCTACCAGTCATATTTTGTTTAAATTTTAATGTTTTTCCTGTAAATTTGTGACCACGTTCGTGGTTCAATAAGCATTGAAGTTAGTCCGGGTAAGATTCCCGATAGAGCAAACATTGTTATGATGCATAACGATGTTTGTTTCCTGGATCTGGACACATAACTACATATTTAAGTACATGTATGTCTTTGTATGTGCAGGCACCCTAAATACAGATCCTGCCTATTTAGGGGCTCTGTGATGCTTTGTTGCATCTTTCCCTAACGGCATCGAAAGCAAGCACCGTGGCGGGCAAGAATCATCTCTCTATTTCCTTGTGGTTTCAAAGATATTACTGTTTGCTGCCTTGTCCGATCACTGGTATTACTGAAAACTACCACAGAACCGCGCATTCCTAGCAGAAATCGCTGTGGGCGATGAGGTCGTCTGTCATCTTACCGTTTTCAGTGTTTACTTGAATGCGATTTATTATTTGAACTATAAAGTTATTTGCATTTCATTACAACCAAATACCAATAGGCGTCCGCTGCTGGCCAAGGGTCTCGCCCACAGATTTTTACAAAGACAAACTATGTGGAGCGAATTTGCCGCAATCGCCACGCTTGGCAGGCGGGTTGGCGATCGAAGTGAGGCTCTTCAAGTATTTCAACTAAGGACGCTGCTGCCCGTCCTCCCGAATTTCCTTTAGTCGCCTTTTATTACAACACCCATGGGAGGAGATACCCTTACCACCACACCACACGACTAAAACCATGTTGCACTAATACGATTTTAACGGCTCTACCACAAAAAGAGTTAAACCGGGTCTAAATCACTAGACTAGGTTTAAATCACTCTTTCGTCATACAAATTGGCGATTTTAGACCGGTCTAACTTTTTTGTGGTAAGGGGGTAAATGACTACGAATACCCTGAGTTTCAAGGTTCACTACAACATCTGTATCGACCAATAAACAGTTGTTTCAATAGCTGTGCGCAACCGCAGTACGCAGCGACAACGGTTCGCCCGCAGGTAACCGCTATAGCCGCCCAGGGCGCGGCAAAAACGCTTTATAAGTTTCCGGGAAAAAAACTAGATAATGGTTAGATAATAATAATAACTTTATGCAGGAAATAGCTGTTAAAAATAAAGATTTCGTGACGATTAGCTCTGAAATCAATGTAAGTTAAGAGAGCTTTCAGAAGAATTAACGGATATGTTAAAATTGGAGGCCCTTCCAAAACGAATAGAACAAAACCGTTTTAACTTAAATTTTCTGTCTCATTTAAAATCAAATAACGAAGAACGCTAATGGCCCGTTTACCGACGAAATTGGTTCCAATTTGCAATTTTAGTTACCAAGTAAAGTAAGTAAGGGGGCGGGGCAGTCCTGTAAAATAGCATTCAAAACTAATACATGTATGAATTACCTAAAATTTAGCAGTCAAACTGAAAGGCTCCAATTATTCGTGCGTTAATAAAATTATGTATTAAACAACCTCATTAAAATGAAAGACAAATAAATATTGCATACTTATTTAAAGCGGCAAAAGAGCAGTATATCAGAATATAAGGGCAAAGTAATAAAGTGTCAATATTTATGCATTCCGATTGAGAAAATAATGAGAATGCTGGTTTTGGACGTTTATCATTACACTGATAAGGATCTCTGATTTAATTCGTGACCCGAGCGGTCCGTGCGAAAATTGATAAAAAAAAAGTTAATCGAATAAACTTCGAGATCGTTAAACGAATTCGATTTAATTACTGATTGATTTGTTGTTAAGGATACAATGAAAAGGTGTAAAAAGGGAAATTAAAAGATTTATTGAATATTTTTAAAATAACAACAAATAACGCATCACACTCAGAGCCCCTAATTAGAAAGAACCTGTATCTAGGGTGCCCGAAACATATACAGAAAACAAACATCAATATTAATCGTAACAATGTTCGCCCCGCCGGGAATCGAACCCAGGTGCACACGCTTCTTAGTCCACATCTCTGCCAACAGAGCTACGATAAAATAACAATGTATTGACATGGTGTGACCAATTTACCACCTCCTTGGTTTAGTAGGCAGTGAAGATGACTGCGACTTCGAAGGTCCTGTTTCTTTTTCCGACGGGGGATCACTATTATGGTGATAAATATTTATAAGTACTTATCCTTGGTTTGGGTGCGTTTCTATTCGTAAATGTTTCGGGCTAAAACCTAAAATAAGTGACCCAGATATGATCAGTTCTCATTGTTTTCATTTGTCGCATAATATCACGTATATATTATTACCTACATGCGCAAGCGCAGGATGCAAGCGCCGGAAGTGTGATACTGTCGCGAACAATACCCCAAACAATACCCCATTGTGGGGAATAATTATCCTACATTGAGGGGACTCATTGCGTTGCGCTGGCAGCACAGGGGTACTATAACGATTACATTTGCAATAATGCCTTTCGTCGCTTAGAAAACGCTTGGCGCTTAAGAGCAATTGCACAGCAGCAGCAACAAAAAAAAATCTTCTAAACTAAGGCAAATATCAAAAATGCGAAACAGTATTCCACTAGATAATGCACCAGAGAAAGCTACTGAATGTTGCTAAAAACTTTGTTGCCACTTTTGGCAACAATCAGTAGCATTTTTGATATTGAACCTAAAAGCTATACAACAGTGCCCTAAAAGTGTTTGGCATTTTTTATAATTGCCTTAGTTTAGAAGATATTAATTTTTTTCGTCGGTGGCGCTACTTGTCTATCTGTGCTATGCCTCTTAAAATGCGATCGGACGGAATACGTGTAGATTTGGTTACAGAGTATTACCAGAATTATCGAGGATTTTTAAATTACATGTGTTAATCACGGTACTTTTGCTTCCCGCCTTTCAACTATAAGCCTCATTGTATCATTTCTATGTACCTATTTAATTTTGATAAACCTTTATAATTTTTGATACAGTTTCAATCCATATAGGTATGCGTCGCGTCGTCGTTCAAACGGGACACGCAGCTAAGCTGATTATGGGATTAACTGACATCGGCCCTTCGTGGCTGTGGGCTCTAATTTTAGAGAAATGCATAATAAATGTAACCTCTACACTACAGTCGCGTAGATTGAAAATTGAACTTTAAGAACTTATTTGGTCTGAAATCTATGAGGTATACATTTTAGTGTATATGTCGTAGGAAGATTTGATAATTAGGATTTTCCAAAAAAAAAAACTAGAGATTTTGCGAAAACGACTGGATTGGATAAAGCTACGACTGTACTGTGCCACGCACAAAAAAAAAACATTATTTCATACTTCATTATTTTCAATAAATCTTTGCAAGATAATTTTTGAAAACTCTATTTTATATTTGTTTTTAATTGATTTGTTTGATGAGCAGCATTCATTTTATCTCAAGAATTTTCATCTGATTATTTTAGATAATCTAACAAACTTAGTATTGTCAGTTCATATACATAATATCGCTCATATGCTGCAAGAACGTGTTATTTCATAACTATACCGTTTTGCAGTAATTATACAGTAAAATCCGCCGCATCGTGCTCTACTTGCTGCAAAAACGCGATATTTCTAGCTCCAAAAATGACTGAGCAATGAGGGAAAAGGTCAGCGATCTCCGGTTTAGTGCCATCTCTTTTTGACCATATGTTTATTGCAAGAACGGTTTACATCAGTATCACCGCTCGCTTATGAAGAAAAATGCTGACCGATTGCGACAAGAACGTAACAAGACATAGTGTCACGGCTTTGATGAAAAGACAAGCTCACTTTAATTTTATTTCTGTACTAATTATTGCTGCTAAAACGGAACATTTGTATCTAAGTCATTTTTGTTGTAAAAATTTTAATCGCAGGCTATGGTCAACTCGAGATATACCGTTATTGCTGAAAAAAACATAAATTTTCGTTGGATAAGTTCAGATGTTCCGTTACAGTTGATAATTAAGGTACCAAAATATTTAATCTTGATGTTGGTTGTCTCAAGTTATAACATTTTAAATGAAAAATATCAAATTTTCACATCGAATAGCTTACAATTTTGCAATATAGATGACAAAAAATTGTCTAAATGCAACTTATTTTTTAGATCTTGGAAGATTGTAAACCTTGTCCGAAGGAATGATCGTAGCAAAATATCTCTGCGCTTCTCAATGTGTCGCATCTGCCACTAAATCTTCCATCGCGTATGTCTGTAGAAGTTGTGTAAAAGATGATTATGTAAAAAAGTTTGTGACTATCCCTATGCATGTTTAGGAATAACCGAAGTTGTATTCGTGTTTAGGATACAGAAGTCCTACACCATCCCTACTTATTATCATGATCACATCAGCCGAAAGACGCCCACTGCTGGACATAGATCAGACGTCGTGGTCCACAGATCGCAATGCCGACCGATCCTTGCACACCGACCACAACCTTGTGAGGGGTCTGCCTACAATATGTCGTCCGGTGCGTGGTCGCTACTGTAGAACTTTTCAGCCCTTTGTGACCATCTGTTCTTCGACATATTTATGACGATGTGTTCATATGTCGCGTGAATCTAAATATTATGGGAAAGAAACTATGTTGACCAACATACTCACTCTGTAGTCTCTAGTTCCATAGTGTCAATGTCGATGGGATGACTGTGCCTATTGATATTAAGAATCGCTAACCCTATGTGATATATTTTTTTTTAGTTAATTTTTTGGAGAACTTTGAGAAAAAAAAATTAATACAAATATTGTTTAAAAAAAATTAAGTCCTTTATTGTCTGCCCTATATAGTTGTATCAAGGTAATATTAGGGGCCATAATTTGCAATTTAATAGCAATTTAAGCTATATGGATAACTCACATTTTAAACGTATTAATTCAAAAAATATTAAGTTAATATAATATATTATTTGATATCATATCATATTATTATCATTTTAGAAGTTTTCTTCTTAAATGCATGCAATATATATTGCAAATACTGTCGCTAAAATATATTGCAAGTTGTAAAAAATAAAAATATAAATAAAGTGATTTTTACTGCAGGAACGAGTCTTAATTAAAATGATCCATACATTTATATAATGGAGCGATGATTTTTATCACAGATTATCAATAAAAACGTAACAATACTACAAAACTCGTAAAATGATTGGTCTTTATAACTTTTTTTTGTCAGCAAAAACGAGACATATCTGTTTGTCTCGCAATATTTCTAAGTTTTTGCAAGAATAACGCAACAAGGAGGCCCGTTTTTTAAATGGAAAATCATAAAAAATAAAATAGTTGAGTAAATAGTATGAATGCAAGCTATAACGATAAACGGATAGTTTGTGAAGATATGTTGTAAAGAACCGCATAGCCCAAACATAATAATAAAAAAGTTACACGAATTGTAAACTTTCAAAAGCGTTTTCCCAAAAATTAGGTTTTTTGACTTATCACGTTCTTGTCGCAAATGAGCGATATGTATATTCCAATTTGCAATCCAATTTGTAATGTAATGGCACAGTATAATAAAGAGTATGAGTACTTACTAGTAATAGTTAGAGATATATATTTTATGTCTGTGTCTAAGACCTAGGTCATAGGATCCGCCTGTTGCCTTGGTGACCGCTGGCCGTGCACATTCCTAGGGAAATTACAGCTTATTTGCCTACTACAGCTATTGAGGTAACTACGACCTGCCCATCAATTTGATATTCTGCAGATCGAGGCTAGTTTCTCATCTTAAGGTAAGTACTTATTTAATTACTATATGACTTTCAGCTAAATCTGAAGCTAGAGTAAATTTAAATTTAGGGATTGTTTTTAATTTTACTATTATTTCAACTTATAAGACCGTTTTCAATAGGTGGTATATGAAAGGTCAAATTCATAACAATATCTTTAGTATCTTTAGTAGTTTCTAAAATTTGTACACCTACAAAAGTGACAAATAACTATCTTCATAGATAGCATTGTGATAACCAGGGCACACAGTGAATCAGGGTTAGAGACCGTTTGTATATGTCGTGGCCAGATCGTTGAATTGGCCACTTCATGATATGGCCGGCCATTTCATGAAAAGTGATTTTTTCATGAAATGGCCGATTTTCGTAGGCCAGATCGTTGAAATGTCAACGTTTAACGATTTGGCCAAGTAATAGCATGACTATTTCATGAAATGGCCAAACGTTAGCGATCATATCGTTGAATAGTTAAAAATGTATCCGCTAGTGGCGCTGTTGTTGCATTTGTGTTGTGTGTTTTGATTAGTGATGGGTAACTTAGTGATTTCAAAATTGAGGATGAGTGAGGGCCTCATTCTTTAGACATTCACTACTTTAGCAATATTAGCATTTATTGTATAAGTAACATACTTTTATTTTCCAATTTAAATAATTAGTATTAAAGTACCTACATAGTACAAACATAATTAATGTTAAGTGATTATTTTTGCCATTTTATAATTAATGTTAAGTCATTATTTGTGCTTTTTTAATTAAGATACATAGATCTCTTTATTTAAGTAACGTTATAATAAATAAAAAAATGATTAAGTATAATATTTTTTTATTTCACCTTTATATCACTCTACATTCATGATTTGGCCAAACGTGGTTGGCCAAATCGTTGAACGTTGTCATTTCAAAGACATTTCAACGATCCGGCCAACGAAAATTGGCCATTTCATGAAAAAATCACTTTTCATGAAATGGCCGGCCACATCATGAAATGGCCAATTCAACGATCTGGCCACGACATATATAATTTACTAGTCGACCCGGCGAACTTCGTACCGCCTAACCTTCCTCTTGAATCATTCTCTCTTTTAAAAAAAACCCCGCATAAAAATCCGTTGCTTAAATTTTAAAGATATAAGCATACATAGGGACAGACGCGGGAAACGACTTTGTTTTATACTTTGATTGAAGATATCAATCGGCATATTATCCCTATCCCTATGAATAGGAGGTCACTTAAACTTTAAAACTGTTCTCATAAGTATGGATGGAGTAGGTAGTTTTGTGGTTCTTGATGCAATGGTTTTAATAAAGCTACATGCAGCTACTATTATGACTTCTAGACTGTGTCCGGCTTGTTTTTGTGGTAGACGGATAGGGTAATGGATGCAGATGGATGTAAGGAGGACCTACAGACCGACTAGTAGATTAACCTCGGGAAGATCAAAGTTCATGTTATCAACTTTGTTTAAATGAAAAGTAAAAGAGATGTAGGGGTAGGTAGGTATTTCATTTGTTTCAAAGTCGTTTACTTAAACCACGCTCTAAAACTTTGTTTGGTTAAAGTGTAAAGGGGTAGGTTAAGAATAATCATCTTGGAGTACGCTGCGAGATGATCAGAAAAACCACGAAACTCAATCATAGAATTTCATTAGGTACCTACCTATAACTACTTACAAGCAAGGTACAAAGGTGTACAAGCAAAACTCGCATTAAAAACGCATTCTAAACGAAAGAAAACAATGACTTCGGAATGCAAACAACAACCGCCCGTCTACCTGCTAAATCGCGTCCGCCGGGCGACGCCGCCGCCGCCGCCGCCGCGCCGCCGCCAGCGGGTGAGCGATCGAACAAAGCGGTCTGCCACCCCGTTCCCCGCGGGCGGGCCAATCACGCTGCGCCGCTGCCGCGCGGGCGAGAGCGGGGCGGCGGGCGGGGCGGGGCGGAGCGGCGGCGGCGCGGGGCGGCGGGCGTCAGTTTCCGTCCGGCAATTACTCGGGAAGGTCGCCATGTCATTCGAGGATATCATCGAGAACGTCCGCTACCACCCCGAGCTATGGTCAAGCAGCCACAGCATGTTCCGGCGCCGAGATTACCAGAAGAGCGTCTGGGTCTCCTTGGCGCGCAAACTTAACTTGGATGGTAACTATATCTTAACTTACCAACAAACCAATTCATCGACCATTATCCCGATGAAACGGGTTGTTCGTAAACAAAAAAAACACGATTCGATATTCAAATTTTGTATTTGGAACGCGTTCGGCGAGCAGCCGGCAGCGGCGGCGGCGGTGGACGCTGGCAGACCCCAAGCCATCCACGTGCGTGTGCCTTTGTACCGCTCGTTGGCGCGTGACGTCACGTAACCTTGAGCGGTTGGTGCAAGGACTCGCTGATAGCGGCTCTCTTTTCACTTTTTTTTAATTGGTAATGTTTTGTGCTTATTATGATATAGATAACTACACCACGGACTACAGTCACATGCGACAGACACTGACTACAGTCATGCAAAAAAATTGCATTTATCGTCTTCCGACGCTCGGGAATACGACCGTAATCGAACAGAGACGAACATTTCTATATTATGCACATTATTTCTTTTGGAGTAAGTAACTTTCTTGAATTTCATAAACAAATATACGTAGGTTGTATAAGAAATAAATTAAATTTCCTAACATACAACCGTAGTAATAATAAAATAAATGACAAACCCCAGCAAAGTAACCAAACGCTAACTTCTTAAACTTAAACTGGACTCAGATTTTCTGGAGCGTTTTTTTCTATGCCTAACCCAATGCTTTTTCATGGTCTTTTTATATTTTAACTTAACTAAAGGAATTGATAATAAAAATAATGCTTAATTTGTTTACCACGTCAAGAAAGATATTGTTTGTTCGTTAATTTATCGACTTTACACTTATTATTATGTTATAACTTGTGATATGACTTATTATTATGTTATAACATATGATGACTCTATATTTATGTATAATACCGATGATCTAAGTTCAATAGGCAAAGCAGTGATAAGACTAAGAGTAGACTGAGACTTCGTCCCTGTTCCATTCCCGGCGACGTATTTCCTAGTTAGGGGTTCTAATTGTGATGCGTTATTATAATTATAATTATCTGCGTGAAGTAATAAATGTATTTTTTGATTGTTACAGAAACAGTACTGAGAAAGAAATGGAAGAACCTAAAAGATCAATACCGGAAGGAGCTAAAGAAAAACAAGGAGGAGTCAGAAACAACGGTGTGGCGATACTTCCACCTAATGGAATTCGTTAAAGGAGAGATAATGCCGACGGAAAACTCTGAGGAAGACTTAGACCACCAATCATCAAACGACAGTTTCGATGTCAAAATGGAACCCAACTCATCGAAAAGGAAGAGATCAGTAGAAGAAGACATAAAGAACAAAAAGTCCGGCCCAATGATTAAAAGGATAAACAAATTAATGAGTCTGGTAGACAAGCATGTCCAGGCCTGCGATACAGATGCTAGAAAGGACCCAGACTACATGTTCCTTATGAGCATCCTGCCTTCGATAAAGAAATTATCTGATATACAAAAGCTACACTTTAGAGGAAGAATAAACGACTGGCTCCTGGAAACTATGACCCAAAACGAATACAGCACGGAGTACCATCCAGAGTGTGACAGTAAATTCTTTGTGACTTCAGAATTTGCTGACGCAGCTAAGACGGACTGACTGGAAGAGTGCCATTTTTTAAGACTTTGATTAGGTAATAACCTACAAGATATGTGATAAATTGTATAGCCCTGCTATTCATTGTGTGGCCATGCCCTCGTAAAATGGCGATTTAAAGAGGATCTCTTTTCGTTCATCTAGCATTTCTCTTTTCTCTAGATCAGAAGATGCCAAAGTGATCCAAATGGATCCCCCAGAAATCACCGGGAGATTTGACGGGGAAAAATGTATTAAAGTTTTGGGAATATGATAGAATTTTTGCTTCAAGTTCAAGTCAAATTTGAGTAGGTTTGAGAATAAAAGGTTGGAAACCTTGGCTCTAGATAGTCAATTTTCTTAATTTGTGACATTATTAGAGACAACTTTAGCAGATAGAGCTACTAGAATACGGAAGAAAGTGATTAATACTAATAAAAGTTGAGTGTTTTTTTTTAAAGGTATTATTTTATGTCTTGACTGCGTTCTTAGTTATTTAAGGTACCTATTCGTTTTAGAAACATTCCAGGTGTTATAAAAAAAATGTGATGGAATAAAGTCACCTAAATTGGCTTTTCATACACCGATACTACTGCTAGTGCAAACCGAGAAAAAAAATCGTATCTACCTAATCAATAATTACTGTGTCATACTCATATAAAAACCATGACAGTTAAAAAAAAATGTGATAAGTAGGTACTTAGTAGATTTAAGGATATTATTAACGCGATTGGCGCTAGTATCGGTGTAATAGGCCTTGAAAGAGCTAAATTCCATAATTCCTACTACATTATAATTATATTTCGCCTATTAAGTATTAGACATTAAGATATAAGTAAGTGATTCTGTAGAGTTATTATTGTAATAAAGTTCTAAGTAATATTAATACGTTTTATTTATTACAAAAGGCTGTATATCTAATTATAATTCACTGCGAATGTTGCGTAAAACATTGAAGCCTCCGGCAATATTACTATTGGTACTTTAATACAAATTAGATCTTTAAAATTAATGGATTTTCGAGAGGCCCAATAAATTCAATCATAAGCGCCTAACATGGCCAGTGGCTAGGAGTATCAATTTAAATTTCTTTAAATTATTATTATTAGGAGCCTGTTCTCTCCCTCTGCTGGGCTTGATGACCTCCCTTCTCCTTACATTCCTCAATCTAAATATTCTTGAGCGGTCTGCCACCAGTTCTTAGCTTTGTCATCCAGCTTGTCGCTTCACCTTTTTTGGGATAGTCTTTTGGTAGTTCTTTCATACTTCTTTCGCTTCTTCTACAGTCATAAACTTTCCATACACGCACGTCTTTTGGTAATAAAAAAACTTACCCGAATGTAAGGTGTCTTCCTTAGCAATTTATCTAAGGAGTAGGTAAACATTGACTAGGAAACGGATTTTCCAAATATTATTTATAGAAATGTCTAAGTTCAAAAAAGACGTACTTACATTACATGAAGTATGTATTCGTTTATTTAAAAAATAAATTTAAACAAACGAACTGATATATATATATATATATATATAAATTTTTATCGGATATAGATCTTAAAAAAATATAAACGCGATCAGTGATATAGAAACTATGAATTATATACTGAAGCTAATCAGTGATTTGCACACCAAGATAGCGGATGCGCTTGCGCAAGCCATGTGACAGGGGGACACAGACATGTCCGCTATCCGCTAATTACACCAGCTGGCTAGGCAGAGTTGCAAAATGCCCAGGAAAACCACTTAGAAAGGGACTGGACTGGAGTGGAGTAAGGTTGGTAGGTACTGGTCTTTATTTAGTTTGAGCTAGGATAATGTTTTTTATGCGCATATCGTTTTCTAGAAAATACTCAACTTAGACTTAATTTCGTTATAATGAACAATACTTACATCCTCTGCGAGTTGAATTTTTCAGCAAGCTTTTTAAAGGACAAAGGAACATCCCAAAATACAGTAACCACGGAAATAGAATAGTATGAGTAATATAGTATGAGAAAGGCGCTACCTATCTAGAGTTCTCGAAACACACACAAATAATAAAAACACTCACAGAACCCATAAAACGACCATCGATATCCATCATCACAATGTTCGCGTCATCGCACGCGGACCTATGAAGTTACAGTCAACCTCACTGCCTACTGAACCGCGGAGGTGATAAATATGTAGATTAATATAGCTATCGATTAATGGAAGTCATAATTCAAATCAAACACAATACAACACATTTAAATTACCTAGAAATATAGAAAACGCGGGCCCGTGCTAGTGCCTCTGCCTACAACCCTTCGGGCAATACAAGGCGTGACATTATGCTATGTTATGTAATGTGTACCTAGAAATATCAAACAAAACACCACCTACGCTCATAAAACATAATAATGTTTGACACCATCTAAAAAACAAAATGACGAGCAATAAATTCTTACTCATAGAACCACTACAGTCGCACAAACAAAATCCCAAATATTAAACTGAATTATCTTCATCCAAGAACCACCTCAATCTCGCTGTACATATTATCTGAAAATATCTCGTCATAATAATTGCATCTTCGGAAACGGCCACAGACAACCTGTTCCACACGAAACCACAATCTAAGAACAAGGAAACAAGCCACCTGTGCTGCATCAAGTGTTTCGAAATCGACGGCCATCAATAAAATTGCTCGATTCTCTATAGATGGTTTGGTTTCTTACTAAAGTTGAAGTTAACTTAAAAGGCCTTTTACATCGTGTAAAAAATTATATCTTCTAAACCTTGGCAAATATCAAAATATAATGTTAAATGACACATGATATAATTTTCCTTGGTATTGGTATAGTTATCTTATTTTGTTAAACTTTATCAAGTTTTGTCTTATTCTTCTAAAAATAAGTTTTTAAACAATAATCATTCTTACACTTTAAAATTAAATATGAATAAAAAAGCAAATAATTTACTTGCAGAAAACTCCGTGGTTCAGTTGTCATAATATAACGACCACCACTCACCACAATTTAGTCTGCACACAATGATGAAAGTGTCTTCGTAGGTAGGGCTTCGATTCCCGGCGGGGACATACATTGTTATGACGATGTTTCGATATATGTTTCCCAGGTCAGGGTCGTATGTCTTTATTTGAATTCGCATTGGTACCCGAAATACAGGTTCTACGTATTAAGGGACTGAGAGCATGGAATTAATATGTACAGTGGCGGACTAGGACGGCGTAACACTTCCGTTTTTCTGTATTGCAAAATAGCTCTTGTTCTTTGTTATTACAGTCTTGGGCGCACGAGACCATAGACAAAAGCGTTACGCCGTCCTAGTCCACCACTGTACTATATTAATGCCATGACTGAGTGTGATGTGTTTTTTGCGATATTATTATTAATAATGCAATCCTGACAAGGAACTGGCATGCAGACCACAATCCACGTTACGTCAGAGCTATCCGCGGGGTTATAGTTCGTGCGATACCATCAGCAATCATTACTGACTTTGAGGTGTTCGCAATTCCCTGCAAACAGAAATCCGTACCTTTGGAAAAGTTTCGTAACATTCTTATGATGTTACAGTCCACTTATTAAGTAAATCTTTTTCTTTTTATACAAGAAAGTAAAATCTACTAAATGTAGGTACAGTGGTGGTCTAAGAGGCTGAAACAGATTTGTCTATGGTTTCATCAGCCCTAGACTGTATTGCCAAAGAAGAAGAGCTATTTTGCAATACAGAAAAACCGGAAGTCTTACGGCGACATAGACCGCCACTGTACAAAATGGATTTTGGCTCCATAGAGCCAATGTCCAACGATACAAAGGGTTGATCTGAGCGACTGCTGAAGTGCCGGTAGCGGATGGAATTTGTTTACGACAAATGAAAATTATAAAAGGAATACAAGAGAAACGGAGAATAAAGGCCTTTTTCCTGCAGTTGTGAGACGTTAAAAGAAATCAGCAGGGACTTTTTGTAATACTTAGTAGAAATTGTATAAATTACTTTTAAACAGATTTTAAACGCTACATTTACTTTACCTACGCACCATGGGATAAGACCGCATAGGTCTACGTTTCACACGTAACAAAAAGATAAAGAAAAAACATAAAACGGTTACATATCGCCTCGAGCCAGAATTAGGGTGATTGCAGCCTCGGCCAGTGACCACAGCGTTTCAATCACACACTTGTCTCCGTGGGCTGTTTTTTTTTTTGTTCTAATTTTCAAATTTTTACCGTTTTGGTTGACAGGTTGTTTTAAGATTTGAATAGGTTACCAGGGCCAATTGGCACCGAGATAGGCAGCGGCACAGTTTGGGGCACTGTACCGCCGCAACTCTAGAGGTGATCAGTAGAGGGAACAACATATGCCCTGTAGGTCCGGGCGTAAGAAGAGGTCTACGGTATGCCCTGCCTGTGGTACGAGGCGACTAATAGGGGTCAGCGGGGTCGTTAATGTGAAGGGCGGGGGAACGATACAAATATTAAACGGCCATGTAATGGGCGGCGGTACAGCTTGTGGCACTGAGCCGCCGAAGATCCAGCTCCAGCTGCCCACCCCAAGAACGAAACCGGGTAGCAGTGATTCCAGAGGACATTCCCAAAAATCGGCTACTGTTTAATTATAGCTAAATAGTGATTAGCTTCGGAATAAGTTGAATTTATTGAAAAACTATAGTCGTAGTAAAGCGAGAGATAAGGTAGTGTTACGTGCACAAGGGCAAGAGACTGCTTGCGAATGAAAAGTAAAAAATAACCGGTAATTTGTACTATTCAGCTTTATAATGATTTACTGGTTTATCAGGTGTGCAATATGACGAAACTGCAGGTTGCGCGATGCCGCAGCTCTTGGACATGGAATGTTGGTTATGAAACTTGGACAGGCCGGCCGATCCGCTAGCCCTTCCTTAGTTTCTTACTTATATTTTATATATGTAGATGATTAATAATAATAATAATAATATAATAACACATCACACTCAGAGCCCCTAACTAGGAAGAACCTGTATCTAGGGTGCCCGAAACACACACAGAGACAAACATCACACCCAGACCGGAAACAAACATCGATATTCATCATATCAATATTCGCCCCGCCCGGGAATCGAACCCGGGTGCACACGCTTCTCAGTCCACATCACTGACAACTGAGCTACGGAGCAGTCAATTGTGATTGTGTTGTGGTTGGTAATTAAAATGTTATTTTGCTCAAAAGTGATGCCAAACGAAAATATATATAGGTACTTAGACGCAGAGAATATAATACTTAGATATTAACTATCTCATTTGACAATTTACTTTCGATAAATTGGTTCATCACGCATTATGAAAAAAATGGATATAATTCATCAATATCATCTCAGTCTTGATATCATCTCATCTCAGGTCTTGTGCGACCCTTATCCAGTGTACTACACCTTTCAGAATTAAAGTTTCTGTTATGTTTCTTATGGTAAAAAAAAACAACCAGGTTAGATGGAAGAAGAAGATATGGTTGCCTTTTGTCACCTCACTAAAATATTATGTTTCTTGTTTTGAGTTTATTTGAACAATAAACAGATCATTCATTCATTCAGGTCGTCGGACCACCTTGTGGGGGTTCTGCCTAACTTGCGTCTTCCGGTGCGCGGACCCCACGAGAACTTTTCGGCCCAACGACCATCCGTTCTTTGAGCTGTGCCCTGCCCATTACTAGTTAAGTTTTAGACCAAGAATAACACCTGAGTGTAAATAGCAAGTGCGGATTTAGCGAATAATGTACCTACTGTAACTACCCTAAACTCACTCCTCAGCACTATACTCCTATGGCTTCATCCAATAATCCAATAGATGGGCTAAGGCTTCGTCGCCTTTGATAGGTATTATAAAAAAAGCGTAAAAATGTGTCGTGGTTAAAATAATCGTTCGTCAAATCGTTTACGATTAAGAAGATATTAACTTAGAGTATTAATATTAATAGTAGTGTTTAATTTATTTTTATTGAATCAAACTTATTATTTCTAAACTAGAACTAGCGGTCGACGTCCCTTTAACATGTTTACATCAATAATTCAACATGAGATTAACAAACAGCTTATAAATGCGCATACGCACGTCAGGATGGTGTCGATAATTTCCCGTATAATGTACACTGTACACCTTCCTCACCGGACGCGGCGCGGGCGCAACCGCGTGAATCAGAGCATTTAGCATGTGACATCGATACGTTGTATAGTGTTGTTGTTTTAATACGATGATTTATCGATGATTTGACAAAAAAAAAACTATCTATCAACCAGAGGGGCTATTACGGCCGCTTTTGCAATAGTGCTTTTCTTCCTCTTTGTGTTTTTTTTTTTGTATTGAGTTTGACACTCTAGAGAACGAATAGAAATGTTGCAAATGTGGCTGTAATTGTCTACTAGAACTAATAAATAAATAACATCTCATTTTGAAATGTGGATTATGACACCATTGACAGCTCGGGGCGAACGTTTTACAATTTCCTGTTACGAATATCGATGTTCGCATCCTAAATCTGGATGTGTTGTCTTTGTTTGTATTTTGGCTATCTTAGAAACAGATTCTACATAGCTAAGGGTGTTTGGTATGTGTAATACGATATTATTTTTATAATTACTTTAAAGTTTAAGGCTTAAACTAAGTCTATTTATTAACCCCACTATTGGGCAAAGAACCTGTAATGTACAATTTCAAGCAATAATTTGAGAATATTGACAGCGATATCGATATCGATAGCGTCATCGACAACACTAGTCGACGCCCCAGTCTAGGGACGAGCGGTGAACTGTTGCAGCTTTACCTCATATGGCTGCGCTAAATTCGATATTGAAGTTACGTTAAGACAGGGTTGTCACCGTTTTAAACAGATTGAATCACATTAGAACTTTGTTTAAAAATGCATTATGAATTTATTAGCAAATGTGGCGAGGCGTGGCTAAGATACCGACCGTCTTATTCATAAAGATAGAGTAGATTTTAAGTAGCGTTACTGGAGGTCTACTTCTCTGGTTTGTTGTATGGTAAATACGTGACATCCAGTCTAAATTGACATACGTCAAATAACTAAAATGCTCTTTAACTTTTTATGAATAAGAGGGCGAGAGTATAACAAGAATTTATCCCTAACATCTATGGCACAGGGTTCAAAATCAGCCCCCTTATTCTGTAACGCAGAAAGATGCATTAAATTTCCGCTAAAACCGCTTCGAAAACATTTCCTCCATGGATTTCTATAAATATAGTAATCCGGCATAATATATATATGTATAAGGTGAATTCATATAAATGTACTTTCATAAAAAAATAATATCTTACTTATATAATTATTTGTAAAAATATATTTAAAGCGGTGATTAAGTTTTAAAATTGCAAAGCATTGCCATCGAAAAGTAACATTATTTTCCACTGGCAATTAATCAATTTATTTGTTTTGCAAACATAACGTTAAAGATGACAAAATCTAACAGTATGTTTTACCATTTCTGGTATACAAAATATACGTGCTTTGTACAAGAACGCGCGATAGTAAGAAAGATGACAAAGGCAGGTGTTAAAAATAAGTGACAACCCTAGTAAAGTGAAATAGATCGTTAACGTGTATCCGTTTTACTTGAATTGAGATGTTGACCGGTTTTAGATGGTTACAGATACAGATGCGTGTGCGCTGATTTTAGACCCAGATTAAGTGTAATGCAGAGACTTAACAGCCAGTTTACAACGATGCTAGCGCCATTCGCAAAAAAAAATATATCTCCTAAACTAAGGCAACTTTTACTTAGGACTACTTAACTGTGCTCAAAAAATACTAAGCAAGATTATCTTGTGTCATACTGTGCCAAACTTTTGATATTTGCCTTAGTTTAGAAGATATTTTTTTTTTTGGAATGGCGCTAGCATCGCTGTAAACTGACTCTTCAATATCAATACATAGTATAAAACAAAGTCGCTTCCCGCGTCTGTCCCTAGCTATGTATGCTTATATCTTTAAATTATGCAACGGATTTTGATACGGTTTTTTTTAATAGATAGATTGATTCAAGAGGAAGGTTTATAAGTAAATTTAATGTGCAACATACTTAGGTTAGGCGGTACGAAGTTCGCCGGGTCGACTAGTAATAAGTATATAAATGTCATACAGAGACGTATTAGTTTAAATACCTATTTGTAAGTGTAATTCAGAGGCGTATAATTATGTTAGGAACCTATTCGTGAGTGTAAACTTTTTATACAAAGTCTTTGAAGCAGGCATAAAGATTGTCAAATTAAGATCTCATTAAAAAGTGGATGAACAATGAAGATGGCATGAAATCTTTTATTATTTTACGGAAAATGTATCAAAAGAATGTGGTTTATCTATTCATTGACCATAACCAAACATTACTCAGATACCAAATTCTATGTTTCCATTTAAATAAATAAAATAATATTTATTTGAAAAACAACGTTTAAATTTACATGACTAGTGATCTCTATTCAAGTATGAAAATACCGGCGTTAAGAAACCCGAATAAATAATAAATTATCATCAATATGATATCGTTGGTAATAAAAGCATAAACTTGGCTAAACGTGGGTCTGGCTCTTGAGCCAGTACCTCTGCCTAACCCTTCGGGGAATAAAAGGCGTGAGATTATGTCTATGTCAATATGATTGTATATGTGTTAGTCAGTATAATCTTAAAAATAAAATCTACACATACTTCCGAAATTAAATCTAGGTAGGTAAGTTCAACAACATTATTTTAAAAGGTTTTCAATTTGACAAAGTTAAGGACTTTGATCTATAAAGATTCTAAAGATACCAAATTTCCGATATTTTTCCAACATCATTCTGATAGTATAAATTTATCTTCGCCAAGCACCAACCTTGTTTGGTTATCTTTATCTCAGAATAAAGATCTTTATGAAATAATCTTTACTTTTATGAGTTCTTAAAAAATATGCGTCATAATTTGCGGATGGTTTATGTGATAAAAATCATGTTTTTTTTTATGGGCGATTTCACTGCGAATATGTGTTTTATGATGTTATCATAATAGGCCCGTAGGCCGTATAAAGTAGGCGTAAATTGTTAGTTTATTTTAACTGGTTAATTATTTATTGATTTAGATTAATTAAATCGTTGAAAGAAGGATATTTCACATGGTTTAAAAACTTCATTTTTTTTACCCGATTGGTGATAATAATATGCTTGTTGTACTTTTATTGGAGATTTATTACCTACGTACTTACATTAGAAAACCCGCAACCTATTTTTATTTAATGAAGAATTAAAATACTACAAAAGCTGCAAAGTTATATAAATATAACAACATCAATGTCTCAAAAATAAATAATATCTTTTTTTTACAAAAAAGTAACCTGCCTTCAATAAACTGACACATACATCAACTGAGCACTTCCTCTTTTTCGAAGTCGGTTAAAATATTTACTAAAACCTTCTCCTGAATGCAACAAATACATCTGAAAACCGCATCAAGATTGGTTCAGCCACACGCGAGATAATCGCGGACAAACATACATACATACAGGTCAAACTGATAACCTCCGTTTTTGAAGTCGGTTAAAAATAATTTCTACCTATCACAAGTCTTCACAAACTTGTAAAGAAAAACAAAGTAACAAAACGAAATAGGGTAAACAATATATCACCGCCGGCCACTGTTGGAGCAGAATAGAGTAAATCACTCGGCTTCCTGTGCCGAGTCAATTACCACTGCGCTACCCTAAGCGGTATTCCGCGGACCGAGTTCGACAAAGATCAAATTTCACTGACAGATGGGGTAAATGTTTGGCAAAGATTGCAGAAATGCACTGGGTTAGGGGGGGTAATTCTCTTAACTAAATTCGATCGACTTGTGATTGTCTTGTTAGCGACTTCGTTAACCATTGCCGCTTTAACTAAGACAATTTCTGTTACACGCACAAATAAAACAGCAATGGTTAACGAAGTCGCTAACAAGACAATCACAAGTCGATTGAATTTAGTTAAGAAACTTGACCCCAGGGTCGTACAAGACGAGCCACTATGGTGCTCCGTAGGAGTATGACCAGCTGTTGTCGATTTTAAGTAACTTTATTTATGGTTTATTCGTTGATCTAATAACGTTTAATTAATAAAATTATTATTACCTATTACAAATACAAAAGTCTTTATTGTTCGTTAGTTAAAAACAAAGTTTGAACATAACTAAATATACAATTTATTAAAAAACAATTTCGTGAAATTTTGCATTGAAATTCTTATAATTGTACGAAACACAGATTTCCTTATGGAGAAAAACATATAGGTACCTAAAAGAAATGGCAATGTTGAATAAATTAGAAACTAGCCAAATACTTTTTTATTTTTAGATAGGCTTTTTGTGCAAACCTTTAACCTATGGGAATCATAAAGATTCTATTCCAATAAAATTTCTAGTAGGTATTTTAAATCTATTCTGTCGCTCTCGAGACCAGCTAATATTGCTGACGATTTGCTCTTGTAATAAGTAGGAATATTATAGGTTAAGGTAGGGTCTAAGGTAAGGCGGTAAGTCTTCTGTACGCACTAACTAGTCTAGAGTTTAACCTGTACATGGAAAATACTCGATAAGGCGTCGATAAACTGTATCTCGGACTGTTTCAGACTGGATGGCTATTCGGCGGGTAATTAAAGGAAAATAAATAAGCATTAGCTATTTAATACTTCTATGTGTGTGTTTAGTAGGGTTCCATTTAATTATAAAATATCTAGATAGGTAAAAAATAATATCTTAAATGAGGACTTACGTGTTCGTCCAAGGAATATGTTAGCTCCCCGTCATCGTACAGTACGAACCACCTTCTCTGCCATCTCTGAAACAAGGGAAACTATTATTAAGAAACCAGTTAGTCATAAATATTATATACGGGGTGACAAAGGTAGTATAATGTACAGGCAAATAGTTCCAGCTGGCGGAAACTTTCAGGACTAGACTTTGCATTATACTATACATGACTCGAATAAATTATTAAAAAAAAATTTTTTTTGAGGCCTTGTTCACCTCCCCGCGCGTTGCCCTCAACCTCGACCCCCTGTCTCGTCTGGCGCCAGCTAAGCCTGTTCTGGTGCATCATACATAATTTTAAGTCGTTTTAAAAAAAACTTTCGATGGTCCTCAAGTGAGCACGGTTCATTATTTTTAAATTTTGTTTTCAGGAATCAGTTTGTATAAATAAGCCCGTGTGTCAAATTTCCCTCCACGATAAAAAAGTAACAGTGTAGTTATACGGAAAACTGTTTATGTATTGATAAATATAACTTATTTCAACAAGTAACCAGCTCATATCCGTTATCTCAACGCGAAACAGAACACGTAGAGAAACGTGACACCTCACGCTCTGTTTTCCCGCGCAAAATGTCACCTTAATTATAGGCATTTAGTTTTGTTCTACATAATGAACATTGAGGATTTTGCTATTGTTTTGGGCTTGCCCTTTTATGACAGTAAAGGCGAAATTATTATATTGTACTTATAAACCTTCCTCTTAAATCACTCTATCTATTTAAAAAAAACCGTATCAAAATCCGTTGCCTAGTTTTAAAGATTTAAGCATACATAGGGTCAGACGCGGGAAGCGAGTTTGTTCTAAAGTATGTACTGATATTATATATTAAATGCTAAATTATAGTTCTTAGAACTTACCTTATCAAAATTGAAATTTAAAATAATAACGTTATTAGAAGAACGAAACGCACACAATTGAAACCTCTGAAAAAAATATCAAAATGGTGAAAATCGGCCTTAGTCTGAGGCCTTAGTCGTCTGCGTTTCGTTCTTCCTATAACATTTTAATCTTAATTTGTGTGACTTGACGTATCATGTATCCCCAAATAGCAATGCAACCTTATCGTTAAAGGCAATTTCTTACAGTAGTATGTTATTTTTAATGATACGTCTCATATGAGGGCGGTAAAGCGTCCAGTTTGAAGTACGTTTTGTATCGAGACAAACATACAAACAAAAAAAAACTGGTTACGCTAACTATGTTAAGCTGCATTGGAGGTCGCTAGCTGTCAAGTTAATTGGTTACTTTAGTAATTATCTACTGCCTACATTTTTTTAAAATATTATGGTTGTTATTATTTCGAAGGTTTTTGGTACCATTGCTTTACCATGAGTCGGTCAGATATACGCCCATACATTGTTTCACTTGTCTCGTTACGGCTATTTGTTAATATAATAAATACCACCTAATGGTCAATTAAACGAGATTTTTACGGGCTCTAAAGGAAAAAAAACAAAATCTGTTGGCTGCACAGATACCTATAATTTTGAAAAAATAAGAATAAAAATCGTGTTGGGTGCACAGAAACATAAAACTAGGTACCGTAATATGGTCATGTATAGCGTGAATCAATATATTAAAACTCTTCCGTTACTGACTGACTGACTGACTGACAGACAACGCAGAGCCGAATCTACTGGGCGTAGCGGGCTGAAATTTTGCATGTAGGTTCCTTAGGGAGTGTAGGTGAGCACTAAGAAGGGTTTTCCCGAAATTTCCACGGAAACTGGAAAAAACGGGAATTTTGTGTTTATGAGAAATCTGCGCGGGAAAAACCGCGGGGCAGCCTCTAGTTGGATATATAGTAGTATAGCAGGCTGAACTGACCACATACATTACCCACTCTCTCTGGTCTCTAGGTTTTTGGTATCAGTCGTAGGGACGACTGACCGACACGACTGACGATGAGCTAGCAATACAGGACCCACAGCTTAAGGGGCCACACGGTGCCAAACTATAGCGCCTCTTCCGATAAAACATAATATCTTCTACACCATGACCGAAATAAAAAAATATGCGTCAATGACGCCCTCGATAATCTTGCTAGATAATCTTGCTAAGATTTTTTAAAGGCTCTGTTGTGTAATTTCCGGATTATGATCTTAGAAATTTTCATTTGTGAAACTAAAAGTGGCCACTTTAGGCAACAAATGAATATTTCTAAGATCAATATCCTGAAAGCTACGCACACAACAGAGCTTTAAAAATTCTAAGCAAGATTCTATCATATTTTTTTATTTCGGCCATGGTTTAGAGGTTATTATAATTAGTTATTTATCAAAGTTATCGCACTCATTCGACATAATACCTTCTATCCAAGTATTAAGAAACTATTTACTACTCGCTATTCCGGCGAACTTCGTATCGCGCCGTACAATTGTACATGGAAAAATCTAATTGTTGTTTTTACTAACTTCCCCTCCATTTTTTCATATTTTCTCACCTTTTAAACCTTCCCCCATTAGATAGTAGATATCGAAATTGTGCTAGCTAAGCAGTGCGACCTTTAGCACCATTCGTAATAATGTCGCTCAAGTGTTAAAGTTTGTCGCTAACGAAATGTCACGAGCACGAGATATCTCACTTTACATCAAAACATTTGCACCGCACGCTAATGGTTTCGTTTTACATTCAAATACAATACCGAATGCTTTTATTTTAAATGTGTTAAAACTTAAAATAAATGACTGTTCGATTTTTTTTATTATTTTGTTCGTATGCTAGTTCGTAGACCGCGGCGGAGATGGCGGGACGACCTGGATAAACATCTAAAGAATTGGACGGAGATTGCACAGGATCAGGATGCTTGGGTACGAGAGAGGGGAGGCCTTTGCCCAGCATTGGGACAGAAATGAGGCTAATAAAAAAATTATGATCGTATGCTGCGGACTTCCGTGACATAACAGTCCATAAATTTGTTACTTCTACACTTCTATTAGGTATTTGTTCTTAGCCGAAAATACTGCTGAACATAGGCCATCACTAAAATATGTAAGTAAATGCATGCATGCATTGCTTTACCTAACTAATTTGCACGCCAGAAATGGCAAAATGCACTGTGTCTCTATTTTAATCTAACATCTATTTTATACGTGTGTTTGCAAATAAATTATTGATTTTGATTTTGAGTAAAAAGTAAAAAAAAAAACATACAAAAAGAACGAATATTAAAATTTAAAACACACAAAAATAAAAGTCATGTGAAAAAATCAAATGCGTTCTTTTTTTCAATTTCCTCGGTTTACCATCACCACGTAGTAACGCCGCGCGAACGCTAAAATATAATTATTCTAACCTCTATTACCTCACATGTAAAGTTCAAAATGTCACAGCACCAATTTTTATTTGTATGCAATCCGCAAGAGCGGTTCATTTCAAAAGTCAGAGCATCACGCAACCAGCGGCTATCGGTGGTCATCTCAAGATTTAGTTCTAATTGATGGCCAATTACGACTGTTTGCTGTTCCCACGGCCTCTTGCAAAGATGCTGCAGCTGATTTTATAATTTTGTATTTATATTATTACTGTCTTATGGCCTAATTTTAAGTTAACTCAATCGGCGCAGTAAAGTAAAAATATTTGCCATCTAGGCTGTGTTTCTACCGGAGCTGCGCAGATTAGCTTTGGTGGAAACAGCTACGCAAAGCGAGGATAGGAGAATAGGCAATTAATAAAGTGTTTCTATTGGTTCTCACAACGCATCCTGATTCAGCTCCGGTGGAATGGAGACGCAGCCTTCCTTTTGTTGCTTTTAACAGAAAACACCTACTCCTAATTATTCCTTCTTCTTCATTTTCTTCTTAGCCGAAAAAGACGTCTACTCATCACCACAAGGACACCATTTTAGAGGGTTTTGAAATGAGACATTACGCTTGGCAGAGGAGGCAGGTTGGCGATTGCAATTTGGCTGTTTACAATTTTAAACCAATGAAGGACCATACTACTGTCCACCCTGCGGACATTCCCTTAGTCCCCTTTTACCGCTTTTTAGTCCCACGGGAGGAAATGGTGGATTTCTATGCCGCCACCACAAGATATTTCCTAGCCGCAGCAGCATCGACAGACCAAGACCAGGTACCAGAATAATATCTAGTAACTGGAACACAAAAGGGCACAATTCAACAGAGATTGTCCCGATATCGCACCTAGAACATTGACAGTACGTGAAAATTGTCGCCCGGCCTGACCCAATAAGGTAAGGAACCACTGTCGTGCCACAATTGTTGTTGAATAAGTAATTAGTGTTCACAATGCGTGTACTGATTTAGATAAAACACGGTTGCTTTTAATCCGTGCTGGTTTAGTTAGACTTAAAATTACTTAAGTAGTTTTGAAATTTTGTGTCACAGTTTGTTAAAAAAAATAGTTTTCCTAAAAGAAGTTTTGGTTAAGAGGCATAGCACAGCTAAAGTAGCGCTACCCGCAAAAAATCTTCTAAACTAAAGCAAATATCAAAAATAGCTAGATAATACAGCCTGGTAATAAATACGTTAAAAGTCAAAGTAAGCTACTTATTGTTGCCAAAAGTAGCAACAACAAATTTTTAGCAACACTTTGTAGCTTTCTTTGGTCTCTAGCCTAGAAGCTAAGAACAGAAGAAGAAGAACAGTGCCATAAAAATACTAGGCTGCATTATTAGTGGAATACTGTTTCACATTTTTGATATTTGCCTTAGTTTAGAAGGTTTTTTTTTTCCCGGGTGGCGCTACTTTAGCTCTGCCTCTTATGCCTCTTAACGCCTTTTTTTTCGTCATGAAAATGTTGTGGAAAACTGTGGCGGAAGCATACTCAGTGGACGTCTCACCGCTGAGATATGATATGTGTCAGAAAATTAATAAGAAAATGACAAACTGTTTAATAAATATAGTATTCAAATGTCATAATTATGTCAATAAATTAATAATAATGACAGAGGCACGTTTGCGACCACGCATTTCCTACTGTACTCTTACACTGTCATTAGTTCTTCTTATCTGAAATCTGTCTGGCATAAATCATATTATAAGATAAATAATTCATTAAACTGCATAATTTTGCGTAAGCAAATAGAGAGACACCTTAGTGGCCACTTTTCTGCAATAAACTATACTATTATTTTTTTAAGAGACTTGATTTTTCTCGAGGTTTTTTTTTTTAATATATAACCTCTTTGGTGTTAAACTCCTGGGCAAAGGCCTCCACCGCTTGATTTATTTTCTAATACGTTATTTTTTAATCTTGGAGAGAGCTTATTAAAACTAAATTTAAGAAATATGTACACTGAACAGCACTTTAAGCTATTACCTTTTTTTTACTATAACCGTCTTTATGTTAAGTAGAGTTAATGTGTTGTACTTACTTTTATCACTTTTATCCCAACAAACCCTGAAAATTTACCATTTTAGGACAAATTAGTTTTTGTCAGAATCTGCCCCCTATGCTATTCTGCATAGAGTTATTAAAATCAACTCAAGTGCATAATCGCAGCATAATTTCATTGTTTTTCTAAATAGGGTTGCTTTGAATAGGTTTATTAAGTAAACTGTTTAAAATTTTAATTGATTATTTTTACAAAAATAACGAAATTATGTTTACAAAGAAAGTTAAACATATTGGGAAGGACCCTGTAAATCCATATGAATTTTGGCGTACGGTGTCCTTTCTCTGCTCTTCACATCCACGGCCCCGATGACCCCTGTATCATCGCCCGGACCTACAAGACAAGGCTTACGCTGAAAAAACCCGGGTGGTTTTTTTGCAACTAGATGAACATTAAACTTGAACTTTCGAACGGTTAAAACAACCTTAAAAGGTTTATTTGAATTTTTCTAATAACAGGTAACCCTATATTTCTCAAGCAAATGTATGCAAGTTTCGTGATACAATCAAATAATAATGAATGTGCAATTGTAAGCTATGTAGGTATAATAACACCAATCTATACTTTAGTGTAGGTGGACAAGACATGTCCCGGTAGTGCCCACTTGCCTGTTATGAAATTTATATGACAGGTGACGACAATAAATATCTAAGTAATTATAAACGCTAATTGCTCTGAATTTACCTGCGCCATCGAATCGAATGATAAAATCCGATGAAGAATGAAAGGGAAGCAAATTTCTCTAAAATCCCTGTTATTGGCTTATTTGTAAGTTTTAAAATTACTTTAACTAATTTATTTTGTAAAGCTGTTGGGTTTTTGTTAATAAAGAAAATAAAAAAATAAATAAAAAAATCGCTAAAGAACAAAGGCTTTTTGTTGAAGGCAAAAAGAGATAAAGGCTTGCAAAACTTATGTGGAAAAATAGAGCAAATAAAGTGAGTGCTATAAGGATCATTGCACGTGACGAAACTCGGAACCAAAGGTGCCATATTGCGCTTCTGCTACGCATTGTACGCCCCACTGTGTTCATTATTTCTTTCTTGCTTTAGGTGGCGCCCTTGTCAATGTCACTTACGCCATATGAGCCTTGTAGCAATGTAGGTAGCTCGAGCTCGCAGAAAACATCTGTTTTCTAAGAAAAGTTCTCGAGTGGTGAACACCGGAAGATGCAGAAATGTAGGACCCCTCACAGGGTAACCCCAGAAACCTGGTGAACGTTGCGGTAGTATACTGGACGAGGGTTGCACAGCAGCGGACGGTATGGTGATATGAGCGGGAGGCATAAGTCCCAAAAAAAAAACGAAAATTACATTTAGTCGCCCTATCGAATAGGGTAAGCATTTCAATAATGTAGTAAGATCATGATAGCATTAATAAACTATCATACTTATTATAGGTTAGGCCTTATGGGACCATTATAACAATTGGCGGGAAAGTGGGTTACACTATACTATACTAATGGCTAAGAGCACAAGAGTGGGTTACACTAATAATGGGCAGGGCGGCCCTATCTGACACCAGATAACATTTAGAATATAGGTACCAAGTTCTGTAAGAAAATGACAAGTCTATCTATCTTATGTACTACAACTTTTTGAAAAATTGTGGTCCAGGGGGTAATGTGTCCACGGAGACTCATTTGACGGGGGTCTAAGTTGGCAAGACTAAAAAAGTCATCTGTCCATCTAAATTTTGGAAATATTATAAGTGGGTAGTAAATAACTAATAGAAATAAAGTTAACAAGGAACGGAACTAGCTTAATTTTAAAAGCTGTGAAATGATGCGAAAAAACGACTGAAGTAATCTCTGTTTTAAAGCGTTTAAATTAGAAAGACTCGTTAATTAAACCATTTCGTGCCAGACAAAAAAGAGAATCAAACGAAAATTACTACAATTTAATAGTAGTTTCGCTTTGTGCTGGGTTTTGATCTATTCCAGAACATCTGACCGATAACTTTGAAAATGGGATCGCGCCGCGACACCGATACTATCAGCAAAAAAGGATAAACAATTGCTAAGAGCCGTCATTACTATCAATGAATCGATTCTGAAAAAAAATCGATTCGCAAATCGCATTCCACTTTCGGCGCATGCGCTAAAACGAACCAATCAGCTCAGTCGATCCGCGCCGACAAGATGCGAGAATATCCGAATAAGATCCAAAGTAACGATAGCAAGATTGCAATGGAATGCTTTTCTTCACATGATAGTCTTTATCCAATAAAAAACAAGGTCTGTTATCCTATGTTTAGTTTTATTACTGTTTTATTAGTATTGAATGGCATTTAGTCGTTCGTTTCCGCCGGCTTTTGAAATGTGTATTTGATAGTTGTTGCGAATACAAATAGGTTGTTCGTAATTCGTAATACCAATTAGCGGGAATGATGTGTCGAATCGTTAGTTATCTTTTGAGAGCATCTCTTTAATGGTTTTCTTTCTTTATGAAAGTTTGGTCTTGTAGTTCTCTATGTTGTGGTTTTCATTTGTAGCAAGAAATATGATCTTGTTTGATCCGATGACAATGTCTATTCGATTTTTGTACGGGTCAGATACCTAGGTAACTGAACTTTATTTATTAGGTACCGATTTGTCAGAATCACACAAAATAAGACATTCCATACGTAATATAGGTACAATGATAAATATATATTTTCTCAAGTACTTAAACAAAGCATGAGCAGTGAAGTGAGTGACTGTTTCAGTTACATAAAATTATGTCTGCCCGCAAAAATCATTGACAATACGCATTGTTGTCAATGCAAAAACACGTTGGGTGATCACAAACTTAAATGCAAATTGTAGTGAAAGTGCAGTGTTGTAGTAACTTATTAAAATAATTACCTATCTGTACGACAAAGGTGCTGGCTGTGGGAGCGTCAGCAAAAATAGAGAGCACACTTTTTATTAAAATAGATGTTAAAAATGAAACCATGTAAATACTCATTAGTGCTACCTAGAACTCTAATTAAATTTAACGTATAATTTCATTATTGTTGTGTGTAATTAAAAACTGAATCTGTTCATAATGTTTTTGATATAGGTAACAATTAAAATATAGTTAAGTTAGTAAAGAAGTAGTTTAAGGAGTAAATACATACTATCATCATAGTATCAGTATGCGTTTACTTTAATAAATAGAGTCTGAGACATAATTTGGAAATGAGAAACAATAATTCTTTTTTTTAAAAAGAGACCCGCCTTCAAAGAACTGACACAAACATAATCTGAGAACTTTCACTTTTTCGAAGTCGGTTAAAAAAGGTACTAAAACCTTCTCCTGAATGTTACAAATACATTAAGCTGAAAACCGCAGCAAAATCGGTAAAGCCTAACGCGAGATAATCGCGAACAAACATACATACATACATACATACATACATACAACCATACACACGAGTCAAACTGATAACCTCATTTTTTGAAGTCGGTTAAAAGTTTATCAGTGTTATCATAAATTACATTTAATTAAGATTTTTTCTTTCATTTTAAAATTAAATTGTAATAAAAAACAAATACATAACCATCTTAGACTACCTCAGATGGTTGGCATAGTAAAGTTGGCACCCTAGATTCTGGGATATGGGAAGCCCAGAGTTAGGGGGGACTACCACCACTTGTCCCCCCGTGAAGAGTCTAAACAGCCAATGCTGGAGGGGGTCGCGGAGTTGAACATAACGATCGAAAGATCACCCGTGACCCCCTTGCCAACAGCCGAGATGGACACCGGCGGGGTATTAGTGGGTGCGAACCCCACATAACCCAGCGACTCCCCCCGGGATCGCAGGGTACTCGTTAGGAGTTTCCCCGCCTAAAAAAAAAAAAAGGGCCAGAGTTGATACGTTATTATTTTACTTTCTTTACTTTACTCATCAATTAACTATTACAGCAACTCTCAACATTAAATTAAACAAAATATTACAACAAAGACCTCTTGTGGGGCATCAAGTTCATAATCTTTTTATCTTCGCACCTAACAAGTCTTTGTTTATAGTTATGACGCTATTGTTGTAATGTTCACACTAGTTATCTCTTAATAGAGATGGTACTAAATTGATATTTAGTCTCTTACGTTACTTTACGAGCAATTGTAAAATTGAAAGTGTTGTGTTTTGTAATTTAATAAGGTTCTTGCTTTAGTAATTATTATTTTTTATTCTATAGAATCAACATTTAAGGTAAGAAACTAGCGCCACTCCCGATAAATAATTGATATCTTCTAAACCATAGCCGAAAAAACAAATTTGCGCCTTTGACTCCCTAGATGATCTTGCTTAGCATGTTTATGGCCCTGTTGTGTAGCTTTCAGGTTCGAAATCAAAGATAAAAACAATTTGTTGCCTAAAATGGCCACTTTAGTTTCATAACGGCGCTACTTTTGCACCGTTTCGCCCCGCAAGGTAAAGAAGCATTTCATTATTAATTATCCATGTAATTAATAATCTATAAAACTCTTCCGTTACTGACTGACTGACTGACTGACAGACAACGCAGAGCCGAAACTACTGGGCGTAGCGGGCTGAAATTTTGCAATTGGGTTCCTTGGGGAGTGTAGGGGAGCACTAAGAAAGGATTTCCCGAAATTCCAATGGGAACGGGAAAAATCTGGGTTTTTGTGTTTATGAGAAATCTGCGCGAGTGAAACCGCGGGGCAGCCTCTAGTCTGATAATAAATGGAGTGGCATTCACCCAGCTGCGTTCTATTACATACGGATACGTTGAAAAAGACAAAGATTTTTTTGTTGTCGCTACAATGTCATTGCGGGGGCCTATTCCGCATTCGATTCACAATAATCGAGCGCAAATATAACAAGTGTATGGATTGCATAATCGATTTTGTGACGGATATTAAAATACTTGTTTTAGATATTTGTTACTTTTTTATAGATTACTTTCGCTATGAATTTAATTTGCTATTCGTTCTATAATGTTCTATGATCTTAATAGAACTTCCTTTTTTTAGATTAAATATATAGGTATTATATTTTTTCTTAAATTATGCTATCCCAATGATATCCAAAGATCAAAATCATAATAAATAAACTTAAAAGTCAATAGTGCTGCGTAATTTGTCAATCGATTCAACAGAATCGATACATTGGTAGTGGTAATCGATCAGAATTAATTGTCGAATCGAGTGATAAGGGCTGCTGAGGTGCCAGAATGAGTGATGAGCTCTTAGTATCGGCGGCACCAAAACCATTTTAATGAAATGATATATGTAGGTACCTTTAAATACATATTATAACTTTGAAAATTATGTGCTATAGCTACTTACTCTACTTTGCATTAATTATAATCAGTTTTGTTTTTAAACTAAATCTGGTTTTCACCTATATTAACTACCTACTGTTAACAAACTAAATTATCAATTTAGTTGTCACAGGCTCTGGAAGTAAAGATGATGGCAAGGGGTTTTTCAGCGAAGGTAGAAAATAATGTACGATCGTTTGATTCTCAATTTTTTTATTTGTTTTACGAAATATGAAATACTAGAGGCTGCCCCGCGGTTTCACTCGCGCAGATTTCTCATAAACACAAAAATCCATTTTATTCCCATTCCCATGGATATTTCGGAAAATCCTTTCTTATTGCTCACCTACAATCCCTAAGGAACCTACATGCAAAATTTTAGCCCGCTACGCCCAGTAGTTTTGGCTCCGCGTCGTCTGTCACTCAGTCAGTCAGTCAGTCAGTCAGTAACGGATGAGTTTTATATATATTGATGGGACCACACTGTCACGCATTTCAATGGGTAAGGTTAGTAAAAGGACTATGAAATAGGTACTTCTGAAGACTTGGATGTAAGACTTTGTTTATTTGCCTACCCAGAATAATAGGCGACGACGTGGGAGATGCAATATCATTGCAACCGATAGACATCCACTGCTGGACATTGGTCTGCCTGCCCCACATATTTCCACAAGGACACACCTTGGTAAGGGGGTTTACGCTGTTTCCATAGTCGCCTTTTACGGCACCTCTATGAGGAAATGGAGTTGTGGTATTCTTTACCGCGTCCATACGGTAAAAATATACAAAAAAGTACCTTTTACTTATTACAAAATGAAACATCAAAAAGTATCACGCAAAACCCTGAATCATTGATGTAACGTGTACGAAATATTTGACTCTGAGAATTTCGACCTGACCTATGTCAGTTAAAGTTTGACAGACGTTTGTCAGTTGCGCCAACTCGTAAACACATGTAGACATTTTAATGATAGCTTTAAGAGCCATAGCACAGCTAAAGTAGCGCCACTCGAGAAAAAAATAAATATCTTTAAAACTAAGGAAAAAATCAAAAAAGGTGAAACAGCATTCCCCTAGATAATTCAGCCTAGTATTTTTAGGGCATTGTTGTATAGCTTTTAGGTTAAAGACCACAGAAAGAAACTGATTGTTGCCAAAAGTGGCCGTTTTTAGGCTGGCTAAATTATCTAGGGGAATGCTGTTTCACATTTTTGATATTTGCCTTAGTTTAGAAGAAATTTATTTTTTTCTCGGGTGGCGCTACTTTAGCTGTGCTATGCCTCTTAAGATGTTTAATTTGTAGGTAAGCCTGCAATTAGTAGAATATGTGATTCGGTTCTTATGATGCTATGACAGATCGATGTCAGTGCAGAGCTAGTTAGAAGTCATAAATCACGGCTGATTGAAAAGGCAGAAAAATATTGCAAAAGATTATGCACTCAAGCTCGTTTTACATTTGGATTATAGTATGATAGATTTTTTTTAAAAGAGACCCGCTTTCAATTAATTTTACAAATATAAAATTGAGCCCTCTTTTCTGAAGACGGTTAAAATAGGTACTAAAACCTTCTCTTGAATGTAACAAAAACTTCTGTGAAAATCGCATCAAAATCGGTTCAGCCAAACTCGAGATAATCGCGGACAAACATACATACATACAGGTCAAACTGATAACGGAGGTTTTTGAAGTCGGATAAAAAAGCCTGCAATTAGATTGAGCAAAGTATGAAGACGATTGACCAGCTTACCGTTTAAGAATCTCGTAAAAGCGGCAAAGGGCAGACCACATAGCTCATAGAACAGATGTTCGATGGGGGGGGGGGGGGGCAATTTATAGAGTGCTAAACGCGCACAGGGAGACTCAAAGTAGGCAAACCGCCACCAAGTGGTCAGACGACCAGGGTCTCGAGTCGCGTATTTGAAAATGACACAAATGTTAACGTGATTGGATGTTAATGTTCGTTCAACATTGGTTTTTCGGCACTTTGGTAGTCTACTAAACATAAACTGACTGATTTGAGAATTGCGAAGGGATTGCAATGGTATGTCAAGTGAATGGTTGACAACGTTAAAATACGCGACTCGGGACCCTAGTGAGAGTTGCGGGAGTGCAATAGATGATTAGAGAGTCGCATAAGACTGGTCGATATGGCGAACTGGGAGGAGGCCAATATTCTAAGATGAATATATGGGAGTTCGATAAGAAACCATGGACTATCAGAAGCTAGTAGGTAAAAGGATTTTTGCATTGTTAGGGTTTGCGTGTCGATATAATATTAACATACAATTTCACAGTCACCTCTCTTTTGTTTTCTGTCCATTGCAAAACTTTTTCAAAACTATTTATCACGACGAAAGCTTTTTTTAATTACAAACTTACTAAGGTTTTCGTCACCACAGCACGACTAGACTTTATTAAGTTTTATGCATACAAGCCGACAACGGTAACAATCAATCATTCCGGGTCATTCAGTCATTCAGCCGATTTTGGGTGCGCTTGCGCAACCGATTGTACTGTCACACGTTGATGAATGGTTGACGTATAACACGAGCTACGATTTTGTTTTTGTTTGACTTTATAATTAAAAACAATGTTAATTTATTAATAGCCAGTTTATAGCGATGCTAGCGCCATTCGCGAAAAAAATTAATACTTATCTTCTAAACTAAGGTAAATATCAAAAATGTGGCACAGTATGACACTAGATAATGTAGCCTAGTATTTAGGGCACTGTTGTATAGCTTTTAAGTAAAAGACCAAAGAAAGCTACAAAGTGCTGCTAAAAGTGGCCACTTTTAGCCACAATCTATGGATAATTTTGTTCTTTTTAGTTAAGACTACTTTACTGTGCTCAAAAAAAACTAAGTAAGATTATTTATTGTAAATACTGTGCCACATTTTTGATATTTGATTTAGTGTAGAAGATATAAATTTTTTTCGAGAATGGCGCTAGCATCGCTGTAAACTATCTAGATTATAACGCGTAGCTACTACCATATATTTGAAATCTGAATTTCATCTCGGAACTTAACATTCACATGATATCACATGAGAAATAGGTAACAAACCAGATCGTGTTACGAAACGGTCACCTTTCAAAACACAGCCTCACCGTGTATAAAGTTATTATCCGTAATTTGCAAGTGCACGAAAACAATGTTAAGATTGTTAAGTAGGCGATGGTGAGGGAACACGTTTTCATTATTTCGTCGTGTGTTATGAAAGCCTGGTACATAAATGTCAATATACTTGATGCTAGCAGATAAAGATAGAGTGACATAGTTTAAAGTGTTACTTTATACGGCAATCGGAAAAAATACTTACCCAAATTCAGTAAAACAAAATAAAAACATTTCTTTTAGGACAAAGGTTAATTCTACGCTGTGGTAGAGTAGGATTTTTGGATGCCATGAGATCAGATTTTAGAAAGAATAATGGCCGAGACTATGGCCGTAATATCCACAGAACAAGGAAGATGCTCTATATCCATCTTAGGATTTTTGGATGCCTTGAGATCAGATTTTAGAAAGAATAATGGCCGAGACTATGGCCGTAATATCCACAGAACAAGGAAGATGCTCTATATCCATCTCAGTTTAAACTGTTTTGGAAGTTTAAACTGCAACTGTCTCTTATTGTTTATATTAGAAAGATAGTGACAGATGCGACGGTTAGGTGTAAACCGAGATGGATATTGCGGGCCTTAAATATGCAAATTGTGCAAAAATTATAATTCGTTTCATACTTGGTGTAATAATTTAGTATTGTTTGCTTAGTGTTTATTTGCTTACTTCATTCGCTCATTAACTTGTATGTTCTGTTGAATAAATATTTGTTTGTAACAAATTTAGAATAAAGCCACATTTCATGATCTAACACTTTAACGACATGTGAAAAACTAATATTTTGATGAAGAAATAGAAATATTAAACAATAAGGATAAACGACCGTTTGCTAATATTTCTTAGAAAGAAACATAGTCCATACAGCCAGCCAAGGTGAACGACCGAAAATATTATTGTAAGATTTAATTTTGGATCACTTTATTGTTCAAAACCATCTTTTTCAAAAAGAAACAAAATTTTAACCTGAGCATTGACTTTAAAAACGTTAAAAAAACACGAGGACCAGTTTCAAGGCACCAAAAGCCTCACCATAAACCGATGAAAATCATTTTCGGAATTGCTCCCGAATGACTTGACGATGTGCGAGCCTCTTGAATTACGATTTCACAAAAGGAAGCCTAAAAAAACCTTCAAAATGTTATTACATGAGTCGACCTTACCAAAAACTTATTCATCGATACAGAAAAATAAAAAAGTTCGCTTTTAAGGAAGGTTGCAAGTTGAGATCGAAGGATGTGAAATTTTTGTGGTCGTTGTAGATTCTGTATAAAATCAAAGATTTCTGTTAAAACATAAAAATAACGCATAGCACTAAGAGCCCCTAACTAGTAAGAACCTTCGACTAGAAAGCTCGAAACAAATACAAAGATATAATCAACGGACTCAAAAAACAAAAGTCGATACATCTATCATCTATCAAAACAATGTGTGCCCCAGCAGAGAATCAAAAGTGTCATCGTAAATTTTATAATAAAAACTAATAATACCCTCTCACTTTTAGATATGTAAATAATAATAATACTTAATAACAAATCACACTCAGAGCTCCTAACAAGGAAGAACCTGTAGGTATCTAAGGTGCCCAAGACAAATACAGATACGAACATTACACCCAGACCGGGAATCAAACATTCATCATAACAATGTTCGCCCCGCCGGGAATTGAAGCCGTTGCACCCGCATCTGTCCATATCACTGAGCTAGAGCTACGGAGCAGTCAAATATCATAATATCAACCACTTCCTGAACGGTAAAAATAAAGGAGCTTCCGTTGTATACTGATGTTCTTCACAGAAGCACAGCACAATAAAGAGTACGCAGAAGTCACCTTCTGAGTACTTTAGACGTCGTTCGATTCCTGGCGAAGGCGTTGTGTTATTGATGCATAACAATGTTCCTAAGTAAGATAGTTTATATCTTGATCGATGGATGCATTCCGCTGCCGAAACGTTTGGTGTCTGGAAGCTCCAATTTAATGGACCTCTGACATTGATTTAATGAGACCCCTTCATTAAACGATCCAAGGTATGATGCGGCAGTTTAATTTTTTAATCGTCGAAATTTTACTGAAACTTGACTAAAATAAAAATTTATCAGTGGCTACATAATGTATAGAGGTACTTAACAGGAACTATAACTTTACCTATATACATTTTTGTGAAGACATATATGTATAACAGAAAACAAAGCTGAAAATTTATAAAATAAACCTGAACCTAAATCTGGCGAGACGCGGCGAAACGAGAGAATAACAATGTAAACTGGTCCTTATCTTCTATGTGACAGGGTTGAATCCCTTGCCGTTGCATATAGAGGCTTAGGATAATTTTCGATTGAAAACCTGTTTCCAACCCTATGTTAAAGAATTTAGAGAGAAGTTTAAATTGTTTTCCTGCCGGTGTCTTTGCCGCACTTCACTGGGCAAGTGCCCAAACTTTGAACATCAAAAGCACGAATCATTTTAACCCTTATCTACATACAAAGATGGTCATTAGCGGTAAAAAAAAAGTAATGACGGAGTTGGTTTAAAAAAAACGTGATAGTCACTTTGGACACGCTCCCGGTTGTGATTTTTTTTCATCTCGGTCCGACAGACAGGATTTTAATAGGTTCGGATCTCGCCAGGAATGATGTTGTGATGATATGTCGAGGTAAGTTCTTGTCGAGACTTTGAATCTGTTCTATCTGGCCTTGATTGCTATGAAAGCATTTTGCCATGTGATGAGTACTCATTGCAGGCATATACATCAATGATTTGATACCCATTTTGTGTATCTATTGCTGTTCATTCTCATAGCCATTGAGAAGAGAAGCAAATGAACGAATGCTTCTTACTTTCATTTGTTTATTCGGATGGAGCGAAGAACTGAGAGCGCACGACAGAGCCTGGTAGAAATCCGGTAAGGACAGGGAAATGTCGAAAGGAGGACAGAGGCCTTTGCCCAGCAGTGGAGTTTATACTACATACTTACGGAACGTCAAAACCTAGTCTCATTTTACTTTTTTTAGGGTATTGAGTCCAATGTCTCTAGATAATGATGATTTCTTCCCATAGCAACTCAAAAGGCTCAAAGTATTTTCCCCAAATACACTTCGATCCTGGGCTACCTCCTCCAAATCTCTATTTAGCAAAGTCTCCGGATGAGTCAAGCTAATCTAAGACAATAAATCATTCAATTCTAGTTCATGACAACAGAACAATGTACACAATTTATTCATCAAATCAACACTCAGTCGCTTCGTGCGTCTAGGTTACCTTGACCTGAACGTTCTAGGACCTAGGACATTCACGCACAATTTCAAACGAGTCTGCTCATATTGACGTCAGATATATCGTGCTTTACTGACAGATACGATTTGATATGCATTGCTGTAGGTAGAACCTCAGCATTAACAAGGTTAAAGTTTATCAGGGTTACGTAGGCAAACAAGGAAGTCTCTAAGACCGTATGTCTGAAATTATCATTTTTCTCAGAAACTTTCAAGTTACATTAATTTTAACGCATCCCAATTATGGCACCCATTCAACTTATAAAAATATCTCGAAATTTGTTCAAAATGTCAAACATCAGTCTTAAATCAATGAAAAGTTAGACAAGCATTAATTTTTATGTGCCGCCCCTGGGACTCGAACGCGATAAAACAGTCCACCTGCTTTTACTATCCCAAATAGTCAATTAACATTAGGTACTTTTATATTTTTGTTCAAGTCATCAACTCTACACAATTCATCTCAGAACTTATATCAACCATAAATGATTGTCCGATCCTGATTGGCTCTTGATGGCGTCTCGAGCTCGTTATATCTCTTGCCTATTGACAGGTAGAGAAAGGTTTAGCCACTTAGATGCTTCTTGATATCAAAACTTATGTTTTCCTATTGTTGTTGATGATCGATCAGAATCGTCAGCTGTTTCTAGGTTAACTTCTTAATTAGCATGTCAGTTTCTTTAAGGGTTTAGGTTGTTTGGTAAAAAAATTAAAGGAATAGCAATACCACAGAGATACCACAGTTAAAAATGGGCATCAGCTTTACAAACCATGGATCATTTTAAGAGTTGTACCATAGATTAAATAATTGGTTGTGCCCATCGTGCTCTAACGCCTTTACTGACGAAGACCTTATTAAGGCAAAGGATAGAGGCCTGGAGATTGCATAACGCTTTCAATGACGAGCGAGGATCTTAAAACGACAACGGAAAGATACAGAATTGGAGGTCGAAATGTATTAGACTCGAACAAATAGCCATCGACTCTACAAAAAGAAGGAGCAGTAACGTGCTATTATCACTAAGATTGTTATCCAAAAACCTTATCCTATGCATTGCTTTTGTAGTTGGATGTTGGGTTGATATAGTACACTAAAAACTAAAAGAAACAGCGCTTCTAAGACCATGTTCAAAGTTCCAACTAAACATTATATCAATCTACCAAATTATCTAAGAATCCAAATCATCAGATTGTCCACGCGGGCCGCGTGCGCTCACGTCACGCACGCAAGCTGATCTGATACAGATCACTGTCATAATACATTATGTCTGATCACGCCGGCCGTTCACCGGACGACTTGGTCGAGAGAACCTATTGAGCTCTAATGTATGGTCTGTGGCTGACAAACCTGACTCCCCCTGGTTTTGACTCAAATACTTCAAAGAAACCTGAAAAACCCTAAACCACTACTTCTTAGTAACGAGAGTGGACGAAATATCGTTACCGTAGTGGTGCTAAACCGGGAGGTCAGGTTTCTGTGCAGAACACTTTGAAAGGTTTCTGTTCCACAGACAACTTGTTCGGAGGAACCTATTGAGCTCTAATTCTCTGATGTACCTTCGGCATCAGGCAAATCTCACCCTGGTTTTGAAACTCAATTATACTGTTAATGTCACGAAATCTAACCTAGACATAGAAAAATCTTTAATTGAAGTTCTCAAAGACCGATGCTTTCTCCTCATACAGTAGTATAATCACTGTTTTCTTTACTGCCTGCCATTAACTACCAATTTTTATTGTAAAATCGACTTTATGCAGAAAGCGTTAAAGTGCGTAGGAATACAAATCAAAAATTCATCTCAGTGTTTAACAATTTGCGGTATTTTAGTCCTCTGTTATTAACGGAAGCCGAAGCATTCTAAACTAAGATGAAAATGCAAATCAAGTCATAAATAAATCCGAAGAGAATAAAGAAGCAAGGGTAATTAGAGCTATAATAAAAATAAAAGTAGAGGATATAAAAAATGAATGCAAAAAGCATGAAAAACTAGTCGTTAGACCGCTGGTCGCTATTATCCTCTTATTATGAGTGTAAACGATTTTTTGTATCGATCCCCTTGCGGTCAGATACGAGGATCGAGTTCCTTGTTTGATGCTTTATTCAGATACTTTAGACATCATTCTCATGTCGATTAGATGATCTAGGGTACTACACAGTACTGTCACGTGATATTGCAATGCTTTTGTCCTCTATAGTTTCAAAGTCAATAAGGACAAAAAGAAATGTTGCAAATGCTACCAAGTATGACCATACTGATGAAATGACCTGTGTAGGACTTCTATCCTAGAGTAGGGTTGTGACTATTTCTCCTCACATCAACATAAGATAGTTTAAGCTCCTAGCTGTATATGTTACTTATAATTTCAAACAGTTATTATTTGTTTGCATGTAGCGAGTGGCGACTGCGCACCGGAAGACCTGGTAAATATTTGCAGAAGCTCACTGGTTCTGGGTCGCAGAAGACCTGTCGGTGTGGCGATCTTTGAAAAGGCCAATGTCCAGCAGTGGACGTCTTTCGGCTGAGATGATACCTAACGAGTGTCAGAAATAGATTATCGCTGCAGAAAATCGAATCCGAAACTTATACCAACTACTATCTGAATGAGGTATCCCACATCTTTATTTTTAAAACCTTTGCGGTCGTCGGAGGAAGTACAAGTAAGCACTATATACTATAAGCCTGGCTGCGGTCGTGTATTAAGTGTTTCCCATGACTTTGTATCACATAGAGGTACATACATGTCTAATAATGACGATGAAAAATTATGGCTGGCCAATCACAAACCGATAATAAAGAAAACTAAATCGTGAACGGGTCTTTTCACTGGTTTGGTTTTGTTGGGCCTAACTTTGATTGGCAGACGCCATGATATAAGAGGGTTAGGCCAATCGCTGTTTTTAGGAAACGTGCCTTATAAACCACGGAAGTGGCTCATAAAAATCATTATCATCATTCATTATGTCAGCTCAGAGACATACACTGCTGGACACCCCCCACGAATCGCTACACCGACCGGTCTTAATCGAGTCTCATCCAGTGTACGTAATCCCGAAACTTTTACCAGATCTCCTGAATACTTTGTGGGGGATATGCCCACTCCGAGTCTTCCGGTGCGGGTTTTCGGAAATAACTTTACAGACCCAGGTCCAGGACCAGTTCAGCAAGCTATATGCCCTGGCTATTATCACAAAAGTTTTGAAATTCTTCGGACTATTGCCGTGACTTTAGTTCTTCTGCGGATCTCATCATTTCTGATGCCATCACGTAGAGAAACTCCCGAGCAGCTCTTTCCATTGCATTGCCCTTTGAGTGACTTTGAGATCATGATAAAAATTTCACTTAGACACAAATTCTTACCGATCTGACCCCCAAAGAGTTATCGCTTACTTAATACGCGCCAGCATTTCAGAGAGTCTCTTATCACAATTTCGGTAAGCATACCTACACACATATTTGTTTATGCCAGCACCATTCATTCAGCCGATCCATTCCCACGCGCAGTGAAGGTCGCTCATGTATCTCACGAAGGCAAGCTGCAGTCGATGTAACGACGACGATTACGCAAACTGAATCAATGTTCGTACGAAGTATTGTTTGTCAAGGCGTGTAATCTTAGTTCAATCACTATCAATACGTGCAAATATATAGTAGTAAGTACCTATGTTCGATTAATCGTTGGTTAATTTGTCTCTATATGCATTATTTCAGCTGAAAGACGTCAACGGAGTCGTAAAAGGCGACTAAAGGGAACAGCCGAAGGACGGGCAGCAGCGTCCTTCGTTGAAATACTTGAAGAGCCACACTGAGATCGCCAAACCGCCTGCTAAGCGTGGGGATTACGGCAAACTCCCTCCACAATGTTTGACCTTATTGCAATCTCTGGAGGAGACCTTTATCCAGAAATGACCATCTATCGTTTGTAATGATGAACAAAACGTTAAAACTAATACTTACCAAACTACCCAATGTAAAAACAACAGGTTTCAATAAAATGTGCAAGATAAAAACAAACTAACCTTGAATTATCATTTCTTTAAATGTCGAATCGGTTGCATTGTAATTAAACTATCATGGCGGAGTATAGATGTTAAACGATCGCTTCTCTGTGACAATTACGTTTAATAACAGTTTAAATATCGGTGTTTTTTAAGGTCCAACTGTCCAGATAATGGCCGCGAAGATATTGAGAGAATAACAAATTAAACTGGCCTCTAACTTCCATGGCATATAAATATGTTCAGAGAATTGCGGCATAAGATTTTTCAGAGTTTTAGACAATTAGGGCACACAAAAAAGTTAGACGGTCCAAATAGATAAACTGGGCTTTAAAAGAATTTGTACTACGGGTTCGTGTTTAAACCTAGTCAAACGATAAAGTTTTTTCGAACGAAACTTTTTTGTGGTACCATAAAGCCAGTTTTCTGTCATTCTATATTATTCAATTAGCTATATCGCTATTAACTAGCTGGCTATGTATGAGGAGCCTTAAATTTCGTAAGCACCTGCGCGTATTCTTCGCAAATGTCAGATGCCGATGCGCGCGCGCTTACATTATCGCAAATAAGCCATATACAGGCATAAATTAAACGATACTTATAGCTATAGTTAAACTCGATAAACCTTTACGTTGTGTGTATTCTTCACTTTTTATTGTTGAGGTAGTACCTGAAACAAATAAATTGATACATTAAAATCGATACATAATTATAGTAGCCCCAAACAAGGTTGAATCTTTTACAAAGTTACCTGTATCTAAGGTGCCCAAAGCACATTAGATACAAAGTAATGTAAATTAAGTTATATATGGGTCAGGAGGGTGAAGGTTGTGAGAGTGCATGAAAAAAAAAAAAAAATTGACTTATAATAGTTATTACATTGCGTAAATTTTAACAATGACCTCCACAATAGGAACATCCTGTGTTGTGGTGGAAAGAGGGAATAATACTTTGAACAGAAAGAGTCGCAAATGAGGAAGTCTTCAACAGAGTTAAAAAAAAAAACTAACATTATAGAGCATTGAATGAATATAACAGAGTAGATGAAATTTAAGAAAAGAGAGTGCGGAGAAGACCTAGAGGAAGCTGCATGAAGAAAACAAAAGTTAAAGTGGACACTTAAAAGGACGTAAGAGAAAGGAGAGACGACTGGAGCGGAGGAGGCTACACATACAGGAACTAGGCTCTTAAATAAAAGAAGAAGACTGAATGAGGGAAGCACAAGAAAAGGTTAATGTGGGAATTTGTGGGAGCCTAAATACATCATGAGTTCTCTTTTGGCAGAGATGTTGATGATAATGATGATTAAATAGGTCAAAGCGTGGAGCTCTTACACATTAAACATAATACTGAATATTTTAAGTAACTACCAAATGATAGAAAGAAAGTCGCTACAGAAAATTGAATAACAACAAAACGCGACTGCTGATCAGCGTTGGAATAAACCCGTAGGACGTGTTCCAAGGAAATGATCTGGGCGATAAGCAATTACTGTATGGTGCAAGTTGCAAGAAAATTCAGTGAGGGTATACATTCTTGATACAGATAGTACCTATCAATGAATTATGATAATAATTAGCTCTGTGTTTTTCAGAAATTTTAAACAAATTCTATTAAAGACTTTTTAAATCAGGGATATTGTATGTAGATTCTAACGATGAAAGAAGTTTCCCAATCAGTCCCCAGTATTCGATTAAAACAAATAAACAGTCAAATCATTCCTCTATAACATAAGTGTAGATTACAAATCACATTATAAGCAAAGCAACAATGTTCATTTTGAGAAAACCCTAATCCAACTCGTAATCCTCCCCTTATGATTTTGCTGTTAAATGTGTCTTCCATCAATGCAACTATAGGTGTACTTTCCCGTGCCTTGTCCCACATTCTAATCCTGGATTAGAGGCAAGCGGCGCCTTTGAGCTGGCGCATCCTAATCGGCGCGCGCGCAATCACCGCTGCCGTAATGGCCCCCCTTTGCGCACTGCGCAGGATCAGTTCCGATTCACGAATTCTAATTTCCGTTTGCTACGTAGCGTCGACATCGTAGTAACATTAATTACTTATATGACTGCTCCGTAGCTCAGTTGGCAGTGATGTGGACTGTGAAGCGGGTGCACCTGGGTTCTATTCCTGGCGGCACGAATATTGATATAATTAATATCGATCGATTCGAAACTTCAGTGGGGCCCCCATATCTCAAATCTTGCGGCAAGGCTCAGTTCGGCTGCGTACGCAATCTGGAAAATCAGAAAATTAACTGATGTTTCTACCGCGAGACTTGTGTATTTCAGTTACTTTCATAGCTTAATGACCTATGGCTTGCTTCTATGGGGAAGAGCTGCAGATATTAACGTCATTTTTATACTACAAAAACGCGCAATTAGAAACATTTATCAGCTTAAAGCTCGCGAGTCCCTCAGACAAAAATTCAAAGAAATTGATATTTTGACGCTTCCGTCCCAGTACGTCTTTGAAATTATTATGTATACTCGTAAAAACTTACATATGTTTGATAAAAAATGTGATAAAATTAAAGACCTTAGAACGCGTAGCAAAATCAAACTAAGTATTCCACAGAACAGACTAAAACGGACAAACAAATGCTTTATAGGAAACGAAGTAAGATTTTATAACAAGATCCCAGAAGAGATTTTGATCCTGAATGATAATGAGTTTAAAACTCGTATCAAAAAAGGTTTGATTAAGAAAGCTTATTACAATGTTGATGATTATGAAAACGACAAAGACGCATGGAAGTAGTCTAGCTCTGCACGATATTTTCATTATTTCATGTATGTACTTTAAATCTTATTAATTTATGTTCTTTGTATTGTAAATTGAATTGTAATGTCACATATATAAGAACAAAAAAAAAAAAAGAGAAATTGTAAAGTAGAGTTTGTTACCCCTTTCTTCTCTACGCTGTAAAATCATTGCGAAAGGGAGTAGAATCATTTGACAGAGGAGGGCTCGTTTGGGGGCGTCTCCAGGCGACCATTGTCGTAAGGCAAGGCAAACATTGTTTGCCTGAGCCAATTAGTGGGCACCCTGAACTACCTCGCCTCTATCAGTATAGGATACTTTACGAAATAAGGTATCAATATTAATTAGATTAGTCTAATTGACTTTCAATAAGCGATATCTTGTATCCTGTATTGAATAAATCATTTTTTACTTTTACTTTTTTACTTTTTACTTTGATGTTTGTTTCCCGGTCTGGGTGTACTGTCACAGATTACTGGTACTGTTCGTCTATGTATCGGGCACCCTAGATAAAGGTTCTACCTAGTTAGGGGCTCTGAGTGTGATAGGTACCTAACTAGTTGGTTTAAGCTACGTCAACAGAACGGTAAGGGACCGAGACCGGACACAGGCCTGGTCAGAAAGCTCAGTCTTTCAAACGTCAATGGAAAGAGCTAGTTTTTTCAAATCAGAAATGGGATCCGCAGAAGAAATACTGTACAAAGAATTGCAAAACTTAAGTGGCATTGGGCAGGGCACCATAGCTCAAAGAACAAATTGGGTCAAAAAGCTCAAGTACACTGGTAGACGCAGAGTAGGCAGACCCCACACAAGTCAGGCCTGATAAAGGTTACGGGAGAACTCTGTATGAGGATCGTGCAAGAGAAGTCGTTATGACGATCAGTGGGGGAGGCTCCTGTCTAGCAGTGGATATTTGTTTATTGTTTATTTTGGCTGAGATTATGATTATGGTAACGGGAAATAGAGACAATTTTAGAAATATGAATCTATGTAAGTTGAGTACAGTGGCGGACTAGGAGGCCGTAACAGATTTGTCTATGGTTTCGTCAGCCCTAGACTGTATTACCAAAGAACAAAAGCTATTTTGCAATACAGAAAAACAGGAAGTGTTACGCCGCCCGTGTCCGCTAGTGTACATGTGGCTTAATAAAGAAGAATTTTCGGTTATTCGTATTCGCCAAAACTGAGTTAACTCCACCAAAGTTTGTAAACTTTACGGTGTCGTCAGTTGAACGTTTTTGTGAATCGGTCCAGAATCGTATCGGGACTACATAACTGAATTTATGCCTGTCTGAACTGGACGGTGCAGAGATTAGGGTATAGCTGATAGATTCCGGTTTGTAGCCCGTACATTTCTATGGAATTATTAATGTTTTTTGCACCAATATTGTCTTGTGCTTTTGATTCGGTTGGCAGACGATCGAAAGATTTAAATGATCAAATAAATGTATGTACCTAACTTTTATATTACAATCTTGGGGCGCACGAGACCATAGACAAAAGTGTAACGCCGTCCGTGTCCGCCACTGTACCAAAACAAAACAGAGAACTGCATGCAGACAAAAATGCTAAGCCGGTTTTGAATAAATTCGAATTTGAACCCCGCCCTCAGATCGGCGGTCACCAGGCTATAACTCAAACAAGCTCGATGCCAGCGGCCATATTTCACGCTACCTAGCAATTTATTTACTTTCACTTCACTACCGGCCGCTAGGGTTACACGCTCAATAAACTTTAGCTTCCGATTGTAGCTCAGTGGCTAAACGATTGCACGCCCAATCGGGAACCCTGGTTGCGGGATATTCAAATGAAGGACACCGGATGTCGATCATCAATTAATCCCGGGGTATTTCCCAAAAATCGCCAAGTAGGCACCTACGTCGCTAGTGGAGGGGGGTTCGTCAGGAATTTCTTCTACTTACCAAAGAAAATATAAAAGGACTTTCAAATGTGTCTTTCGGACTACGACCTTTCCAAGTAACCATAGAGGAAAAGGCAGAAAAAATATATTTTTCACGGTGATTTTAGGTTATAGTCGTCGTGTTGAAGTTTAAAATAATAATATTTAAAAAAGAAGAGGCCCCAAATGAGACCCTTGTGGTACTCCTACCGTTTATGTTTATCGCAATCTGTCAGCCTAGACACGTGCCCAGACTACCTCCACTTCAAGCAGCAAGCTAATTCATTATACTACAGGGAATCATAAAAACAATAAGTAGATACAGCTGCAGCAGCTGTAAATATGTAACAGTGTTCTGCTATTCAAGCTGTTCAGCTGGCCTCTAGACAGTTGGTTTCACATTCACTTGCCTAGAACCGCATGCAAGGCGACCCTAAACCACCTCGCCTCATACAGTATGGGATACTATGCTTTTAATTTTTCCAAGGTTTTGTAATTTACTAGACCTTTGATGAAGGATTCTTTCTTTCCTATCACTACCTACATCCCTATGTATGCTTAAATCTTTAAAACTATGTATAGGATTTTGAAGCGTTTTTTGTTTTAAACAGATAAGAGTGATTCAAGAGGAAGGTTTATTACATGCAAAACATAGTAATAGGCTAGGCGGTACGTAGATCACCGGGTCGACTAGTAAGTATTGAATAAATGAATTTGAATCTTTGTAACCCACAGCCCTACCAAGCAGCCGCTATCCGCTGACACTAACTAACAGTCTTAAAACATCAAACCGTAGTCTCGAAGCAGTGTATAACAATGATTAAATAGCCAGCCCTGGGTGGCTAATTTGAATCGACATAATAATGGTCATGGTTCTGTAGGAAGCTTGAGAAAAGGGTTTGTGTTTACTTTTAGGTCTTGACAATGCTTAAGAAACGATTGTAGGCAGAAATTTCATTACGTAACATAATCAAACGCCCATATTCTTCGATCGAAGGGTTATGCAGAGGAACATGCTCATTGACTAAGTCAATGAGAGGCATCAGTGTATCGAGCTAACGCTTGGCCGAGTTTAAATAAGGCGGAAATAATTTTATAATAATCATGTCGCTAAATAATTGTAAATAATTGTAATTTGTTTCCGGTCTGGGTGTGATGTTCGTCTCTGTGTGTGTTTCGGGCACCCTAGATACAGGTTCTTCCTAGTTAGGGGCTCTGAGTGTGATGTGTTATTATTATTATTATTTATTATTATTTAAATATCGGTCGGTATGGCCATTTGTCGGGAAGGCCTATGTGCAGCAGTGGACGTCTTTCGGCTGAGATGGTAAGGATGATGATGATGAATAATGATAACGCGTTACACTCAGAGCCCCAAACTAGGAAGAACTTGTATCAAAACCGAAACACGAACAACTACATAACACCTAGATCCAGGAAGCAAAATATCGATGTCCATCATAATAACCAATAATCCTCCGCGTAGGGAAACGAACCAGGACTGGACCTACGGAAACTGAACCTACGGCGGTGGTCTGAAACGTTAATCAATGTCCAATCAACACTCTTGTTAGACCGACCGTCCGCTTTCCTTCTTAAGGCTTCAAACGCACTGGCGGATTTTTATCCGCGCGGTAACAAACCGCGCGGATAAAAATTCAACCTTATTCATAGGCCACGAAGGTACAGGCGAATTTTTAGCCGCGCGGAAATAAAACCGCGACAGCGGATTTTTAACCGCGCGGTTTTTTATCCGCTGGTGCGCACACTTCCACAGGATTCAGTATGTTACATAAAATCCGCGCGGCAAAAAACCGCCTGTGCGTTCGTAGCCTAAGACAGATTACAACATTAACCAAAAATTATGACATGCAAAAAACAGACATACGTCCTGAATTCTCATTATTACAAATTCGCAGACCATGATCGATGGGCCGAGTTGAAAAATTACTCGATCCATTATCGCGCGGCACGGGCTCCGCTGGGGGTCGCCGCGAACGACCTGACGTTTTTGTTTAAGTTGCTGGTTTATTTGCTGTTCAGCATAGGCAAATTGTGATGGACTAGAGTCTTAATAAACTACTTAACCTATTGGGGTAGAAGAAAGCCTTTTTGCCAATCCGCAGCATGACGGACCATTTGTCGAATCTTTCCGTCACTTTTAATCGCTTTTGACATTTAAATGCGGGTAAAATGTATGAAGACGATCGACAAAAGTGACAGATAGATACGAGAAAGTCGAGAAATTTTCGTCATGTTACCACTGCAGGGTATTCATTCATCTCAGCCGAAAGTCGTCCAATATTCGACATAAACATAGGGGGTTATTAACGTATCGCCACGCTTGACAGGCGGGTTGGCGATCGACGAATACAAAAAACGAAACATTATCTAAGCTACCAAAAAAGCGGCTCCGTATTGGTCCTCAACCCTGAATAACGAAAGATAGAGAACCATTAAACTATTATGGTTACGGTATCTTCGCTGAGCCTCGTCAGATGAGCGCTGGAGCTAAGATTAATAATTATAATAACAAATCACACTCAGAGAGCCTCTTACTAGGAAAAACCTGTATCTAAGGTGCCCGAAACATATACTGAGACGAACACTACACACAGACCGGAAACAAACATCGATATTCATCAAAACAATGTTCGCCCCGCCGGGAATAGAACCCAGGTGCACACGCATCTTAGTCCACATCACTGCCAACTGAGCTACAGAGAGCTAAGAGAAGGGCACATTTAATGAAGCAAATATTTTACACAACACAGTGTTAACTAGCATACTGGCATTCATTGGCTATGCATATCTGAGTAGATGAGAGGTCAAGAAGCGTCGCAGGCGCAGGTGTCCTAAATACAGATAGCCCGACAGGTGATGCTCCGTCTATACTGACTGCCGAGCATTCGGAACATTCAATGTTCGTTGAACTTTGGAATTTAAATTCTAGATTCAAATTTATCCAGTGTTAACAGAGTCTAGTATGTAACTAATAATAAATTCTCAATGATAAGCAGTTTTATTAGTATTATGCAAGTGTTGTCATTGTAAACTTTTAAAGCAGAAACTGGCAGAATTGTGAATGGAAGATTGGTTATTACAGCCACAAACTGCAGTCGAGTTTTTTCAAACCTAGCATTATATAGTTAGCGGCCGCGCTCTAGTCACAAGCAGCGGCAGTCACCCGTTTTCCACCACTATGCCACTGATAAGTGGCCATCACTAGTGGCTCAATGTGAACCTACCTACCACAGTAGTGTCACAATAAAACCGATATTTTCTAAATTCTAATGAATCTTTAAATGTTATTTATTTACTCCTCAGTTTGTTTGCAAGCTTTCGGTGTGTCCCCATCATAGAACAACTTCGCCATTCACTGAATGGGATGGGATGCGCACGCGCAAACTATTCGCACGACTCGCCGTAGTGTTTATTATTAGATTGATTTAGGTTATACATTACATGCGATGTTTAATCTTTACCTTGCAAATAAATAACTGCAACAAGTTTTCGGATCTCAAAATTATGCATTTTGTTATATGCTAAGCCGATACTCTGTCGTAGATATGACAAAAACATTATTAAAAAGTGATTAAATCATTTAGAGTTTTTATGGTATTAATAAATTTACAGGTTCATTAGCAAAAAAACACAATATTACGTAATTTTGAAAATGCTAAGAATCTTGCTTTTTTAATATGTTTTTAAAAAGTTAACTAAAGAATCAACAACATTCCCACAAGCAATACAAGTGATTATAAATTACAAAAACATTGCGTAAGGCTCAAGTCAACGATCCTATCTCAAATGAAAGTAAATTTTTAAAGAAACCAACCATTTTTTTATTTTATTTGCAAAAATCAATACATGGCCGCGATAACTTTTGGAGATTGCAAAACTTTAAACCAGGCCTGTAATCAGCAGTGCCGCCTTTAGGGCGTTTCTTAATTCACGAAAAGTGAAGTTGATATATCGAAAGGTTGAATGAATTGTGCATTCAACGAGAAGCATTTTGAGGTTTTTAGGGTGCCGAGAATATGTTCATACGTGAACCTTATTGCATATCTTCAAAATAATTCATAAAATTTCAAATCTACATACTTGATAAGTATTTCACTGAAACTGCTTTTGAATTTTCGTTAAAATGTAGAAGGGCAGGTAGCAACTACACTATCTTTGCTTATTAAGGCAGGTAACTCTCGGTATGGCGCGAAGTTCAAATTGTTTTCGCGTTTTTTAATTATTCTGGCTAAATTATTAATTTTTAATAAAGTTTAAATTAATTTGCGTATGTAAAAAACCATCACCCACATTGTGATACAATTTGTTTGGAAGACTGACCTAACGATTTTGTGTCTTAGGACAACTTGATTTTTGGCCTTTAGCGCATCGCGGCGGGCGTCGTCGGTGCGGTGGCTGACTGACTAAATAGTAGTCACTGTAGCAAACAAAGTTATCTTTACCTCATCCTACTAACAGATACGAGACATCTTCACTTGTCTTCCGAAGTAGGCTTTCAATAAAACTTGGCTTCATACTTCTACACACCCACGAGCTGTGTTATAAAATTCGTTTTATTATTTCACACAGGCAGTAATAACATTAAAAAAGTAAAAGTGCAATCTGACCATTAGACACACACGACAACGGAATGCCTAATATAATATGCGTCCACGCATTTACATCGCTTTCTATCTAATGCTTAGTAGATGGCAGATTAAGTTGGTTTCTAGATGCGAAAAGTGCCTTTGGGCGTAGATTTCTTTGATGCTTTAGGCTGATTGGAGCAATCAATCATAGCTTTGTAACTATATCCGCATATAAAAAAAACAATTAGTTGTATTCAAAAATATTCGGCTTGTTGTGTCGGCAAACGATACCACCACCCTATCTCTTCCCTGGGTGTAGTTAAAGTCGACTAATGGAACATCCCTGATGAACTAGTCTAAAGAACATTCTCAAAATTTTAGAATATAAAAATAATAATAAACCTCTATCTAGGGTACCCGAAACACACACAGAGACGAACGATTACACCCAGACCGGAAACAAACATCGATATTCATCATATCAATATTCGCCCCGCCCGGGAATCGAATCCGGGTGCACACGCTTACTCCATCCACATCACTGCCAACTGAGCCACGGAGCAGTCAAAATATACGCTTGTAATGTTTGTAAATTGTAAGGCGGTAGACAGCAAGTTAGCCGTTCAGCTAGTTCGAAATTAGGCCACTGCGCCATGTATTCTATGGAGAAAAGAGTTCCTTATCTTGGTTATTTATTTTTATTTCTTCGTTAGACAGACCAATAAACTAGTCTAATCTTAATTAATCTAGTCTTACCTACAGCTCGTAGCAAGAATTCAACGAAGCTTAGCGATGAAAGTGGATGATATGAAGGACAAATCACATTTGATGCCTCAAACTGCAATCTGGGGAATCTATAGTTTTAGTTTTATGGCTGAAACTATTTCTACACAAGAATATTTCAACGTCGGTTGTTATTTTAATTTTAGAAGATATAATAATTATAACGCTTACATTTAAAGCCTAGGTAGAACTCGATTGTAAGAAGCCCCAAAAAATATTCTTTATATTTATAGATTATAGATAGATCATCTTATGAATGTTCGCCCCCGCGGGGAATCAAACCTAGATCACTCAATACACAGTAAACAGCTCTGCCAATTGAACCGCGGTTGTGATGAAGTGTAGAACTTGTAGTATATTTTTATGTTTTCTACACTAATATTTCAAAGGATTTTAGATTTGATTGTTAGTTTGAATCTATTAGGCTCCGAAATTATGGACCGATTTGAAAAATTATTTTACCATTAGAATCCAACATCACTGATGAACTTGAGCTACAAAATGAGTATTCTCATATATTTAGAATAATATCACATAGGCTAGTCGGTACATACGAATTTAGCCACAAAGTCTATCATTTGGACTCTGACAAACTCTGTTTATTGAATACTAGCTGATACGGCGAACTTCGTTACGCCGCAGAATTTAAGATACTACTTAACACTTGGCTCTATAGACTATGTTCTTTTGACTGCCCAGAATGGGCTTAGTAAAAATAACAAACAACAACAACAAACCACCTGTCAAAATATGTAAACAACAGAAAAATAATGCTCCTTGAGCTACATTATTCGAGTTTAAGTAAGGATCCCTAATTATTTTTAAAATCTAAAATAGCCTATGGCACTCGAGGATAGTGTAGCTTCCTACCATTGAAAGGATTTTTCAAATCGGTTTAGTATTTCCGGAGCCTATTCGTTACAAACAAACAAACAAATCTTTCCTCTTTGTTTTATTGGTATCGGTTATTTTGTTTGCAAAACAGGATCGCCGCCGCCTAGTTAACATGTTACAGGTACAGGGTTATTGGAGGGCAATAAATAATAATAAAACAGGGAGGGAGTTGCGTGACGCACGCTACTGTTCTTAGCGTGTGCGCGTGCGCATACCACGACTTACCTTAGCTATGGTATTTTACAAATGAGGAGAAAAATAATATTTTAGAAAAAAATCACACATGCCACATGCACCGTACGAATTCAATAAAATCAGAACTTAGATGATAATTCGGATAGACATGGATAAAACTTTTTGATGGACTGATATCAAAATATTAATACTTCCTTAAAAACTACTTTATCTGACGTTATGGCTTATTGTGACTTACTTCATTGGCAGTATAAATTGGTACACTATCAATAGTATCTTCGCCGCGCTTGGTAAGCTGGTCTTAAGATCCTTTATTATAAAATTTAATTCTTTATCTCAAGCAGTTTTGAATGTGCTTTTTCGGTCGGTCAGACAGCACAGCACGAAAATGTTCTATGCCCGTAATATCCATCTCGGTTTTAACTGTTTTATTAGGCTGCAGTCACTTTCTTTGATATGAGAAAGAAAGTGACAGATGCGACGGTTAGGTTTATTTTAAACCGAGATGGATGTTACGGGCCTTAGTGTATTATTTTTACCTACCTACAAAGTTATTGTTTTACTTTTCAAAAAAAAACAAAAATAGTATTTAAGTTTCCTGCAATAACCATACTAACAATGGAGACACTCACAGAATGAACTAACTATTGCAAACAATATACTGTGTCGACGATGTAAATCAAGTAGCGGGTCTGTTGTGGGACAACCGGAGATATGAGAGCCCCCGGGAACCGACTGGCAAAATGAAATTCTCTTATTTTATCCTCGACAGGTATACGCGTCTAAGTCCAAGCTAAAAGCAACAATCGAGAAACCTTTTTATATAATCAAACTATATTAGTTAGAAACAAAGAAACACCTATAAATTCCATTTAAAAAAACACTGAAAAACTTAAAATCACTTCTTTCCTTTACCCTTTTTCCCTTTCTTTGGTTTCGGGGGCTCTGGCTCGGGTTCGGGCTCCGGTGGCGGCGTCGGTGGCAGTTTCCTGTCCGGCCATATCCGCTTTATATAGTCTACCACCAACTTCAAATCAATATACTTTGCCTTCGGTGTCCTGAACGCTAGGAAAGTTTCCACCATACCGTCAATCAAATTCTCATCCAAATATATTTTTGAGCGTTTCAATGCGTACATAAGTTCAAAGTACGTTATGACGTCATATTTATCTTTCACTTGCTGCATCAGCCATAGTGCTATGTCAATTGACTTCTTCTTCTTCTTCTGCTTCTTTACTACGTAGTCAACTCTCTTCAATATCAGCAACCTCATATCCATGCCTGTCGGGATGTATTTAGCATACACTCCACCCCAAGTAATTACTGTATCCTTCCTAATGTCCATTGCCATGACTTCCTTGTGCTTTTCCAAAAATGGACCATTTACAATTACGTTGTCCATCAAAACATTTTTAACAACAACAGCTGTATCTTTCATCTTTTCAATGACTTTCACGGCATCGGCGGCAGTCAATGGATTAAAAGAAAGATCCAATGTAACTAAATTTTTCGCTCTATGTAAGATTCTGATTATATTTGTAATAGCTTGGCCGGTGAGTTTATTGTTGTTCAAGTCAAGATGAGTGAGATTAGGACATAACAAAAGAATCCGCCTTATGCCCATGCTGATTTTTACTCCCGCTAGGGAATTCCAAGCAAGATTAAGTTCCTTCAAGTTTACATTTTCGGAGAGTCGGTCCAATAAACTATAAGTTGGTAATGGTGAGAACAGATCATTCCATGATAGATCTAGGTGAGTAAATTTGTTGTGCGTCTCCAGAGCCTCAGACATAGCATCAGCCGTCTCCGCACCCAATTCGTTATAGCTTAGACCAAGCTCTTTTATATCAATACCTTGAAATATACCTTTTGCCAGGAGAGTACCACCTTCGTCTCCTAGTTGATTCCTATCGAGCACTAGTTTCCTCAGAGCTCTATTTATTACCAATCCTGCTAATATCCTCTTCAGACCTTCAGGGCCTATTCTGCAGCCAGTCAAGTTGAGTTCAGTCAAACATGAGTTTTCTGCTAACATTTCTCCTAAATGATAACATCCGTCTTGACTCAAGAAGTTGTCGGTTAAATTAAATACTTTTACTTCTCGATTGTATCGGAGAGCAAGTGACATAGCTCTAATGCCATACGGACTGACTCCGTAATACCTGAGATCTATCTCCGATGCCAATAGATTCCTGTGAAAAATTCTAACTGGACACTCTTTCATTTCTTTGCAAATTGCTAGGTAAAGATCTTGGCCGTCATCAGCGTACACGACAGGATCTTCTGGCTCAAGCAAAGCCTTTTCAATTCCTGGATCAGATATCGCTGGGTATTTGTAGTAGACATGGCGCAAAACACTGCTATCCGACTGTGCTATGTACTTGGTGCATATCTCTCCGCTGCCTGGGTCGTATAATCCTTCAGAGTACAGAATCCTCTTCGGATTGTCATCAGATAAATCGAAAATGAGAGACGACCATTCTGACCTTGGCGGATCTTCGGAAGATTCGACATATTGTGCCTCAAAAATTACTTCCGCTGGTTTCTCCTTAACTTCTTCGTCCTCGGAGGAAGACATGGCGTGTAATCAATCGATCATACTACGCAATCATAACATGAATTTCTAAAATATAAAAAATATATTTAAAAAGGTATAAATGAATCACGTTTGTTAACAACACACAAAGTAAACAAACAAACGAAACGATTTGATTGAAATCAAATGTATTTTTTTGACATATGACAAATTTGTCCAAGATGGTTGAATTAAGGTGCAAACATACTATTATCGGACGCGGCCATGATACTAGTATAGTATAGTAGCTACGCTCCTTGACGAGGCAAGCAAGCAAGCTAAATTCGCTCGCCTGCGCGGCGCTCAGCTGATAGGCTCTAGGTTTCATATAGTTATAGTCAAGACAGAGAATGAAAGTACACTGAGATGTGCCTAATCGGAGAAAAGTTGCGGACGTAAAAAAATTCATCGGTACATCAAAACTAAAGCACACCTCTAAATCGTAAATGAGCAATGAGATACATCAGTTCTGGGTCTGATTTGAAATATTGTAGAGCTATATACAGCATAGTTTAAAGTATCTTTAGTTCAACAAACACAAATCAGAAAACCTGTAAAACAATGATGCTAAAATATTTTATGACGGACAAGCTTACAAGATACGATTTACGACTGCGCTAATCAAGCGATAAATTCCCGATACTATTTAACATCTTCAACAAACTAACAAACTTTCCCACAAAGCTTTTACGACATATTAATTCATCAAGGAAATCGTTACATGATTGCAAAATAATAATATAGATGCCAAGAGCTATTATTGTTTCTATAGATAACAGCTTTTCTCCGGAGCTTTCGTCTTCTACACGCGAGGGCGGCAGCGAAAGTCTAGCCTTAGGCTGGCAGCTTTCAAGGCCAAGAGGCTCGTTTGAGATGCACCGAGACGGGTCAAAAGCTCTATCATAAAATCGCTGTTAGACCTTAGAGCTGAGGTTCCCAGACTTATTTTCTTATAGACCACTTTCAAACTTTATCTGGTTTCGGTAGAGCCGTTGCAACATCATTTTAAACCATAATCTGAAAACCTAGATCATCATCATTTCAGCCTAATTACATCGACTGCCGGACATAGGCGTCCCCCACAGAACGACCCTCATCCAGTGTATTCCCGCAGCCTTCACCAGGTCGTCCGACCATCTTATGATCATGGTTATTAGGATCATGGTCGTTACTCGAGAAATTTTCAGCCCCAGTGACCATTTGTTCTCCGAATTTCTTCCCTGCCCATTGCCACTTAAATTCTTTGTGCTATGTTGGTGACTTTAGTTCTTCTAGATACTTAGATAGATTATACTTTTTGTCACGGCAATTTAGTCACGGCAATTTAGTCACGGCAATTTAGTCCCGGAAAGTTCCTGTGGACCTCTGGGGGTTCTGGAGCACTTTGGGGACTACTGCCTTAGATAGAGAGGACCTCATATGCCCAACAGGTCTGTGTATCGACAATGTATCATGTCATGTTATAGTTTGACTGCTCCGTAGCTCAGTTGGCAGTGATGTGGACTGAGTACGCGTGTGCACCTGGGTTCGATTTCCTTTCGGCCCAACATTTCTTAAGATGAATATCGATGTTTGCTTCCGGTCTGGATGTAATGTTCGTCTCTGTATATGTTTCGGGCACCCTAGATACTGGTTCTTTCTAGTTAGGGGCTCTGAGTGTGATGCGTTTTTATTTTTATTTTATTTATTATAGTATGTCTTTTGTATCGACAATGACTCATACTTCGTTTTAGTTTGACAGGCTTTCCGTGTATATTTATTACCGAATAGATCAGTTATCTCTCTTCAAACTTCAGAACAGCTGGGCACAGGTACAAGTAGTTAACGGTAATGACCTTAAAAATGTCAGGAATTAATTAAATCTAACAAACGATCAATAGAATTCAATTAATTGATACAAAGTTATCAGTTTCGTTGCAATCTCCAAGATCGGCCTTCACAAACGGTAGCACTTTTGAAGCCGTATCAATTGTATCGGTATTTACTTTCGGAATTATTTTAATTGTATTTGCACTTGTTAAAAGTAACATAGGTTCACGCAGAGTGATTTTGTTGACAAATCTCATGAACTAGACATATTATAAAGATTTAGGGTTGTTTGTTATGGTAAATGTATGTTTAAATTCATAATAGCGTATAGACATCAATATCAATACATAGTGTAAAATAAAGTCGCTTTCCGCGTCTGTCCCTATGTATGCTTTAATCTTTAAAACTACCCAACGGATTTTGATGCGGTTTTTTTTAATAGATAGAGTGATTCAAGAGTAAGGTTTATAAGTATAACTAGTCGACCCGGCGAACTTCGTAACGCCTAACCTATTTCTACGTTGTGCATGTATTATACTTATAAAACTTCCTCTTGAATCACTCTATCTATTAAAAAAAACTTCATCAAAATCCGTTGCATAGTTTTGAAGATATAAGCATACATAGGGACAGACGCCAGAAGTGACTTTATTTTATACTATGTATTGATACATGCACAAAAAAGTAATAGGTTAGGCGTAACTTTAAAGTATTGTAAGGCAGTTCGAAGTTCGCCGGGTCAAATACTATCCAAAGAGCAAAGGTTTTATTAGATATCAGAAAGATGTACGGTGCGGTATAAAGAGGACAAAGATCGTATAATAATGTACATAGGAATATAGTGTCATGTTTAAAAAAAACACATATAGGTACCTATCTGAAAACTAGTTGACCCGGCGAACTTTGTACAGCCTTATCTATTACATACTATGTTGTCCATGTATTATACGTATAAACCTTCCTTTTGAATCACACTATCTACTAAAAAACGCATCAAAATCCGTTGCAAAGATTTAAGCTATATAGGGACAGACGCGGGAAGCGACTTTGTTTTATACTATGTATTGATTGATATTTGATGTAATATGTAAAATGGTTACTTATCTACACTACAAGACGGATACACCAGTCTAAATACGGACTCAACTTTTGTAATTAGCGGTTTCTAGGTCACTTCTTGGCCAAAGATAGCATCTAGGAACAAGTTCATGATATTTTTTCCCACTCGCTTATCGCATCTATGTAATTACACAGTTCAGCTAATGTAAGTACATTATAGCAGAACGGACTATTGTTTATTTTTATTATCTGTTGGTCGTGTTGGTCTTAGATCTATTCGTTTTTAGAAGGACATGATCTGAAGAAAAAAAAGGACTTAATCTAAGAACATAACTTATTTATTAACTTTTTTTATTTTTTTTGCGGGGCGAACATTTTGGTATGAACAATATCGATGTTTGTTTCCGGTCTGGGTGTAATGTTCGTCTCTGTATATGTATCGGGCACCCTTGATACAGGTTCTTTCTAGTTAGGGGCTCTGAGCGTGATGTGTTATTATTTAACAAGCACCGGAAGACGCTAAGTGAATAGGTACCTATAGGAAAATCCCAACAAGGTGAACATTTTAAATGTTTTCAAAGGAATATTCTATGCAGTGTTGATGAAATTTTCATGTTCATATTGCCATTAACTGAAAGCTTTGTAAGGGCTCAGATCTGTACATAAATCATGCAATATCGCTGCGCGCGCGGTGACATAAATCAGCCAATCACGGCCGCGCCTAGCGACAAGCGCTCTAAAACAGTTGTCGTTGTTGAGCTAGTGCACATTATCAACACTGTGTTAGAATTAGAATAGAATAGAAATACTCTTTATTGCAATCATAGAATCGACAGAGTTGCAATTTTCTTAAATTACTATATTGATTGCAATGTGCGGCCTTATCGCTAAAAGCGATTTCTTTCAGGCAACACATTGTTAAACAAAAACTGCTGGTAAATGTGCGGTGGGTTTCAGAGAATATACTAATTTAACATCTAGGTACGTTCCAAGCGAATCGAAAATTACAACAGCATTTCCATGAACACGATCAAGGAGAAGAAAGTAGGAAAGAAAAAAAAAAAACAGATTAAGAAGGAGGCTAAAAGAAGGGTCGCTAGAGGAAGTAAAGAAACTAGCTGAAAACAGATTTGTATGAAAATGGCTCTCCTAATCTAATGCTATGACAGTAAGTACTTAAAAAAACTGCTAGATGAACGAATTTAGCGGTCTAACGGGAGATCGTCTTAGGTATTTCTAGAACTTCTTGGAGTACCATTTAAGCCAAATAAATAGAATTCTAAACACTATGTTCAAATTTTAAAACATCTAAAGGATAAAGATAAAGAAAATGCTATTCCATTAATGTGTACTCACCTCATCAAATGTCTGTCTGTTCCAAGAGAAATGGAAAGCGAGCCTTGGTCATTGTTTTCTCCTACAAGATATTTCTAGGTATCAGTAAACAAAGGGAAATCGGACAAGTGTGCGCCGACCTTAACATTGTACTCAATATTGAACGTACCTACTTAACTGATTTGACTAGGAAAATTTAAGAGTAAATGCGGTAGGAACAGTTGGGATAGGCTACGGCGAAGAACGTTTACTGATCAGATCGGTGCCGTCCTCAAGAGACGCCGCGTAAAAAATCATGAAAACGACTTGCGTGTTTGCCAAGGGTTTGTATGACTGGAGAAGAAGCGAAATATGTATCAGAATATTCAGAATCGTAGCTGGTGGTAATAAATTGTCTCTGCCTACCCCGTTAGCCTATATTCCATCGAAGTAGGCAGAGACAATGACGACAGTATTTATTATTAACTGATTTTGGTTAAAACAAATACTTATGCATGTATTAAGAATTTACGTTGATTTAATAGAAACAAAAAAAAATTAGGTTGCATTTTTTGAGAAAAAAATTGTCTGGATTTTAGTTTTTTTTTTTTTCTTAAAAGTTGCGAACTGAAATTGCTGATTTTAATGACCAAAATTGCAACAAAAAAAGGATTGCACAAAATACAAAAATTATGCTAATGAGTCGGCTGTAGTTAACGGCTAATTTATGTCGAAGCGACATGTCGGAAACGGAAAAGGAAGAGTATGTCGGAACTTCCATTGGAGGCTGAGCGCGAACGTTCACAAGAATTCATGAATAAAAATACCGAACCAAAAACAAAATGGTGGCAATTAACGCTTGCCAAAGTATCGCTTCAGGGGCGGGAGAAAAAGGAAGCAGTTAATTTTAAAGCAATAAAGATTAAACTGAATGAAAATCTATTTTTAATTTAATACTTAATGTTTTATAATTTAGTCGTTAAATACTTTACAAATTACAATAAGATTATTCAATAAATTTAGAATGAAGGTCATCATGATCAACTTAAACAGAATTAATCCATAGAATTCAATATGTTTACCAGCCTCGAGTTAATTTAATCGAGTATCTAATTATTTGGTACAATCATCTAATCTTTTATAATAAGCAATAATTCTGACACAATTTTCATTCAAAATTCATATACCAAGGACCTGCTCCTACGCACACTTGCCGCTTTGATAGGAGCCAAATGTTTGATGGCAGTTAATTGGCACGTTTTAATTGATTGATTGACACATTGAAAAGACAGCTGGCGGGTTATGCAATGCGCATGTGAATTTTTTAAAGTTTCTTTTGTGGAAATTTTAGGAATGATTACATTACATGATGACTAGAACCAAGCGAGGTAATTTTATGAGGTGATGAGGTTTTATGATTAAGTTCCGGCGCACATCTGGCAAGGCGAAGCGAATATACCGAAAGGATAACAATTAAAACTTGTGGCTAAATTGTTTGGTAGGATTCTATTCTATTCTCGCCACGCCTCTCAACTTTGGTCGTTCTTTTCTCGTCTCGCCTCGCAAGTTTGGTCCCAAGATTCAAGACACAGTTTCAAGAGTAGATTGGTTTTACAAATCTCAAAGTTTCAACATTGGCAAAGCTAATAGAATTGTTGATGATGAAGCGAGAGGACAAAAATATCCAGTCATCCATAGTATGTTCTGTGCGAAACCTAGCATGGTCACAAACACGTCACAAAGCCCAACTTTCTATCATTAATGGACATTTCTTAAGGAAAGTTATTGATTTCAGTAATGCGAATTTGTGGTGGACGACCATTGGAATTGGAGCTCTTTGATTGATCGTCAGACGTCATTAAAGTTTAGTGCTAGTGCTACAGTGAGTGTATTATATTATTGACTTTCTTCTCGTTTGCTCTTAACGCGACAGATTATGATTGGAGTGAATTGCTAGCGTATAATAAATACTTCTAGTCAATTTTCTATAAGGTTTAAACGAAACAAAGCGACCGACAAAGGAAAAATCAAATAAAATGGCCAATATGAAGACGTGCTTCAAGGTAATGATACGAAGTCAGCAGAATCTTACAGATAATGTGCATAGAAATCTACGTCTCTGGTTCGACTACGGTCGTATTCCCGAACGTCAGAAGACCATATATGTATATAAGGTGGTTAAGTGCATTTTCTTCATGCGTAATTTAGTAAAACTATGATGCTTGATTCGGTTGCTTCCGTGAATGCGACAATAAGTGAAGATCTGCATGCGCATTATTCATTTGGGTGTACTGTAATTAAAAGATAAAGGCATTCAAAAAAGCAAGGGAAAATGTAAGTTTGAATAGAATGACACAAATAATCATATAAATTAAAAAAGAAATAGGACGTTTGAATCTCTAGCTACCAGAGCCAAAAAAGTTTAGTTTCATTATAATCTAGTGTCAAACCTCAAACCCAGCTATTGTATGAATGCAACGAAGCTCCAGGCCCGGGGCGGGAGGATTTCCCTCTCGTCGGCGACCACTTTCGCTAAATACTTGCGCTGATAATCTTATCAAGTTTGCCGCCCGTGCAGCACGACTCGCTTCGGGCAGTAGCACTAGTGAGGAGACTATTTCGATACGAGAAGCTACGAATTTATCGATAAATTTAATACTGAAACTTATTTTACGTATGTACCTACTTATTTGTTTGCGAGCAATCAATATATATAAAACTCTTCCGTTACTGACTGACTGACTGACTGACAGACAACGCAGAGCCGAAACTACTGGGCGTAGAGGGCTGAAAATTGGCATGTGGGTTCCTTGGGGAGTGTAGGCGAGCACTAAGAAGGGATTTCCTGAAATTCCCACGGGAACGGAAAAAACGGGATTTTTGTGTTTATGAGAAATCTGCGCGGGAAAAACAGCGGGGCAGCCTCTAGTACTTTTATAATTTAGATTAGGAGTTAGCAAAGTAGGTGAGGTGGACTGGAGTCCACGGGGGACTCGACTGGGGTCTAAGAAGGCATGAAAAAAGTTATCTGTCCAAGTTTTGGGAAAATGGTAGGAAGAATTGTATCTGTAGCGGAACAAGCAAAATTCTAAAGTGATCTATGAGAAAAACTCTGGGTAAGTATCTCAGGTGCTACTAGTAGATTAATCAGGTAATTAGAAAAATTTATTAATACCTGGTGGCAATAAATTAATAAAATGAACGTTTTTTTTTGTGTCATATTCCATTGATTATTTTGAAACTTAATTAGAATGTCAAATATATTTTTGAACATGCCAATAATATGACAAAAGGCAAATTATGGCATTGCGGTAATACTGAAAATGGCAAGGTATGCCAATAAATATAAAATAACACGTCCCATCCCTAACAACCAACCTTTACCATATCACAAACCACCCGTATTTTGGCTTCTATTTCATTTCATCACGTAAATATTCACCAAGGGCTTCTTATTATTACAATTCTTTCTTTTCTCACTTTTCTTTTCTTTCTCCTCCTATGGAAACGTTAAATACGATTGGGAACAGCTGAAGGACGGGCAGCAGCAAGTGTTTTTCGTTGAAATACTTGAAGAGCCACACTGCGATGCAATCGCCAGCTCGACTGCCAAGCCTGGCGATTATGGCAGCCTCTCACAATGTTTGTACTTGTGGCTATCTGTGGGGGAGATCTATGTCCAACAGTGGACTTCTTTTGGTCGTGTGTGATGATGATAAATATAAGTTAGGTACCTACCTACTTACTTATCTTTTATTTTTGAAAATGATAATTAAAAAAGTGACTATCGACTATCTATATACAATCGGTTATAAGGAAATTGCTTTTTTAGTGTAGAATTCGGCTGTCCCCATACATCTTGCGCTAAGACCTTTACAAATAAATCAAAGGGAGTTTTTCCATTAAAGTTACTCCCTTATAGTTGCCGTTATGTTAGATTAGTGTGATGACATGTATGGACTAATTACTTTGCCTGTCCAGAATGAGCAAATAATAAACTACCTAACAAGTAAAAAAGCCACAGACACTAAACAGAAGTCTCATACAAACTGTCTAAATCAATCCACGCAATTCCGCACAGTTATCCCTACGATTCTCCACATCTAATCCCGCGTCATACAAGCCATGCAAGCCATACAAAGTAAATCCTTCCCCTGTCGAGCCTCCATTAGCGTTGACGGCAGGATGTGTCAAAATGGCCGCGAGCTTCAGCTGCGCACGCGCCGCGCATTAGCTGCCCTTGTTAGGTAGGGTTTAGATCTAGGGATCACAGTTTTGTTTAATTTGACATAGCTGAAGTTTCCTTGAAGATCTTGTACTTATATATATTTTTTCTTTACTTGTATATTCCGCGTTTTGTACCTCGGGTTAAGTTAATTTTCTGAATCGCCTCCTTCCTTTTTTTTTGTAATGTATGAAATTGGGTAAAGATCTGTACCGTGGGCAGCGAGAGGCTTAGTAAGCAATTAAAATTCGATAATAATGACATCATTCCAAAACCCATTGCTACTTTTCTTAGGGATTTCCGTTGGGGTCATTGGGATCGCTATTAACGATGGTTGACATAAATTTAGTCAAGCCATTAATACCTATTAGTATATTGACAAACATCTGACTCTATCATCCATACTTAACTCTATATGTTTGTATGTAACGATTGCAACTATAAACTCTAGCTGAAAATTGGTGGTAGATAGCTTAGAACCACGAGATCGATATAGAATAGTTTTCATCACGAAAACCCCACGGGAACCGAAAATTGGAATTATGAGGTCCGAAGGTAAAATACACAGGCTAATTGTATCTAAAATAAAGTAAAAATTTGTACTTTGAGTGAGCATCAACCTTTAAAATGTAACTCAGTAAGCGCTAAGTAGCGCTGTCTAATCTGAGAGTCAGTGTGCTGCCGCTGAATCCAGCGTAATGAGGTAGACACGAGCTCAGTCCGCGTCAAGTTCAGGAGACAGTTTATTATTTGCTAAATGCTGATTCCTAATCCGTTTATATGGAATTTTCAATAAGAGCTTAATCGAGGTAGAGTGCGCGCCAGATAAGTCTGCGCGCCGTCAAAAGAAGTAATTTTATTAATATTACTAGTCGACCCGGCTTACTTCGTACCGCCTAACCTATTACTATTTCGTGCATGTATGTATTATACTTATAAACCTTCCTCTGGAATCACTCTATGTATTAAAAAAAACTGCATCAAAATCCATTGCATAGTTTTAAAAATGTAAGCATACATAGGGAAGCGACTTTGTTTTATACTATGTATGGATTACTCAAATCAAAATCAAATTCTTTATTCAATATAGGATACAAGATATCACATAATGAAAGTCAATTAGACTACATCTAATCTAATTGCTATTGCAGAATGAAAGAATTTAAAAACAACGTCAAATCAATCTGTTAATTGAGAGAAAAATGGATCGAACAGTAATGGAACATTTTGTATGAAAAATGAAATTTTTGTTTTTACCAAATTCCCCCTCAATTTTTCCACCTTTTAAACCTTCCCTGGACTACTACGAACATATTAAAACCAAAATCAGCTAAATCGGCCCGGCCGTTCCCGAGTTTTAGCGATACTAACGAACCACGATTCGTTTTTATATATTTAAACATAAACTCGGCCAAACGTGGGTCCAGCTCGATGAACTAACTGTGGCTACCTTGGACTCAGTCAATGAGCTGGTGCCTCTACCTATCCCAACGGGGAATATAGTCGTGAAATTATTATATCTAAGTTGAAAATAAAATAACCCAAAATGCGATTACAAATATCATTCATCATCATATTTTGAATCATTATGACGCCCACAGGGTCTTTCTAGACTTATTTTAATTCTTGAAACTTTTAAAATTCTACATAGAAACAATAAAATCTATGCCTAACATATTCTTGTGTTATGTACTTTAAACAGAATAGACAGACCCACACGTCCCCAAGTGGAGCAAGGTGAAATGGTAATTACAATCTTTGCAAATTGAATTGACTTCAATTTGATACCTAGATCTTATTTCTAAAGATACAAGGTTTAGTTTTCTAAGACTTTTTGTTAAACACCTGTCAAGGCGTGGGATTTGAGGTTGAAATAGAAAATCAGTCGTGATACAGATACTCTTGTCTGTCTATGTGTTTGCTTTTCACTACTAAAGAGGTAAAATAGTACGAATATCTGAAAATAATCAGATTTTGAAAAAACTAATATGATAAAGCACTGATTTTAACTCCAGTTATTAAATCATCATCATCATCATCATCTCTGCCCAAAGACGTCCACAATTGCTTGGTGTCGGTTATCTACTTCGACTATATATAAATGAATCGTGGTACGTTAGTCTCGCTAAAACTCCAGAGCAACCGGAATGTTCGTACAGTACAGTCCAGGGAAGGTTTAAAAGGTAAGAATATATTGAAAAATGGAGGAGAAGTTAGTAAAAACATGAAGTTAGAACATATCTAATGCATTAAATATGTGTCCTCGTCACAAATAACGTTCTAAACACTCGTATCTTATTGATATCCACAAAAAAACACGCCATACAGATACTGCAGTGAAACGTGATACCGTTCGTTTGGCATACCAACCGGTATTGTTAACCGACCTTGCTTTAAGGTTGTTCATAGTGTAGAATGTTATGTTAAAAACTAGATCATTATCAATGATCTGATTTCATTCATACTTAAAAGGGCTCCTTTTAGACTTTCGCTTTGTAATGGGCAAATAGGGCTCACTTGAATTAAGTATATATAATATACCTTTAACTGGTCCATTATGTTATAGGTAAGTTATTTATTTGTATATAATGAAAAAGCCTTGTTATGCAAAAAAAAGGTAAAAATTACGAATTTTAGTACTGTTTAAGTACTATAATTTCGTTAAAAGTTATTTTTTTTATGGTCAAAAACAAGATAAAACAAGCCCCTTGTCACGATGGTAATAAGCTGCCTCTGCCTAATCCTTTAAAGAACTTATTCGTGAGATTATGTATATCATTGCAGCATATATTGTCTCCACTGCTGGACGCAGACCTCCCCCAGAGATACAAGAGAGACTACAAGGTCAATTTCTGAGGGGGGGGGGGGTCCAGTACCTTTGTTAAGCCTTTGAAGAATATAGAGGTGAGAAAAAAAAAACGTTTGAGCGACTACGTAATAAGAAGTAGATCGATGCGTAGCTTATATATATACAACACATAAATTATATATAAGGTAGGTACCTACAATGATGAGGGTATATTAATAAAAGGGGGAAACCAAGCCCACAATCGGATCGCAGCTGCAAAAATAATAATCGAGATAACGAAAGGATCGAATAAAAGATCGAATAAATGATCACTCGTGTAATTGCCGGCTTTGTGGGTAGCTTAGAGTTGTGGGCATTTTTCAATAAGAGCTCATGACAGCTACCATAGGCCGCAATTACAAAGATTCTGATAGCAGGAACGAAACGATTCAATCGATGAATTATGAAAAACGATTTAAAAAATAAGAAAACAAGGTCTTGGAATAAGTTATTTCAATACAGTAAGGCCTATTGCACACAATGCTGAGCTTGCTTGCCCGTTATGATATGACTAAAAAGTTCGCGCAGTGTCTTATTGATAAGCAAAATAAAAATTAAACCCTGAATGAAACCTTTTTTTTTCTAAATAAAATAGATTTCATGGTTTCCTTCATTTATAGTTTACCTATCCAGTTTATTAGAAAGATTGATTTTATCCCTATACTCTCTTACCATCGTTGCATGCATGCATCGGTGTGATGTTTACAGATTGTAGTCGGTTCAATTCCCAAGTGTGGTAAGCGAGTTTTTGAAAATATTTGAAGGAGCAGTCTTTCTTTTCAAAAATAAAGAAATGTTTTCTTCTCTTCATGGAGCTTAACAAAACTCCATTCCGTACACTTTTTACTCTTTTCACACCCCGATCCCTTTTTATCGTTTCCATGCATGCAGAGTCGACGATTTAAACTCCAAAACAAATAAATATCCGATTGTAAACTCATTCATAACTTTAATATAAAAAGTAACATAACAATAAAGCGAAAGATGACGAGCCAAGATAGCTTTATCAAAAAATTCACCAGTATCAAATAACACAAGTTTATTGTTCGATCACTATCGAGATAAAAATGTTTATGATCACCGAAAGTAAAAGTGACTTTGGAAAGAATAACACAAAACTTATCATAAACTTATAACAAAGAGAAAAAAATTACAATCTTTTGCTGCTTTCAGTACGATTTGACACATATATTCAGATTTCAGAAAAAATAGAGGTCTCTGACTCTTTCAAACATCTTATAAGATTCTTATTTAATAAACAATATACCTAGCAAAACTATCGAAAGGGCATCTACGAATTAGATTCGTCCCTTCGCACGCGTCTCCAGATAATGAGAAACATCTTAAAACTCGCATTTATGCCAAAATAAAACTTAAAACAAGCAGTAATATCAATAATGCAAAACAATAATAACACAGTACAATTACCTTACGAACACTTACACAGAGGAAAATGGTAGGTCTTATCGCTAAAAGTAATTTCTTACAGGAATAACTAAAATAAAATAATGTTGTAAGTACATACGTAAATTAAAGCAAAAGCTTATAGAATCCCTAGAGAAAGTACCACTACGTTTCGTTACATCCAAGTTTATGAAACCAACATTCTGTATGAAAGTTAGGGCTAATAAATAAAGTGAAATTGAAGTGAAATTTCCACCGTCCAAAACGCGGCAGTCAATAAATTAGTTAACAGTATCAATGCTCAGAGTATAACAAATGATCCTCTGGAGCCGTTTGGCCTCTTGTCTCTCGCAAACCGCTGGGTATGAAATTATTAGGTGCTTTCACTAGCTTTGCTTTATTGCCTTGTTGAGTACGGCTTAAGTTATGAGAAGAGAGCTAGGGTCCATAATATACTCGTAAGTTATAGGTATATTGTATTGTATGTGTTACTAGTCGACCCGGCGAACTTCGTACCGCCTAAACTATTACTTTTTTGTGCATGTATTATACTTATAAACCTTCCTCTTGAATCACTCTATCTATTAAAAAAGACCGCATCAAAATCCGTTGCATAGTTTTGAAGATTTAAGCATACATAGGGACAGACGCGGAAAGCGACTTCATTTTATACTATGTATTGATTGTATTTATGTCTTAATTAACACTTTTTGTGACCTAGAAGAAATCACACTAGGCAATAAGGCCACCCTAATTAAAATCAGATTAAAATCAAAATAGTAGTATAATCTACAGCTTAAACTATAAAAAAAACAACGTGTTTTTTTAACTTATAGTCGTAGACTGAAAACGGAAATTTGTAATAGCCTGGAAGAAATCTTTTAGCGCTTAAGCCTCCCATTATTGTCTTTCTATCATACATACTAGAGGCTGCCCCGAGGTTTTACTCGCGCAGATTTCTCATAAACACAAAAATCTTTTTTTTTCCTGTTCACCTACACTCCCTAAAGAACCTTCATGCAAAATTTCAGCCCGCTACGCCCAGTAGTTTCGGCTCTGCGTTGTCTGTCAGTCAGTCGGTCAGTCAGTCAGTCAGTCAGTAACAGAAGAGTTTGATATATATTGCTGTGAAATTTATATGTATTAGCAATATTGTATTGAACAAGTAATAAATAACGCGTGTTTAGCTCCAAATTCTCTTTCTCTCTCTTTCAATTTTCTTTCTCTCTTAACTTAAGCCGCAGCAACAAAGTGATAGCGTCTTTTGAGTTAATTAAATATATGAGATTTATTATGCGAACATTGCCGGCATGCCAGACAAATAGTTTCCGTGATTTTAATATAATAAGAATATGACTAACGCTGGTTTATACAGGAAAAATATGACATAGGTACTAACCCTGTTATTCATAAAAAGTTAAAGAGCATTTTAGTTATTTGACGAATGTCAATTTAGACTGGATGTCACGTATTTACCATACAACAAACCAGAGAAGTAGAACTCCAGTAAAGCTACTTAAATCCTACTGTATCTTTATGAATAATACGGTAAGAATTAAATTCAAACAATCGTACTAAGGGATAAGTCTCCCGAACAAATCTTGTATCAATAATCACACTATAAATTATAAAGGCAAAAGTTTGTGTGTATATTTGTTACTTCTTCACGTCTAAACCGCTGGATCGATTTTAATGAAATTTGGTATGGAGCTAGCTGATTCCCTGGATTTACACATAGGCTACCTACTTTTTTAATGCGATAATAAATCGCGGGTATATCATATTAACCTGACTGCTTCAGAAGATGGGTAACTTTTTTCACTTAAAACTACTTACACTTACTGTTTGCCACTTAAGATACGCCATTTGTTCATGATGCCAAGTTGCTTACCTGTAAACAAATTAAAAGTAATTTAAATTACAAATAAGATGTGCCAATAATGACCCGTCTGTGGCTCATTAGATTCATAGTGTGTTGTGTAAAGTATGTGCTATTTTGTATATGGGTGGGTAATTTGATTTCATAGAGCCACAGTAAGTCATTCAACGAGGGGGAGGCCAATATCCAACAGAGGACTTCTTTCGGATTCCATGGATCGAATGGCTTAGGTTTGTTCCCCGTCCGACTGTCATACCACAGTATAATGAACAGTACTACATACAGTATCGGCACTCCCTGCCTTCTCTCAGAAAGTGCGGCTCCGTGCTTAGTTACCTCTCAGTACAAATAGCACGTCTTTTCTCTCACATAGGCCTGATAGCGTTTCAACGCGTGCACGTACACGAGTTTCGGCTGTGCGCGAAGCAACGCGCTTTTTTCCACGAAGTGTCCGAGGTGTGGTCATATAGACTGCGTCAGTCAATAACAATACTGATGGACTCCGACTCTCGGTATCTTGATTGAAGATCGCACGTACTAACCGTTTATTTTTAAATACGCACAAAAACATATCCTAAGAAGGATCTCTTAAACCGTTACAATTTTGACATCTTTGAGTACCAAATAGGCAAAACTTTCGTACGACGTGCTGTACAGTACAAGTAGTTTTAATAAGTTTAAGTTACTGTCCATCATTCGGATAGGTACAGTAAGCATCATAGAAACAACCTAAATTCGTATGATATAAAGAATAATAATAATAACGCATTAGACTCAGAGCCCCTAACTAGGAAGAACCTGTATCTAGGGTGCCCGAAACATATACAGAGTCGAACCCACCCAGACTGGAAACAAACATCGATATTCATCATAACGATGTTCGCCCCGCCGGGAATCGAACCAGGTTCACACTCTTCTTCATAGAGTAACTTTGTCGCTTCTCAGTCCACATCACTGCCAACTGAGCAGTCAAAGATAGTTCAACTAAAGCAGCTAGGTTGAAGTGCGGCGTTCAGTACCCAGTTTTTGCCGTTTCTCGTTTTTGCACGTCTCTCACTCACAAATACAATCTTTAAGATCAGTTGCTATTTTGCGACAGTGACAAATAATGTCGTTAGCAGTATTAAGGTGCCGTTTAATAGCTCTATTATTATCTTTTGTGTGGGTACATCCTACCACTCAGAGCCCCTAACTAGGAAGAAACTGTATCTATGGTACCCGAAATACACACAGAGACGAACATTACACCCAGACCGGAAACAAACAAGGATATTCATCATATCAGTTTTCCCCCCGCCCGGGAACCAAACCCAGTTGCACACGCACCCATTTTGCTCTTTGCAAAAGTGACATAACATTAAGTGTGTGGAGACGTCTCCAGGAGACTATTTTCGTAAGACACGGAAAACTTTTGTTTGCCTGAGCCGCTTGGTGGGCACCCTGAACTATCTCGCCTCTCGCAGATCCAAATAAGGTATCAATAGCCTAACCCCTCGGTTCAAGTCATTTGTTGACCGAAAGGGTTAATTGACTATTAATAAGTGAAATATTGTCTTTTGACTTGTGTTTTTCGTTCTTTTGTTGTGTGTCACTGTTTGGCAAAAAAGCTTTCTTTCTTTCTTTATATACAACCTTCATCGCCAATTGTTGAGTAAATTTTATTCCGTATGCCTGAATCTAGTTGCTAAAGCTAGTTGCAATATCATGATGATCTAATTTCGATTCACATTCAGAAGATTCGGCGTATGGCCCAAGTGTACATCTTACTAGGGTCGGCAAAAATTACAAAAAGATAACAATTTAAAATAAACATTTAAATCATTTCGAAATCGTATGGCTTTGTACAGTATTTAAAATACAATATAAAAATATATTTGAACGATATAACTTAGACTTTTTTCCTGTAAGAGAAAAATATAAGATAAACGTCCCTGTCTGATTATGTTCTACGTTTAATTGTCCGGAACTTTATGAAACAGTGGCCTAAGTTAAAAACAGTTTTTGCGCTGCCGTTTGTTAATAATAAACAAAAATATAAATTGTTATCCTATTCAAGTGTTAACGACCCGACGGATTGACGTGTTAACCCAACTAGCAACGAAGGTCGTATAAGATTTACTCTTTCGACTATAGATCGTAAGACACTTGTATAAACGATCCTAAAATGTTAAAAAGCTGTATAAAAGCGGCTATCTGGATTATTTTGCATTCAACGCTTTTTGGCTCTATAAACATGTCTAGTAAACGTTTATACGATGAAATCATATCGCATTTACTCGATTGTTGTATAAATGTATCTCTTGATCGCCATTATACAACAATAAGTCGTAAGACAGCTCTTTAAAAGCAACTGAATTGCTAATTTGTCGTCAAACTAGCTATTATAGCACAATCTATCGACATTTAATTTTAACAGCATAATTGTGGAGTAAACGCGGTTCATACGATAAAACAGCATCTTAGTTACTTTAACAGCACTTTATGTCGTATGATAACTCTATGGAATGCTTTTATTCGACTTAACTAATTAGGTTGAGTAAAAGCTTTCAAATTATTCTTTTACAACCTTTTCGGTCTCTAAAGGTTATTTGAAACCCATTTTACATCGATATAGTGGTATAAATGCTTTTTGAAATCTTTTACAGCACTATCTGCCATTTTGTTACATGATACCAAAATAAACAACGTAATTTGCTTTTTTTATTCGCAAAATGGATTATAATCGATGGAAAAGGATTGAAAGAAGTGGAGGATTCCGACGTAAAGTAAATAAGATGTATACACGATTGAAACAGTCAAGATCTTCATTGGCTATAACCACGAGTCAAGAGCGTTTAATTGATAGGCGTGAGGGTTCCGTAGCGTATAATAATTACTAAGTACTACTATTAGGTACTATTAGGTATTCTGTAACAACGGCCATATAGACAACCGTTTGCAATTTATTGAATTTGCCAGTATCTTATACTTATTGTGTTTGGTTTTATAATTTTATAAGTTAGTTGGTAGGTACCCAAAGAATTTGACTCAACTATTATTATTATTTTTTTATAATAAAGAGATACTTAAGTAAGTACTTACAATTTTGTTTTGTATTAAGTGATCCTACTTGCAATAACATTCGTCGCTTGGATAGTGATAATAAATTGAATATCTAGACTAACAAACCACGATTCATTTTTAAATATTGGTAGATAGTAGGTAGTAGAAGTAGATAGTAGATTTTGCACTAAGGAACCCTAAACTATCTGTAATGGCGTCCCTAGAAGTCGTAAGATGGAAATCTCATTTCAATCTTTCGACTAACAGCTGAGAGAATGCTCTGTGATGATAAATGAGTTGCTATTATTTGCTATTGATGGCGAATTTATTTTAAATGTTAAATTAACAATATTTTTTATTCATTATTTACATAGAAATCTTGGGGCCCATTGAAATATTAACTACAATGCTAGGTATATAGACGGAAAAATTAATTCCGCACATGAAAGTAAGACCCTACGACCTAACTTTAACAGGTAACTAATTACCTGTCATCATTTGGCTTGATGGCTTAAAAACGTAATGGTTAATACGATGGCAAAATATACTTATATTTATTAGGTTTGACACTTCAACTGACATAAATTACACGTATAAAATAAAAAGTCTATAAGTGCTGCTTGGGTGCAGTTACACGATAAAAAAGTCGAGTGATTGCAACCAAATTGCTTTATTACTATAAATAAGTCGAATAAAAGCGGTTCTACCGACTTGGAAAAAGCAGATGTGTCGAATAATGGCATTCTGATGGCCATTATGGTACTAAGTAGCATTCTAGTTGCGATTACTCGATATTTATTCGACTAAATGGCTACTCATACGATAATCTTACGATATTTACTGGATCTAAAGCTGAGAGAAGTGCGCCCAAATCGCGTTGAGAGAACGTGCACAGAGCATTTACACGACTTTTTAAAGATCCTTCTTACGACCAATAGCTGAAAGAGAAACGTGCTGCTGACTTTTTTACGACACGATTTGCTGGTTGGGAAGTTAACTGGCTGAAATATAGCAGTGAAATAAATGTTACAGATATTATTAGAGAGAGAGAGCATCTTCCTTGTTCTGTGGATATTATTATACGTGTAGATTACAAATTACAAAATTACGTGTATTTTTTTATAGTTTCCCAACTACCATGTTATTAAAATTCCTAGATTGAGATTAAGGAAAATAGAAATAACAACAGACCGAAATATATAATGAAAAAATTTAATTTTACAAAGCACAAAATACTGAATATTTTGGAAATAATAAAACTTGCGAATACTCGTGGAAACTGCGTGTCAGGACTCTTACGGCTTGGCTTTACCACGATAAAAGAAGTTTTTAAAATTTTCTCGCACTATAATTTTCTTTTTTAAATTTCACAGTCACTTCAAATGAAATTATTATTAAAGAATGTTACGCGAAGTAGTTGCATCATGCCAAGCAGACGCCACTTTCGTCGGTCGACCGGCGAAATGTCGGGTCGCGCGTGCCTTCCGCGCTGCGCCCGCGCAACGTTCTATTCCCCTAGTTGTCTAAGCGATAACAAAACGATATGGGAGCGCTATTGAATACCAATAATTCTGTAGACAGTGACTTCGGAGGATCAGATACTTAAAATTCTTGGCAAGGGCGAAAAACGATGAATACGATATTTATTTCGGTCTGGGCGAGTGTTGGCAGAGTGGTAAGTTTAGATGAACCACTTCGATGTACAGTGACGTATATAGTCTATACAGAGTTAGGGTGCATCTACGTATAAAGCTGGTAACAAGCGCTAGTTGGCGCTGGTTCGAAAAATGTATAGAAAATACCTGCGCTGACCTTCGCGCTGGTGGTAAATGTATAAAACGCAATCGAACCATAAAATCAACAGATTTTTTGAAGTACTCAAAAGTATTTTACCATAAATTTCATACCATTAAATTCATCTAGATTTCTATCAAGTTTGTGTTTAAAAATTATGCATATTAAGTTTAATTTTATTCGTGAACATGCCATGATGATGTGTACACGTACATAATGCTACACTTACTTACTTGTATTGTCAAAATCTTGAAATCAAGTTTAAGTTCTTATACACTAATTCCGTGTTATTTATAAAGATACAGTAGGTTTTAAGTAGCTTTACTACAGGTCTGCTTCTCTGGTTTATTGTATGGTAAATACGTGAATCCAGTCTAAATTGACATACGTCAAATAACTAAAATGCTCTGTAACCTTTTATGAATAACAGGGTACGACGATACGATACAGCATCGTAACAATATCGCATCCAAAAGGGAATAGAACCAAAATATCTGTGTGAACGTGGCATTACAGAGTCGGCCACGCGGTTAGTTAGTTTAGGTAACACAGATTTACTGCTAAAGCCTCTAGGTGAGGAAGGGTGATGACGTTATATTCATAACTATAGTAATGCGATACTTTAATAGACTGCTATCATCTTAGACGAAAAACGTTTACTGCTGGACATAAGACTGACTGGACATTTGACTGCTCCGTGGCTAAGTTGGCAGTGATGTGGACTGAGTAAGCGTGTGCACCCGGGTTCGATTCCCGGGCGGGGCGAATATTTATATGATGAATATCAATGTTTGTTTCCGGTCTGGGTGTGATGTTCGTCTCTGTGTGTGTTTCGGGCACCCTAGATACAGGTTCTTCCTATAGTTAGCGGCTCTGAGTGTGATGTGTTATTATTATTATTATTATTATAAGCCTTGCTTACAAATCGTTCTAAGCGACCCTAATCCAGTGTTATCCCTCAACCTTCACCCGGTAGTATTGACTGACTTGTGGTGGTCTGCCTACTTTTTGCCACTCGAGAACTTTTCGGCCCCAGCGAACATCTGTTCTTCAAGCTAGGGCACTTAGCCCATTGACACTTGGGTTTTGAAGTTATGCGAACGATGTCGGTAACTTAAGTTCTTCTACGGATCTCACCAAAACTCTCTTTCAATATTCTCCCGTAACCTTTACCAGAACATTTTATACAGAGTGTGTTCGGTTCGTCCCCGCTGGGAATCAAACGCGAACATCCGATGTCACCGTCAACATCTCTGCCAACTGAACCATCAAGATTGATCATTATAAGTAGATAGAATCATGGGTTTGTATTATAAAAGCGAACTATGGGATAAAGAACCATAACTCTCTGCAGTTTCCCTATAAGAAAATTTATAGGAATTCATGCTGCTCACTTTCATAAATTTATGCAATTTAATCATAAAAGCCTTTTACTATCTAAGGCCCAGCGCTCATTTGGCGAGGCACAGCGCAGTTATTGACAGTTCTCTAACTTCCATGAGAAAGGGTACCTAGGGTTGGGAACAAACGCGTGCCGTTACTTATAACTTACGAGCTTTCCCGGCTTACTTTGTTACGCCATAGAATATAAGATAAGTAGTACAAAATATTTGGCTCTATAGACTATGTTCTTTTGAGTGCCCAGAATGGCCGAATAAAAAACAAACAACAACAACAACAAACCACCTGTCAAAATATGTAAACAACGGAAAAAATATTGCACCTCGGGTTACATTATGAGCTACAAAATGAGTATTCTTATATATTTAGAATAATATCACATAGGCTAGTCGGTACATACGAATTTAGCCACAAAGTCTATCATTTGGACTCTGACAAACTCTGTTTATTGAATACTAGCTGATACGGCGAACTTCGTTACGCCACAGAATTTAAGATACTACTTAACACTTGGCTCTATAGACTATGTTCTTTTGACTGCCCAGAATGGGCTTAGTAAAAATAACAAACAACAACAACAAACCACCTGTCAAAATATGTAAACAACAGAAAAAAAATGCTCCTTGAGCTACATTATTCGAGTTTAAGTAAGGATCCCTAATTATTTTTAAAATCTAATATAGCCTTTGACACTCGGGGCTAATGTAGCTTCCTACCAGTGAAAGAATTTTTCAAATCGGTTCACTATTTCCGGAGCCTATTCGTTACAAACAAACAAATCTTTCCTCTTTATAATATTGGTATAAAAGTACCTTTGAATATTTTTCTATCAAAAACCTGTCTTTAAACACTGTGCCATATACATAATTTAGAGAAGAGTTGAAATGGTTATCCTCCATATGTCTGACGTTCACAATCAGTGTTTGGAGGCTACTCGGTCGAGTATGATACTCGGTCAAGTCGTTCCCGAGTACTGATTATCTTGGCTCGAGCCGTTTTGTTCTCCGTCGAGCGTATGCTTCACTGTCTTGAATTCATAACTCAACGTATCAATTTTGAGACAAGAATGATTTCAAGTTTCACTTTGATGCTTTGAAGTGCGAGTTTAAGCTGCGACTCGACTGTGAACGGCCTAAGTATCTTCGCCTCGCCTAGATGTAAGTTGGGCCTTTTACTATCTAAAGAGTTGACAATTCAATAGGTATATCTGGGAGCCATGGTCAGAGTTGGTTTTGTCGGGAGCCACTTTCACTGAGTATTGCTCCTTGAATTATTTTTCATAAGTCGCTAGATATAGCTCCTTCTTTATCATTTTATCTAGTTGCATTTGCCGATTTCTGCTGTAAAATTTGGTACAATTCTATAAACTACGTTAATTTGCATGAGAACTGTTGTTATAAATAGGTATGCAAGTGTACGTTCAAAAGTTATATTTTTTTGCTTTTTTGTTGGTAAGATAAACGCCTTCATGTCTGAGAGTAACATTATTTTATATGAATAGAATATGAAACTATTTCGCTTAATACCAGTTTGTGGGTAATGCATTATTGGCTTTAAAAAAATAAACAATGTGTTCATCCCTTAATACAATGGTATTTAAATTTGACAATTGCACTAATTCCACAAAAAAACACAATAAATATCTGATAACAAAAAGGTATTACAAAGTGTTAGTTATAACTCAATTATATTAAGTTACAATTCGCTAGAGCTAGCACCTAATTAGTGCGATGGAAGCACTAGAACTGAATGCGCCCAACCCTTTGCAGCAATGCATCGCCATTTCTGCTCATTAGCAACATAAATCTAAACTACCGTTCGGACAAACGCTTTCACCGATGGTTTGATTCCGGTATCGATAATAGCTTATTACTTTACTATACTTACCTTATAAAAGCTTTCAGCAATTTTCTGATGTTTCTAATAATTATAAAAGGTAACTTAGGTATATAACTTTGCATTTTTAGCTTCTATACTAGGTAGTTTCATGGTATTTTTATAGATACTAATCCCGAGTACCTAATTATGGCGCACTCGCATAAAATAATAATAATAACGCATTACAATCAGATTCCTTAATACCTAATTAAAATATACCTTGTATCCAGGAGGTGCAGATAAGTTAATGAAACATCTTTCTTCACAAAATAATCTAGAAACCAACACCCTGTATACAGGTGTACATCTTTATCCACAAAATAATCTAGAAACAAACACCCTGTATACAGCTGCAAGTGCGCATGCGCGTGGCGTGACGTAACGACGCACGTCTGACGACGCTGATTATTTTTGGCGCGTCTCCGCCGGTCGTTCACCCCGCGGCGCGCGTGACGGGTGAAAGTGGGCGCCACGCAGGCTGCGCCCGCGCATTGATAACACGCTGCACCCTGCCATAGTACTGCATAAAGTATGCGTACTCCCTGCCTCACTCAGCAAGTGCGGCCCCGCCGCTCTCGGTTACCTTTCAGTTACCGCTCAGTACAAATAGCACGTCTTATTTCACTCACACAAGCGTGATACGCGTGCACGTACACGAGTTTCGGCTGTGCGCGAAGCGGTGCGCTTTTTTCTATGAAGTGCCCGAGGTGTGACCCTGCGCTAGTGTAGGATCCAAGGTCATTTGTTTATTCTTATAGTCGATATAGGAACTGCTAAGAATCTGCGTTGTATAGTGAGATATTTCCCCAATGTATTGTTTCGCCTTAGAACCTTTTTATAAGGGTAATGCTTCACGCGCGTCCAGCCCGGTGGCGCAGATTCGAATCCTAGCTGGTTCTGAAATTCTTCAGTGTATTAGCAGGTCTACTTCTCTGGCTTGTTGTATGACAAAAACGTGACATCCAGTCTGAATTGACATACTTCAAATAACTAAAATGCTCTTAACTTTTTATGAATAACAGGGTAAGGCTTTAAATTAAATGGCACAAAGGTTACTTAGCAGAAATAAAGGCTTTTATGGTATCAACTAAGACGTTATTTACCAATAACATTCAAATTTCTAAAATTACCAAAATAAAAACAAAAGAACTCATGTCAAACACTTTCATGCAATGCACATACCATTAGGACAATGGGAGAGAGCGTTTCCGATTCGATTCACTCGCACGCTCGCATGATCGATTACTAACAGAATCGAGTAGTGAAACCGAGTTATTCGATTTGGCGAGATAACGTTGGATGCGAGTGCGTGCGTGGTCAAGATTAAAATCTACAGTATATTATAAATTAGAAAAAAATATGTTCAAATAAGTAAAAAAAGTTACTAAATTACCAGCTTTTTCTTTATATAAATCGTGTTTACTAATTTATGGCATACAGCATTTGTCCGCGGCTTCGATCGCGTTAAGAAGTATTATTATTAATTAATACAAATGTTCACCCCCTTTTTTATCCCATTAGGGGTGGAATTTATCGAAATCCTTTCTCAGGGGATGCCTACGTCATAGAAGCTTTATAAGTCTCAGCCCGATCAGTTTAAAAATGAAAAAGTTTCATACAAATTTCATCACCTATTTTATGCCCTTGGGGGTAGAATTGATCAAAATCCTTTCTTAGCGGATGCCTACGTCATAACATCTACCTGCATGACAATTTTCATCCTGATCCGTCCAGTGGTTTGGGCTGTGCGTTGATAGAGATCACCTTTGAGTTTTATATATTTTAAAAGATAGACTAGCTGACCATGAGAACTTCGTACCGCACTAAAATTATCAGTATTTCTCTGATTAATTATGCATGTATTATATTAACGTAGAAACCATCCGTTTGAATCACTTTATTTTATTGGAAAAACCGCATGAAAATCCGTTGCGTAGTTTTAATGATCTAAGCATACATACAGTAAGACAACTAAAAGCGACTTTGTTTTATAATAAGAAGTGTTAGAGATACATTTAATAAATATATTTACTACATAACAATAAATAAAAAAAACTCTGTAAGTTACAATTCAAACATTTAAGGTGTTTTAGAGTACAAAGCGTTTTTTTTTTTTACTAAATATAGTAAAGTACTAATTTTACTAAAATAAACATTTAAAAAAGAATTACAGTTATGTAATTAAATTTATTTTAAAAACAACTAGTTCTCAATTTAAACACAACAAGCCAAACAAAAATATGCCTCTAATCAACCACGTGTGTGTAAAACGATAAACAATTCTTATGCCAATCGTAGCAACACAATTACAACATTTACAACACAATACAAAACTAATTCAATTTAGAAAGTATTACACCATTTCCCTACGATTCTTACGTAACACACATGTAAGGAAACATTTCACGCTGACAAAGGGCCCGTTACGCGATTCCTATAAATAATCATTGAATAATACACGACACAGTTCTAAATGCGTATCAATCAATCACACTGTCAATCAGTAAATCCAATTTCAATTGTATAGGTCACCGGCCCTTTCTTAGGCCGGCGAAATTATTTTAGTTTTTGACGCACGGAACGCTCTAATGTTTCGCAGAATTTACCAACGGTTCTATCTAATCAAGCTTACTATCTGTGTAAAGTTTTCAAATTTTTCACAATGTTATCTATTGAGATAGATAGCTGTCTTTTTCGTACAATTTACTAAAGATAGCCTTTTGTTTTAAATTTATTTGTACTTACTAACAAGATATCTATCTCGATAGATAGTATATTGAAAACTGAATGCTCTAAGGCTCGCACCCACTAAAACCCACCGGCGGCGGCGGACTTGGCACTTTTGGGAAGAACAACGGGAACCACACATTATAGCGTCTGAAGTCCTTTCCACGCTCAGCTGCTATTAGCTTCGTGCTCGGGGAGGGCATATTGTTTTTAATTAATTTAAGGAACCAGTTAATACTTATTTCATATACTTATTGAATTTATGCGTTTTAAATTTAATATTTTGATTTCGAACAATGTTATATGTCTGATAATAATCTTGAAAGCGATTCCGTATAATTAAACCAACCAACGATTTTACTTTCGTTTTTTGTCGAGTTCAACGTCTTTCTTTTTCACAAAAAAACAAAAACAAAGATATACTTGATAATGTAAAATATAATCAATCATAATTAAAGCAACGAATAAAAGGAAAAACTTAAATTTCCGAGCAATTTTTTTATTGAGAAAATTATAGTTATTAAACTTCTTCATAATGTCCGTGCACATCAGGCGTGGCGCTGCAAAGATACCTAGAGGAAAACAATATAAATAACATAACCAAATCTCACGCCTTTATATCCCCGAAGGGTTAGGCAGAGGCACAAGCAAAAGGGCCGGACCTACGTTTGGCCGAGTAAATATAATTTAAACAGTAAAATTGAAACTAGTATCTAACTTTTATGGCGCACAAAAAACTGTCTGGAGATGGTAAAGGTTGTGAATAGGTCATAAAATACACAAAAAACACTAACAAATGAAAATTTCTGATATAACTAATAAAACCAATATACATATTTGAAGTTCTGCGCATTCAAGCCGCAAACTACTGCACCGGTTTAGATGAAATTTGTTGCAGAGATGGTCTAGTCTGGAGCCTGTGACAGGAAAAGAAAATTGGGATTGCGCGGTTTGAACCCAAATTGCGCTGGCTAAGCGGCGAGGCGCCTATATTCCCCTAAGGATTAGGCAGGGGCACCAGCTTATTGGCTGAGCCCACGAAAGCCATAAGTGCATCAAGCTGGACCAACGTTGGACCGAAACGTCTCAAAAGCGTTATTTTTCATTATTATTTATCAAGTGGTATCGCTATACTGTTCGCAGGTTGCTTCTCTTCGATTCTGCGCACGCGCTCAGGTTCAACAAACGCATCGCATTGCCATGCGCGGGCGCAACCCGTCGCCATGTGAACCTGCCTCTGATCGACAATTACCTTATGTGGATTTTGTTACTACTACGATCACGTGACGGAAGTCGGACTGGCTTGTAATATACGCATTGAACTCGTCTCCTGTACTTACAATTTTTTTGATAGGTTATTCTTTTTCTCGGATTTAAATACGTCCACTGCTTGACATAGGCCTTCAACACAGATCCTCCACAGCTCATATGAACATTGAAGTGTGGTTTTATCATAATCACCACGCTTGGCGGGAGAGTTGACGGTCGCAATACGGCTTTTCAATGAAGGACACCTGTTCTTCGGAAATTTCCCTATGCTAGTCGCCTTTTACGACACCTATCGCATCGCAATCGCAATCGAACCCTGACCCAAAGTCACATTCAGCATCACTGCTAAATGAACCAAGGATATTGATTGATATATAAATCCATAGTTTAAAATAAAGTCGCTACCCGCGTCTGTCCCTATGTATGCTTCAATCTCTAAAACTACGCAACGGATTTTGATCAGTTTTTTTTAAATAGATAGAGTGATTCAAAAGGAAGGTTTAAGAGTATAATAAATGCACAATATAGTAAGAGAATAGGCAGTACGAAGTTCACCGGGTCGAATTGATGATTATAAAGTCAAAGTCATGGTTGCAGAAGGAATGTAAGTGTGTGATATCATGAGCAATTTTTGCAAGGATTAAAACAATTTCATCTTACATTGTAGCTAAGTGTTTCCGAAGTAAATACCACAAAGACTCGCGTGCCATTAATTCGTACTAAAATGTACGCAAAAAAGGTAAACTATAACGAGCGTAATTACCTCAGTGCAAGGAACTCAACTCGAATCATGGGGCAGATTAAAAACGTATTAAAATACCCAAAAACCTGAAGCACGGCTATGCTGTGTTGTGTGTGAAAAAAAATCTAAATTAGGATGAAAAGAAATATACCCCAAAACACCCACCTGGTTTAAGTAATTTGCGGGAGGTTTTATGTTAAATTGGTGGTAAAGAAATTAATGCCAGTAAAGTTGTTGTTGTTGCAAGTTTCAAACTTATAAAATAAAAGAAAAAAAGTGTGTTGCCAGGATCTAATTGTTTTTAATTAAACAGAACATGAGAACAGGGAAGATATCCATCGATAGACATCGGAATTAGATAATTTCTTTGGATATTTTTCTGTTTCTTCAATGAACGATTCAACTCGGTTCAACTGCTTAAATCAACTAGCTGGTCAAGAGGCAGTAAAATACAGGCAACTTTGTAACGCAAAATCTTAGGAAAAAAGCGGCTAATTGCCCAAACAAGCGTTTGCCGACGACGGGCGTCCAGCAATTAAAAAAATCACCGCTCTCAGAGTTATGGTAAAATTATGCGAGAGTAACGCGCGTTTTTCAATATTTTAAACGTTTCTTGTCAAGTTATGAAGGTATTTTAAACCAGTTTGTATTTTAGACCGGCTTTTAAGGAACATTTTGAAATTATTACTTTAACAAAGTGCTTAAACAAGTAGAATTTGAAGTTGATAATATTTGTAAGTATATAAATTTTAGCTATTTGTATACATCAACCTACAAAATACGATCGAAGTAGATACTCTGTCACATGGCGCGATTTAAACGAAAGATTTGTTTGTATAAATTAACAATCTATCTATCTCGTAAATTTTATCATTAGACAGAGGAGGGCTCTTTTGGGGGCCTCTCCAGGCCAGCCAATTGGTGGATACCCTGAACTACCTCGCCTCTCACAGTATAGGATACTTTACCAAATAAGGTATCAATAGCAATTAGATTAATTGTAGTCTAATTGCCTTTCAGTAAGTGATATCTTGTATCCTATATTGTATAAAGATTTTTTTGATTTTGATTTATAGCGTTCATGTATCTAGGTGACCAGAAAAGATGACAAAAAAGTATAATAGGCAATTTGAAATTACACCAAGAATGCGGTAGTACACTGGACGAGGGTTGCACAAAACCGGTCATCATGATAAAATGTGGGGTGCCCTATGACCAGCAATGGATGTCTTTCGGGTGAGATGATAGAGATAATGATGACACTTATTATTAGCTACCTATCCTCAACCAGATATCATAATCCGAATACCAGAATCCTCCACATTACCAACAATCTACAGTTGATAAAGAAAATCACTCCCGTACACCTTTGAACAGGTTATAAATTAACTTATAACGGACTTTACAATCCATTGAAACGTAACATGCATCAAAATTTCACATCAATAGAGAGCCGTTGCGTTTTCAGCATTCAGATTTGAATGTGAACAGAACTCCGACATTATAGATCTAAGTATTTACGACCATTGGTCCCTTCACAATCATTTATCATTGTGAAAAGATGTATTCTGTATGCAATGTGATGTGTTCATTAGAACCCGGAAAACGTTGTATGAGTTCCGTAAATTATTGTATAACGGTATTGAAGGTGTGGAGGCGGCATTTAATACCACCATTTCTTTTCTCTCTCCTCCCATGAGGGTTACCAGATAAAAAAATAAAAAATTAACAGAGAAAAAGCCTGATTTCCATGGAATAGTCCCGTGATTTTATACAGTTTGAGAATTTTCTCTTTCAGTTTGCTTTACTTTATGAAATAAGTGTTGACTTTTTAATGTTTAAAATTGATACCAAAAGAAGATTAGTTTTAGTTTGCTTTACTTTGATAAATAAGTTTTGATCTTTAACTGTTTCAAGACTATTTTTAGTTTAATTTACATTAATAAATATCAACAAAAGATAGAAATCCTGTGTTTTATTGAAAATCCTGAGATATGCAAAGTCCGGTCGCAATTCTGAGAAAAGTCGAAAAATCCGGGCAGCAGCGTCCTTCGGCTAAGATTTACTCGCTTCTATTAAAAATGTGTTAATATACAAGCCTTAAGAGCCAGTTTACAGCGATGCTAGCGGCATTCGCGAAAAAAATTAATATCTTTTAAACTAAGGCGAATATCAAAAATGTGGCACTGTATGACACTAGATAATGTAGCCTAGTATTTTTTGAGCATAGCAAAGTAGTACTAAGTAAAAGGAACAAAAAAAAACATAGATTGTTGCTAAAAGTGGCCACTTTTAGCAACACTTTGTAGTTTTCTTTGGTCTTCAACCTAAAAGCTGTACATAAGTGCCCTAAAAATACTAGGCTACATTATCTAGTGTCATACAGTGCCACATTTTTGATATTTGCCTTAGTTTAGAAGATATTAATTTTTTTCGCGAATGGCGCTAGCATCGCTGTAAACTGGCTCTTAACAAGCATTAAATAGTACTTTTATGGCGGCACCCGTTGGCAAGTAATTATATAAATGGTAAAGTAGCCTATCACTTGCACTTACCTTTCTAATCCACTTTCAATTGTGAACCTTATTAGTACATAATAAGGGTTATTGAACGGAGTCGCTTTTCACTCCATATTTGATAGGGACAACTAATTCTTGTCATTAGCTGTACTTGAACACTAAAGATTAGTTAGGTAGCTGTTATAATTTGTTACACCTACCCTCTTATTCATAAAAAGTTAAAGATCATTTTAGTTATTTGACGTATGTCAATTTAGACTGGATGTCACGTATTAACCATACAAAAAACCAGAAAAGTAGACCTCCAGTAACGCTACTTAAAATCTACTGTATCTTTATGAATAAGACGGCTAGCCTCTATGATTTGTTCAGTGGGCATAAATACTGACTGTGACATCGCTTAAAAAATTTTTAGAGGAAGATAGTAAAAGTAACAATATCTTTTTCCCATACAAATTGTTAGACGCGATACGAAGTTCGCCGCAACAGCTAGTCGGTTAGGTTAATAAATAAGTGTTTCCTAAGCTGCATTAACTAACTGCAAACACGTCGGAAAAGCTGTTTTAATGAAAGTGTCGGAGTAAAAAACGCAACTGAGGTGTTAAGTTGTTTATGGTCCGAATAGAGAGTTGTTTTTACCTTTAGGAAAAAGACGCCATTTAAAAAACAGTTGAACGTCGCGTTGCTTTAATAGTAAGGTGTATTTTTTTCTTATCTTAGAAAACTTTAAGAGCTAAAAGTTTGTTTACATGAAATGTTTATATCGTTAAAAACGTTAGTAGGTAATAGGAATCTATATCGGACTTTTAACTACTAATGATTTTTCATTTTATAAATTTTTCGAAATAATATGGTGATATTAGTTTATTTTGTTTCTTTGAAACAAGAATCTTAACTAATAGTTATGATACACTCGCGAAAAGGGAAATAAACTGATTTTTAATCCATTTTACTATATTAAAAAATTACAGAAGCCCCAAGTTACTACCTTGAATAACTTAGTTAGGTACTTAAGTTTATTTAAGTTAATAATTTTAAAAATATCTTGTGTTGTTAATAAAAAAATACAGTATGTGTTAAGTACTTAAGTACTTAGATAATCATTGGTTTTACGCCTTAACACTTAAAAAACATTTAATTTATAAAAATAAAAACGTCTTCCGTTGTTAAAATAAACTTTTACTTTCATCCGACGAAAAAAATGCAACTTTCCTATAATACAATGATTCTACAAAAAGCCGTTCTACAATTGAATCGTGAGATCGATTCACCTCTACCATTATTTTACTATTAATGACCGTTTCGAGTGTGAATCGAGAGTGAATTATTGTTACCAACAATTATGCATGAAGTGTCTTGCTTGCTTGACAATGTGAAAGTTTTGATTATTTATTTTGCCGTATTTATACATACGTAATGAATGTAGTAAAGTTTTTGCTAAAACAGTATTTGTTTTTAATTTACAGTTTAAATTTCATTAAAAACTAATTAATCCAACCACAGAACAAGGAAGATGCTCTCTCTCTTTTTTTTTCTTTATTATTAATATGGTCCACAAAACCGATGGAAATTAAATTAACAATTCTAATCCAACAGACGTTTTCTTGCCTTGGACGGCCTTAAAAGCTCAAGTTTACAATACAAAAGTTAATATGGACACTATGTTGTCTACTTTTAATGCTCAACCTTCTTAATTTTTCTTTTATAAGAAACTTATTTTGGATAGGAAAAACAAATCAAACAAACGAAGGAAGTTGGTTCAGCCGTTCACCCATGAAGCCGTGACCAAGGGAATTAGGGATTTATTTTTACTTTATACCATCTCGGCAATTGATTTCCACTTGCAACGATCCTGTTTTTAAGGAACTTCACCTTTCGTGACTTTAATACACAAGTCTACCAACCACATATTCCCCAGGTTTGCTTCTTCTTCACTCCTAAATCTACAATGTATTGACCAGAGGGGCTATTACGGCCGCTTTTGCAATATTGCTTTGCGTTTTTTTTTGTATTGACTTTGACACTCCAGAGGACGAAAAGAAATATTGCTAAAACGGCCGTAATAGGGCCTCTGAATATTGATTTGCAAGGGCGGAAGCGCCAAATTAAAACTTTTCCACAAATTTTCCCGCTCACCCCTTTTGCGGTGAGACCTCAGTTCGCTAGTTACATAAAACATACAGACACACTTTCTGCAACCGCGGAAATGAGTGATTGCACTAAAACGCAGTAATTACACAGTTGTGTCACTTTCTAAGACGGTAGTTAAAATATGAGTAGAATTGTTTTCAAGAAAGATAATTGCGGAAACATTTACTTAAATGTTTTATTGCGTCGACCCAAAACCATGTTTACTTACATAAACTCAAATTACTTAGTGAGAATAGAACGATATGTGTCATAGAAATGTGTATTGTATACTCTATACCAGTTTATTGCTAAACGAAGTTAAGCTTTTTTTTTGTAGTGCATAGTACAGAAGTCAAATTTCGTTTCGAACATTCGGCCATCTCCGAGGTTCAGTTGTCTGCGACTTCGAAGGTTCGGGTCGGGTTCGATTCCCTGCAGGGCGAACATTGTCATGATGGATATCTACATTAGTTTCCTGGTTCTCGGTGTGTTTGGTGGTCTTTAATAATAATAATAATAACACATCACAATGTGTATCTAGGGTGCCCGAAACACATACAGAGACGAACATCACACCCAAACAAACATCGATATTCATCATATCAATATTCGCCCCGCCCGGGAATCGAACCCGGGTGCACTCGCTTCTCAGTCCACATCACTGCCATCTTTGTACGTGTTTTGGTAATTACTCTCTCACTCTGAGTGTAATGTGTAATTCTAAAATTATGTAGCGTATAGGTACTTACTAATTAAATAATAAATTTTGAGGTTTATAGTGTCTTCTTCTTACCTGGAAAAGAAAAACAAAAAGTGTTAATTAATACAATATTAAAATCCACAAATCAAAAATGAAAATATTAACGACGATGTGTGAGAATATTACTTAAAATTGCCAACATGTCAAAATAAAAAATATACGCAAAATAATGCAGTTTTTTATCCTCTTCATAAACGGGGCTACAAGACAAATTATCCGCAGCAAAAGTGTCATCCACACCACACTAAATATCGGTTGACATCGAATGGCGCCAATCATAAAATTGTAGCAATCAATTACTAGACGATTCACAATAAGCGATCTGTCGCCGATATCGAGGCTGGTTTCAGAGCAACGCGTTTTACTATCTCAAATTACGTCGGTCGATCGCGCGACCCTAACATCGAAAACCGCACGCCCATTCAAAGATATTAAATTTAGTTTGTGAGATTGAAAATTTATGTTGGTAATAAAAAATGGCTTGCAACCAAAAAATATTTCTTCTTACGTTTCTAATCGTGTAATATTATGTAAGAATATGAGTAAGATAAAAAAAAAAGTACTAGAGTGCGCCCCGCAGTATTACCTGAATAATATAGGTATTACCTGATCACATAAAGAAAAAATGTTAAAATGGCGGCCGTTGTATGGACTGTCTCTCGTCTTAACTCTTCTATCATACTAATAAACGGGAGATAGCATGCGTTCGGCCGCCATCTTGAGATTTTTTTCTTTTTCTACCATTTCTCATCGTCCCAATCGTTTTAGCAGTTTACTACGCGATACGCAATACACACAAAGTAACTTTCGCGAATCCTTACAGTAACCTAGTACAGTTAGTTTATTTTAAGTAACATTAAAGCACAAATAAAAGATCTTCCCACGTTAATTGTGTTAGATTTTTTTTTGAACGTATTGTCGTTGTCGTGTCGCATTACTAAGAAAGGCGCCTCGAAAAATCGAGACAAGAGTATCAGAATAAAAAACAGAATTTAATTATTGGTCTATAATAAACCAGTTTTTATTTATCGATAGTCAAGTTCTGTCGGAATCCAGCACGGTCCGCGGTGGCTGTGCGAACGTTTCACTTTTTACTCGTTACATAAAATAAGGGAGGATATCCGGTAATTAACAACATGTTGCGTAAGTTTTACTCAATGAGATCAATGGACATTGGCTATGCTAGTAATTCTAGTTAATCGAATTTAATCATCTGTTGATCATTTCAGCCGAAACACTTGCACTGCTGTACAGTCACGGTCTAGGAGGCCGTAACAGATTTGTCTATGGTTTCGTCAGCCCTAGACTGTATTACCAAAGAACAAGAGCTATTTTGCAATACAGAAAAACCGGAAGTGTTACGCCGATCGTGTCCGCCACTGTACATAGGCCTCACCCACAGAACGACACAACTTATTGAAATTCAGCGACCCTCATACAGTGTATTCCCGCAGCCTTCTCCAATTTACTTATTCTTTACTTTCACATATTAGATAATATTTTGTGTAGAGATATTGATACGCTTGCAGCAGTTTTTTGGGCCAGCGAGTAAGATTGTAGATCAAATAAAAATAACGCTACGCAAAAACAGGTTTTTCCTAGTAAGGATTTCTGAGTAATTTCTAGAAACAAGGGCAAGTTTAAAAATGTTTTTGAATCTTTATCAGAGTCATAAATTTTCCGTAATTAAAACAAAAGTGGGTTGCCTGGAAGAAATCGCTTTTAGCGATAAGGCCGCCCATTGCATGCAAATTTAAATTGTCTGCACTCTTAATTTAACCATTGTACTTTTTGTGTCTTACTTTGTATGCAATAAAGTGTTTCTATTCTATTCTAAAAGCCTAGAAAAAATCGCTTGTTAATTTGACTGCATTTGTCTATACCAATATTATAAAGAGGAAAGATTTGTTTGTTTGTAACGAATAGGCTCCGGAAATACTGAACCGATTTGGAAAATTCTTTCACTGATAGGAAGCTACATTAACCCCGAGTGTCATAGGCTATATTAGATTTTCAAAAAAATTAGGGATCCTTACTTAAACTTAAATAATGTAACCCAAGGTGCAATATTTTTTCCGTTGTTTACATATTTTGATAGGTGGTTTGTTGTTGTTGTTTGTTTTTTATTCGGTCATTCTGGGCAGTCAAAAGAACATAGTCTATAGAGCCGAGTCTTTTGTAGTACTCATCTTATATTCTATGGCGTAACGAAGTAAGCCGGGAAAGCTCGTGTACAATAAAGTGTTTATTCATTAATTGACTTTTAGTTGTAGATAAGAAAATTAAATATTTCTTAAATTGTTTTTTCAAAACAAATTAGAATCGGCGTCAGAAAAACCGTTTTAGCCAGATGATAAACGATCAATAAATTAAATCTTTTAACTAACGTTTATGAATATGTATACATTTTTAAAAAGGCAATAAATATGTTAATGAAACGAAAGCGCCACCTACAGTCGCAATTAGACAATTCGCCACGCCACACAGTATTTAAAGCGAAAATTTAATCAAATCTTCTAAGAATCGCCATTCTTTGTAAAAAAAAAAAAAAAACATATTGTAGCGATGTATAATACTGAAGCGATGAGCTGGGAGCCCTCATTAAGACCTGGTGGGAATGTGCCCAGAATCGGGAGAAGTGAAGAAAAGGGAAAGAGGCCTTTGCTCAGCAGTGGGACGATACAGGCTGGTAAAAAAAAGCTAATTAGCTAAAAGGTAATTTACGAAGCCATACCTGTGATTTGTAGGTATTGTTCTGAGACTGATCTCGTTACTTAAAACGATTTTATCAAATTGTTATTTTCTCAATCATTGCGTTTTCTTCAGGTGTGTAAACAGCAATTTATCGAATTTAAGTATGAAACTTGACCCTTATATGCATATATAGACTTGCAATAAGTGCATTTGCATTCCCATAGGAAGTCAACGAATTTCCTTTAAGTTTCCAGTATTCCGGGTTAAATTCGATACTATGAATTTTTATAACTCGACTGCTCCGTGGCTCAGTTGGCAGTGATGTGGACTGAGTAAGCGTGAGCACCCGGGTTCGATTCCCGGGCGGGGCGAATATTGATATGATGAATATCGATGTTTGTTTCCGGTCTGGGTGTGATGTTCGTCTCTGTGTGTGTTTCGGGCGCCCTAGATACAGGTTCTTCCTAGTTAGGGGCTCTGAGTGTGATGTGTTATTATTATTATTATTATATAAAGTGTGGCGTCTATTTAAGGTATGTTTAGTCCTTCAACTGAAGGTAAAGGCAGGCGAGCCGTTTGATCTTTATTCGATTACAACTTTTCAATTATCTCCGCTTTATTAGAGATAGAAACGAAATCATTTAGATTGGGTAGTAAAACAATTAGCGGGTATTATGGTATCTGATTAGTAATACAAGATGATCGATTATTGCCTAACTGTTATAGCCCCAGTAAAGTGCGGCTACGTTACCCGAGGATAATAATTTAAATGGTCTGTAAATTAATTATACTTTTGTCGCGCCTTGCCATATTATTTACGCTGAGCCTTACCCGAACCTTCTTTTCAGATTTTAAGTCTACTTATATCGGTTTGGGCTATACGTTGTTAACTAATCAGTCTATCAGTGTTTTGTATATATGTCCTGCCCCCGTATTATAGAGGGCTGCTTAAAAGAGGAACTCCTTACGAATGATCACCTTGAGTTTTTTTTTTCTCTAGGAGATGAAAAGCATTATTGAAAATTTGAGCGTATTAGAGCCTCTGACAAAGCGGCAACTAATGAGAGGAGTTTTTCAGCTTACCATACTTGGATTTTAATTATCTACGCGACCGAGCGACGGGAATTGCGTCAGGCATTCCTCATTACCAAAATAAGGGCAGGATAAATTGTCTCAATATATTTGCCGGGAGCCTAATAAAAATAAGTTTGCTTATATGCTAAAGAACTCTCTCTTCTGGTCAACGTGCTGGTGCAAGATTAATTATTTCTTTTGTATAATTGTGAGACTCATTTCCTTCTGCAGGCAAACCGTTTAAACGCTTTTGCGGGACATGCTTATCTTATTTCAAAACATACATTAATATCAATCACTATGTGTAAAACAGTCGCTTCCCGCGTCTGTCCCTATGTATGCTTATATCTTTAAAACTATGAAACGGATTTTGATGCGGTTTTTTGTAATAGATAAAGTGATTTAAGAGGAAGATTTATAAGTATAATACATACACAAAACACTAACAGGTTAGGCGGTATAGTATATTGTATCTTCTATACCAATAATAAAGAGGAAAGATTTGATTGTTTGTTTGTTTTCATCGAATAGGCTCCGGAAATACTGAACCGATTTGAAAAATTCGTTCACTGTTGGGAAGCTACACTATCCCCGAGTGACATACGCTATATATATATTTTTTTTTTAATTAGGTATCCTTACTTAAACACGAATAAAGTAGTTAATTAAATAATTCTAAACTGCAATTCGCCTTCAATATTGTCACTTTATCACTCCTATATAAAACATCAGCTCGACCAATCAAAGTGCCCAGCCTGGTTCAAGTGCAAAGTCAACGACACCGCGCGACGAAATGGAAAGTTGCCAACTTGTTACTTTCCAATAGTTGACGAGGCTGTGTACGTACATACATACATACATACATATTATTATGGCATATCTTATAGCTGTGTTCTCTATAAAGTGTTCTGGAACTATTTTACAATGAACTCTTTAGGCCGTTGTAAGGTTTATTTTAACCAGTTGACACGAAACGGCGCGGGGCAGTGCGAATTCCGTTGCCTAAATAAATAAATAAGTATACAAATATAACTTTAAAGAATATTCTATGTAATGAAGGATTGAAATGGTGTTTTTTTTTAATATGACTTAGGTTGCCATCGCACGGAACGCGCTGCACCAACCACGCGTACTGCCGTGCTAAGGATATGAGCAGTAACTCCATTTTTGACGAAAATGAGTTAAATATATATTTGAAATCAGCGCGATGAGCTCTATAAAATGAGCCGACCCCTATTTCGATAGCTTTATTGGAACCTATAGATTTTAGTAAGCATAACAACAGTAAGTCAGTTTTTCGTGCTGTCATACATAATATAATAGCAGTAACAATACTTACTGCATGATTTTAAGCACGACTTAACAATTGGCTACTTAATGTCGCGTAATATATTGACAGTAAGTATACATACTTCTTTAATAATAAGCAATATTGAACTACTCTTGACTAGCAACCACCTAGTATATTAACAGTAACTAGACTTACTGCTGGTATGCTTAGTGAAATAAATTAATTTATATTGACATTTACTTGGCAATCAACAGCAAGTATATACATACTGTCTTAATTCTTAGTTAATCTCAATACTAGGGTTATCATATGAATGGCTTAACATAACAACAGTAAGTGCACTTCGCTATAGAAATCATATGAATTTCGAGTTATAAATTATGACTTCAGCATTAATATTAAAGTTTGAAAATCCAAATACATAGCATCCCGAATATTATACAAAATCAAATATGTAACTCAAAATAGTCTATAATTTTACAGACTGCGTAGAAGCTGTGAGGGCCGCAAAATCTAGAAAATCCATCGATAAAATAATGGAAGGCACATATTTTCAGGCAGCTGAAGGCCAGCATAGTTGGGATGATGTCTACGCTAATTATAGTCAGTGCAAAAGTCGATTACGAAGGTCATCAAAATCCATAAAATTTTCAAGAAAATAGTTCAGGGATGGATTTTGCCAGGCTAAATGCGTATTTTAGACCAAAATCTGGAGCTCTGTCTTCTCTGCACCTAGGTTTTTAGACGATGACTCCACTAAGGTGGCGACTGCTTTTCGTTAGGTATGTGTTGTTTGCGAAAAGCATCGCTGTTCATGGTGCAGTCGTCAACCTGAGGGATTATCATGGCCTGAGCTGACAGAAAGAAACATCATGCAACACATAGAAAACCGAAGATGGAAAACGATAGGTCAGGTCACGATAATTACATAAATAATATAATACAAGTGAAAATAGAAGGACGGAGAGGGTCTGGCAGACCGAGAGCAAGCTACATGAAGCAGATAAAGGAGAAAGTTGGAGTGGAGACCCACTGACAAGGACATGAATGAAGCAGTGGAAAGACGACTGGAGTGGAGGAGGCTACACAGACAAGAGCTCGGCTTTTAAATGAAAGAAGAAAAAGAGCTGTCAGAGGTGCTTTGCTAGATTTCCCCGTCATCATGCACTGAATGATATTATTTCCCTGGGCATTAATGTCAGCCAATATTCCATGCGTACTGAAACCTCCCGGGCTAAATCGTTCAGATGGTGATTTTCCAGTTGAAATGACGCTGCTGCCCTTTGAGAGGGGTCATTCATTACTTGATTTAGGATGCGACATTTGGAAGCAATCTCGTTGCATCTTATCTTCAATTGACAATAAGGGCATCTGCTTGCTTCTTGCTATGTTTCCTTGGAGATTGCAGTCTCAAACACACAAAATATGCGGTACTTGAAGATGTCTATATTTTTGTGCCACCTTTTCAAACCACGGGAGTTGAGGGTTTGGAGGCGGCCTCATTTATATACAAGTTGGTGGTTTTTCACCAGTTGGTGTTGATCATGACCTTCGTTCTGGTACTTTTCTAACGCAGCGGCCCTCCATAGATATTAAGCGTGGTTATACTGCCAGTGTCAGTGTCATGATAAGATTGATTTTTGATTCTAATAAGACTTTGCAAGTGTATTATTTGCAAGGCATTTTTAGGCGTTGTTAGTTTTTATTTGCATGGCTGATTTCAAATATGCATGCTTTAAGTATTAGGTACGCATAAAACCAATTTAAGGTCTGATTAATGATACATAACAAAGAAAAAATTTCATGTTTACCTCATTGATTTTGTTCCCAGGATAATCCATAATTTATATGGGATACTAAGAATAAAAGCAGCAACTCCGTAGTTACTGTTGATATTCTTAGTAATTTATGGTATGTGATATTTAACTGATACTAGGCATAAAAGCTTTACCATCATTTAAACTCCTTAAAAAAACAGTACAATGTTTTCTGGTAATAAAATACGAATATACACGGTTCAGGCTACATACATCAATAATCGTTTTGTAGATAGCATAAAAAGATAACTCACAAAAGGTAAAAATAGATTAAAAACTTTAACCGCCATTATCTCGAAACTATAAAAAATGACTTACTGCTCTTATCCTTAGCACGGCAGCGTAGCCGACTCTTTAAACCGTACGCAGTCGTGGTTGGCTGCTTGAATGCAGCATGCAGTTGAGTCTCGACTGCATGCGGTTGAGAGTATCAACCACATGCAGTTGGCTGTCTCGACTGCGCGCAGTTGATGCCGTGCGGCCCGTCTGATGTCAACCATATACTTTCGGAGCCTATCGATTCGAACAAAGAAACAATCATAATATAAGAGAAGACAAGATGACCTGACAGACTTACCTGTCTTATCTATGAATAGGTATTGATAACACAATGATGATAATCTTAAACAAGCACACTTAGACCTATAAAACGAACATCAATTTCTATCATAACAATGTTAGCCTTCGTCGGTAATTGAATCCGAGTCTTCCAAGTCACAGTCAAACATCACTGCCAACTAAGCCACGGAGTTATTCAGTAGCTACATATCAGTCCCTATTTCGTAGCTTTGCTTTGAGTAGAATCATTTGACAGAGGAGGGCTCGTTTGGGGGCGTCTCCAGGCGACCATTGTCGTAAGGCAAGGCAAACATTTGTTTGCCTGAGCCAATTAGTGGGCACCCTGAACTACCTCGCCTCTATCAGTATAGGATACTTTACGAAATAAGGTATCAATATTAATTAGATTAGTCTAATTGACTTTCAATAAGCGATATCTTGTATCCTGTATTGAATAAATCATTTTTTACTTTACTTTTTTACTTTACCACATCAAAAAGATAATAAGCTAGACAAATGACTGTGTTAAATAAGGGCGTTGATTTCATTAAGTCACCTCTTACACCACCTCGCATTTATTACCACCATTTTAAACGACAAGGGCCCTTTGTTGTATCTATTTTCTAACATCATTGTTCATTAACAATACATATTGAAAGTGCCAAAACACGTCGTAAGGGCGTTATGCAACTAATTGTAAATTTGTAACGTGTGGTGGGCGCGCGTCGTGTGCTCACGCCCTTACGAACATAATTGTGAAATCCGTATTAATATTTATTAGATTGGCACACGGCTCATCACGTAATACGTGGTACATAGAAATAATAACACAAAAGAGTCCTGAAGAAAAATCTATATCAATAAATTTTAATCAATTTAAACGCGACTGAATGACAGGTCAGCAGTTCGGGTTCCTATACTTAGCAAATACTGAGGCAGTTCCTCTTACAATAGTGGCATTATGTATACCTACTGTATGTATTATGTATGTTGAGGGTTTAGTGGGTGCAAGCATTGTGCAAGCACAACACACCTCCGTCGTTCCCCCGAGTGACAGGAAGTGCGTTAGGCGTTCCTCCTCGTTAACAAAACAATGAGGTATCTTTGGCAACGCTTTCCCGTTCATTTTACGTCGTCATCCAACGCATGCCTGAGCAACTACAGCGTGTGCACTAATAATACTACCTCGACCACAGCGCATGCCGCTAACGCAAGTTGATTCATCCCTGGTGTGTTGTGCGCAAAGAAAGAGATTAACGAACGCGTACTGGCTGGTAAAGACAGCTAATAAGACATTATTTTAGAATTGTATAGCGTATTTACTTATCGTAAGTCCAGGTATTCTGCCAGGGTTAAGCTAGTACAGTGTCGGCCTAGGACGGCGTACCACTTACGGTTTTTCTGTATTGCAAAATAGCTCTTGTTCTTTGGTATTAAAGTGTCGGGCACACGAGACCATAGACAAAACCGTTACGCCGTCCCAGACCGCCACTGTACAATCACACAACCACCATTGTGTTTGTTTGAGTGAGATGAGACGTGCGACGCTGCTTTATTTGTACTGAGCGGTAACCTAGAGGTAACCGAGAGCGGGGCCGCACTTGCTGAGGGATACAGGGAGTGCCCATACTGTATGTAGTACTATAAAGAGAGCGGTATCCTGTAGTAGGACGTTTATGGGTTGATCCCATCAAAGATTCGATCGATACGCCCTATCCGATCGATCAGCTGTCATCAGGTTCGTGGGAAACTTTCCCTGCCAAGGGTGAAATCCGGTGAAACATGGTGAAACTCTAGTAGGAAAATTAACTAGTTAATACGACGTTATTAGAATAATTACAGAGGTTGTGTGGTTATAGTAATTGGTTTTTGTATTACTTTTATGTTATCGTAGCACGTGTGGTAATTTATTCATTATCTCAGCAGAGAGCGTCTACTGTTGGACATAGGCCTCCCCCACAGGTTGCCACAGTGACAAACATTTAAGGGGGAGCATTTGCCGTAAGGCTTCAAACGCACAGGCGGACTTTTTCCGCGCGGTTTTTGTGTAACTTAATGAATCCTATAGAAGTGTCCGCACTTGCGGATAAAAAACCGCGCGAATAAAAATCCGCTGTCGCAGTTTTATTTCCGCGCGGTAAAAAATCCTGTACGTTCGGGACCTATGAATAAGGCTGAAAATGAAATAACAACATTTCAAACCGCGCGGAAGTAAAACCGCTGCAGCGGATTTTTATCCACGCGGTTATTTATCCGCGTGGATAAAAATCCCGTTTCGTCTATCGGCTGTGATAATGATTATTCATACTTATTTATCAATATATATAAAACTCTTCCGTTACTGACTGACTGGCTGACTGACTGACTGACTGACTGACTGACTGACTGACCGACTGACTGACTGACTGACTGACTGACTGACTGACTGACTGACTGACTGACTGACTGACTGACTGACTGACAGACAAGGCAGAGCCGAAACTACTGGGCGTAGCGGGCTGAAATTTTGCATGTAGGTTCCTTAGGGAGTGTAGGTGAGTATTAAGAAGGGATTTCCCGAAATTCCCACGGGAACGGGAAAAAACGGGAATTTTATGTTTATAAAAAATCTGCGCGGAAAAAACCGCGGGGCAGCCTCTAGTGTTATAATATACTAGCTCTGCTGTGTTGTCTGCGTGGAATAGTTTTTGGAGACAGTAGGAGTCTTCCTTGTTCTGTGGTTTTCGATGATTTCGATGATCCGGATGGTGACAAACACATCAAAACTAAAATCCGCTAAATCAGCCCAAAAAAACGTTGACCAGCAAAACGAACCACGTTTGATTTTTATATATTAGAAAATACATTATTAGGTATATATCGTATAGAAAGTGCCACATGAGTACACTAGTTAGTGATTTCCTTTGTGAGATGAGGGAGGGAGATGGGAGCAACATCGTTCTACTCTGATAACCGCGTCATGGTGCGTGCGCGCAGCGTTTTGTATCATTTTATTATGCGATGGAATAACTGAATAATAATAATTTTGAATTGTCATTGTTTGTACAACGTACAACCATAACAGATAAATATATGTACTTAGACGTGTTAAAATTTTCTGTGCGTGACTGGCACACAATTGACCTGATGTGTAGTGTAGGGGTGCTTTTAGAAAGTGATCTCCGAATTGGCTATAGTAAACAGAAATATTTTATATAATATTTTCAAAATGGACTACATGACAGAGCGCTGAATGATCGACATAATCTCTTACCTATAAATGTGCCTTCTTTTTCGAAATTCAAAATTTCATTGTATTTACATTATTTTGATACACACCTACCGACAATACAACCTTACTTTTTAAAGTGGTTAAAGATACAGCTTCCGACTACCGCCCGCCATTGCCAGTTTGAAAATAACCAATAAACGGCAACATAACCACTTGTTTACCACACATGCCTTAAGGGTGTATTTACAAGTAAATGTTTCCGTGACTACTATTAAGGCTGCTGTTACATGGGCGCTTGAAATACATCTATCATCATTATCATCCTCCGTCATTTGACTGCTCAGTTGCTCAGTTGGCAGTGATGTGGACTGAGATGCGTGTACACCTGGGTTCGATTCCCGGCGGGGCGAACATAGTTATGACGAATATCGATGTTTGTTTCCGGTCTGGGTGTAATGGTTGGTCTCTGTATTATGTTTCGTGCACCCTAGATACAAGTTCTTCCTAGTTAGGGGCTCTGAGTGTTGCGTTATTATTATTATTATCATCATCTAAGCTGAAAGATGTCCACTACTGGACATGGACAAGGACCAATCCCCACAGATCGCCACAATAACCGGTCTAGTACGATCCTCACACAGTGCACTTGGCATATCTTGGGGTTTGTCTACTCTGAGTCATCCGGTGCGCGGTCGTGAAGTGTATTATGATAAAACTGGCATATTCTTTACCAAATTTCCTTCACTTTTTTTGCATTGCTACTGCCTGTTATCCATCTTTAGCGCAATTTCTGTAGGAAAACAGCAATGGATAACAAAAAAACTATAACAATGCTATCGCGTTTGCAAGTATTACAAGAGTTCCCTAAAATTTACACTGAATTAAAAAAAAATAGGTTTAAAGTTTAAAAGCTTACAAAAATCTCCGTGAACACACTAGTTATAATAAAGCGAAAGCTCTAACAGCAGCTTATAGTAAAAGCATTTTGTTTTTATTAGCACTTGGCGCGCGTGGCTGCCTCGGGCGAACGCAACGCGGAAACCGAACCTGCTAACTTAGAGCCTTTTTATTACTGCGCCGCCGCCGACGCCACTCTGTCGCGTCGCGTCGGTATGGAATTGAAAATCTACAATCTAAGTTATCTATAATCCACTAGCTGTCCCGGCGAACTTCGTATAGCGCCTTACACTTTGTATGGTAAAAAGGAATTGTTACTTTTACTAACTGCCTCTCAATTTTTTCACATTTTTTACCTTTTAAACCTTCCCTAGACAACTACGCGCGAAAACAGTGCGGACAGGCTCTAAAACTTCAGTTTTCATTCATAACCTCGTATCTTTGCCGTGCTTCGTCAGATTGTGCGCTCTGGGCCTTAGGTACCTTAGACCTAAGTCGCCTTTTGTAACGTCACAAAAGGCGACATTACCTTTATCTACTACCTACTATTAGCTCTACATCTAGCTCTACCTTATTAGTAATAATTATAGTTCAGTTCTTCATATTATGTTTTAAAATAAAAACACATTGCCCCGGAAAGGATAAGAATCCAAGACTTCCTCATTGGTCGAATTCCCAGAAGACTATGAGTGGACACCATTACCAAGAAGAAATGGAGTGGGCACATTACGCGAGATGTTACCGGACACTATAACACTAAATCCGCGTCTGTTTAGTGCGCCTGCGCATCGACCCGGTTAATTGGGCTCCTATTGTGGAATCGTGCGCTTGAAAAAAGTATCCAAGATTTTATAGGCGGGTACAGTCAGTCTAGATTAATTTCTCTTCGCTCAAATGGCCGGGACTGATCTGTAAGTACATCATCAATCAATACATAGTATAAAACAAAGTCGCTTCTGGCGTCTGTCCCTATGTATGCTTAAATCATTAATAATAATCAACGGATTTTAATGCGGTTTTTTTTAATGGATAGAGTGATTCCAGAGAAAGGTTTATAAGTATAACACATGCACAAGATAGTTAAAGTTTAGGCAGTGCGAAGTTTGTCGGGTCGACTAGTAAATTCCATATATTACAAACAGTTTTTTATTGAGCGGAGTATTGATCTGTAGAACTAGCTTACTAGAATTATCTATACCAATATCATAAAGAGGAAAGATTTGTTTGTTTGTTTGTTTGTTTGTAACGAATAGGCTCCGTAAATACTGAACCGATTTAAAAAATTCTTTCACTGGTAGGAAGCTACACTATCCCCGAGTGTCATAGGCTATATTAGATTAACAAAAAAATTTGGGATCCTTACTTAAACTCAAATAATGTAACCCAAGGTGCAATATTTTTTCCGTTGTTTTCATATTTTGACAGGTGGTTTGTTGTTGTTGTTCGTTTTTTATTCGCCTATTCTGGGCAGGCAAAAGAACATAGTCTATAGAGCCAAGTATTCAGAAGTATCTATATTCTATGGCGTAACGAAGTAAGCCGGGATAGCTCGTTATCTATATACCGAGAGAATACCAGTTTCTAACTTAAATGGCATATTATAATTAAAAAAAAATTACTGTTTTAAAAATTATATAAATATCATAGCAGGTGTGCGTTGCATAATACTAATACTTTCCCACGTGCAGTGCATTTCATATACCGGTTTCATTATGCAATAAATGTATAGTAAGTAAACATCGTAAATAAACGTAGTTTTTCTACACTTTGGTATATTCAGAGAGAAAAGACTTGATTGTTGGTTTGTTTAAAATCCAATTGGGTCTGAAACTACTCGACAAAAATGAAAAATAATTTTACCATTGAAAGCCTGAATAATAGAATATAGAATATTAAAAAATCAGAATAATATTTATTCTATACTAATAATATAAACAGGCAAATTTTATTGTATGTTTGTTTGTTTTATTAATAGGCTAAGATACTGCTAAAATGATTTGAAAAATGCTTTCACTATTGGGAAGCTACACAATCCCAGAGTGACATAGGCTAGAACATTATCAAAAATTCAGAAAGCAGGGCGGTACGAAGTTTGCCGTGTCAGCAAAACCTACTATGAGTTTATAATGAACTGTTAAACCTTCGATGGATGCTAACAAGACTCTTGTTAACCCTTCTCACATTGAGTCCTCAGGACCGTATTGACAAATATTTGTTCGGTCAGTCGACCCGTTAGGCCAAGTGACACTTTACACTGAACGAACGTTGCCGAACGGCCGAACAAACGTGAACCTATAGAAATTTTTTTAAATAAAAATTTACAAATATTTTTCTCTATCTGTTGGATATCTTGGGATGGAGCCCGGTCCTTTGATAGGCGTGAGAGGGAAATAATCAAACTCGTAGAGAGCTCTGTGTATTATTTATTTTGTGCTACGTGGGAACATTTCCGCCATTTTGTTTTTTATGGATCAACAACCAAGCACTACTACTAAATGCACAATTCGATGCATCCAGATTAATATTATTGTTATTATTTAATGAAACTAAAGAGCCAGAGTCGTAATCCATCTAATATTAAAATATATTTTTACTAAGAATAGAAACAAAAAATCTGATACAATTAGTTACAAGTATTCAGTCATTTATCACAAAAGACAAAAATAAGTCATGAATTAATAATAAGTTTGAATTTAAAGTTGAAACCCAAACGAAAAGAAGTTAAAAATTATAATTTTCCTAACACCATACACCTTTTAATTCAATTTGACCACAAATTTTATAGACTTTTATAGCCATATCCGATGTTTGTTCAGCCTTGTTCGTTTGGTGTGTCCTCGTCATAATATACATTTAAGTGGCTCAGACCAAACTGAGTGAAGGTCGGGAGTCGATGATGATTTATTGCCTTTGCCTTACAGGTTAACGATTTTTTTTTGTTGAGAGAGATTTCTGTCGGGTTCACACGGTAGGGTTTACACTCTCCCGGATATTGTATGACTGGTTTAGTTTATTTACGGCTTTGAAACGGTTTTTAATTTCAAAAGTGATCTCTTTATTATTACATACTTATGGAAAAGGGTTGGAATTCTTGTGACGGAAAAAATAAATTTATTATTTTTAAATAAAGATGTTTCTTTTAATAATTTGCATTTATATCGCGTTATTGGATTTTTTTAATAATTTAAACTATAAATAAATGGGGCAAGTCTTTTATTTCGTTGGATTAAAGACTTTTTCATTTAATAATAATGATAACGCATAACATTCAGAGCCCCTAACTAGGAAGAACCTTTATCTAGGGTGCCCGAGACATATACACAACCAGACCGGAAACAGACATCGATATTCATCATAACAATGTTCGCCCCGCCCCGCCCCGCGCCGAAAATAAAACCCATGTGCACACGCATCTCAGTCCACATCACTGCTGCCAACTGAGCTAAGCAGTCAAAATTTTAATTCAAAAAAAGATAGCAAATAATCCGTGTATATCAAAAACTACATCACTTCTATCTACCTTTCTATTTATCTTTCTGCATATCATCAATACATAGTATAAAACAAAATCGCTTCCCGCGTCTGTCCCTATGTATGCTTATATTTTTTAAACTATGTAACGGATTTTGATGCGGTTTGGTTTTAAAGGTAAAGCGATTCAAGAGGAAGGTTTATATGTATACATGCACAACATAGGAATAGGTAAGGCGGTACGAAGTTCGCCGGGTCGACTAGTTTATAATATTTCCAAACCGGCTTTAGGACAGCTGTCATAATTCTTTATGACACGGCCGCTACTGTGCGCAAGCGCATCGATTCGAGTCTACAGCTAATGCGCGCATTATTTATGCATTAAAGTGCATTATAATGACATCAGTCCTGCGATGTTACAGAGACGACAAATTGTCAATAGCTAAGGAATTATAGCGGTATCAAAGAGTGCCATCTAAGCGCAAAAATCTCGTTTTGCTGATGTAGAGGTAAGTTTAAATAGTTTATTTTACAACAAAAAAATATATTTAATTATTTATTTGAACGAAATATTTTACTTGTAGGTATATTTTTTTATTTTAAATTTTTTTTAGTTAACCGGAATTTTATACTGTAAATATGTACATACATTACTTTTTAATTATAACAAAAAAATAATAAATATTTTTCTGAATAAACAAAGATCAAAATCTCATTATTTATTTAACAAAACAAATTTTAACAATAGCTTCCCACTAAGCATGGAGTATTGTACATCACAAACGTAAACTGTTTTTTTTTAGTTTAGAAGATATTCTTTTGTTTTTCAGTCGTGGATTATTTTTTAACCGACGCCATAAAAGTGAGGTCATCAGTTTGACCTGTATGCGTATGTATGTTTGTCCGCGATTATCTCGCGTTTGGCAGAACCTATCTTAATGCGGTTTTCAGATAAGTATTTGTTACATTCAGGAGAAGGTTTTAGTACCTGTTTTAACCGACTTCAAAAAAGAGGAAATTCTCAGTTGATTGATGTGTCAGTTTATTGAAGGCGGGTTCCTTTTGTGTGAAAAAGAAATTATTTTATGTGAAATTTGCATAGAAAATTAGGACATATCCTTCAGAGTGCTTTATTTTTAATTGGTTGAAGTTATGGTATAATCTCAGAATGTTTAAGCAGTTAAGCCCCCACATCCGCTAAAACAACATAATTCATTAGACAACTAAATATCTAAGTAAATATTTAACGATCTCTAAAAACAAACTTTAAACTTGGTGAAAGTGAGAAAATTTCGCAATTTGCAGTAAAAAACTACATCTCATAATATACATAATTGCTGGCAGTTAAAAAGCTGTATTAATAAATAAAGAAAAATAACGACTTTACTAAGGAACGGCGCACAAATTTCGAGGCGTGGAAAACGAACAGGAAGGATAAGAAAGTTCAGTAGCCTTCGCCTTTTCTTATTGTAGCGAAGAATATTTCAATAAAAAAACTGTTTTGAACATTGTGTTTAGAGATTAGTCTAAGTCGAATACTCTTCTTATCTTCGCCGCGCCTCGCCTTATATGTGCGTTGGGCCTAATAGGTCGTAAAGTGTTGGCCATAAGTAAGCCGGTAGTCATAACTTATAATTGTCATAAGTTACTTTCTTTACTAGAAATGTGAACTGTCGTTAAAAGGTTTGTGGCGAAGCCAAGTCTATCGGATACGAGCTTTAGGATAATACACAAAAAACCTAACCCTGATATAAAAAAAAGGTCCTTCCCCAACAAACTTATAAACATACAAGTATTTATTTAAATATACAAACTGCAAAACAGAGCGCCCGCAAGTATAAATCTTTTTAGTCATTAGCTAGTTTGTCAATATTCTCAGTGTTACAGCGACTTCCATTTCTACGCACGAGTGCTTCATAGAAAGTAGATGAAAAAGGCACAATGCAAAATAACTAGTTAGTATAATATAAAAGTGACCAAATTTCGCCATGCCAATTATTCGCTCTGCTGCAATTTATGAAATTTAAAAAAAAAAACTATGAATTTTACATCTTAACTAGTTCATTGAGGTTGTGCGAAAAAGAACTAAGCGTCACTGTTTTTGTTTAACTCTTCCACCTCCACCGCGATTTCAAAAAACACAACGCGCCACGCCACCATACAAAGATTTCGTTCGCCGCGCAAGGCCGACAGTGCGGCGTCCCCTGGCGCTGCGCGAGCTGTAAAAATCACCTAAAAAGCTACCGATTTTGGCAGAAAAAATGGACGTGTTTACGCAGAATTTTTTTTATTCAACAACCAAATGCTATACTTTAGTTTATTTTTTGGCTGACTAAAGTAACAGTTTTTAAATGTAGCTGCCAATTTATTTCTTATTTTAAGAACTAAAAAAGGTTGGTGTATTTTATCAGAAAAGAGGTTTCGAATATTATATTTAATTGTTTTGCAACTTAATGATCTCACAATTTGTTAAAGGTCTAGTCAGGTAGTCAGGACCCATATCATGATTAGGATAAGTCCTTATTATTTCACAAAATTTTGTCTCTGAGGACATAAAAATAAAATAGATATTGCCGTTTCGAACACGCTACCAAGTTCTGGAATAAAAATGATTATGATGTTATTATATTATTATTATAATCTTACGATTAGGCTTTCCATTGCCGTACAGCGCGGTAACGCAGCTAGTGTGATGGGAGCCTTCGAGGTAGGTGCTCTGGGTGGTGGTCTTTTTTAGGGTAATTTAATTAATTTTATTTGGACGAGGCTTGTGCTGATTTTTATTATGTTTGTCTTATATAATTTTGTATATTTAGTTAAGTTTTTACTTTTATCTGACATACTATGTATTGACATTTAGTTCACTGTCATAAAATAAGAAATATCCCTCAAATAAAAATCTTACGATTATGTCGATATTTGTCAACGCTGAATGGTGAAAACCAGAAAATTTTCGAAGCATAATTAAGGCAGAGTCCGACTCTGTAGGCGAGAGAACGACTAACTATCAGCGATTTTCTCGCTCAAGACAGGAACAATACATAAACATTCTGTGTAAAGGAAAGTAATGCATGTATTAATAGTTGCTCTCTGACTGTTCTGTTCACACTGCCGCCGGCTACGACTAGCTTTTAAAAAAAGAGCTCGTTCAGCGATGCTCGCTCGCACTGACCGCAGCGACAACGGGCGAGTGGCGTGAGAAATCGCTCGTTGCCCGGCGTAAAAACTTTCCAAACTAAACAGTCGCCTTCCACTGATCGTCAACTCGTTTATAGTTTCTAGTTCTACTCGTTTCTCGTTAATCATCGTCGTCGCATCACTGCCTTAAGAAATAATGAAGATTGGATGGTGGGTAAACGATACAAGGATAATGGCGCGGACATCGAGATCTAGACTTATGGACGGTTTGGAGAAGTTAGGCTATTGCCTTTCACAATGAAAATAAGAATGAGATTTTTTTTGACATTTGATAAGTATACATTGCGGGTTTACAGCTGAATCTCTTGTAGGTAGACAAAATGATTCACCTATATACCCGCAATTTATACATATCTTATGTCAAAATGATTCACATTCTAATTATCATTTTGAACGGCAATAGATCCTCTGGCTTTTAGGTCAAAGCAAAGTGCAATTTGTCGAAATTTGTGGAAGTAAGAAACAGGTTCGAAGCATTAATGTTTTTTTTAGTAAAAACAATAATAACAGTTAACAAAGTGAAAAAAAAATCTAGTATCTAGTATCAAGTCCAACACGCTCAGTGAAAATGTTTACATTTTACCTGATATGTGGATGCTCATGACTCCACTCTGGCGTTTCGAGGTCAACATCTTTATAATTCTGCAGCATTTTCATTAAAAATATTATTTTGCTGTTCGTTATTTAATGATTCTTCTATAAAATTTCATCTTCATTCAATGATTCATCAAATCAGATGAATCATTCCAGATTCAGGTTCCGATAAATGACGAGTTGCAACCACTAAACCCGTTAATTCATTTTCAGTAAACTCATCGTCCATATCTGTTTATAGCAAAATCCAATTTACATACCAAGTTTAAGAAGTATGTAAAAGGATTTTATAGGATTCTCTGAATTAAGATCTAGTGATTCAATTAGCAAATATGGATTGAACACATAGTCTAGATTTGATATGGCAAACAGTTGTAAACAGGAAACGTTATTCTGATAAATAAAAAAAATTGAATTCTGTAGTTTACACACTTAAAATGATGTCCATTTAAGTACTAGGTACTAGTTTCTTATGTACTAGAAAGTACTTACAGTTTATTTCGATAACATCTCTGTTACTTACATGTTTTGAAAAGGGATTCAAAGAACTTAATTTGTCTGTTTTTATAGCCAGATCAATCATCAAATGAGGGTTCAGAGTACCAGTTTCATTTCCCATATCAATCGTAGTGCCATTGTTCATTGTCAGATCAGTCTTAGGAGGGTTCGTAGTTCGTAGTGCTAGTATCCTTATCTAGGTCATTTGATTCAAATCGGAGTATCGGGATTTACAAACAGGTCACAAATTTCACAGAAATACAAACAAGAGATGAGATACGCCGCAGTACTTAACGATTAGACCAAGGCTAACCTGCCGTTGCATTTACTACCTAAAACTAACCTAAACCAACATTTTTTTTTATAAGTAGGTATGCTCTCGGAGGCAATATTTACGTGTACACTTTTTCTAAGAAGGATTAATCTGCTAAAACCAAAAAAAATGTCGACACATTTCTTTATTTTTGAAAACAATAGGCAATGAACCGACGCTGTGCATTTTTATGATCGAAAGACAAAAGAATAGCGAGCGGCGACCACTCAAAAATATCCTAATCTTATGTGAAAAACACGCACAGCTGCAAAGATTATGTATTGTGTGATTTTCGGAATATTTTTGAAATGTTTCTTTATAATTAACCGACACATTAAATAAAATAAAACAAAAAATGTTTCGTTTGAACTTAAAAGCACCGATAAATTACCGCCTTATCTTTATTTCATTGAATACAAAATTGGTGATATGACGCTTGTTCAAATCTACGGTCACCTTTATAATTACAAAAAGTCGAAACCGTTTACCACTTCAATCCTAAAAGCGGCGTAAACTGCTTGCTTACAAGTCACATTTTCCCTTGCACTTGGACAAAGTAGCACGCTCGAACCGAAAAATACACTTCCTCGAGCGCCATCGGGCGCAACGTATGTGCCCTGTTCCAAAATATACTAAATCACGACATAAAAATTTCAAAAAATTACAACGTATAGTTCTATTAAAATTATTAAATTCTGCATTTAAATAAATTTTTTTGAGTAAATAGAATTAACTTTATCTCAAGTTGAACTTCAATGGCTATTTTTATATAATAAATGTATGAAAAAAGTATAAGACATGAATAAGATCCTTTTAATCAAATCCTTGAGTGTCTTTTTTCAGTACAAATAATATTGTAATATCCTATTTAGTATGGTTTTTATTGAAAATAGTGCGAGCGCCAGCCGGCGTCCTCGGCGCCTGGGGATATGTTTTTAACGGACGCATACGTTGCGCCCGTGGCGCTGAATGGGTTAATTAATTGCAATAAAGTGTCCTTTGTTCATCATGTTATTATATAGTTATCGCGTCGTCACTCATAAAATATTTATCTATACAATGAGGGGGTTTCAAGAGACATTTAAAAAAAAAAAACAGTTTCGTAATACGCCCGTAGATGGCGTTGTCTATAGTAAAAGACAGAGGTAATTCAAATCAGTTCAAATGAAAATAACTTGAAAAGTTTAAAACAAAGACTATTTGACTGATCAGTACAAGTTTCTATTTTATTTTGAGCTTTCAATGATTCATTTCAACTTGACCTATAGATTTTTGCAGAGAACCATCTGATAGCGGCGTGATAAAACTCGATTTTCTTCCTGAAAAGTCCAATTGAAAACCTCTCAATTAAAACGACTACAACAAGTCCATCAATTACACCGGCAGAAGTGTAAACTAAGACCCCACGAACTACCAATAACACAACAGGCACTATTGCAAAATGCCGACAATTCGTAACCCAAACAAATTGTAGAGCTAAGAGTTATGAAATATTGTTAAAGTGTGACGTTTAACAAATAGCCTAACGTTTGCACAGAGTGATAAGATCTCTTTAGTTCACAGCGGGTATTGAATGCTCGCTGTGTTTTATAATCTGTGTGAGGTGAGGAGTTAACTGTACCGAAATAAATAAATGGCCACGTTATTGCTGATTGCGTGAATATTTTGTGTGTCAATTGTTAATGTTTACGCTGTGTCCTTTACGCAGGCATTTGAATAGAAAAAAAAGAAAAAAATTAATTAATGCAACAAAATCGCAAAAATATACTTACTTACTTGTAACTACCTAACAAAGGACATAACTACACAAAATACCTACAATTAAAGTAACTAAGTAGGTACTTATTACATGAATCTAAAAATCTCAATAACTTAATAAAAAAACTTAAAATATACATGCATGTGTGTTTCAGTAGCTGAAAAATGGCGCTGGCTTAGCATTTGCCAGGGCTATTACTGTCAGCGCAAATCTATAGTAATGCCAGCAGGCAGTGTCCCACATACTGAGGCAGTATGATGGTACCCAAAGTTTTTTTGAAAGTATATTTGCGTTGCGTATGAATATTTCTCTAGCTCTACTGACTCTACGGTAAAGGAATTGGTAAGTGGGGGCGAGCCCTACGTACCTCCATATACAATTCATGTCAGCCACTTCTATTAAAATGTATTGAATACAAAGATTATTACAGGATAAAAAAACGAAACGAAAAAAAAGGTATCAGTTATGAATTGTCTTTGCTCTTTGTATTCAGATCAACGGCCGAAATTCAAAATAAGAATGCCTTCGACCACGCCCTCCGCGTCGCTTATGCTAATGCGCGAGCGCAGTGACAAGTCAAGACTCTGAAAGTATTATGTGGAATACTAAATTTAACTGTTATACATAATAGGCCTAGGCCTTTCATTATTTTTGATGCCGATTGGCTTTGTCGGTATTTTTATATAGAACTTGTGTGCTTTGCCTGGTTTCATACAGTCTGAGTTTTGTTGACTTTTTTCTTTCAGTTGTATATGGATTTTTGTTATAATATTGTTGTAGATACCTGTTATTGGCCATATGTACTACAGTTTTAGTTTATAATGCTCAATTAATTGTAAACGCTGTTGGTGTCCTATATAAAATTAAAATAAATAAATAAATTAATTTTTATATCGAAACTAGCACTAGCTGTCCCGACGAACTTCGAATTGTGCCTTACAATTTGTATGGGAAAAAGAAATTGTTACTTTTATTATCTTCCTCTCAATTTTTCCATATTTTCTCACCTTTTTTGGACTATTACGAACATTTTAAAACCAAAATCAGCTCAATCGGCCCGGCCGTTCTTGACTTTTAGCGAGAATAACAAACCATGATTCATTTTTATACATAGTAGAAGTGGAAGTAGATTGCGCTTCCATTCAAACCACAAAATCCTAATAATATCATTATTAATAGACTAGCCTATGATTATTTTGATGTATAAGCTATATTATTGTTAAGTTTCATTTAATTTCACAGTGGTTTTACGTGAAAGATTAACAAAAACTCTAATCTAACAAATTTTCGTGTTTATAATATTAGGTAGTAGGTTATGGGTTCGTTACTTACTATCAAAATTGCGTAGCTAGGAATGTGTATTGAACAACCAATGCTAATAGAACACTTCATGTATACCTAGCAAACAATCATAACAACTAAGTTTGCAATTTCTTTTATAGGTAAATTAGCGTCCAATATTATTTTAAAGTGAAGTTATTAACTTTAATAAAATTCGTGTTTAGCAGACTGCACGAGGCTGATTCGGCAGTATCAAAAAAAAAAGAAAAAAAAGCGTGAATTCTTGCATCGCAAAATTTCCACAAAAACCTGTCAAGGATTCAAAAAAAGAAGAGATCTAAACACATTAGCTGCATAATGGTCGCTCTCCGAGAACACAGCCTAATATTTATTGCTGCTATAAATATCTGAGCTGCAAAAAAAAATTTATTACCCAGTTATAAACCGAAAATACCAACGTTATTTCTTTATAATAATAATATTACGCCACTATTTAAAAGTCTAGGTCAGAGGTTCCCAGACTTTTATTCTGATAGACTACTTTTAATATAGACTGCTCCGTAGCTCAGTTGGCAGTGATGTGGACTGAGTAAGCGCGTGCACCTGGGTTCGATTCCCGGCGGGGCGAACATTGATATGATGAATATCGAAGTTTGTTTCCGGTCTGGGTGTAATGTTTGTCTCTCTGTGTGTTTCGGGTACTCTAGATACATAACAGGTTTTTCCTAGTTAGGGGAGTGTGATATGTTATTATTATTATGTTTTATTATTAATATTCATAGGTCATGTCTAATGTCCATGTTCTGCCTACCCCAGTTATGGTTGGGAACATGGTTCTCGAAGTTGTCGACGAGTACGTATACCTAGGACAAACCATCCAATTAGGTAGGTCCAACTTCGAGAAGGAGGTCAATCGCCGAATCCAGCTAGGATGGGCGGCGTTCGGGAAACTACGCAACGTCTTCTCGTCCAATATTCCTCAGTGCCTGAAGACGAAGGTATTTAACCAATGTGTGCTGCCAGTGATGACATACGGTTCTGAAACGTGGTGCTTTACTATAGGGCTTATGAACAGGCTCCGAGTAGCTCAACGAGCCATGGAGCGGGCTATGCTCGGGATTTCTCTGCGGGATCGAATCAGAAATGAGGACATACGCAGAGAAACCAGGGTCACTGACATAGCCAAGCGGATAAGCTCGTTGAAGTGGCAATGGGCAGGTCATATAGCCCGCAGAACAGATGGCCGCTGGGGCCGAAAAGTTCTCGAGTGGAGACCACGGATCGGCAAGCGCAGCGTGGGACGTCCACCGACCAGATGGACGGATGATCTGCGCAAGGCTGCGGGTCCACGGTGGATGCAGGCCACCTGCGATCGGTACAGATGGAGAACCTTGAGGGAGGCCTATGTCCAGTAGTGGACGTTCTTCGGCTGAAATGATGATGATGATGATGATTAATATTCGGTTTTGTTTGGTTCTGGTTTCAGTGGAGCCTTAGCAGCCTACAACAACCATATTCCCAAAAGTTGGATGAATAGATAACGTATTTTGTCACGTCAACTAAGACCCGCCTCAAGTTTCCCGTGGACCCCTAGGCCTAGTAGTCTAGAGTAACTAGGCTTGTTACTAGTTTTGATATTTTGTTTTATTATAAAGATTTATTATTTGTTATATTATAAAGATTTATTATAACTGTTTAAAAAATATATGTGTTTTGTTTTAAAGTGGATGTTGGTGCGTGCGAGCTGCAAATACCCCCGAGTGACCGTTATCAAAAAAAATGGTGTTTGAGTATGTTTATTTGTGATAAAGTTTCTCTATCTAGTAAAAAGTGCCTACCTACAATTGGAACAGAAGAATAAATAACCCTATCCTGAGCATTGAGTTATATTCAAAATATTTAAAAAAAACGAACGTCACCTAAAATAAAGTTCTTCGCACACAAAACGAAATGACAGTCAAATATCGGGGTTATCAATAACGATTTGTATGCGAGGCTTATCACGGCATCTGTCTGGGTATTCCAAAGCCTTAAGGATGACTTTGACTTTAAATACTAGTGATGAATCATTGATAAGCGTTAGTTTTGGTTCAAGTAATGCGTTCGAAGAAGTTATCGATAACTGATGAGTAGTAAATTGACAGTTTCCAGTGAAAGTGACGCTACGTAGATTTATTAGCCCTGGTAATAAAAAAAGGGCTTGGGCTTGCAAGCCTTGTTATTATTGATTTAAATCTGAATAGCCATCGATTAGGTTATCACAAGAAAATAAATAGATAGGCAATCAACTTAATACAATTTCCATTTTCTTAAATTGATAGGTACATTTGAGTGATTTCTTTCCGTTACCCATGGTTAACAAAAAGTATAACTTTTAAACAAAAAGGTACGGTGGGTTGTTGAAGAGAATGTTAAAAAAAAACTGCAATTTAAAATATAGAATGATGAATGAAAAAGCGACGACCAGTATTTACCAAGATATCGTGGTAATACTGATACCTAATGATTGTGTAACAAAGCCATAAGCATATTCGATGCAAATTTAAAATTCGGTAGTCCAGAATCGAGTTGCCTAAAAAGTACAAGCCTCGGGCGAAGCGACGAAAAAGCGCACAAAAAGTACCCTTTACGGGTTCGCAAAAAAAATGGTGTATCGCGAAAACGATAAAAAGAAATCGCGAATCTTCAAGCGAAGATTATGATAAGACCCCGGGGGTTCAGCATCAAAAAATGAAGAGAACCAAATAACACCAGAGCGAGCTCAAGGGGGCAAATTTAAAGTTTTAATATAACTATGCTATAAACTCGGAGGACAACATTTTAAAACATTACCTACAATATATATATTATAAGATTTTTTCTAAAAATCTTTGTCAATATCAACATTACTAATAATATCACGCACGGCAATTATTGAAAATTTTGATTAATATTGCCATTTTCCTTTTCAAATAATTGCCGCATAAAGTAAGTACCCTTTTTTCAAAATACAAAATTAGAGTAAGTAAAGACTTGTTTTCTGTTTTTTTTTTTTTGTATAAAAATAAATTCAGAGTAAGTAAGGACTTGTTCTATGTTTTTTATGTTTATAAAAATAAATTCTTACCTTTGTTCTGTAGAGCGGATTGGAGAAATCCCAGCCCGGGGCGACAAATAGATATCCGCATTTCGATATTTTTCTGCTTGCCTGTAAACAAAGTAAAGAAAAATATTTAAAAAAAAAAACAATAATGAACAGAATAAATTTTAAATCAAACATTATAATATTAACATATAAAGTATGCCTACTATCAAGACAAGTAGTACATAAATTGTCTTTAAAAAGGTTCTAATCATAAAATACCCTAAAAAGGAATCCCATCAAATATTTCTCGTCTAACAAAACGTATAATGTCCTCACAAAAGCGATAATTTACGCGCTAACACGAGATTATGCCCACGCGTCTTTTTTATTTGCAATATTTCTCGGATTTCATCTAATCCGCCGTTAAGTAGATAGTAAACGATAGAAGTTTATTTTTATGTTTTATAGTACAGTGGCGGACACGGTCGGCGTAACACTTCCGGTTTTTCTGTATTGGAAAATAGCTCTTGTTCTATGGTAATAGGGCTAGGGCTGACGAAACCATAGACAAATCTGTTACGGCCTCCTAGTCCGCCACTGTACAAATATCAGGTTATTTCTAGGTTAGATAAATCATATTTAACATTGGATATTGCTGGAGCATCATGAAAAACGTGCTCTAAAAACTTTGTTTAAGTACCATACAAACCCAGATACAGGAAACTATCATAGTTAATATACTCATAACAATTTTTGCTGCCCCGGCAATCGAACCTGGAGCCCCACAAACACAGTCAACTAAACTATCAACTGAACTACAGAAATAGCGAGTCGTGATAATTAATATTTGACTCTATTCTAACAAAAAAAAATATCCAAAATTCCCACAAACACAAAGTAAAAAAAATATCTTTATTTTTTCGTAGCAAAATGTTTGCATGAGATGGCGCAACGGAACGGTACAATGTACGTGGCGGTCTACGATGGCGTAACAGATTTGTCTGTGGTCTCGTGCGGCCTCGACTTTATTACCAAAGAACAAGAGCTATTTTTCAATACAGAAAAACCGGAAGGGTTACACTGTCCTAGACCGCCACTGTCTGTACTGATTTATTAAAAAAATAGAGGGTTAAATAAAACAGTATGTGGTCTGCATCCTAAGGAGCGTAAGTAAAAGAAAGTAAAAATTCATTAATACCGTTAAAAACAAACGCATATATACATACATACATATAGGTATTATCCTTATTACTGAAGTGAAATCAACATACTTAAGTTTGCATTAACTGGCGCACATTAAAAACAATTTTGCACTTATGATTGGTTTGACCTAGTTAATGTGTCGTGAAGATCGTTGAACTCATACCAACCACGTGCAAACTAACCTTGCGAAAAACGTAAACAGTAATGTAGGTGTAGGTATACTTTTTGTGCCAATTTCCTATTTTATTAATGATCACACGATTGTGAGTGTGTATGTTTGTTACGTCTTCACGTCTAAACGGCTGCAGATATTTTTATACAATTTAGTTCGGAGTTAGGTGAGACCTTGGCTATTAACACATAGGCTATTTATTTTCCCTTATTAAACGCGGACACAGCTAGTCTTTCATAAAAAACAAAGCTTTTTTTTTATGAATTTCATATATTTATCTAAGATCATAAACTTGTTATCAGGAAAATATGACAGCTGTCTCGAGTCTCGTGTCAAACACAAAAAGATGAAAGTACATATAGCTTTAGACATCTATTGATGGACGTAGGCCACCCCCCAAAATCGCCAAGCACACTAAGCACCCACCTCCCGCTCTGGAAAAAAGTGTCGATGATTTTAGCCTATTCCAATAAATAAAAATGTATTAATAAATACATAGTATAAAAGGAAGTCGCTTCCCGCGCCTATTTTTCGCCACTAGTACACGTTTCGCCACACGTAGGACGTCCACTGCTGGACATAGGCCTCCCTCAAGGCTCTCCATCTGTACCGATCGCAGGTGGCCTGCATCCAGCGTGGACCCGCAGCCTTGCGCAGATCATCCGTCCATCTGGTCGGTGGACGTCCTACGCTGCGCTTGCCGATCCGTGGTCTCCACTCGAGAACTTTTCGGCCCCCCAGTATTTTTCGCTATATATGCCTATATCTTTAAAACTATGCATCGGATTTTGATGCGTTTTGTTTTTAATCTATACAGTGATTCGAGAGGAAGGTTTATATGTATAATACATTCACAACATATTAATTGGTTAGACGGTACGAAGACGAAGTCAGCCGGGTCGACTAGTAATATACAAAATTGCAACACACCGGCGACCGATCATACAATTTACTGCGACGACTAAAATGTCAAATGTCAATATTGACAGTTATCCACCTCGATTTATGCGTTGACAGTGACGTCACGGCGACATCGGCGCACGCGCACGTAGCGACTGACTGATAAAACGGTTTAACCCACATTTCTAGTAAAGATAACGATGTACGATATGATTTGATTATGACACTTTAGGTAGTATACATTTTTATCAGCATCCGTTTGGGACCACACGCCTGACGAATGTCTACCACCTTTTCTTAGCGATGAGCGGAAATACCGTCGCGTGCTAATCATCTGTCTTAAATGTTAAAACATTTGACAGATGTGGGCTCGTTTGTGGGCGTCTCCAGGCGAGTTTGTTGAGTCTCGTTTCTTTGTAAAATAGAGTTTGTTACCCCTTTCTTCTCTACGCTATAAAATCATTGCGAAAGGGAGTAGAATCATTTGACAGAGGGCTCGTTTGGGGGCCTCTCCAGGCGACCATTGTCGTAAGGCAAGGCAAATATTTGTTTGTCTGAGCCGCCTGGTGGGCACCCTGAACTACCTCGCCTCTCGCAGTATAGGATACTTTACTAATTGACCTTCAATAAGTGATATCTTGTTTTTAATGAAATAATAATCAATATCATCAATATCAATACATAGTATAAAGCAAAGTCGCTTCCCGCGTCTGTCCCTATGTATGCTTATATCTTTAAAACTATGCAACGGATTTTGATGCGGTTTTTTTTAATAGGTAGAGTGATTCCAGAGGATGGTTTATAAGTTTATAATACATGAACTATGTTAATAGGTTAGGCGGTACGAAGTTCGCCGGGTCGACTAGTAATAGTATATAAACCAAACGGGAACCTGCAGAATACGGGAAACAAACTGCGTTGTGAAACGGGGTTATAGATCCAATTCGATCTCTGTTCTCGATCCGATCGTAGGCTCATCAAACCTTCGATTCACAGTTACTTCGCCATTCTGAGCATCCTTTGAGTTGTGCGTAACAAATTTTAGAAATTGCGTGCTTTCATCTATCGAAAGACTGATTCAGAGGCGTATTGAAGATTTACATACACTTAAAGTAGTATTTTCACATTGACATTTGATTTATACAATATGAGATTTGTGCATACCAAATAAAACATTCATTTATTGGGTGTTCTGATTAGTTGGTAATAAAACACTGTATAAAATTGACCGACTGACAACGCTCAGACGAAACTACTTGAGATGAAGACTTAAAATTTGGAATGCAGGTTTCAGGAGTGCTCTATGATGACGAAATACCCATGAGTTGTAGACGAAAATTCTTATGAGAACGAAAAATATAGAAAGAACAGAAACAGACAATATTAACCGGGAATCTCATTCGTCATATTTCGACTGCGCCACAAAGAAAGGATGTTAAACGTTATAATTTCTTTTTTACAAAAAGAGACCCGCCTTCAACAAACTGACACATACATAAACTGAGAACTTCCTCTTTTTCGAAGTCGGTTAAAATCAAGTACTAAAACGTTCTCCTGAATGTAACGAATACATTTAGAAATAGAAATAGAAAACGTTTATTGCCAAACAGTGACACATCTTTTCAAAAATACAGAAAAAGGTAAACAAAAACAATTAACGGTAACAATATGCCACTAAAGGGCACTGCCTCAGCATTTCTGAAAACCGCATCAAAACCGGTTTAGCCAAACGCTAGATAATCGCGGACAAACATACATACATACAAACATACATACAGGTCAAACTAATAACCTCCTTTTTTGAAGTCAGTTAAAAACACAAAGTATTTGCAGTCGAAGTTCACTGAATAATGACCAGTCTAGCTAGATTGTTGAAGTGTAGCAGAAATGAAGTAAGGTGTGGCGGGAGCCGAAACAAATGCGCTTCAGATTAGAGATTCAAATTCTGATTGGTTTCATTGAAGCGTTACTCGCATTTCTGCCCTCGGGTTGTTCTGGTATTCTTCTCAGCCTAAGACTAATTCTCAGTGGAGTCGCAGCTCAAACTCGCACTCCAAAGTGTCACAATGTAACTTTAAATCCTTCTCCTCTCCAAATTCGTATACAAAATCGAGTCCCAACTTCATGACAGTGAAGTCCAACTTTTTCCAAGTTCCAACTTCCCCCACAGTTCACCAAAAGGACGAACCATTTTGCCATTATCGCTGTAATAGAATAGAATATTTTCAACGAAGACCGCTGTTGACAGTCCTTTTGAAATTACCTTTGCCATCTTTTACGTGGAATTCTATGCTGCTGCACAATTTTAAAGCGCTAGTACCTTGCAACAGTCAGTTTTTCATGTTCACCATGAAAACAAATCTAAAAATTCTTAATTTCAAACTTTCAGCAATCCAGTAGTTATAATCCAATTTTGGTTGAGGTTAGGTAGAGATCAATAGAGACCACCTGACGTCTACACACAGGTCCAAACCTACCTACCTAATATAAACCAAAATTGGATAATAAAAAGAAAAAAAGAAAAAACCCCATCAGCTACCGCCCGGTAGCGCATCAATGTGATATTTAAGCCACCTTCGTTTTATTTTACCTCATTTTGGAGGCAAATTATTTTGGGATCTACCGTTAATCTGGAACTAATGAGATAGGGCGCCGCCGCCCCGGTTTGGATAAATAAAACAGAAAATCAATTTGAAAATAGAACGCCGAATAAAAACAAACACAGATCCGACGTGGGAAACCAAAGTCGGTTTTTTATTTTTTTGTATTTCTTTTCAACTTTCCTTTAATTTGATTCGGAGATCCTTAAAAAAAACTATTTACAAATGCCTTCAAGGATCAGTGGGCAGCGATATCGACTGTGACACCGGACACATGGGCTTGATTCCCGGCGGAAGCGTTATAGCATTATTTTTTTGAACTTTGGTTCCGAAAACCACATGTTTTGTTACGATCAGCATCATCCAAATTTGTTAACTTGACATTGGCAAAATACTCCACTAAACTGGAATAACTAAATGAGTTATTAATTGGTATCGTTATCGGATTCGGGTGTTCTTCTAACTGTGTTTCGGGCACCCCTTAGGCTGACATTCAAAGTCGAGTCGCAGCTCAAACTCGGACTCCAAAGCGTCAAAAATAAACTAAAAATCGTTCTTTGCTCCAAATTTATATAGATGATCGAGTTTTGACTTCGAGACAGTGAATTATACGCTCGACGGAGTAAAACGGCTCTGGCCAGGATAATCAGTACTCGGGAACGACTTGTCCGAGTATCATACTCGACTGAGTAGCCTCTAATAGTGTGAATGTCAGCCTCTAACCCCTCCAAAAGAGATCCAAGGACTTTTATGTAGTAGGCAATAAAAATGATAATCATTGTTTCAGTAAATTTAAATCAAATAAATAGGTTTATTATTCTAACTGCACTTTCATTGCTCCACAAACTAGGTCGAACTCTAAAACCGAATAAAGCATAAGATGTCACGACAACAGTCCCATAAAATTCCACGATATGTTAATGACAACATTACAATATCTAGGTAATAAATAAAATCGACTCGATAATAATAAATATAGGAATTCGTACAGTTATTCTGAACTTGGCGCCCTACGTTCATTTCCATAGACATTTTGATCATAAATTTCTGCCATGTGACAACCGTAGCCGGTTTGTTTCTGAGCGATGCGACTTATTGGTTATTTTCATTTTATTACATTTACTGACTTAGGCAGAAAATAAGGTATTTGGTAATGGGTACCCTATAACAAAAGATGTTAAAGACGATCACTCGGTTTTTAATCCCATAAGTGGCAATAGTTTTTTGAAAAATAGCTAATCAATAAAAAAAAAACTACATTGAACTCTATGTTATTTTGAACAATTTCTTTTTTTTTTTTGTTCTATAACGTACGGTTTTACTATGTTTTCTATCAAAATTGAATTTTTTTTTTACCTATTCCACAGCTATTGCAGGAAGTAGCATCAAATTAAGCAAGCTTGGTTTAAATGGAAAAAATAGAAGCACAGCTTTAAACCGTCCCTTTTAATGGCATTGCAGTATCATAGACTATATTTCACGATTAAGAAAATTATAATCTACTTTCTAATGTTGAGCGCGTTGCAATGAAATCATTGAATTTATGGACATTCTTAATTACTTTGCATAATATGCTACCTCTCTCTCGCACAGTATAGAGTCGAAAGAGACAGATACACTGCGCATGCGTGCGTTATTGAAGGTAAATAAACAAATTGTGTACTCAACTGTGTAAACAGTGTTGATGGTAACGGGCAATGGTCGTGATCAAGATATTTACATTCAATTTTGTTATTACATTTTTATAAGACAGTTATTATTTAAATACTTCGTTAGTGGCCATGTTTTATTATAAACTTATGTGCTGTTAATTTATTTTTCTGGTTTTTTTTTTAAACAAGTTTTTAAAACTTGTTAAGGGTAAAAGGCTTAAAGGCGAAAACAAGAGCATAAGTAATTGTCAAATTATTATTGTACTTCAAAACTAAAACACATAAAAATATTTTTCTACTTAGTTTGAAGCACTTAAAAGTATATGTAACAGTTTGGAGTCCAAGCTCAAACTCCGACTCGACTGTAACTAGTACAGTAAATCAATATACATAGTATAAAATAAAGTCGCTTCCCGCGTCTGTCCCTATGTATGCTTTAATCTTTAAAACTATGCAACAGATTTTCATGAGGTTTTTTTAATAGAGAGTGATTCAAGAGGAAGGTTTATTTTATATGAATAATACAAGCACAACATACTTATGGGTAAGGCGGTACGAAGTTCGTCGGGTCGACTAGTTTTAGATAAAGCTAATTAGACCAAGCTGCAAAAAAGTGATTATTTTTTTCTCTCTTTCTTTCTTTCTTACACGGTCAAACTTATTCATAATGTCTTTGTTTGATTGAAGTGGCAATACTATAACTACTTAGTAGTTTTCAGACGTTATTATTTTTTTATTTAATATTCGGTGTCAATCAAAGAAAAACCATCATGATGAAAAACAAACCAGACAAATATATAAAATATGCCAATAACTACGTTGTTAACTAGAACCGTTACAATATGACCCCTTTATGCCTTAGAAAACTATATCTTAAGGGTCAAAGTTATAATGGTCGGTTCAACAAAAGAGTTGCGGTGTCGACAAAAACCACAAAAGCTTGAATAAGTGACAAAAGGTCGAGATAAAAAAAAATCAAAAATTGGTATCACTTTCGTTTTAACAATGAAATGGACAAAGTAGCTGTACAAGTTGTATTCTGGTTAGTTTAGATATTGCGTTTCAATTTCAGAGAGGTAAGTATATATCTTTTAATTAAACATAAACAATCCCAGTATTTTCACTTTCACATGATTTTTACTTTAGCATTTAGAAAAGACAGTTTAATTGCACAATAGCATCTGCATCTGATTTATCAATTTGCTACTAAAATAATTAATTACAAATTTTTTGGCGCTTCCGGAGAAGTTCTAAAAAACAAGGAAAGGAACTTTGATTCAAAATAAATAGTCTCTATCTATCAATAAATTTCATTACCAAAAGTGTTTTTGAATTAAATTGATTGAGAATCTGATTGAGACGCTACGAATTCAGAAACAAACTGGAATACAGCAGCTCGCGCCGCAGCCGTCACGGATTCACCACAATTCCAATAACTAGAACACTCTCACTAGTAAAAGAACAACGGCACGAAAGCAGGTGCGCCTGCGCCGCCGGTCGCTTCACTTTCACAGGTAACAAGGCGCAACCGAAATAAGACACCTTATACGCCGCAAATTTGAATCGAAGCCAGCCTCGTTAAAAAATTGATTCTAATGGAAATGAAATTGACATTCTTAAGCGTATATCATTATCAGAAAATAATCGACCTAGGAAGCAGTGGAGCGATGAGCTGGGAGCCCACACCAAGCCCTGGTGGGAATGTCCCCAGGATCAGGAAAAGTGGACTGGCCTTTGCCCAGCAGTGGGACATTAAGGCTGCAAATAATAACAATAATACATAACAAGGTGGAACGTGGTGAAGTTCGCGGTATTACACTGGATGAGGGTCATGTTCGGGCCGGTCGCTATGGCGATCTATGAGGGAGAGCTCTATATCCAGCAGTAGACGTCTTTCGGCTGTGATGTCATGATGATGATGATATTAAGGATACAAAACACAACGTGTGACACGTCTGTAAAATGTTTTTAACAAAACTTTCTCTCAATATTCGAATAAACTAGACATCTTCTTCAGTTTCTGTTAAGCGCGAGACTATTTGACTTGTAACTCTGCAAAAGTGACCAAAAACAGTATCAACATGCAGTATTTATTTATCATCCCCTACATACTACACGCTGCGATCAACAATGTTTTCTGTGCATAGTGCATATTGGCACAAGACAGTAATCTTCTGATACATCTAGTAGAAGCCAACTAGTTAATTGCAGGTTTCGCTTTCTAGCATCGAGACTTGAGACTTCGAGACTATTGGATTGTGTGCAGCCGTGACTGCGGAGATCGAATCGAGATCATCTCAACCAGTGTTTGCATATAGAGAGTGATTTATAGGTGAATTTTCTTTTTCTTGCATGCGTATATGCAGAGTTGCATGTTCAGTAGATTGGTTCTGTTTTTTCTTTTATTTTTATAAACGAGAGAGGAGGAGTGTGTTGTTTAAAATAAAAAACTTGATGCTACGTTTGTAAAGATTGTTTTTTGTGTCAATTGGTTTTTTTAAATAATGACTGGGTCGCGTGGCATAACAGCTGTCTACGTTCAGTGTTCTGCTATTCGAACTGGGCCCTCAGTCTCATCGCGCAAAACGTAACTATCGAATAAAAGTAGAGTAGGAACAGTACGTTAATCGCAAGAAAATACACATTTGGTAGTCTCGTAATCAATTTTGCTATAACTATAGCAGTAGTATCGCAATATATTGGAATTGACCAAAAAGGGTAGTCTGCTCCATAATAAGATAATGTTATGATTACGTTCGACTGACATTATAAATGTCAATACTGATTGATATTAAGTGACAGTTGCACTACGCCCGGTCCAATTTCGTCTAATAAAACAGTATTAACTATTTAGGTAAAAAAACCCAGATTATTCTATAGCTTGCTATTCATATTCTATTGCTATACTATGATGATCGATCAAAGTTACCAGACTCGCAATTTTTGACCCCATCGTAGTAGAGTAATAGTAGAATAATAATAGAATAGAAGTTTAATCGTAAGTTTAAGAGACTAGAGTCCCGGTCTGTCTGTTGATTTCACATTCGTTTGCCTGAGCCGTATGGTGGGCCCCTCGAACTAGCACACCTCTCGCCGTATTTCATACTTCAATAAGGAATTAGTCTAATTGACTTACAATAAAGTGATACTTTTTATCCTTTATTGAATGAATAATTTTTCATTTTCGTTTCAGGTTTGAACTGTAGGGACTTGAAGGAGTCAGCTCCAATCCTCAACAAATAGAGAAGAGACTTCTTCGAATCCAACCCACGTGAGAAAGAAGAGGACGATAGGATAAAAATTGATTTCCAATCATCATTAAAGATTTGAATTCAAAGAGTACTATCGAAATGAAGAAGAAAAATTATAGGTCGATACCGCGTGATCAGGGTTAACAGGTTTAACGAGAAGTAGACGACTTAAAAAGAATGTAAAACAAATATGAACTTAACATCAAACTTAACAAAACACACCTAATGTCAATCTAAAAGTGACTCATTCTCATATGGTAGAAAAAGTCATCATTTTAACAGAGCCCACTTTCGAAGGCTAACGACCAAGTGTTTGATCGTCTTGAATTAAAAAAAAAACCAGTCCAAAACTAGATTGTGCTGTCAGAATCAAGATCGGACGACTCAATCGGATCGAAGCCACGATATGTCCCGCTAAATGATCCGTCATTAGCGTGTGCCTTACAGTTGTAGTGATGGGAATAACGGCAACAAGTCTTGGTAGTTTGGATTGAACAATATTGAAACTGTTTTTACTGGCACCATAAAGGTGGAAGCTTTTGAGTTTGCATCTTAATTTGACCATAAGGAGAATAAATAAATTCCGGACGTGTTTTGATAGCAGGTTCAAAAGTGAACCGTTTTCTTTACTGTTAAAACATCTGAAAATACTGATGAGGCTTGGTATCAAGTAGCAAGTAGAGGTATTTTTTCAGAGTTTTGCTAAAAGTAGCCCATGTAGTGTAGTTGTATTTTAACTTCAAGAACTAGACAATGTGTTACGTGTTACCACGAAATAATCTATCGCCATTCATCATTTAAACAAAATCTTAAATGCTCTTGATCATACACCTATTGGAGCAAATATATTTACCTCAATAATAATTACAACATACATACATCCTCAATTATTTTTCAAAATATATATTCTGATGGTAGAATCGAAATAAATGTAATCCCGCTGCTAAAACAATTTTCTATTTAGAACATAAAAAGCCTTTCATTGAAACCATTGAGTCCTCTCAACCCTATCACAAAAGTCAACAAAGTGTCTACCATTAGTCGAACAATGTCTGTGGTATGGAGGCGTAAAGATGCCCTCGATGTTCGACCACGGCGATGACATTGGCATCGCACCGGTAATGATAATGACTGCTATGTCATTAACGTGCCTGTTATCACGTTGAATCGTTTCTTTCTTTTTATATGATAGGTTGTTTGCTCTTGAAACATTATTTGGTATTTCAATTAAGTGTACGCTATGTTGAAAGGCTATGTGCAATTATGAAAATTTGAGAAAATCAATAGCTAATATTCATCAGTGATAAAGTAGGATGATGGATTGTAATAGTGATTTTTTCAAATCGTTTCAGTAGTTTTAGAGAATATTCGATTCAAACAGTCAAATCTTTCCTCTTTTATAATATATCAAAGTGTAGATAGATTATTACCCTCTTATTCATAAAAAGTTAAAGAGCATTTTAGTTGTTTGACGTATGTCAATTTCGACTGGATGTCACGTATTTACCATACAACAAACCAGATATGTAGACCTCCAGTAAGGCTACTTAAAATCTACTGTATCTTTATGAATAAGACGGTTAGTGTTTCTGAGTGTTAGTAATAATTTATCAAAAACTTCATCTCAATAATAGCAAACCTCATCAAAGCATTCCAAGCCCAAGCAAAAGAAAGTAAACTCGACAAAGGCCTGGAGCGACATAAATCCTAAAGAGCAAAGTGAGAGAGAGAGAGGTCCCACAATTAATCAGCATTAGCCAGAGGGGATCAAAGACGCCGCCATTAATACACTTTCGCCATTAGAGCTATAAATTGTCACGCCCACCCTTGCGACATGCGCCTGCGCAGCGGCTCTTTACACTTTAGGCTATGCGATTAGGTGAGTGAGCTTGTAACTGTTCTTTGATTGGACTTGGGGAACTACAGGCTATTTAAAATTAACTTGAGAATGAAGTTGAAAAATAGGCTAAGGCTTTTTATTACAACTTAATTTTGAATCGTTACAGTTAGGGTTAATATTTCATAGTTCTTTTGATATTTCTTAAAATAAAGCAAACAAAAACTAATCTTTTGAGGGAGAATTCTCAAACTGTATAAAATCGCAGGACTTTTCCATGGAAATCAGGCTTTTTCTCCGGTTTATTTTATTTTTAGGTAACATAAGTTACAGTAAACGCGAAAGGTGAAATCATTAGGCGAAATGAAAACAAGATACAAGTGTGAGATTCTTACTTTATTGCGACAAAGTGCAAAACTGAGTAAAACATCAGACCGTATTATTTACACCGTATCCTCAACTGCAATATAACGACTAACGAGTGGCAATTTTCATTCATTACCGCGTCCGAACAGGGACACCGTAATGAGCTAAAAAGAGATAGACATGTCGTCACGTCACTGTCGCTCGGCATACACATTTGCATGTCCAGGCGAACGAATTAAGGTGCATCGTCTCGATTTGACTCGATATTCAAAACTTTCAGGGCTCTTGTTTGTTGCTAATTCTTGTTATTTATTATTTGTTGCCGTGTGGTGACGGCATAATATTCTATGCCACCACCAAATCGCTTTCCTTGAAGGGTGATGTAAAAGGCGGCTAAGAGAACGACCACAGAACGAGAATCAGCGTCCTTTGTTGAGAGCCATACTTGCCGCATTCCAAGCTTGCCAATTATTAAGCCGGATACAATATTTGTACGTGTGGCGATCTGTGGAAGAGGCCATTGTAAAACAATGGACGTCTTTATGCTGAGATGATGACGATTATGATGCCGTAACTAAAACGTTGTTACGCGTCGTATAATGTATATTTTTTGTAGAACATCGCTTTAGGCTCAGACACCTTTTTTTTGCAATGACTCTAATCCAGGATTTTTATTCTTCAAAAATATAACTATTTACTCTTCATACTTTCATCAAATTAATGTTTAAAACTAACAACGAAGCAAAAAAAAAGTTGAATTTCACGCCAGATCGAGACATTTCCCCTTAATTGGCAATAATGCACGCCGTTGCAAATCGCTTACATCTTTTGTACTGATGCCTGTATCAGTATTGTGAGAGCAAAAATCTTCCACGTGTTTAGAGGACGACCTAGTTGACCTTGTCTTGTTTTAACACGTGAATGTTATGTAACATCTTCTTACAGATTAGTTCTGTTAAGTTAGGTTTGACCTAGAATATTAACGCTCGAACTCTTTAGATTTAGATCTTTGTATTTCAGAACCTAGAACTCCTCTGTAGTCTACGGTCACTTTAGTTAGCCCTTTTAATTAAGATAACATGACAAGGACGCTAATAAAGGGGTTAGTTGAGAGGCTTGAGGAAAACTCATGCCCATGAAATAATAAATGAAATAATAAGATTGCAATGAGCAGGGTAAAGCACATAACTCGAATCATAATGGTCGCTTAGGCCGAAAAGTTATCGAATGGCGACCCCGCATCGGAATATCAACGGTCGTCTTTTAGCCAAAATGACGATGATGATGATGTTTCTAATCTTTTTTTCTAAGTGCAACATTAAGAGCACTGGTTAGTCTCCAGCCATTTGACCTTCAGTCAACGTGATTAGCTCACAATAGTTTGAATTGAATCGTGACCTACCGATTGTTGTCTGTGGATCGATCCTACAAGGTACTATGCGTCCTTTTACAATGTAACATTTTAAAAACAAACTATAGATACATGGTCGCTAACCTATGGGCCGCATTAGAAAGCATAAAGTCACTCAAAGGACAATGGAGATGGCGATGCTTGGAGTTTTTCCTGCGTAATCAAATCAAGAGATAATAATAACACATCACACTCAGAGCCCCTAACTAGGAAGAACCCGAAACACACACAGAGACGAACATTACACCCAGACCGGAAACAAACATCGATATTCATGATATCAATATTCGCCCCGCCCGGAAATCGAACCTAGGTGCACACACTTACTCAGTCCACATCACTGCTAACTGAGCCACGGAGCAAGAGATGGGATCCAAGAAGAACGGGAAGAAGAATGGAAAGAACAAAAGTCACCGTCTTGCGAGCCCAAAGAATTGAAAAAGCTAAGTGCTAATGGTGGCACATAGCTCGAAAAACGTCGCTGGTGCTGAAAAGTTTTCGACAGGCGATAGTATTTTCAATTTAAAAGGTGCATTCTTACAACCAAATGCAATGTATCAAATAACATAATTATAAATCACGACAGAAACACTATCGTCCGTCACTCGATGATTTTTTTAAAGAAAAGTTCACTTAGTGCAGAAGACTCAAAGACTCAACGGCTTCACAAGCAATTATTAATCAGAATTAAAAATGGAATAAAGTTGAAGGCTGTCAAATTGTGAAAAATAAAGGAGCTCACTACACAGGATAGCAATTAAAACCTACCAGACACCAGAGGCGACGATGCTAAATGCAGACAAAAAGGTGTAGGTAATTAAAATAACACATCCGAAATGGTTTAACATTCCCCCGAAGCCCGAAGGTGACTGATTGGATTAAATACTCTTTCGTGTAACAAAATAAAGGACTCCATGACATAGCTACAGAATACAGTTTGCGTTATTTTTGGCGTGAATTTAAAAAGTTAATTGGACAAGATGATTTTGAAGGCGAAAAAAAAATTGAAGTCTGTTTCAATGTAATCGAAACCTGTTGGCAGAATTTTGATTTTGCCTTTTGTAATTTGAATCTACTGAGATTGAACTTAACATTATGCGCCATTAAAGCAGTAAAGTGAATTGTATAGGTACCTAGAGTCCGCTCCAGGTAAGTCTGCGCGCGATTGGGGGCGCCACTGTATACGTACTATATGTAGTTATGTGACTTAGAAATTGCTGATTGGTTCCTATTTTGACCGCGCGCAGACTAAGCTGGCACTCACTCTACTTCTGTATTTTCACACACCAATTGTTCCGGCAAAAAGAGACAAAAATTACCAATAATGATGAGCTCAATTTCCACTAATTATAAGATAGTTAGCATCGTTCCGTTCGTCTGCGTCCACGCTCACGGTCGGTTGCGCAGGCGCAATTATATCAGCTCTCTAAATACCATACGAGATTTGTCCAACCATTTTTTGGCAGTCGGTGAAACGAAAAGCCAAGATTGTATCTTAATCAATCCTTATTTATAATTGATTTAAAACTACAGCAACGTATTCCAAGCTGACACTTTGATTGTGGGTCGCAAGCTTTTTATGGCAAAGATTGATAAAAATATAATTATGTTTCATAAAAATGCAAGAAAGAAATATATCCTGGTATTTTTTAATTTTTTCTATAACATCCCATTGTCAGGTTAGGAAATGTGATAGATGCTATCTGAGCGTTAGATAGAACAGACTTAAAATGCCTATGACTGTAAAATAAAAATTATTAGGAAGCTGCTGTCAAAATTTCATATTTCTATCTGTAGCGGTTTCTACTGAGCGAAGAGAAGTGAAAGAGTAAGTAAATTAGAGATTATCAAACATTGATTTAGGTATCATCGGAACGGAATGACAAGCAGATCAAGTCAAAACCAAAAGAACCAAATTCTTGACAAGTTATGACAAGCGTCAACCATACAAGTCCAAGGTTAAGGGAAAACCGTTTTCAATACCATACCACTCGTGACACTGAACCCACCAGTGGTACCATAACCAGTACAAGCAGTTCGTGATTTACGTGAACTTAACGGGAAGTTTCGTTTTCGTTATCGGAGCAGCAGACCATGAGGCGGGGGAAAGTGCAGCCGAATATTTGCAGGCATTGCTGGGCTGCCAGAGACAATAGATAATTATCTTAAGAACTTAATAGCTTGGCGACATGAGAAAGTATTTTGTACACGATGACTTTGGAGCGCGATTCTGATATGCATTTTGTGAAAGGATAAAAAATTTAAATAAGTACCTAAACGTGGTTAAACACGACAAGTCATGAATTTGGACAGGACAATTCAAAATTGTTAAGTATTTTAATGAAAATCTATCATTATCATAATGTTCTCAAATTGATAAGTCGTCTAGTAAAACCGTAGGGTGAAAGGACGGGAAAAAAAACGGTTGTAATTTAATGGAAGAAGAAGGTTGTTAAAGATATGTCGAATATGAAATGAGCAAATGATTATGATCCCGATCGATACTCAAACATTTTCCCTAAAGAGCATGTTTCAACCATTTCAACGTCGAGGACATCGAGTACAAGTGAGATGAGACAGCAACATTGGCACCAAAGAAGACGATATAAAACCAAAAAAATATTGCAGAGTTAAGAATCGCAGCGCACATAAGTATTGATAATTTCCAGCCGGCATGAAAGTGAATAATGTCACAATAGAATTTCTAGCGTTCCCAACGTGCGGTCTAGAAACTGGAAACCATATGAAAACGCATTTCACTTAGGCTGAAGATACAGCAAATGTTGGCTTGTTAGGGATTGTAAATCTTCATTCAAGTAGAGAAAAAGAAAATATGTGTATGAATAAAATGGTTATGGAAAGGTTATTGCTAAATTGAGACGAATAGATATACTTACTTACTTGTGCCCAATCTCCGAAACAAACCTCTCGCCCTTCGTCGACACGAATAGATGTATTTTTTTAGGATTTTATAAGTAAGCTACTGATTATGATTAGTATAATAGGTACTAAAGAACTTACATTTTCTACCGCAGATTTTTAATAATAATAATACGGGTTATGACGGTAAAAGAATCAATTAAGGATATCAAAGTAGCAATCGTAGCAAGTGGAAATCAATTATCTCTGCCTACCAGAGGGGAATCAAATCAAATCAAAATTCTTTATTCAATAAAGGATACAAGATATCACTTATTAAAAGTCAATTAGACTACATCTAATCTAATTGCTATTGATACCTTATTTGGTAAAGTATCCTATACTGTGAGATGCGAGGTAGTTCAGGGTGCCCAACAATTGGCTTAGGAAAATAAATTTTGCCTTGCCTTACGACAATGGTCGCCTTCTATACAGTCTATTTAATTTCACCACCTTCGGTGTGACTTCAGCCTAAGTGAAACCCGATTGTTAAACCCAATGCGGGCGTTGAGTAATATTATTACAGACATGTATAACATTTAACATACAATTTGTAGTAAGATAAGATATGATTGTTCTAATTGTAAGCCGATGCCGCCTTCAACGTTGGAAACGGTCGAAGTATTTGCGTAAAATATCTTCTACATTTTATCATTAGTGAATGAAAGATATCCTTTTCCAATTAAATCATCTTCATCTTCTCCCATGGGTGTCGTAAAAGAGACTATTAATAGTATACCCTGACCGCGCCCATACAAAAAGAGAATTCAATTTTCTACTACTAATTATTTTGCAGTAGCCATGAAATTATAGTATCTTACTCCCTATCGCACGATTGCGGTTCGCGGGCGACATCATAAGTTTTTCTAAATATTCTTTCGTTTCTATAAAGTCCTCATATGGATACACCCTCAGGACATCTCTGAATAATTATAAAATATTGTCGTTTTACTTCTTTGATTGCTAGAAGTATTTTTACTAAAGTATTGTGTCGGCTTTTCAGAATGCTATATGATTGGTCTATTTTTAACCAAATTATGTTCACGTGTTGCTGTGACGATTTTAATGTTTCCTGTACAGGGTGATGGAATTCGAAGAATCTTCGTAACGACTGGGGGTTGTGGTCCTGTTCGGAGTCTATTTTAGTAAGAACACATTGTGAGAAAAATATCTCAAAGTTTTGTTGTCGTATTTGTGGAGAATATACTTACATACATTAGGTAAAGAAGTAATAATGTGCTCTTAGATTTGCTGCATAAAATCCGCAAATATCGAATCTTATAATTTGACCAAAACATTTACAAGTAAGTTTGTACTATTTATTATTATTTAAGTAAGTTATCTTGTGTGAATGAAAGAGCAAGATTTTCCTGTCTGAATGTCCTGAATTGTATCGACTGGCGCTTTTAAAGAATCAAACTTTATAAGGAATCAAAAGTTACCTATCTGATAACATTGTATTTATTAATATTATGGATATACCTACACATAGAAGTTTTTAAACTGAAAACGTGGTGCTTCACTATAGGGCTTATGAACAGGCTCCGAGTAGCTCAACGAGCCATGGAGCGGGCTATGCTCGGGATTTCTCTGCGGGATCGAATCAGAAATGAGGACATACGCAGAGAAACCAGGGTCACCGACATATCCAAGCGGATAAGCTCGTTGAAGTGGCAATGGGCAGGTCATATAGCCCGCAGAACAGATGGCCGCTGGGGCCGAAAAGTTCTCGAGTGGAGACCACGGATCGGCAAGCGCAGCGTAGGACGTCCACCGACCAGATGGACGGATGATCTGCGCAAGGCTGCGGGTCCACGCTGGATGCAGGCCACCTGCGATCGGTACAGATGGAGAGCCTTGAGGGAGGCCTATGTCCAGCAGTGGACGTCTTACGGCTGAAATGATGAGAAGTTTTTATCCTAGGTCTGGGTATAGAATACCTAATAGTACTTAAGTTATGTGAATGTGTTTGTCTCTTTAAATGTGGTTCGCGGGCTTCCTATAAGTATTTCACAGCTCTAAGTGTAATTTTTATTATAGTTAATCTAGATACCTAGATATTTGTATTCTCAACAATGTGCCTGTTAAATAACAAATGACTGTTACCAGAAGTATTTTTGCTTATGTAAGCAAGCTGCGATTGTTTTGCGGTTGCGGTCACGGTTGCAACTAGAAAGCGTGGCCAGAGTCGGCCAAACGCGCGAATTAGTTTTTGATACTTTAGCTATTTCAATAATTTCAATCTTTTAGAAAATACGCTTAGGTCTCATCATAATGTTCGTCATTCGCGTTGCTCTTACATGACTTATTTACTTCTTTTAATTATTATTATTATGCTATGAAAATATTGACAAATGACAAATGATAAATCTTTATTCGCACGAACAATACAGGCATACAAAACAAGTTTAATAGTCTGTGGCTGTGTCCCACTGCTGGGCAAAGACCTCCCCCTCCCGTTTCCACGTTTCTTTTCTCTCCTGTGCCACCTGAGTCCAATCGGATAAGTAGGAATCGATATCATCCCGCCATCTCCTTCTCGGCCGGCCACGTTTTCGTCTTCCATCAGTTGGCACCCACTCGGTTGCGATTTTCGCCCACCGGTCCGGGCCCATGCGGCAGATGTGACCAGCCCAGCTCCACTTAAGCTTAGCAATCGCAACACCAACGTCTGCAACTCCTGTTTTCGAGCGTAGTTCGGTGTTCCGGATGCGATCGGTTAATTTAACCCCTATTATGCTACGCTCCATGGCACGTTGGCAAATCTTGAGTCTGGATTTTTGATGTTCAGTCAAAGACCAGGTCTGAGCACCGTAGGTTAGGATGGGCAACATACACATATTGACGAGTTTGCGCTTCAGGGAAAGCGGAAGCTTTCCCTTCATGAGCTCCTTCATGGACCAGAAGCTCCTCCAGGCATTTTCGATCCGTCGATCTATTTCTTTATTTTGCCCGTTATTAAAGGAGACAATCTGGCCCAAATAAGTATACTCGTCAACATATTGCATCGTATGCCCATCCACCTCAATACTACGTTTCGTGCTGTTGGTCATAACCTGTGTCTTCGACCGATTCATCTTCAATCCAACCTCGAGACTTGCCACGCTCAGATCTACTAACATTTGCTGCAGAATTGATGCTGTCGGGGCAAACAGGACAATGTCGTCAGCGAAGCGCAGGTTTGTTAACCTTCTTCCGCCAACGTCAATGCCCTTATCTGTCCATGCGACCGCCAAACTCCTGAACACTTCTTCAAGTGTACAGGTAAAAAGCTTTGGGGAAAGGGGGTCTCCTTGCTTTACTCCACGTTCAATCTGGAAAGATGGACCAGGTAGGTGAAGTTTTATGTCTGCAGTGCTATGTGTATAGATGGCTTCAATTATATTAATGTAAGTGTGATCAATGTTTTGTTTACGGAGGGCTGCAAATATGGCGGAGTGATTTAGACTGTCAAATGCCTTCGAGTAGTCAACAAACCCTAGGTAAAGAGGCTTGTTGAACTCTGTACACTTTTCAATGACTTGGTTTACTACTTGAATATGATCCGTTGTAGCAAAGCCTGGTCTGAATCCTGCCTGTTCGGGTGGTTGCTGTTCATTGAGCTGGTCTGCAATGCGATTCTGTATAACTTTTATAAATACTTTGTAGACGTGGGATACAAGACTTATTGGGCGGTAATTGCCAATATCTGTCTTGTCTCCCTTCTTATGTAAAAGTATGATGTTGGCGTGGCAGAGTCCTTCTGGTAATTTTCCAGTGTACAGGATAGCATTACAGAGATTGGTAATGTGGGGCAAAAGTGCGGGTTCGCCTATTTTTAAAGCCTCCGTTGTAATACCATCCTCCCCGGGACTCTTACCATACTTCATAGATTTTAAAGCTACGTGAACCTCGTAACCAGTGACAGGTGAGACAGTGCTTTCATCTGGAGGTATATATTTTTTGGTGGAGGGCTGTTTGGAATTGTCAGAATAAAGATTTCTATAAAAATTTGTGCAAATCTCGACAACCTTGTCTCTACTGCCTTGCTTGACGCCTTCGCTGTCGGAGAGTCTGGTTATCCAAGATTTACTTTTATTTATTCCTTGTTTGGCTACGCGGAGCGAAGTATTGGATAGGATGGCGTTTTGTACTAACTTTGTATTATAATCTCTAATATCTCTTCGAATACAGCGTTTGACTTTTTTGTCCAATATGTAGTAGTCTTTCGAACATTTAACAAGTTTTTCCCTTTCTTCAATCAGTACTTTAGTTTCGGAACTCAGTTTGTTGTCGTGTCTTTTCATTGGTTTAATTTTCTTACTTGCTATTTCTATCGATTTCTTAATGTGTTTGTATTGTATGTCTGTGTCTTTTGAATCAATTTGGAGTGGTTCAAAGTAATTTTTAAGTTCTAAGTTAAAGGCTGGTTTATTGTTAATTAGTGTGATTTTATCTATGTTCTTGATTTGCGAGGCAAAAAGGTTTTTTCTATATATTTTAAAATTAATGCATAATTTGATTCTAAGTGGTCTATGATCGGAGCTGAATTTAAATTGATTGATGATGGAAACGTCTTGAATAATTTCTTGATCTGAAGATAGTGCATAGTCTACTTCATTTTTTGTTTTACCATCAGGTGATAACCAGGTCCATCGACGATTTGTCTTTTTTGTGAAAAAGCTGTTGCTTACTTTGAGACCTTGGCCAAAAGCAAACTGAAGTAGGCGTGCTCCACGAGCATTTCGTATTCCAAGCCCGTGTGGTCCGAGTATTTCTCCATTATCATCGGTTTGCCGTAAGCCGACTTTCGCATTGAAGTCACCGAGGACAACGTTCCATGTTCCTCGGTGCTCATCGCAGACTCTATTAAGATGATCGTAGAAGTCCTCGACTTCATGGTCGCTGTGTGTGGTTGTTGGTGCATAAATTTGGATGAATGAAATAGTTTTATTATTTGTTAATTTGAATTTCAGAACAGCAATTCTGTCCGAGCATCCTACAAATTCAATAATATTATTTTTCCATTTCTTAGCCACCATAAACCCTACACCATATAGTCCACTGGTGACACCGAAATGGTAAAATATATTATTTTGTGTTTCAGTCGTCTCTTCACCTAGTCTCCTAACATACAAAACAAAAGAAAAAAAATACAAAGAAGAGTTAAGCAAAACTAAAACTATGAAAGCATGTATTGCGCATGTGGAAAGGCTCCCACTCAGCATGTGCTGCAAGAAATGCAGCGCTGATTATTCTGCCAGAACCTTAATGTTTGAATATTAATGTTTTAATATATTTTTATGCTTCGCAATCAATCTCTGAAAATAGGAGTCTACTTTAAAATTGTTTCAATCAGCTATGTCTGTATAGTGTGAACACAGACGTAAGCCGCTAGAGTTGCCCCAAATGAACAGCACTTTTGAATAAAACACACAAAATTATTGTGCTAAGAATGAATGTCTAATGTTTGCCTATCAAAACCCATATTTCCTATAACCTATTCCTTTATTTTAGATTCCTTTAATCCTATTTCTTTTATGTCAAGCTTGCGTTTGGAACGATTTAATTATTGCCCCAAATGCACACGGTGGAATGCACATAATGTAACGAAATTGCGATTTTAGCGACTATTGTCGTAAGGCAAGGCAAACATTTGTTTACCTGAGCCAATTGGTGGGCACCCTGAACTACCTCGCCTCTCACAGTATAGGATACTTTACCAAATAAGGCATCAATAGCAATTAGATTAGATGTAGTCTAATTGACTTTCAATAAGGATATCTTGTATCCTATATTGAATAAAGAATTATTTGAATTTGAGTGCTAAAAATCTCTCGCATCCACTTGCCTGGGAGACGACCTCGAACCACCTCTAATCATGAAGTTTAGAATACTATGTTTTAATTTGTCTGTATTTGTTGTCACTAGACTTATAATAAGAAATAAAGTACCTTGTATCCGCTTATGCTTAACTGATAATTTGATTTTCTGAAGTGTCGTGGGGCTAAATAGTATATGCCGTGTTCTACAAGAACTTCGATATATCTCATCCACATAAGTAGCCGTCGTGTGAGCCAACATGCAGCGGTCGATTCATCGCGCTCGCGGCACAAATCCAATTTGCTGATGATGAACTGGCTTGTAACTTGCAAATTTATTTTTACTGCGCACATTTTTAATGGACACTTTTTATGGTAGAAGTTTATTTTCTGCTTTTTTGTCGGAACATAAATCATGGAGATGGTATTAATCTGTTATTCTGTCTGGGTGTTCAACGTGCTCAATTATGTCATAGTCTTGTTTAGTTAAAAATAATATTACGTAAAAAATTGGTACGACACAGGAGTTGAACCTGCGCCTCTTACAGTTATACTTATTGTGAAAAACGCAGTAATCTTTGTGCCACTGGAGAGCCATGGAAACCAATGGAAACCAATGGAAACCAATGGAAACCAATATTTCAATACATTTTATTACAAAACTAGAGGCTGCCCCGCGGTTTCACTCGCGCAGATTTCTCATAAACTCCATTTTTTTCATTTTCGCATGGGAATTTCGGGAAATCCTTTCTTAGTGCTAACCTACACTCCCTAAAGAACCTACATGCAAAATTTCAGCCCGCTACGCCCAGTAGTTTCGGCTGCGTTGTCTGTCTGTCAGTCAGTCAGTAACGAAAGAGTTTTATATATATTGATTAAGTAACTTTGATTTATTTTGTAGAAAACGTGTATTTTTAAGTACCTACATCTCTTCAATAAGAATGCTTCTCTCTTAGAGCACCTTACGTATCGATTTTGATTGAAACACACATAAACCCAGTAAATAAAACATCGATATTCATCATAAAAATATTCGATCCCGCCGAGAATCGAATCCTATTCCGACCTTCAAAGTCACTGTGACTTTACTGCCAACTGAACTAAAAAGGTGGTAGGTTAAATAGAACGCACACATAAAGAGCCTATTTAGAAAGCGCTGCGGCATTCCATAAGAAAACATTTCCATGAAGAAAGCAAACTAAGCAAAACTACCAATTGATTAGGATGCAAGGCATAACTTGGCTACATTCATAATTCTATAGGTCAAGAAAAGTTTGCCAAACCAGTTTAACTTTACCTCTACATAGTTTGCAAAGTGTACAAAAACAGAGGTCAGGACATTTGGGCTTGTAGTTACTGGCGCCAGCATACGTACGTGTCTTTTCTTTCAAAAGACAATAGATCCGTTACGCGGATTGTAAGTTTCATTCAAAATGACGCAGTGTTTTTGCCACATGTACAGATTTTTATTTGACTTGAATATGAAGACTGCACCGTCTGTTGGCAGTGACATGGACTGAGATGCGTGTGCACTTGGGTTCGATTCCCGGCGGAGCGAACATTGTTATGATGAATACTAATGTTTGTTCTTGGTCAGGGTGTAATGTTTGTCTCTGTATAATTATGTTTCGGGCACCCTAGATATATAAAACACTTCCGGTTTTTCGGTATTGCAAAATAGCTCTTGTTCTTAAGTAATACAGTCTAGGGCGCACAAGACAATCGGCAAATCTGTTACGCCGTCCTAGATCGCTACTGTACTTAGTGTATATTGTGCAATATCTATCATTCATAACCGCTTCCCAAGCATGAAAAATCTATTATATTTATTTGACTAACTATAAAAATAACTAAACTTAAACTTTAATTTTACGCACTTAGGCTGCTCAAAGTTCTTAATAATTTATTTTTCTAAAAAAAACTTAACTTGGCAATAACAGAGTTCACAGAGGCTACAGTCAATTAAAATCAATTTACTCATACAATTGTCTTGGAGCTCTGAAACGGGTCAAATGGCTGGATTTACGAGGTAAATCAAGATGATAGTCATCTCTTAAATTAATGTTTAACGACCGCATCATGACTTGTCCACTCTTCTGTTTAATTAATGTTATTTTAAATTTTAAATACCTACATTTTAAATTACTTTAAAGGTTAAACTTAAACACAGAGATACAATAGCAAGCTGCCGCCATTCATAAGGCTCTTATACTTCTCTGTTATCAGTGCATTGGATCATCTAGTGATATTTTTTGGCAATGAATTGGCTCTAGGGGTACTTCCAAATTTAAGATAGAGAACTTGTATTTAGGATGCCCTTGTACAAAGACAACCAAACATACGCAAACCCAGAAAACTAACACCGATATCCAATACAACAATTTTCGACCCAGCCGAGTTTCGAACCCGTACTTCAAGTCACTGCCAACTAATGCATAGATTTGTTCAATAACTGTCCGATACAAAATCCAATAGTAATTTTAATACATGGATTAATAATAATGAAAATAACTCATCAAACTCAGAGCCTAGGAACTAGGAAGACCCTGTTTCTAGGGTGCCCGAAACATATACAGAGACGAACATTACACCCAGACCGGGAAACAAACATCGATATTCATCATAACAATGTTCGCCCTGACGAGAATCAAACCCGGTTCACCCGCGTCACTGCCAAGTGCCAACTGAGCCACGGAGCAGACACATGATGATGAACCTAAGTTAAGGATGTGCCTTTACTTATAAAAGCATATCCATAGGTAGAGCAGGGCTCTAATAATGCGAGAGAATCAAAAGAATCCGGTCCCATAAAGAGACAATCATTCTTATGGGCTCAGTAACTGACTAGTTGCGTTTATGGAGGCTGCATGGCCTGCGGTTCTAGGAACAGAACCCGGTCTATGCTCTTTTACTTCTCTGGTACTTGTTTCATCATATTTGTTTAAAGAAATTTCAAGTTTAAGTTTTTAAAATTGTAGAAGTTTAGATAAGATCTCCAGAATCTTATCCTGCATTAAATTTTTCGTTTGCTTATTCAAGTACTTTCAGTGTCATCTGGCACAAAAAACTAAAATATCTATGTCATCGTTATATTTTCCCGCAAATTACCCCTCAATTCTAACTTCGAAATAAACCGATCCACGAACACAGCTTCGTTCTTGGTCTTGAAACTAAGAAGAATTCAGGAAACAAGTTTTTAAAAGAAAACACCTTACAAGAATATACATAGGTAGCAAAATCGTGTCTATACCCTCTACTACTATGATAACTGCTATGATAGCTTTACCATGATTCAGATAAAAAGGCATATTAACTTTACATTCAGTATGTAATTATATTTACCTAACCAAATCCTAATCAGGGTTCAAAACTCAAAAACTTAAGTCTATGAAACAAGCTTCTAAGCCAGTTCTCATTACCCGTTTGAAACAGAAACATACACATGAGCCACAGCCACAGCCAGCGTGCAGTAAAAACAAAATATGTTTAATGTCACCACAATAAATGTTATATAATTACTGTGGTTAAGAGTAATTCTTAATATTAAAACCAAGACTAGACCGAGCTATAAAGAAGTAATAAATAAAAGCTATATACAGTTAAATTAAGAAGCAGCTATTAGTTTAGCATTTAAACTAATGATAGGTAAGTACTACTTCTTGTGAATCGTATTTCTTCTTTACCTAATTTTATTTATAACTAAGTCTATTGGTAAAGTTTAACTAAATATTGGCCTTGTGGTAGCGTGTCAATCCGTGGGTCAAAAAGGCGACTAAGGAAGGTGCGATGGTAAAGCAGCAAAATTTTGAGAAACCCCTTCAGCCTTCTTTATCCTTGTGGTGATTTCTGAGTGATGCCTATGTCCAGCAGTGGACGTCTCTTTCAGTCAAACAAAAAAAAAATGTGATGGTATCAAAAGCATTTCCCAACAATCCAACGCAAACAAACAAAAAAGGTCCTAAAACAATCCCTTGTAGAACACCAAAACAAGCTTTCCAAATCCAATTGAAATGCCACACGTGGCCAGATGTATCTATAAGGCATCAAAAGAAGTACGGATTAATCCATTCATCTGTACATATTATCGCATCTTTAGATCTTTTGCTGCATCGTGAAATCATCTTACGCAATCTCCAAGATTTAAGATAGGCAAATGGACATGTTACTTTGAACTCGGATTTCGGACATGACTTAAATTATTACATACAACTGTCGATAAACCTTTAGTAACATATCTTAAATAGAGATTTATTACGTTGCTGCAATAAACAGGTGGCTTTTGTAAGTAAAGCTTTACTTTAACAATATTTTAATAATATCATGTAACTAATACGCTTTATCAGTTTCTTTGAAGTCTTGAAACGAACAAAATAGTAAATTGCAATTGAATATGCTAAAATAGAATTCATAAAGTTCTTGTATGTAATTAAACTCTTCTTCTTATATATTTGTTATTCCTGACCTTCCGCTAATGCGATGTAATCACAGAGTAATGTAAAAATTGCTCGCGTTACAGCATTCCAATTTGAACAATCTTCGTAAAGATGGTAAATTTCTGAGCAATGCAGTTGCATCAAACACCGTTTCCTTAACAACCTTTAGACCTCTAGGGGAATAATTAAAGTCAATAAACATTCTCTACTGAAAACATGTTAGGTGCATATTTTACAAATAAATTTACAGTATTTTTTCAACTAACTCAAATACTGGATGTAACTCAAAAAGCAGCTGAATTCTAATAAGACTGGGCCGCACATGTCGCCCGTATACCAAAACTCCGATATTTGAGCAAAGAGGGCCACTGAGTAGGTCTCGAAACACGCCAAGAGACGACGTGGTCGTCCCAGGAAACGATGAAGCGACGAATGGAATCCGCTCAGGAAAATAAGGAGAAGGTTGTCCCAGCAGTAGGAAAGTTAAGACCGAGAATGAGTCCTTTTAGTGGTTCTAATAATGAGCTCAGTTTTGCTAAGAACAGCACCAATACTGCAATGCCCTTTCCAAAAGCCTTGATCTACCTCGCCCTTGCTTCAATCTGTTTGCTTATTGTCTTTGATTTGATGTGACTGTCTTAACATTAAACATGGATCTAATTTCTGAAGGTTTGCGGTGAGATACCCTAATTACTGTAAAGGTTATATAGATTATTAACTGAAGGGCAAGACTGCTCTTGTCGGTGGAGCCTCCTCCATTCATCAATGTTCCCCGCCAGCTTCTTGACCATCTGATACGACCCTGCACTCCTTTATTTGGTCGGAGTAACTTCCCCTTGGTCGTCCATATTTAAGACTTAGGCCAGCGAAAATATGGTCATGGTGCGCATCCAAGATTCCGAGAGGACAACAATTTACATTGGTTTCTTAGTTCTATCGAACAGGGTTTAGGAGATAATGTGTGCCTGTAATTATGCCAATTTTCATCTGGTAATCTGTTTTATCACGTCATAAAATAGACGGTATCTTTGACGCTTTTTTTTTTGATGTGTGCAGCTAATGACTTGGTATCTTGTTTAAGGTTAGCCTTAACCAAGAGACCAAAGATAATACCTTTATCTTTAGAGTGATAAGGTGACTATTTTGTCAAGATATCATTATAGATGTAGATTATAATATCTTTAACAAAAAATTTACTTTCTAAAAGCGAAGAGCAGAAGATGATTGTATAAATAACAGCTCAAATGTCCAAGACTTTAAAAAACAAAAACGAAAAGTGAATCCTGAGGGCGAACCGGCCCGTGCCCAACGAGGGGCTCATTGCAAAGATTGCGGTCCTATGGCATCAGAGGTAATTTAGTTCAATCCAGCCCCTGCCACGTTCGCCGGTAATATCAGGAAGATTTCGACTTACGAAACTCTGAACGAAAGCCAGATGTGGCAAATTTATATAACAGGATATTTCAATTATCATCAAAACTCGAAAATTATTTATTTAAGATAGGATACAAGATATCACTTATTGAAGGTCTATTAGACTAATTATTCTAAATTGTATTGATACTTTATTGAGTGAAGTATCCTATACTGCGAGAGGCGAGGTAGTTCAGGGGCGCCCACCAAGCGGCTCAGGCAAACAAATGTTTGCCTTGCCTTACGACAATTATCATCTTATCAGAGAGACGTCTACTGCTGGATATAGGTCTTCATTACAGATCGCCACACTAACAAACCTTTTTGGGACATTTGCCATACTCGCCATACTTAAATTGGCAGTATGGCATTTCAAGTCAACTAAGGACGCTGTGGCTCGTCCTTGGGGTGTTTCTTGAGTCGCCTTTTACGACACTCATGTGAGGATGGGGTAGTGGTATTCTGAACAGCTACCAATAGGGAATGAGGATATTTGTATTTATGTGTACGTACTTATCTACTTAGACGAACTTAAAAGGAAAACAATGGATGAGGTCAGCGCAAGATATGTTAATGGCAATCTGGGAATGACGTGAAGATGATTATGATAAAAAAATTTAGAGTGGTAAATTTTGACAAAAGTTCTTTTACTTATCATAAATATACCTACATAGTATAAAATTAAGTTGCTTCCCGCGTCTGTCCCTTTGTATGCTTACATCTTTAAAAGTACGCAACGGATTTTGATGCGTTTGTTTTAAATAGATAGAGTGGAGAGGAAGGTTTATAAAATTATAACTAAAAGTATAATACATGCAAAAAACACTAATAGGTAAGGCAGTTCAAAGTTCGCCAGGTCTACTAGTGTTTAATAAAACAATAAAGATATTCCCATATTTTTGCATACCTTATCATATCAGGAAAGTATGTCCTCTCTTTCATACATACTTGACCAAGCTACATTCGGTTAATTAGAGTGGGAAGAGAGATAGAGATAGGTATATGTGATGATAGAGAACAGATCACCCACCAAGATAAATGTAAAGTTGAGGTGGTCCGAATAATTGCTGATTGAGGCAGCAAAACATTGCTTATTTAGATTATTAAGTAATTTTAGGACCACCTGAAGTGTGCTTGCGTCTTATGACTCTAAAATTATACATTTCCGAGAGGGATTTAGGCTTTAATAGTTGTAATAATAGAGGAAGTTACCATCATCTCAGCCAAAGCCGAATTCCAGCGTTGGACATAGGGAAAATAGTTACAACAAATGTTAAAAACTAGTCCCTACAGTAGCAGAAAACACTTTAAAAAACACTTATTACATTCAATTATAACAATAACTACTTAGTCGACTCGGCAAGCTTCGTCCTCGCACCGCCTAACCTCTAAGTATTTTTTGCATGTATTATTCTTATAAACCTTCCTCTTGAATCACACTATCTATTAAAAAAAACGCATCAAAATTTGTTGCGTAGTTTTAAAGATTTAAGCATACGTAAGCACAGACGCGGAAAGCGACTTTATTTTATACGAGCTTTCCCGGCTTACTTCGTTACGCCATAGAATATAAGATACTAAAAGACTTGGCTCTGTACTATGTTCTTTTGTCTGCCCAGAATGGCCGAATAAAAAACAATCAACAACAACAAACCACCTGTCAAAATATGTAAACAACGGAAAAAATATTGCACCTTGGGTTATATTATTTGAGTTTAGGTAAGGATCTCTAATTTTTTTGAAAATCTAAAATAGCCTATGACACTCGGGGTTAATGTAGCTTCCTACCAGTGAAAGAATTTTGCAAATCGGTTCAGTATTTCCGGAGCCTATTCGTTACAAACAAACAAACAAATCTTTCCTCTTTAAATAATATCAATATATATTGATATTGATCAAACGCACAACACAAATCCCCTTCCTAGTTAGAACCTGAATCTAGGGTGCCCTAAACATACACACAAATATTATTATACCTAGACCGAGGAAACAAACATTGATATCCACCATAACAATGTTCGCCCACGCCAGGTATCAAAACGGACAGGCAGCAACACACTGAAGATAAATTTATTGATTGTAGAGTAACTTTACTTATATACCTACCTACCTTTCCCGGGGTACTATTACGGCCACATTGCAATATTGCGTCTATCTCGATAAAAGGCATAAAGCACTGTTCTGACCTTGACACAATAATATAAAGTAAGATTTTGAACCTGAAAGCTAGACAACCAGTGCCTTAAAAAATCTCAGCAAGATTATTCAGTGCATCATTGACGCAAATTTTTGATTTCGGCCATGGTTTATAAAAAAAAAAAAACATTTTTAAAATTGGAGCTCGTATCGAGGAGTGAACATTTTTGATGAATATCAATGTTTGTTTCCGGTCTAGGTGCAATGTTCGTCTCTGTATAATATGTTTCGGGCACCCTAGACACAGGTTCTTTCTAGTTAGGGCCCCTTGAGTGATTATTATTATTAACGCGGAGATCGCGGACGGAACACTCTTGATAAAAAAATTACTGGTCAGGTTAAAAACCTAGCAGACAAACTTTGCCATTACAACCCTACTTGTGTTTAACAAGACGCGTATCAGGAACGAGGTGTGGTCGCGGTTTTTGTACGCTAAGCTCTTTGACTGACAGGTTTACATCTAAAAATAAAACTTTGCGTTCTTACTTTGAGTGTCTTAAGTTGAAATTGACGAATAGTACCTACGAAAATTGAAGCTTACTTATATCTATATAATTTCTGGATGTAACCACGAGCGTAATTCTGTTAGCAGTGAGCAGTGATGTTGACGTGACATCGGAGGTCCAGTTGATAGACTAGTCAACCCGCCAAACATCGTACCGCATAACATAATACTATCATATGTTGTACATGTGTTATACATATAAGCCTTCTTCGTAAATAACTTTATCTATAAAAAAAACCCGCATCAAAATCCGTTGCGTAGTTTTTAACATCTAAGCATACATACACACAGATATCGGGAAGCGACTTTGTTTTATAGTATGTAGTGATATTAGCTGGATCTCCTCTGTTTGAATATCTTCGAGTTTCGGGCACCCTATAGATACAGGTTCGACCCATCACCGTGACGTTCTTTCTTTCTTTCTAGAAGCTTTGAATGTGATACGTTTTTAATATGATATTCAAATGTTTTTATCACACTAAAAAAATATTAATACGACGCACTGCGTGAAAGGTTACTCAACATTTCCGTAGGTTTTTAATACAAAATTAATAAGACAATTGTATTTCTGTACGTAAACTACCTATTCTTTGAAACAAGTGTAACCGTAGGTTTTTAATACAAAATAAATAAGAAAACTGTATTTCTGTACGTAAAATATTCTTTGTAACAAGTTGTACTGTGACTACAATGGTGTCTTAAACCTTGTCTCCAAAGCGATTCCGCTCTGTGGTTTCTTTGCAAATGGGCTGCTTTTGAGGCTTCAAACGCACAGGCGGATTTTTATCCGCGCGGTAACAAACCGCGCGGATAATAATCCGCTGTTGCGGTTTTATTTCCGCGCGGTTGGAAAGGTTGTTATTTCATTTTCAACCTTATTCATAGGCCACGAAGGTACAGGCGAATTTTTAGCCGCGCGGAAATAAAACCGCGACAGCGGATTTTTAACCGCGCGGTTTTTTATCCGCTGGTATCACTTCCATAGGATTCAGTATGTTACATAAAATCCGCGCGGCAAAAAACCGCCTGTGCGTTCGTAGCCTAAGTAATCTTTAGAAAGTTATCTTAGACTTGTCGGAATGTAGGTATATTAATACATATTTTTGTACTCCAATCATTTTATCCTTTTTTTTGTCATACTGTTTATAACTGCTCCTTATAAAGGTATAGGTAGTGTTTTTAAGGTGCTTCAAGCAACTACATTTTTTTTCAAACGTATAATGTAAGTCGGGTACTTTGGTTCACACACTTTCAGACGTCTGCACAGATGCTTACCTGTAAACAAAAGAAAATCGAAACGTTAGACAAAACAATTTAGCATAAAATATTAACTACACATAAATCGAAATAGACGACGTCTGGCTGTCTGTAAGACCATAAAGTTCAACATTAAAACTTTTTGTTTTGTGCTGCGTGTATTTCTTGTGCGTTAAGAAGTCAAGAGTATCTAATAGACAGGTTATATAGCGTCGCGCTAGAGCGCTAAATTTACGCGCGCTAGAGCGCTAGCTTTACGCGGCGCTAGAGCGCTATCTTTACGCGGCGCTAGAGCGCTATCTTTACGCGGCGCTAGGGCGCTAGCTTTACGCGGCGCTAGATCGTTGCGCTCTTTGTATGATTACGCAGAATAAAGTAGCTTATGTGACATCAACCAAAGAGCGAGACGCTCCAGCTAGACGTAGGCTAGCGCTCTAGCGCAACGCTAAAGCGCCGTCTGTTAGACAAAGCCTTAAAACAAAAGTATGAATCGTTCATCTTATACTAGGATATAGGCCCTAGATTACACGTTCGTACCTAATTAAGACACCTAAGAGCCTTAAGCTTAAGCGTGATGTGTCATTATTAATTTTATTATTATTACTAGGCGACCCGGCGAACTTCGTACCGCCTAACCCTATAACTATTTTGTGCATGTATTATACTTATAAACCTTAACTCTATCTATTTTAAAAAAACGCATCAAAATTCGTTGCGTAGTTTTAAAGATTTAAGCATACATGAGACATACCTACGCGGAAAACGACTTTATTTTATACTATGTATTGATATTGAAGCTTCAGATACTATTTAGCTAAAGATCTCCAAACGACCTTCGTTGTTTTAGTATAAAGTAATCTAAATAGTTATGAAATTAACACTTGCTTGATATGATAAGATGATGTATTGATTAAAATTTCGTCACCTGCCATAACAGGCCAGGCACCCAAAAACAAGGTCGCCCCACGATATTTAGCTGAATAAAATCTAGACTAATGCTTCTTAATCAACCTTATTCAGCTTTATTATTTCTTAATGTTCGCGTTCGAGTAAGAGCTATTCTATAAAAGCTTCATAACCTAGGTTTTGAGCTGAATTAGGTATCAATAGAACTTGTTTTATGTATTTAATAAGATTGATCGTTCTATTATGCGGTTTCAAGGTTTTTATTGTGGATTAGTGTAAGTAAGTACTTGTAAAATATTAACTAATGTAAAACCGAATAAGTAATAATGACAGTAATAAAAAAAACGCATTTCACTCAGGGCATCTAAATAGATAGAACCTGTATCTAGGGACCCCGTAATACATACAAAATATTTAAAAATATATCAAGACCCGGAAAAAAACATCGATATCGGACACACATAGTTATGTTTGCCCTCTCCGGGTTTCCTCCGATCCGAAGGCACTAGTCAAGACCACCAGCAACTCCTTATCTCACACACACAAGCATTATGATACGCGTGTACGTACACGAGTTTTGGCTGTGTGCGAAGCAACGCGCTTTTTTCTATGAAGTGTCCGAGATATGCCTGCCTACACCGTATTGATTAAGTGCTATTATTTCATAATCTGTCACCTCAATAAAGTTACTACGCATAAAAAGCCTGCTGTCTTTCGTCTTTCATGCGTCAAGAGATTTGCAATACCTACTTAGACGCAAAAAAAAACTCTTGTTACACTTATTGTAAGAAAAACCTGGTTCTGGTTACTTGCGCATGGATTATGCAAGTGTTTTTTAAGTTATCAAAAGAAAAATATGAAAGTATGATTTTTGTTGGTTTTTATAACTGCTGCTTTTTTTTCTTGTTTAAAATACTTGTTAACTTGCCTTACTTTTTTGTTCTCGGTGATTTGAAATACTTTTAAAGTTAAACGAAAAAATACATGAAAACAAAATTAAAGTAAGTAACTAAAAGTCATAGACATAGACGAATAATTCCATTTTAATTGTACTTAGAGGTAACCGAGCGTGGGGTAAGAGTATTCGAATAATTCGAATATTCGTTTGCAATCCCTACGTGCGACGCTGCTTTAATTGTACTGAGCGGTAACTGAATGAATGAATGAATGAATGAATGAACGAACGAATTAATGAATATACACTTTATTGTACTCAAATCTAATAATGTGTTAACAATCAGCATAAAGTAACTGAAAGGTAACCGAGAGCGGAGGAGCCGCACTTGCTGAGGGAGGCAGGGAGTGCCCATACTGTATATATTTATTATACTGTGGTGTAGGTAACTTTAATATTAATTTTTGATCAGGGGTTTGACCGTCGTCGTCTGGCGCCTAAGAGACAGCAGTATTCCTTGTTATGTGGGCTCCTAATTATCGATTTTATTTGAAATGTTTTTTGCAGATTCTTGACAACCAGGACTATTAAGTATGCATTTTGTGATAAAATATCAAATTGCAAACCAGACGAGAGCCTGAAACGATGGTTCGCCATTAAAATTTAAATTGCTTCGTGGTGTTTGACACGGGACAAATGTGCCAATATTGTATCGAAAGGTTTTTTTTAAGGACCATGCGTTTTATATGCATAAGAGGGGTTTTCATTTTTTTTGTGGTACCTACAGTGAACCCTTATAAGTTTTTTTTTTTAAATATTTAAATAGTGTCTCTAAACTATCTGGATGTTTACATATTTGAATGCCATAATGGTATCTTCTAAATAAAATAAATAGTATTTATATAATATAGTGATTTTAATAAAGAATTTTTGAATATCTGAAAAAGACGAAAAAAGATTTCAGCCTATTCAGAAACCTTTTTTGAAAAAGAAAGGTTTAAAAAATTAAATTTTCCTTCAACCATTAGTTCTTTCAAAACAAAACCATGTTGAATTAATTATAAATGGTATGCAAGTGATGATGATGATGATTAATCCTTCAACTCCTCGGTGAGCATAGGGCCTCAGTCTCTCACCAGACTTCCTCTTTCTTTAGCGTCGGTTAAGGTCATCCCTCCCTGTCGCCCTGAGTTTTACCACAATAGAACGCTTCCATTTTTCAGCGGTTTGTAGGTACAAGTAATAAATTGTTCTTACTTATATAACTTTCAAATAATTATTTTTCTCAATAACCAACTACCTTGACCAAGTTTGAGCACCGCAGCCCTATGCAAATGCATCTTGCGCTGCGCGGGCGCAACATTTGTTCCGCTAATAGGCCCACGTGATTTATTGCTTATAATCGCCTGCGACACTCCTCCTCACAGTTTCCCACTGTACATTGAGTAGGAACAAAATACATTTGAGATGTTAAATTCCTATCCCGGATGATGGACTGCTGCAAAATAAATTGTACAGAGTAAGTTTTGCAAATATGATTAAAATTTGTATTTGGAAACCTCATCATCATCATCTCAGCCGAAAGACGTCTACTGTTGTTCAAAGGCTTCCCCCACAGATTGCCACAAGGATAAACATTATTATAGACACGTTTAGCAGGCATTAGCTAGAATCTGTCGCGAAGTTTAACATAAAGATCGGAAGATCTCCCGTGACCCCCTTGCCAGCAGCCGAGGTGTACACCGGCGGGGTTTCAGTGGGTGCGGACTCCACATAACCCGGCAGCTCGTCAGGAGTTTCCCCGCCTTAAAAAATAGGCATTACCTAGAATCTAGGACGTCCAAAACATACAAAGACTAACGCCATAACATTGTTCTGGGGTACTATTATGGCCGCATTTGCAATATTGCTTTTCGTCCTCTAAAATGTCAAAGTACTAGTAAAGTAGAATGACAAATAGGACGAAAAGCAATATTACAAAAGTAGCCGTCATAGGGGGTCTGTTCGCCCCGTCCAAAATCACAGCCAACATCAACATCACTACACTAGCACCCTGAGAGTACTTGAATGCTCTAAGCTGGCAACAAAACCAAATCACGAAGGTGGTCAATAGATTTCATCTTTTATTTAAAAGACGATCTCTTGTCTTTGTCGTCTTTCGGTCAGGAAGGCTTAGGGTCAGTGGTCGTTCGATCTTCTTTAGCCAGTTTCTGATCCTGTGAAGAATTTTGTATGCGAGTGTATAAAGTTTATTTCTAATGCCAATCAACCTTTTCCAAAACAGTAAGCAATAATGCAATTTACAGTTTGACTCATTTACGGTGAATATGGGGTGGACACCGTTACTATTATTCTAGATAATTAGTGAACGAAGCCGCGCGTGTCGTGATGTCCTGTTATCGAAGCGTCTCGGTTTTTAGTTTATTAATTGTACTTAGTACTTTGGTTAAAGTCGACACGCTTTCGTCAAACTAGTTGTATGTACCTAACAAAATAGATCAATCGGTTTACGCAATTTGGGTTCAATCTATTTTTTGCAGAAATAAAGAATTTTGATAAATTAAAGGTCATCTGATGCCATGAAAAGTTCAATAAACGAAGAGAAAAACAGAAGCAAAGACAGGGCCGGGAAGACCAAGAGGAAGCTACATGACGCAGATGATTACAGGGACGTAAAAGAATGAGTGAAGAGACGATTAGAGTGGAGAAGGCTGAACAGACAAGATCACAAGATCGATAGATTTAGATTGTCCAAATCATTTGAGAATCTTCATTCTAAAGTGCGCGCCAGATAAGTATGCTCATAGTCAAAATACACATGAAACCATTTAATAACAGCCATTTGTTGAGAATGGCGAGTGAAATACGTATACAGTGGCGGCCCATTCGCACGCAGACTAGTCCAAATGTACCTAAACATATTTTTGCAAATCTAATCAAATAAATTTATTGCAAACAGTTGTAGTTGAACTATATGTTTGTGTTTTCATAAATTATAGTTGGATTTTACATGCGAAAAGCGAATTATGAAGTTCAATGCCAGTACGCGCTGTAAATTTTAAGGTCATATCATACTATGACAAGTTTTAACTAATACAATAAACGGGAAAACTAGAAGGAAGATCTTGAGGCAGCTTAATGAAGTAGATAAAGGACATTGATAAGGAGACGCTAAAAAGAAAGAGTGAAGAGACAATTAGAGAAGGCTGCACAAACCATTTTGATAGATTACGACAGTTCAAATATTTTTAGAAGCCTTATTCTAGACCAAATGTTAGTACTGCACGTCTTCTTGCAAACCAACAAAATAAAAATGAATCGCAACCAAACAAAAATACAAGTAGTTAAATAAATGAACAACAGAAACTGTGTTATTTCAAGCACGTTACATTATAATAAGTTGTATGCACCGGTCACGTGTCACTGGGATGTGGGCAGGCCGATATGATCACGAAGTAGATAATCAACTCTTAGGGTTGCCAATTGCCATTAAATTTGAAGAAATAACTGGTTATAATGGTGTTCAGGGAATAAAATCTTGCTCTGTTTGCAGTAGGAAAAACTACTGTTCTTTGTTAGAAAAACTACTGTTGTTAGTTGAAAAACTACTGTTTTTATTTTAGTTTGAAAAACTGCTGTTCTTAGTTTGAAAAACGACTGTTCTCAGTAAAATTACGTAAGAATAGTAATTCAAACTTAATTATTTACAATTTGTAAGCATGAAAAAAAAAGGTTTACAACAAACGGTCCCTTTTCTTATCGAATTGAATTCTACACATGATTCTCAAAGTACTTTCTCATTATACTTTTATTAAAACACGCATTGTATTAAGTAAACCAAGGAGTGATATTATATAACTGCTAATTTCTTAATCCATTTTGCGAAGCCCTACACCAGACCGTTAGTCGGCGCGCGCGCACAAATCAGCACGAATATCATAATGTACTCAACGCGACAAGCAATGTGACGCCCGGGTCAGCTACGACGTAGATCCTAAGTGTACAGATAAGCTTGTACGGTGATAAGATTACTGTGTTGAACAAATTGTAAATACTAGACATGAATGATAAATCTGCTAAAACGTTCAAATTTGTTGCGATGTCAGATCATAAGGTTGATTTCCAAAAAGACACTGCATTGTATCGTTTTATGTACAGTTCTTGTGTGCCCTAGTCTGTATTACCAAAGAACAAGAGCTATTTTGCAATTCAAGAAAAACCGAAAGTGTTACGCCGACCTAGACCGCCACTGTATGGCCAACCAGACAGGTCAGCAAATAAACCGGGCCGGAATTACGTGATTTGTTTACAAATGTTTTAATAGCAACGAACAATTTAAATTGTTTATATACTAACCCTGTTATTCATAAAAAGTTAAAGAGCACTTTAGTTATTTGACGCATGTCAATTTAGACTGGATGTCACGTATTTACCATACAACAAACCAGAGAAGTAGACCTCCAGTAACGCTACTTAAAATCTACTATATCTTTATGAATAAGACGGTAATATTTCAAACGATTGAAATTTAAAACGTTTGGTACCGGAGACTAACGAATTGCGATTCATTTTTATATGGTAGATAGTAGATCATAGAAAAAAATTACTCTAGTAGATACATATTTTTCCCACAGGCTCGTCCATGGTGTAGGCAGTAACCCAGTCCATCTCGTGTCGAGTGTATAACACTCGTCGCCTGCTTGTGATCGAGTGGTCTGAGTCCGAGACATGCAACCGCGGTGGTCTGAGACAATTGAATTTTATTTCAATTTAACCTTTCATATTTCACTACCAACTACTTACACTTATATTTTAAAGAGTAAAAGTTATTTCAATTGAACCTTTCATATTTCACTACCAACTACTTACACTTATATTTTAAAGAGGAAAGATTTGATCGTTTGTTCGAATCGAATAGGCTCCGAAACTACTGGACCGATTTGATTTTTTTATCAGAATTACAATCCCTGATCAACATAGGTTCTAGATATTTCTATAGCATGTTCATCAGGGATAATGTAGGATTCAGTAGTTATGCAGTCTATTCGATTTGAGTCAACCACGCTCCGGGGGTCCGACTATGCTGGGGAAGGTCGAGGAGCGGATAACTCCTCACACGCGACCCTCCTGAGAACACCGGCGGAGTTTTAGTGGGTGCGAACCCCACATAACCCTTCGGCTACCCCCGGGGCTGCAGGGTCCTCGTAAAAAGTTTCCCCGCCTTAACAAAAAAAAAGCCTATTCGATTTAAACAAAAAAAAACCTTCATAAAATATCAGTGATCACGTACAAAAGATACATTCATCTTACATGTAACGACCAGGAAAATCTTAACAATAAAGCTTGGCAGCTTTCAGTGTTTTAGTGCGTGACATAATGTCACACAACATCATATGGGAAATCCATTAAGTTGCGCGCGCGTATCCGATTTCCTATTGCGTGACGCGGTTGCCGGTAAAAAGTTTACGTGACGTGACGGAAAGGAAGTCGGCGAAGATGTTGTTCTAAAACTTATGTTTATTGTTTTTAGTTCCGTTAAAGAATAGAAAGTTTGTATTAATAGACACACAAAAAGAAAGCACACACTGAAGGAAACATTTTGATAATATTTCATCTAATATTTTTTATTCGAAAAAAATCAAAATAAGTAAGTAGTAGGAGAAACAGAAGAATCTGGTCAGACATCTAATTTATATCTATTGAAGTCATATTATTATTAAATAATTAAAATAAAGCATTGTTGTGAAGATTTTGTTTGTTTCAAAATTGGTTCAAGTACGTCACAAAATCCATCATACAGATCAAAAAAAAGTAAAATTTACACGTACTTCATGTCTTCAATTGAATTAAAATAATAAATATGAATACAAAGTATCCAGAATAACTTGAAGCATGAATTGAACAGTGAGCTAGGCACTAGGCTTACATTAAAATATTTATTCTAAAAGCAAGCAGTTTCGCAGAATCCGCTTGCGCATTTGTCTATGCGCGTACGCAGCCAGTAATTACAGTGCGCGACAGAGATAGATGCCCTCTAATGACGCCCCGGGGGCCCGGGGGCTAAGGATTGTGTTATGAGCTCAATAATAATAAGATTTATAACAATCACAGTAGCCATTCCAAGGTATTTTGTTATGTCGTTTTTATCAGATTGTACATTATTTTGTTTTATATGTGCTACTGGTTATATGTTCTTTTGTTTTCCTATGCGCAAAAGTTTATTTTTAAAACTATTTTTGATTCGCCCATATCATAGATCAGGAATACCTATCCTAGGTATTGCTAATGTATACCTTTTTTTTAGTAGGCGGGGAAACTCCTAAAGAGTATTGCAGCCCCGGGAGGAGCCGCAGGGTTATGTGGGATTCGCGCCCACTAAAACCCCGCCGGTGTCCATCTCGGCTGTTAGCAAGGGGGTCACGGGAGATCTTTCGATTTTTATGTCTATGTTTAACTCCGCGACTTGCTGATGTAGACCTAGAGAAAAAACTAGATTAGGTTTATTTCATCGGTCAGAGTTTTTGTTGTAGCTTGGTAATTTTAACGAGACGGTTAAATGTACTCTCAATTAGTGTTCTGTACTCTTTGAGAGCCAGCAAAAAATACTAAGCAAGATTATCTAGTGTCATACTGTGTCACATTTTCGATATTTGCCTTAGTTTAGAAGAAGTTAATTTTTTTCGAGAATGGCGCTAGCATCGCTGTAAACTGGCTCTTTAGGTACTTTATGTTTTGAACTTTGAAAATTAGAGCCCGTATGAAAAAGAAGGCTGCCGTATCGTTCTCAAACAATACAGAGAACCTTCATTATTTTCTGGCAAACAATCGTGAACAGAGAGCAGCAATTTATTCTTTCTTCTGATGTTATTAAAATTGTAATACGCCCATAATTACCCTAATGACTAAATCAATTGAATAGCCGTTATTAGGCGCGCAACGATGTTTTAATGATTCTAATAACACACCACGGTTTATCCTTGAGGTTTCATTATCTTTCCATACAATTCGAAAAATAAAGAGATTTTTGGAGCTTGATTTTCTTACACTCGGATCACCATGGGGCGAGATAGACAAGGTTTCTCAAGACAGGAGGAAATAGCGAGCTTTAATACATAACATAATCTCACGCCTTTTATTCGCCGAAGGGCTAGGCAGAGGCACCAGCTCAAGAGCCGGACTCACGTTTAGCCGAGTTTATGCTTTATTACCAACGTGACACAGGGCCAGCTTGTCGCCGCGGTTTTAACGACCACTACAGCGGCCGGGACCAACGGCCTAACGTGCCTTCCGAAGCTTCAATGAAAACTTTTTATTCCTGATGAGGGATTCCTTCCGAAGCACGGGGCTTCAATAATAGCTCTTTATCCCTGATGAGGTATAAAAGAAACTTCATCATCATCACTTCGCACACTCGAATAACTAACAAAGACCAATCTTCTTTTAACTTAAGAGCTTCGCTCTTGTCGGTGGAGCCTCCTCCATTGCTCCCTTTTCCCCGCCAGCTGCTTGGCTTCTTGATACGACACGACACCTATCCTTTCCTATAGTAGTTTCGTCTCGGTCGTCCCCTTTCTCTTTTTCTTTTAATCTTTCCTTCAATAATGTTTGTGTCAAAGCCTATTTACATTTACTAAAAACAGTTTTAGGCTATGTATAAAAAAAAAAAAATTATGCATGTTAAATCTAGAATTATATATTTTATTTCATTTTATTTAATTTCACTTATAAAATTATTTGATTTTAAAGATTACTTTATTTATTTACTTAAATTATTATTTAAATCTTATTATTAGGTGATTTTACTTTTATCTACTTGATGTTTTAAAAAAAATATTATATGTATTTAATTTTATTTTTATTTTTCTGATCATAAAATTTAATTTTATTACTTATAAGTTATAGTTATCTGTAACTAGGAGTTTAGGAATACTCAAATACTTACTTAAACATGTATGTTTGTCCACGATACAAGCCCAGCTTAGTGTGGAAGACATTGCAACTGATGATGATGTAATGACATAACACAATAAAAATTTTTTTTTTCTCTTTTTATGAAGATCTGTTTATGTTAACTGTTTGGTATTGTGGCTCAATAAATTATTTTATTTTATTTTTATTATTTTTATGTGTTGCTATGTTGTTACAACTTTACTAAAATACCTAGTTAATTTGTAAAACGAGAGCAGCGGATTGGTAACGAAACTGTAATTTACCACACGAAAGCACGTTGCGAAATTTAACTCGGGTAGCGTTTAAATCTGGTAGCTTGCGCGCAGGGCGGCCACATCTGTATGGAAAATGGACTAAATAACCTTTGTACTGCCATTTAACATCTAATTCTTTATTAAAGAGCCGTGCTCTTGTCGGTGCAGCTTCTTCCATTACAGTTTCTCAAATACCTTTTCAATATTTTACTGTATATATACCATGAAAATGGGTTATTCCATTAGTCTCCAAAAATCATTTTTTTTTATTTCCATTTAGTCTCCAAGCTGATTTATTCTTATTCTTATTTAATTATTTTCCATTTCCTATAGTCTCCAAAATATTAACAGGCAAAGATTGTATCGACGGCAAAACAAGCAAGAAAAACCAGTGTTAACAGCATTACAAAATAAAAATATACTAACCGATACAAGATTATCGCCTAGATTTTAAAAATATTTGCACTAGTTGTCAAAAACCTTAAACTCTCAGCTACCTGATAAAGGGGGGCTAAGACTACAACTAGGTACTAAGTTTTACGGAAACAATAGCCGTGCGGTTATTAAACCAATCACAGAGCGCTGCTCGGTAGTCCTTCGGCGAAAGTACCGTTATTTAAAATTAAAAGAATGTGGTCCTCTAGTTTTTCTTATCCAGTCTGATCTTAGACTTGAGGAGAGATTAGGCTAGTGTCACTGTGTCAGTGCATAATGGAAGAAAGTGAAAATTCAGACGCAGGACCTAGTACAATCACGCCGTTTAAATATGCATTCAACTCACGTGAGTTTGGTTAATAATTATGATAAGCTACAGCTATACAGTATAGAAAATGTGCAAGGGTAGTCACCTATTTTCCCCTTTCGTTACTTATATTTAGCATAATAGCGTGATAGTGCTTCTGATTGTTATAAATGTGAAAATTTTATTCCCTTACATAAGCAAATTTTAACAGTCATTAAGTTTTTTTTTTGTGAAGTTGACGATAGTTCTTATGTAAATATTGATTAAAACTGATTATACTAAAAAACTACGTTTTATTAAAATTCCTTAACTTTTGTTGTTGTCTCTACAAAGTAAAACTTACCTGGAGACTAAAAGGAATAGTTGTATGAAAAAAAATTTTTGTACCTACCTTTACCAAAAAAGTGTTTTGGAGACTAATAGGAAACGTTGTATGGGGCGGCAAAATTTTGGACATCAAAGGCTTTGGAGACTATCGGAATAACCCATGAAAAATGAAAATAGCATCCAACTGCTACTTTATCTAAGAGGCATGCTCTTCTTGATGTCGCTTTTTCCATTTCAGGTTATCAAAAACCTTTAATTTTTGTGCCAGTTTCGCCACTTGACGGTGTAATTTTGCCATCACAAAGCATCACTACATTATACACGAACATGCAGACTTGGAAAGACTTATTCATCATACCAATGTCCCCACCTGAATAGAACCCTGATCGGCATTAGTCTTTGACTAGTATGATTCTGTAAGAAAAACATTTATTCTCTCCAAAAGTTATTTGCACTACCAAACACCAAACTGGCCAATTTCCATGCAGACATACAATTCCAGAAATGATGGAGATTGCCGCCATTACTGACGCGGTAACTCCATAACCGCTGGCGTACTGGGCGAGGGTTGCGTGCGCGCAGCTTCCGGTTACCTCTTCTGTTATGACAGGGAAAATGGGCCCCAGTTATAATGAAAATTATTATAACGGAAGTGTTTATAGATCAGTAGTTGAGGTGCAGTGCCATTTCTTGTTTGAGACAACGACCGCACTTATTTTTCGTTGAATAAGAATCAAGAGCAAAGAGTCAATACAAACGATAGATGATCTTTAGGAGTTCTTTTTTATTGGGCCATCTAATCGAGGCTGATCTATTAAGTTGCCAGCATTTTGGAAGTAGACAAAGAAAGAAGAATGTTTGCTTGGGTTACCATTAAAAACTTGTTCGTCAATCCATTTAACTGCTGCACATATTTCTCAGCATTTTCCAATATCACGATGACCTTGGAATAAACATTTAAAACTTTATAACCCAAAAGTTATTGATGCATCTTCGGCTACAAGAGAAAATACATGAACAATAAAATGTCAACTTTCCTCACTCTACAGAAACTTTACGACTCGTCCGTAAATCAACTCCAATCTTCACGACTCAAATAAAACAATCTCCACATACCAAAGGTGGTACCATGGTAAACTTGTAACGTAATGGAAAATTCAAATTTGCTACCCGCCCGCACGAAATGTGCACTAACTCAGTGCTAGACAAATAAAACACGAGACCCTAATGACTTATTGACCAAAGATGGCTAGGGATATCCTCGGTAGGGATATGCTAGGACTTAAAGCCTTTTTTATACTAGGCTAGAATATTGAAATCGTCGAGCAATATGCCTACAGTAATGAAAAGGTTGACATTAGTTACATAACATAACATAATCTCACGCCTTTTATTTCTCAAAGGGTTAGGCAGAGCACCAGCTCAATAGCCAGACCCACGTTTAGCCGAGTTAATGTTTTATTACCAACGTGAGGCGCCTTGTCGCCGCGGCTATAGCGACCACCACTGCGGCCGGGACCAACTGCTTAACGTGCCTTCCGAAGCAGGGAATCATCTTACTTTTCGGACAATCAGGTGATGTACTGGTGATTAGTATGATATCATAAATATTGCCCCCACAGATCGCCACAAGAATAAACATTTGGGTGGGGGGCTTGGCAGGTGTGATGGTGATCGCAGTTGGTTTGGCGAAAATTCCACGGGCAAGGAAATTTGGGTTCTTGTGGTTTGAAGAGAAATACCGCTAGCAACGCCATGAGACTTTTTACATGTTCGTTGTCGAATAAAGATTATTCATAGAACATTGCACGTTCAAAGGCAACCCTTATCACAACCGGACTGCGAGGAGGCTGTAAAGAAAGCAAGCGCATTAACGTCCAGCACTAATGAAACTTTTGACTTGTTGCAATGCTATCGACTGTTCTGTTCACTCGTAAACCAGGGGAACCCACACAACTTGTAAATTAAATGACGTCCGTACAAGATCTAGCTTTAGCTATGAGATGAATGGTAATGGATAATTATTGAGACTTTTTGAGTTTACTGTATGGTTTTATAGCTTATCGAGGAAAGTTCTACAAGATGAGTATGAATGAATGAATGACCTCTTCATCAATCATCTAGACATAGTATAAAATAAAGTAGCTTCCCCCGTCTGTCCCTATGTATGCTTTCTTTCAAATTATGCAACGTATTTAGATGTGTTTTTTTTTATAGATACAGTGATTCAAGAGAAAGGTTTTTAAGTATAAAAATGCACAATATAGTAATAGGTTAGGCGGTACAAAGTTCGCCGGGTTGACTAGTTATTGTATAAGAAAACAAGAAACATATACTTACTTAAGGATGTTGGATATTCTTATTTTTAAGCTCTTACATCATTCGCGTATGCAGACATTTGCAAAGATAAGACGTAAAGGTTTAGGCTAAAGTAAAGGTGATCGAAATTTGGCGATTTTTAACCGACCTTGAACAAAGGAGGTTATCAGTTTGACCTGTATGTATGTATGTATGTATGTTTGTCCGCGATTATCTCGCGTTTGGCTGAACCGATTTTGATACGGTCTTCAGATAAGTATTTAGTTACATTCAGGAGAAGGTTACAGTACCTATTTTAACCGACTTAGAAAAAGAGGAAGTGCCCAGTTGATGTATGTGTCAGTTTATTGAAGGCGGGTTCCTTTTTTGTAGGTACAAATAAATCGTTAAATGGGTATGATTTTTCATCCTTTTCTAAGCTACCAGAACAATCGGCACGCCATTGCTTTCCAACCCTATGCCATTAAGATTAGAGACGATTTTAAAATTAAAGAATCTCTCGGTATCAATGGTATTAATCATAGCCGCGCTACGCGCATGTGCGTTATGTGTTAGATCCGTGTAATTTTTAAATATAGACCTGTATGTACAATTTTATTTTCACTACAATTGTACATACTAGCGATAATTAGTTGCATGCTCTACTTCCTTCCACTATTTCTTGAAAGTGTAGTCATGTGAACAAAATAACATATAACAGACGTACAATAATGTTTAATGTATGTATGCAATGACCAAAGCATTTATTTTTAAATGGCACACTATAATGTAGTTTACGGATTAGATAAAATTATAAACATAAAGATAACTTTTTTTTAAATTAAAAAAAAAAATATTTTGATTAAAAGCTGAATTAGAGGTGTTTGTCTAAAAACATTTCTTGTGTTTTAAATTACCAAAATAAATACAAGTCCTGAGTTAAAAAAAACCCCAGACTCAGGTAACATTCCATATCAACGTTCGCCCCTGAAGAAAATCAAACCCGCATCTTTAAATTCACAGTTCACATCACTGGCAACTGAACAACCGAGGCACAATGCAATTTACAATGTCATTATAACATGCATTCAAAATAGGTGATTATGCTAATTTTAATTATTGACATGAATTGATCTATTAATTTATTGTCGTTTCTGCTATGTGCAGAATTACACTTTTAATCAGAACATTGTTTAATTGGCACTATTACAATTTAAATTGCAACATTATTACATTTAGGTATTTGATCTACATACATACATACATAATATCACGCCTTTTATTTCGCGGAGGGTTAGGCAGAGGCACCAGCTTGAGAGCCGGACCCACGTTTAGCCGAGTTTATGCTTTATTATCAACGTGACAAGGGGCCAGCTTGTCGCCGCGGTTATAACTACTGTACTGCGGCCGGGACCAACGGCTTAACGTGCCTTCCGAAGCACGGAATCATCTTACTTTTCGGACAATCAGGTGATTCAATACATAATTGTGATTGATCTACATAATTCTTAATTATTGTAAATTGATAATTTTAATTTAACAAAACACTGTAAACATTCTGAGCAAGACAAATGTTGTCCCTCCCCGGTAGGAATACTCGTTATTACTCCTAGGCTTCCACCGCTTTTTACATATACTTGAAAACAGGAACTTTAACTTTGATGAACATAGAGCAACCCAGAAGAGGCCCAGGTCGACCGCCGGCAACCTGGATAGGAACCATTAATAGGGACATGAAGACGACGGACCTACAGCCAGAAATCACCCAACAACGCCAAGAATGGAGAAGGAGGACAAGGAGGGCCGACCCCAATAGAAATGGGACATAGGCCAAAATGAAGAAGAAGAAGACAGGAACTTTTTATTAAGTTCAAGGCAATAACCAAACCAATGAAACTGTTTACATGCACATCAAGCCGTGGAGAGTGCGGGACATAGGAAGACGCCAAACAGTCACACTCTACTTTCCGCAGAGTTATAATTTCAGTTTGCATGGTCTGATACGCGGCGCAGCGCATGCGTGATGCACGCGACCACTTTCTGCAACAAATAACGCGAACGCCGCAAAACGTTAATAAATAACGTTATAACGTTACACCTGTTTCACTCCAACATCTCGAAAAATCCATCAAGAATCCAGCTTTCCTGTGTAATTAGTGCTCTCACAGAAATGAAAGAAACTCTGCGGAGGATGCACTCTTATAATAACTCAATTTAAATGCACATTAAGAATCCACAGCGCGTCGCGGTTCCATTCATTAGCTACAAAGTGCCTATTACACGCGAATTCAATTGAATAACGTGCGGTAATTCAGCGAATATTATACGCGAGATTAATATCTGGGATCAACAAACAATGCGGAAGTCACGCGACCGGGATCTACGGTAAAATTATGAAGTGTTCGCGCGGGCGCAGCGGAGTCCGCGCGGGTCGCCCACTACAGCCTCTGATTTTGATTTGTGCCCCGTGTTCTGGCAAGCTACAAGCAAAATTAAAGACGCCTCCTTCACATGCAGACCATTTCGATATCAAATAGTGGCTTAGAATGAGAGAAAGGAAAACTTGAATATGTATATCCCATCTAACAAAACTCAAATGTTGAAGATATCCCTTGGACGTGAATTTTTGAAGGATTATGTAAACGCCCACTTTATTGCCGCTGCCCCTTCAACAGGCACGGGCGAGATATGAAAATAAAACGGCCACTTTATAGCAACTGGTTTTATTTAGCTCTCAGCGCATTTCAATTGCGGCCGCGCAATGAGCGGCGAGCCAGAGCTGTCGCTATAGATCAGCGATAATCCGTAGAAACGCCAATCGGCTATCGGCCTCTCTTAATTGTAGGGACTAGGCACCGGGCAAGGCTCCTCGATACCGATGATAAGCTAGCAAAATTGTAATAACACGCCGAGTGGGCGGGAATCCTATCGGCCGCGAGCATTTTAAAATTCATGGCGTAACCATACTAGGAATCTGATATATGTGCTTAGCGGCCAGTTCTCATGTCTTTTTTTAATCTTCAAGGGCAGAGTACAATAGCCTGCAATCAAATATTTACGTGGGCATCGTTTTGGTTTACCAAGATAGTTTAGATTTGACGCTCCACATTCACGTGTAGTGTGGGTTTTTTTTGGCCCTTTTTGTATGTTTCTATCATTGGTCATATCTGAAAGTTCATTTAAGATAGCAGATAAATAAATATTTGATCTCAATAAACAGTTATGTCATGTACAGTTAGTGAAGGCATGATATATTTAAGTCAACGCGATTGATGCTTGTATGGCCGGCCCGCACACGCCTCGCCGCCTCTTGCTGCCTTCGGCTTCGGGTCATTTGTATTGTAGCACATAATTACTTTCTTTGCTACCGCTACCATACCACACTTATATTTTTGAGCATATATTTTAACATCCTTTATATAAAACAATTTCGTTATATATCTTCTATCTCTATAAGGAATATAAAAATTAATCGTGGTTCGTGAGTCTCGCTAAAACTCGACAACGGCCAGGCCGATTTAGCTGATTTTGGTTTTGAAATGTTCGCAGTAGTCCAGGAAATGTTCAAAAGGTGAGAAAATATGGGAAAATGGAGTAAAAATTAATAAAAAATAAATTTCATTTTCCATACCAAATATTCCATTACTGTTCTATCCATTTTCCTGTCAAAGATTGATTTGACTTTGTTTTTAAAATTCTACCATACAGGGCGAGAAAAATAACAAAGTCCATACAGCCAAGTTTTAGAGGGTAGGTAGTAAGTATAATAATAATCGTGTCAACTTTTAATCTAAAGGGATACGAAGTTTACCGGGTCAGCTTGTTAAATACTTATAATACGCAGTTTTACACAACAACGCACAACCTAAACTCGCTCGCTCGGTATCAAACGAACCGCGATTTCCCGCATCCGATCGCGATCGAATCGATGTCCTAGCTGTCGATCCACGCGAATGATTTATTCGATTCTCGATTCACACTCGTAGACTGGTATCGATTATGCATGCCCCTTGCAAACAATATGCGTTCAATGTCGCCTGTACTTACTTTACTAATAGAAAATTGTTTATAGGAAGTGCGTAAGTTAGAAAGTGCTCATGAATGCGGAACGAATTTTCAATTTAGAAACTTAAAGGGCCAGCGATATTGTTAATTTTAACCAGCCCCGGTTTTCGCTGTTCAGTTTTCTATGTGTTTTGTTGTGTTATTTCTTAACAGTTTCTCGGTTATAAAACGGTCTTTGTTTGTTTGTTTTAATTTTTTTATTTAAATCTCTCAAAATTGGTTCAGTTGGCAAAAACATTAGTTCGATTTCCGGCTGGGATAAACATTGTTATCAATTTCTATGTTAGTTAAACAGAATTTTATACTGTAAATATGTAATGTACTGTAAATATTTTTGTGTTCCTTATAATAAATAAAAAGTTATAATCATTTGTATGGTATTATTAAAACCTTTGTTCCCTAACAACGTTGCAAGGAAGTCTAGTTACAGTTTCAAGTACCCTTCATTGCAGTTAAGGTACAGTTTAAAAGTTATTATAACCGATATAAACTCATTGGATTAAACATCGTAGGGAACGAATCACGGATATTATCTAACAGATGGCAATTTGTGGTCGCGCACAATAGCGGGGTAGGGTCCCGCAGGTTTAGGAGAATAAGGGTCTTCGCAAACTTAACACGAATTTAAACATCGACGAGATAATTTCTGTGCAAACTTTTCACATAGATTTGTTAAAAGTTGCCTTTGACAGACGAACGAACGCACCGATTAGTCAGGTGACGAAAAAGAATATCCAAAATGACGTTAAAGACGGGGTAACGAAAATATTATTTTAGTAAATAAGATTATTTATGTTATATCTTCTTTTATTACATTTATTTCATTGTAAAGCCTAATTTTTACTATCAATAGGACGACTTTAAGAAATCTCTAAAACCGTTTAGACCACCGGTTTTAGGAAAAATAAACTTTTCCTTTCCTTTGTTAAAACAAAGTATGAGAACTTGAATAAAGTAATTATCTATACTTTAGAAAACTCCAAGCTCAAACTTAAACAAAAGTTTACAAAATAAATTTATCAGATCTTCGTTACCAAGGCCGAAAAAGAGGAACTGCTTTTGTAAATCTTAAGTTTTCTTCTCGTTCTGCTTCTTTCTAGCGACTTTTTATTTTAGCCCTGAGTTTTAACTAAAAGAAAGAAAACCAAGTTGTTGTGTAGTTAAGTTCTTTGTAACCCCTGGAAAGTAAAAATCTGCCAGACGAAGATTGTACCTTGGCACTAACATTATTAGTAAGTATTGATTTGCTTTTATAACCGTAGTTTAGTGCGCAAAGTTCCTTAGATTAATAGATGTTACAGTACAGTAACGGTGCCTTCGCAGCGGTTATCACGCAATTATTGGTAATGCCTCTTGATTTGTTATTACTTATTATTTAATAAACAATATAGGTTTAGCTTGCGCAATAAAGTAGTCTTTGGAACAGTTTGATATAAATTGCTCTGGAATTTAAAACTTTTTGAGTTTTTAGGCTGAGGGCAGCAATTGCATGCCGTTTTTAAAGATAGGACTTAAAGTTAATGAAATTTTTTAAACTTTAAAACAGAAGAAATGGCAAGTCCCAACTCCATACCAAAGTGACTACGAAATACTTCGATCATTTGCTAAAATTATACAAAATCTATAATTTTATTTTTTGCCTTTTTTACTTTTTCGAAGAATCGTCAATCACCATTGCCAGCCCGATGTTTTAGCTTGTTTTAGGATCCCGGGAATCCCGGGAAATTTTTAGTTTCATTTCCCGTTTCCCGGGAAATTGAATAGGCCGGAAATTAAATTGGACACCCTAGTGTGAATGTCTTGTGTACCAACAACCTTCTCTCTGATTGATCTAAGATAACGTTTCATAGTAATTCGCTAATTAGTGAAGTACAGTGATTCGTTACAGCTCGCCACGGTTTTTAACGAGTTAACTGTTTGTCTGATAATCATGCCCTAACTTCTAAACTGATTGATCGATCGTCATGTTTTGTTTGATTGACGTCGACAGATAAATTATGAGACAAGTTTTTGTTGCTTTGTAAAAATAAAGTTGCTCTGGATTTTCACTGTTGGTAAAGCGGGCCTCTCACTCTATAAGGTTTTTAGTGAATTAATCGATTCAACACCTAGTATAGTAATATTAACATTCAGTAATAATTGTTTTTGATTTCATAAGGCTAGCAAAATAAGACTATCCCCGAAAACTTTACATAGAGTAGTTAAAATAGCAGTGCTTGACGTGCAGTGCAGTGGGATTCCGTATCCTTTGCGCGTTGTGTGATATTTCCTAGATATTTCTAATCTGCAACAAATGGCGGTAAGAATTTTAAAGAAAAGAAACCTTGTGAATTTGTGGATTGTTTTCCTTGTGTAGTAAAGAGGAGGCGGCTATTACCATCATGGATAACAATACTGTAACTTTGGTTCCTCAGAAAACGTTGGCGACAGCCGTCTTTTTTGACTACATAACCTTAAAAATCAGTGCCGAAAACTTTCCAGACCTTGCAGAGGTCATGCGGTCAAGAAGACGCTTACCTGTAACAATAAAAAAAAACAAATGAGCATCTGCCATAAAAAAAAAAACAAAACTTAGGTAAACAGTTCCAACTATCAAACACAAACGGGGACATCTTATAAAACCACAAAACCTGTTTTTGTTAAGTATTTTGCGTCATTCGCCATGTGGCGTGTGTGTAATAAACCTAATTTTGGCAAACCACAAGCAAAATGTAACGTAATTTGGCCATTCAAATATTGGGTATTTGGGTTTGTAGTGTCAACTGCGAATTATAAACAAACGAGCGCTTAGAACTTAAAGGATATTTATAAAAAAAAAAAACTAGTCTAAGACGATAGATCCGATATTAATCGACTGTGTTGGTTTCATGGATTTCGAATTTAAAAACTTGAGTTTAAAAAAAAATGTCTTACTCTCAAAGAGTAACTACACAATATATTGATGATTGTATTATGCTTACTCTGATGTCTTACTATATACTAAACGAACTTTTTATGTTTTTATTTAGAGGTACAGTGGCGGTCTAGGACGGCGTTACACTTCCGGTTTTTCTGTATTGCAAAATAGCTCTTGTTTTTGGAAAATATACAGTCTAGGGCGCACAAGACCATAGACAAATCTGTTACTTACGTCGTCCTAGACAGTCACTGTCCATTGAATTTTTGTGCTTGTTTTGGTTGGAACACTAAAAAATTAAGAAAGTAATAGTTATGTTAAACATTAAACTAAGTATTCCATAGTCTAATCCACCACGCGGCTGCCGATTTATAAAAAAAAACACTGCCATTTCTTTAAAACTTACAGCGCATAGAGCCATACAAATTGTATTTTCTAAATGCGCGTATAATGGAGGAGGCACGCTAAACCTAGATAACTCAAAACGTGTGAAATTGACTTGAGGTCGCGAGCGTTGCGGAATTGCTTACAAACAAAATGGCAATTTTTGCAACCGTTTTTATTCATTCTGAGATATCTAAACTAAAGTACCAAAGTAAATCGTCATAATGTAGGGATTATGGAAAATGTTATAACTAACAATTATAAAATAGATTTAAAGAGGTTTAAAAAACCTTTTTTAGATTTCATATCATAATAATGTATCATACTAAGGATTTTTTAACCTCTTACCCTGTTATTCATAAAAAGTTAAAGAGCATTTTAGTTATTTGACATATGTCAATTTAGACTGGATTTCACGTATTTACCATACAACAAACCAGAGATATAGACCTCCAGTAACGCTACTTAAAATCAACTGTATCTTTATGAATAACACTGTTAGAATCAATTTTATCATATTACTTGACCTGTCTAACAGATAGCACGCGGGGTAACGTCCCGGTACCAATAACTAATTTCGGATTTCGGATTTAGTTGCGATCATCAAAAAGAGGAAAACCTTGCTGCAAACATAAATACCTAAGTTACTATGTCATATCATAATACACCTGTACCGTAGAAAGTACAAAAAAACCTTCAAGTTGTCCCGTTAGCGCTTACAGAACCCGCCATTCACAAAAAGCGTCAAAATTCGGCGCACGCGCCTGGCGGCAAACGGGGACAGATTTTAGCTATTTGCCTGTTTGTAACGCTACTTTTGACATTGGATTTGGTTTGACATGGTATAGAATGGTTGATGATATTAGACGTGAAGTCATGACGTCACTTTTTTGTTAAATTGTTTTGTAAATCTAGCTAAGAATGGCTAGAAAGCCATTTTAGTCTAAATTTATCGATTTAGCTAAAGTATTTATATCACAAACCAGATCGGAGACAATATTTTTGAGTCAAAATCGTCAGTGACGTCACTTTCATCATTATTTTAACCGAAAGACGTCCACTGCTGGACATAGGCCTCCCCCACAGAACGCCACAGCGACCGGTCTTGAGAGACCTTCATCCAGTGTATTCCCGCAGCCTGTACCAGATGTCACTTTACCAGAAATAGATTCTCATTCAAAATCCATGATAGTAGAGTTTCCTAGAGGACCTCTATGACCTCTTACTCAAAGCCAAAAATCGTCTCATTGGTGGCGTCTCTTTCTAAGAGCCAGAAAGAACAAATGTGGATTTGAAGTCTCATTACCACACTTTGTTTTTTGTCGTGTGCATACTAACTCTGTTATTCATAAAAAAGTTAAAGAGCATTTTATTTATTTGACGAATTACAATTTAGACTGGATGTCACGACCGTATTTACCACACAACAAACCAGAGACAGAAGTAGGCCTCCAGTAAAGCTACTTAAAACATTCTGTATCTTTATGAATAATAAGGTAAGTCTATATCTAGAATATTCTATCGGAAATCGATACGTCGCTAAACTTGCTTAGCGGCATTTTACCCCGAAAATAGGTCAGTGTGCTGGCAACAGGTATCACTTTCGCCGAAGACCGAGTGGCCGGAAGTCGTTTTGCCTCTTGAAATTTATTAATCTTGACTCGAGCCGACTTTAAACGATCCTAAATGCCTGAATATTAATAATCAAGGATCAAGGTTTTTTAATGGTTACGGAAAATCTATACCAATATTATAAAGAGGAAAGATTTGTTTGTTTGTTAGTTTGTTTGTAACGAATAGGCTCCGGAAATACTGAACCGATTTGAAAAATTATTTCACTGGTAGGAAGCTACATTAACCTCGAGTGTCATAGGCTATATTAGATTTTCAAAAAAATTAGGGATCCTTACCTAAACTCAAATAATGTAACCCAAGGTGCAATATTTTTTCCGTTGTTTACATATTTTGACAGGTGGTTTGTTGTTGTTGTTTTGTTTTTAATTCGGCCATTCTGGGCAGTCACAAGAACATAGTCTATAAAGCCAAGTCTTTTGTAGTATCTTATATTCTATGGCGTAACGAAGTAAGCCGGGAAAGCTCGTATGTCAATAAAGTGCAATCGAAAAGAAATTGATAAGGGTAAAGTTAAGACCTGTTTGCTGATACTCTTGTAATTCTAACTTGAAATTTAAAAGCAGCAAGTTTAATTAATAAATGTTCAGTTGTTTCAGTTAATTCAGATAGTTAGAACGAGGACGAAGGCGCGAGAACACGTTATTATAATTTTAATACTAATTAAATAAATCATATCATTATAGGTCAAAGCTCTCTTAATATAAATATTTAATGAATAATAAATCAATCCAAGGTAAACCTTGTTAGTTAACTTATTTATAAATTGCAAGAAATTTATCCCTTATCCGGATCGTAATATTTACGACGACCACACGCGGCGTCCGTGTGTCTGTACGTCTGTAATTGTGTATATCAATAAGGAAGGACTCGTTAATTTTCTGCGTTTAATTCTTAACGAGGCTCAAGAGGTAAAAAAATTGTAAGAAGTTTTGTTATTTATGCCGCTCTATTTCTTATGTTGTCAAGTCGAAAGGTGTTTTTAAAAAAGGAATACAGTTATTATTTTTTATCCTTCGTTTGGAATTTAATATACCTGAGACAAAATTTGATTTTTGTGTACATACGCTAATAATTTCTATCATACTTTTCAAACGTGCAGGCAAAGGATATGCCAAGTCTTCACTTTAGTAGTATTTTTAACCGTTTTTCTAAACTCACTCTTTAAAATGCGAAAGCTGGTTTCACTTTTCACTGATTAACATTAAAGTTTTACCGTGTAATTCATAATGATACAGTAGATTTTAAGTAGCGTTACTGGAGGTCTACTTCTCTGGTTTGTTGTATGGTAAATACGTGACATCCAGTCTAAATTGACATACGTCAAATAACTAAAATGCTCTTTAACTTTTTATGAATAAGAGGGTTAGAGTTTTAAAATTGTTCAATCAACTTAATTTCTACGATGTCCCTATTTAAAAAAAAAAAAAAAAACATGGATCGTATTTCGATTCCACTGAATCGAGTCAGCGAAGTGAGGTCGCCGGGCTCTCCTTACATGTATGTATCAGCGTCGCAAGGGTAACTCGATTCCGATACATAATACAATGACGGAGACGCGGAAACTTATTTTTTTTAACGATTACTTTTCTGTGTTTTTTTTTTCTTGCGAGGATATCTTGTTTAAGGATAGCTACAACATTATTATTAGAGCTGTTAGTCTTGTCTGTCTGATTTATATACTAAGTTAATATGTCACAATGTTCTCTGCTGCGAGATTAATACGACATTAGCCCTCTTAATCATAAAAAGTTAAAGAGCATTTTAGTTATTTGACGTATGTCAATTTAGATTGGATGTCACGTATTTACCATACAACGAACCAGAGAAGTAGACCTCCTGTAAGGCTACTTAAAATCTACTGTATCTTTATGAATAAGACGGTAGATGTTTAATGCTAAGTAAGATATCTTTTATTTCTATCACCATATGAGGTAACGTCATATTATTACGGGGCAGTAGGCAAAACCACGTGCTTATACGGAGGCATTTTTCCTTTCTAACACAGACAGAACAGAAATAATTATAAATTGCAAAAGTTACTATTAGTACTTTACTAAAAATTTATTGTGTTTCAAGAAACAGCATACCTATTGCAAATATAGGTGGTGGTATACAATAAGCGATTTCAGTTAACACACAGACATAGTTGCACGTAATTTTAAAGCATTCTACACACGAACAATTTTCTATTACGTTTCGTTCGTGGTACTATTGCCACCTGCCAGTACCTTTTCATAGGTTTTGCGACCCGAATACGAAATGAATGTAATAAAAATAAGATATAACTGTTTTTTTACTAAGGCAACACACTCAAGGCCCGTAACTAGGACGAAAATATATCTAGGGTGCTAGAAACACATACAACACAAGATCTAGGGTAACCAACATTGATTCCATCAAAACTATAGTCGTCCCCGCCGAACCCAGACGTCTCTTAGTCGTATCTCCACTCTTTCCTTCTATTTTCCCTTTTAATCTATATATATAAAACTCTTCCGTTACTGACTGACTGACTGACTGACAGACAACGCAGAGCCGAAACTACTGGGCGTAGCGGGCTGAAATTTTGCATGTAGGTTCCTTAGTGAGTGTAGGTTAGCACTAAGAAGGGATTTCCCGAAATTCCCACGGGAACGGGAAAAAACGGGAATTTTGTGTTTATGAGAAATCTGCGCGGGAAAAACCGCGGGGCAGCCTCTAGTTTAATATAATAAAGAAGAAGGACAACGTATAAAGGCAAAGTTGTCCGAAAAAGCCTTTCTGTGCGGCTGTGCGTTTGTTTGTTCGTTTGCCTTACAAATATTTTCAAGAAGACTCTCCCATATACCCAATTTACCCACCTACCTACATGTAAGTCGTAAAATCCGATACAGCCATAGCGTTCTAAGTTAAAGATTTTATTTCTAATTTAATATTCTGTGAAAACATTTATGAAACTATAAAATACCTTATCGGGTGACCTTTTAAGTAAATAAATGATGAGTACTTAAAACTTAATTTCCGCTATTAAACCTACAGCACCAGTGGCCAGGTCATACATGTCGTAATCGATTCCAGTATCGATGCAAGATATCATCGATTACTATATTGGGTAAGTCGGCAATATTCTCTGTAGGGTCGAAGGGTTTTAACCTTTAAAACTAAAATCACTCAATACGGATAATTCTCTCGACATTTATTATTGTTTAGCAACTTGTGATTCTTGAATCGATTTCACAATGCGAGCCGAATTTTGAATATGACAGTTAGGATGTTTTAGTGTTCCAATCCAACTCAAGGTCTCGATAGTATCGATGTTTGCATTCGATTCAGAATCGATTATTTAATGCACTTTAGAATTAGAATAGTGTTTGTTTTAGTAACAGTTGATTTATTGTTTAACAGTGGTGCACGAAATCTAGCATTCCTAGATCTTGTTACTGATATGGATTGAGCTTTGAATCTAAACAAAATGGTTACTTAATATGTAAGTAGTTGTTTCAAATAAACCATGCTCTACATTTTGATGAGGCAGGTGATCAATGGTCATCCCAAAAATATTAATTGGAAATTAGTTTGTTTATATTTATGTATTTTATTATTTTACTAGTCGACCCGGCGAACTTTGTACCGCCTAACCTATTAATATTTTGTGCATGTTTTTAACCGACGAAAAAACAAAAAGGAGGAGGTTCTCAATTCGTCGCGTATATATATATTTTTTTTTTTTTTATGTATGATCACGCATAACTTTTTACTGTGTGGACCGATTTTAATAATTCTTTTTTTAATCGACAGGGTATACCTTGAAGTTGGTCCCATAAAAATTTGGAAATAAAATTCCCACCCTAAGGGTGGGAAAATAGGGGTGACTTTTTGGTCGGCGGGTCGATTTATCCACTCACAGGTTGCATTTCCGTGTTACATTATAACTTTTGATACCTACATACAATATCTTTGGAAATGAAATAAAATCAGCCGTAAGACGTCCACTGCTGGACATAGGCCTCCCTCACAAATCGCCTCACCGACCGGTCGTGATCGAACCTCGTCCTGTTAGTCCCTCAACCTTCACCAGGTTGTGTGGCCACCTTGTGGGTTGCGACCACCCTGTGAAGGGTGATTAGCTGGGGTCAAAAAAATTAGCCCAAAAAAACTGAAAAGCAAAAAATAAAAACTTTTTATAAAAAAATTAAACCGCCGAAAAAACTGAAAAGCATTAAATAATAGGGAAACATTTTCCATTAGGCCTTAATTTACTTACTTCTTAAAGTAATTTTGGATTACCAAGAAATTTTGAGTCGGTGCCACAGAATCAACGAATAAAGATCACTAAATTACCTGAAATTCAAAGAAATAACCGAAAAACGTATGCCGCTGCGCATCGCGCTTACATAGATAATGAATTTGCTTGTGTGGTGTGGCGCCGACTTAAAATTTCTTGGTAATCCAAAATTACTTTAAGAAGTAAGTAAATTAAGGCCTAATGGAAAATGTTTCCCAATTATTTAATGCTTTTCAGTTTTTTCGGCGGTTTAATTTTTTTATAAAAAGTTTTTATTTTTTATAAATAATAAACCTTTCTCTGGAATTAATCTATCGGTAAGAAAAACCGCAATAACTTCCGTTGCGTATTTTTGAAGGTACAAGCTTATATAGCGACAGACCGAATGCGGAAAGCTAATTTGTTTTATACTATGTATTGAAAAATTATAGTTTTAGACGAAATAGTACCGATATGGCAAACAACCTCATTTCAAAGTAAAACTAAACAATATTAAGGAAGTAATTTTTACAAGTTTTTCCTCCACCAAGCCCTCGATAAGGTCTTCTAATAATTTTTATTAAATAGTAAAACAGAAAATCATAGATGAAAAAAGCAATTGATTAAAGACAAAAGTGGCCATTTCTCTAAATATTATATTGCATTTTGGTCTCAAGGATTGTTCGCAATAATTTTAGCAATCTGTCAACTCTGCTAAAATAAAAAAAAATGTCTCTGAAGGTTTCGTTAGTACTGTATTTTACCTAGAATATGAACCGTAATGAACCCGTTCTTATTTTTTACCGTCCGTCCGGCTGTCCGCATGTCTTTCTGACCTCATCTGTCGTCTTAACATCCGAAATGGGAAACTTTACAAAAACCTGGTTTCCTCTTAACCTAATGAGCAATAAATATTTATGTATGTAAACTGTTAATTCATTGGTTACTTGTTTTCAATGTGTGTTTTAAACCTTTTCATTAACTGTTAATCTTATTTATTTAAAATGTCAAGGAAACCAAATTAAATACAAGGCCTCAATCAAAAAAATAATCCTAATACATAATTTGTATTAGGATTATTTTGAATTTACAGTAACCTGCAAAACTAACTGCATACATACTATCAATTTATATAAAACTCTTCCGTTACTGACTGACTGACTGACAGACAACGCAGAGCCGAAACTACTGGGCGCAGCGGGCTGTAATTTTGCATCTAGGTTCCTTAGGGGGTGTAGGTGAGCACTAAGAAAGGATTTCCCGAAATTCCCATGGGAACGGGATAAAACTGGATTTCTGTGTTAATAAGAAATCTTGCGCGTGTGAAACCGCGGGGCAGCCTCTAGTTAGGTCTAAAACAGCTTGTACGCAAATAACATTTACAGTTGATAAAAATGATCCCTGCGGGCTTAAAAACGCTCTCCTCGTAGTGAATAGCAGCCGGGAACTTCGATCACTTTGATTCGATAATTTTTGTTAATTCTGCATGCACTTTCACACCTGACTGGTACGTAATACAATAAAACAGCTATATGTATTTCTGTTTCTGTTAAAAAAAATATTTCACAATAAGTATCAAACTCATTGTAACACTTATACATTTGATTTACTATGTACACATTGTATGCGATATTTATAGAATAAATGTTGAAATTTTAAAATAAAATAATTTTTAAGTACATTTTACATTTTAAATAAAAAAATTACAAAGAGAAAAAACAATTACCATGCATTTTAGAGATTTTATACGGTTGCGGTTGATAAGAATCGCCGTAAAAAAAAACTGTTACATTATGACGACTCGGACCAGAGACAGGTTTTTCTTTTTGACAGTTGACCAAGTTTTACAGTGTTCGAAAGAGGGCGGGAAACGGAAAAAGTCGCTCGTATATACAATAACAAAATTAATATTATTGACAAAGTGATCAGACCCAGAGGCTCTGAAGCCAAACAATCACAAAAGTTTGTCTGTATGTAATAATATGTATAAAAAAATGTTTTCGACGTAATAAAAAAACCCTAAAAGATACAATCAATCTCTAATGGTACATACTATAAGGTATTCTCTGGCTCTAAGTACATTTTTTTTATCAAAACAATTTTTTTGTTAGTCTTAGTACAAAAGCACGCAACTTGAGATTTTTTAAACTAAACATAAACCTAAGTTTCTTGTATTTCTCGCTCTCAGATAAGCTATCCTTAAAATCTTCTAGTGGTAAAGCAGCCTAACACGAGGCTCGGGCCGAACCGTTATCAACTCGGTGTGAGCCAACACGAACGGAGGCACAATCGTTCTGTAGTATCGATTAGCGGTGTAGAAAGTATCGAGTCTGCATCGATGACAGATGTCAGAGAGGTTACCAACATTCGAGTAACAGTAATCTGCAATCGGTTATCGGTTGTAGTTTTTTTTCTCGTTTTGCCAGCTCTATATTATGTTCTTTAGCTTGATTTTAAAAATGGAATTGTGGATCGAATGCGGACGGAGCTTGTGTATGTGAAAGTAATTCCTTTGGTGGATTCCTATTTCCAATTAATTTTGTATTATAATATAAATATTAAAAGATGTAAGATAATAACCAAGTTGCGATTCTTGAAATGTGACTGCATCGAACATTGAACATCAAACAACATCAAGAACAAAAATTAAATCACAAAACGCAAAATGTGGTCTAATCTAATTAAATAAATTTCTGCGAAAACAGTAATATTTTGGTAATTTAAAGCTAACTTTTTGTAAGCACTAAAATACACTCCAACTCTCCGCACCGCGCAGTCATGAAATAGCAAAACTATTTCATAACTTCACAAAACTGTAAATCGAATCCCGGCTGTAACATAACTCGTAACGGGCCCTCCATTCCCGCGGGAAGCTTTCAAATACAAAAGGTTATCGCAAAACTATTTCACAACGCATCGCCGCGGTACAACAACAAATAACCACATTATATTATCTTCAAATAGAGAAGCGTGCGAAATAATTCGATCATTTTGTGCTAGTGATGGGTAGTTGCCACTAGTTGCGGTGCCATCGACACGATTTGTTTTGTTTTTTTTGACATTCATTTGTGTAACATACACAAAAGCGAGTAGTTAAAATGTAGGTACCTACCACTATTAGCTAATTCATTTTGTTTATAAAATAGGTACAGTGGCGGTCTAGGACTGCGTAACACTTTTGGTTTTTCTGTATTGCAAAATAGCTCTTGTTCTTCGGTAACACAGTCTAGGGCGCACGAGACCATAGACAAATCTGATGCGCCGTCCTAGACCGCCTCTGTACTGGCATTTTACCAAATTTTTCATAGTGCATGAAGAGTTTTAACAGTAACAAGATATGGAGAAGTAAGTAACTAGTCCTTTATAAAATATAAATTTCCGGTTCCGTAGAGTCATCATCGCTAACCGGAAACTGTACATCGGATCAAGCAATGCTAGCCTATCGTCCGTTCACCGTATCGATCGTAATCTGAATGTCGAAATGTTTGCAAGCTGCTTCGGTTCCGCCGGTCACGAATGAGCGTTGCTTTGCTAGGTTAAAATGGTCTTTAAGTTATAAACAATACATACATCAATTATATCGATAATTAATGAAAACTCTTAAAATATTTGATACTTTTTTGCAGATTGACTGCGGCGCTTGTTAAAATACTTATCGCAAACGATTTTCGCTTCGTAAAAATTTTATACGGATTTAATGATGATTATATGTCCCAATCTGAAACATAAAACTAAGTAAAATTTACAGGCTTCTCGTATTCTTAAGGAACCAGCCAAATTTACGGAAATGTCTTCGTTAAACAACCGTTGTAACCTCAAAACTTATAACTACATAGTTGTAACATTGTCACCATTGTGTCATCATAAACTTGTCATAAACATAAAACTAATGAATATTGAGCTTTTAACCCTAAGCACTTCGAAGCACATTACATTGCAGAATTTATCGCTTCAGTAATTATGATATTATTTAATTACCCAAGATAAACGGTTTAATGACTTTATAAATAAAGCAAAGACACCGCCCTTTCTAAACGAAGATTTTACTTAAGTTTACGCTCCTAATAATGTATCGTAAGATCGTAAGAGAATTTTGTTTTTTTTTTTATTTCGTCCTTCTCTATCCGAGGATAAGCAAGCAACGATCACATGACTTACTTGAGCCTCGTCTTTATTTATTTTTTCACTTGGTTTAAAGCCAACGAAAAGTATGTTCCTATTTCAGATTGATCTAACCTTATTGGAAAAATTAATTGAATTATTATTACTAGATCTATGTTTTTTTTGTTCTATTTCTAGTACGTGATTTGCAATTACTTACAATTTACAAAGGATTGAGAGTGTACAAAACATAATCTGAGTAGTCAATCTAAGCGCTGTTTAAGTTATTTTCTTGTCAGAAAGCATCTAACAATTTCTTTACTTACTCCACTTTAAAAGATCCGTCCACCATACCGCACTTGTCAATAAATGATGAATGAATGAATGAATGAATGAATGATAGCTTTATTGCACAAAAAACACAAAAACAAGAACATTATTATGTACAGTAAGTTGACAAAAGGCGACCTTATCGGTTTAAGCGATTTCTTCCAGGTAACCTGTTTTGATGATCTGTTAATTTTAAAGTGGTAACTCTAGAAATGGCGCGAAATTCAAATTTCCTCGCGTTTTTTAATTATTCTGGGGAAACTATTAATCAATATATATGAGCTCTTTCGTTACTGACTGACTGACAGACAACGCAGAGCCGAAACTTCTGGGCGTACAAAGCTGAAATTTGGCATGTAGGTTCCTTAGGGAGTGTAGGTGAGCACTAAGAAAGGATTTCCCGAAATTCCCACGGGAACGGGAAAAAACGGGATTTTTGTGTTTATGAGAAATCTGCGCGGGAAATACCGCGGGGCAGCCTCTAGTTTTTAATAAAGTTTAAGTAAATTCGCGTATGTAAAAACCATTTCCCACATACGATATATCGCATGATGTGAATTATAGTGGGAAACCAGCTGAGCTGACCACGAACCCACTCTAGTCCATAGCTCCTTATTATCGATATGAGGCTGCTGAACGACATGCTTGACGAGCAAGAGATACAGGATCTACGGCTTAGCATTTACGAAGCACGGAAGCAATGGTGTCAAAATTTAAAGTCTGGAAAGACTCAATTGTATGTACAGCCACTATGGATCGAGATCGAATCTCTGATCCCCAGAGGAAACCCACACTTTAAACTCCTGGGCTTCCGCTTTCCCCGAGGGTGAAATAACGACAATAACATTATCCATACACGTATCTCGGATTCTCGCTCGGAGAGACTAACGCGTTATTGTACCCCTGGGCTACCACCACTTTCCCCGAAGGTGGGGAACCGAAAAGGGGGACATAACATTATCTACAGCTCCATAAGTTTAACGGAAGAAACTTAAAGACCTAGCAAAGCTTAGAAAATCTTTAAAAGCAAAAAGGGTGTTGACTAAATTACCTTAATGTCCCTATTATGTGCCATAAGTGGTATTCGAAGGGCCTTTTGTCCCTTTCCAGTAATTACTGTATCGGGGCCGGACTTGGACACTTACCCATTGAGCGAGTGAGTGGTCAATACTTAGAGAATTATCGTTTTTGTGTATATTCCTCTAGCTAGTGGGCACTTTCCAAATGATTTGTTCTGTCCTCTCGAGTTTTCTAATGGTTTTTTGTTTGAGACAATTGGATGTGTTGATGTTTGTCGCAATTTAGAGAAATAAGTAGTTACTTTAAGTAATGATAATGATGATTGAAAAGGTACGTTTAAGACGTACAATTTGTGAAGTAGAATAATTTCACAATAGCATTATATATGAAGGAACCAAAGTAAATGTGAATGTTAAGAAAAGAAATCGTTCATTATTTGTGACCCACGCACAAGTAACACAAAAGATGAATAAAACGACAATTTAAAAAAACATTATCATAAATACCGACTCCTGCGCACAAATATTTGCGCAGGCACGTGTTTATACTCATGTTCCCCTGTTTGTCTGGCTGTCCTCTTGTACCGCGAATCCTGGAAACTTCCCCTATACAAAAATAGACTCTTCGGCTTTACAAATAAAGTATAGCTTTGTGCAAACTTGTTCAACACTAGATTGCAGTTCCAGGTTTTGTTTACAGAGTACATTTGCGCGCCCATTGTTGCTTGTGAAAATTATTTGTTTAAAGTTTTTACGTCTCTTGCTTGATAGGTGCCTTTTCAGCGCTCTATTATTTTGTACAAAGGCGTTAAAAAAATACTTCATCTAAGTTGTTAAATAAACTTATAGCATTTTATGGTAAGATTTGATTTGAGCAAAAAATACAGTGCAGAAATATTTGCAAATCGAAAGATTAAAGTTAAATCTATCAACAAAATAGCATAAGCAATTACTTAACATTTTGTTTTCAGATTCTACCTATGTAAGCAAACTGGCATGAAATAAAACAAAAGGCGCATATAAAAAAACAACCGACACGCGCGAAGCACGCTGAACAAATATTCCCTTTTCAAAAAACGAACGTCGGTCACATCCATCACACACCAACTACCGTCCAGAGGCGGCATACAGAAACCGCAAGTAGGGTCAAACGTCCTATTACAGGCGGTAGTCAAATCACGTCCTATTCCTACGCCTATCTAATACGAAGGCATTTTATTTTTGTATGTCTAATTATTGTGTCTGTTTAAGTATAACGTTACTCCTCGTCGCCACTCAAGTGTACTAAGAAGCTCAATCAACAATTGTATAATATTAGGAATGTCCCTGTCAAAGTAAGAAATCACGTCTGCTAGATCACTTTATTGAAAACTGCAGATTACCGTCCGTTTACCGTTCTTTAAGTAACGTGTCTTTTATTGCGTCTAAACGCAAACAGAAAAAAACATGTTATTATAAATTACAAACGAAAAATGCTTCCGTAGTAGCACGCGATTTTGATTACCGCCGTAATAGGACGTTTTACCTTTACAAAAAAATCAATTGCTCGTACTCGTAAAGGCGATTGTAGCGGCGGTGGCAGCGGTGCAATGACCTTGCAGTACCATTGTTTGGGTCACGATTCGCGTCGGCTGCACTTTCTTTGACACCTGCTCTCTGACACTGCAGGTGGGGTCAAATTGGGGTTTTTAGGTTGGACCTGTGTTGATATTTTGCGAGATTTGTGGAATGTAGTCGCTCGATCCTTTGGGGTGCCTTTAAAGTATAAGCTTTTTTTAATATTTCTTATAGACAAACTAAAAGTTTAGATCTTTGTTTTTTGCACATAGGTACATATAATTTAATCTTGGGCAAGTCACTATATCCTCATTTAAGAGTTAGTAAGTGTTGTATAAATTTTATAGGTGTAAAAAAGCAAATTAAAAAAACTTTTATTATAAAGAAAATCCAATCATTGCTCGGTAGGTACCTTTCAAAGAAAAGTAAGCAAAATCAATCATTCTTACATAATAACTTTATAATGAGCATTCGGAAAAAAAAAACAATTAAGTAACGCTCTTAAAAAAAAAAAAAACAAAAAGTAAACGGCCCAGAAAATACTGACGTCAATTTTAACTCTCAGTATTAATTTGAAATTTAAACCAACTGAGGTAGAGTTCAAAATTGATCAAATTTCGTTCAAAAAGAGTTCAACAACTGCCGAAATTGGCAATGACTCAGTTCCTACTTGGCTTTTATTATGTCCCACTTATTCCTTAAAAAACTTGGCAATGAGTCACAAGCAAGAGAGAGATTCTTCAATGTATGAGCTATTTTGGGACTTTAGTAAGTCATGGGAAGGTTAACCTCACCTTTAAGCCCAGCACATCTGGCGAAGTAGGGTGAAGATATCGAAAGGATTTCTTATGCAGTTTAGTTACTCTATACCTCCGCGTACTTCTGTACAACTAACGTAAGTTTTAAATTTACAGTACGTATGTTTGCTTGCTAGACCTATAGGTCTAAACCTGTCTAACTCTTTACATGATTTTATGTAAATTTCCCAACCCTACCAGACTTGTAAGATTGCCCAGGCCAATGCCTTCCTTATTGATTTAACATGTAATACTGACTGATTTACTTAATCGCGTGGCCATGTACGTCGGGTGTCGCTGCAACCTTGCTGGATATCGATATTGGAATCGAGTTGCCGGATCGATTAAGCGTTAATCGAGTGAATAATTTTATGTTGGTGCTACAGAGAAGCACCTTGTTTTTTATTTTTATCTCACGAATTGAAAAAGATGCGCTGAAATCGACCTTCGATTCAATGTTTTATTTTAAGAATAATTTTCAAATTACTTCCAGCCAATTACATTGTAAAGTAGAATCTGTTTTTTTTAGCAGATAAGAAACAAACTTCGTTAACTATCAAATATAAATTTAAAAAATGCTTTCATAAAGGGTAAGCTGCCCCATTGTCCCCCCTTCCTATTATTGACATGACCTATCGGCCTCTAAATTTTAAATAAAGACTGAATGTAATGCTTTAGAATTATTTTTAGCATTTTACAGCATTAGAATTAGAACCCTGGGTTACATTGTTTGTTAGCTGAAAAATTAAATGCCAATAAAAAGAAGCAAGAATGGGGCTGGCTTACCCTATATAAATTTCCACCATTCTGTTTTCGAACAATCTCTTTTTTTTTTCGTCTAATGTGTTTAAGTTTTAACACGTGCCAAATTCGACCACAAAACACTGGCCACTACACTAAGCATACAGAGATACCGCAATGTCTATGAAGAAGATAAAAAAAAACAATCGTAACTGTTACTTTTTGTGTCGTGTTTTGTTTGCAAATTAAACGAGTGTGTGATCAGCTTTTAGTTGTTTGCTGTGTGATACTTTACTTTTGAGTGTTTGGTTTGACTTTTTTTAAGAAGTTATTTTTGTTTGAGGCAACGTTAAGTGGTCAATGTAAAAAGTTTAGTTCATTTATTTATAAAAGCTAGCAAATAATACATTTCAATCAAGTATGACAATGTTATGTTTTGTTTTCATATTTAGACTGCTCCGTAGCTCAGTTGGCAGTGATGTGGACTGAGAAGCGTGTGCACCCGGGTTCGATTCCCGGGCGGGGCAAATATTGATATGATGAATATCGATGTTTGTTTCCGGTCTGGGTGTGATGTTTGTCTCTGTGTGTGTTTCGGGCACCCTAGATACAGGTTCTTCCTAGTTAGGGGCTCTGAGTGTGAGGTGTTATTATTATTATCATATTATTATTATAACAAACTGTGCTCTCTGCTTCATCCACGTGGGATAGGAAATTATCCTTCTCGAAGTTTTCGAGTTTTAGCGTGACAAAAAGAACGGAAAATGCAATTTTAAAATATCAGATTACAATTTTTGTTTATAAATAATCTCTCACACATACGCCTTTCTAGAAAAATAGAACTGGGAAGGCTTTAAAGGTCTTCAAACATAAAATAAGAATCACTTAGTACAAAAAAACCAATCCCTACCAGGATCTCAGCAATTAATAAAGGTCGCTTTAGTATCCGTTATACGCTGGCGCATCTCGACTTATATAGAGTTGGCGTCCGCTTGTAGGCGATCCCTTTTTAGTTTTTACTGTTCGCTCGCAATACGGTACAAAAATACTTTTCAGAACATATGTCGCTCAGAGATTAACACTATTTTATAGATAAAAGAGATCATTGTTGAAACAAAGAAAAAAAAATCATTAACTCCACCGAAAGACGTCCACGTCCACCTCAAACATTAATCTAAATATGAACTTAATTCTTACAACTTCTGCCCTTAAATTAAAAAAAAAAATATTTAAATAAATAATCTGGTGAAAACACAGCAAGGAAACACATTTTTAATGCAAAATGGGAACTAAGCCTTAAGTACACTCACATGTTTAACTCGATTTAAAATGTCTCTAACAAATAGTTCCTAATTTGAACAGACCAAAATAACCTTAAACAACGCTTAAAACACCATTTCGCTCCCATGACACCGAACTTTGTTTTAAACGCCAGCAATCAGTATTCTGTAATAAGGTCACAACTCCACAAAAGGCTATGCGATGCAATTACGTTTAGTCTTTGGCAACATTGCCAGATATGGCAAAAGCTATGCATAGGGGACGGAACTCGAAACTATAGACTGTTATCATTTACTATTCGTTGATTTTGTTACGTTATATTTTGCCTATTTCATTGTTTAGATCTAGGAATTTCAGTTTGACGTGTGTTGTTGTAGGGTAACATGCCCTATTACGGCGCGTTTTGACGACATTTTAAAGTAGGGTAAGAAATTAAGTATTTCTAAATATTTTTGCAGATATTTGAATTTTTTTTTGACACTCATGATAATTAATTTTTTTATTTCAGTTGTCGTTTTATTTATTCTAGAGTGATAATTAATTTTAAATAAATATTTTTTCTGACAATTCGGAATTCCTATTACGGCGGCAAAAAAAAGTTTGAAGCCCATTACGGCGGTAAGCACTGCCTATTACGGAGTATGGGATGCCAACACACGCACGATGAAACATTTTCATCTCAGCTCATGGTTCCGTGCAATCAGAAAATGATATGCAATGGCTGTAACTGTTACTGGCACTGTACATAAAATACAGGTTCTTCCTAGTAAGGGGCTATTTTGATAATATTTTGTGTATCAACTATTAAATAAACGGCTTCGCGCTTAGAAGTTTCCAGTAATATAATTAGTTGAGGAAACACGAATAATGAATATTTGGCTGTATGGGCTATTATGTTCCTTTGCCTGACCTGAAAGGGCGAATAACAAAACAACAATCAATCAATCAATCTACGGCATCGTAACGTTCTCCCATCTCTCTGCACTACGGAACGGAATTAATTAAATATGGGGACGATTTTTTTTTATAAGACGCGCTGATAAAGAAACGATTTGAAAATGGCGGCCGAACGAATGCTATGTCGCGTATATTAGTATGAGGGAAGAGTTGATAAGAGAGACAGCTCATACAACGGCCGCCATTTTGAGATCGTTTCATTATGTGCGCAGGTTATACTCATAAAAGCGTAATTGGTGTGAATTTGGCTAGCTTCTTAACATAATTTTTAATATTTGTTGTTAATCTACATTAAGTGAAGTTTTAAATGATCATTATTTAATGTCTGTTGACAGGTCAATATCTCAGTAGAGGCTCGACAAAAGTTTGTTCAAAAAAGGAAGAATTTGGCACAATTTTTGCATTTTTTTCTAAATTTCCATAATTTTTTGAAGTTTTTAATATTTGTTAGTATTCTTTTGACGACAAATAAAATATCGGGTAATTTTTTCATTAAAATTAATCGAGCCGTTTCGGAAATTAGTGCCTTTGGCAGACAGACAGACGGACGGATGGAAAAGACATATTAATAAGGTCCCGGGACGTGTACCCGAAACCTTAATCAATAAACTCATACAAACCTAAACTGAGAACTTCCTCTTTTCTAAAATCGGTTAAAAATAGGTACTAAAACCCTTATTCTGAATTTAAAAAAATACTTTTGTGAAAATTGACAAAATCGAAATAATCGCGGACAAACATGCATACAAACAAACATACAGGTCGAATTGATAACCTCCTTAACCTCGTTATAAAACAATTGCTGTTCGTTTTTCTCCAACTTTCATTTAAAAGGGCCCCGACGAGGGTTTTAATATTCCTACTAATATTATAAACGACAAAGTTTGTAATAAAGGATGTCTGTAACTCTTTCACGTAAAAACTACGAAATAGATTTTAATGAAACCTTACAAATAAAAAAATATTTGAAGGAAAATTTAACTGGCGAAGCAGTGGAGTGCATTCAGTGAAGGTTTAGTTAAACGGTAAAAAAAATGGAAAATGGATTTCTACCCAGGCGGAAAAAGTTAAAAAAAAAAGAATGATACATTTTTTTACAACAACGTTGACACAAACATGCAATAAAATGGAACACAAAAAAAAAACAACAACAAAACAGTAAACCAAAATACAATAATAAATAAAACAACCAACGAATCAAAATCAGTTTTGTATGGTGTGTCAAAGTTGCGGTAAAATCTAGTATTAAATTATTATATTGATGGGAAAATACGATAAAACTAACCTAAGTATAAATTTTTCTGTAAGTTTTTTAATTATTTACCTACCCTATTAATTATAAAAAGTTAAAGTGCATTTTAGTTATTTTAGTTTTTTTAGTTATTTGACGTATTTCAATTTAGACAGGAAGTCACGTATTTACCGTACAACAAACCAAATAAGTAGACCTGCAGTAAAGCTTTTTAAAATGTACGATATCTTTATGAATAATACGGTTAAATTATTACCTCTGTAATTTCCATACACCGTGTTAGGATTCCTTACACCCTAATACGGTAGGCACTAAAATATCTAATGAGTTTTTATATCCTAATCCTGAAATATAATGTTAAGATATTTCGGTAATGTAAGTTATTACTTACACATACGAGCACTCTGACTTTACCATAAATCTCTCAAATCGTTAGTAATCGTTGTATTAGACTATTTTTCTTCATTAAAACTCATACGTTAGGTTTCACAGTATTCTAACAAACTTAAATTTTACTGTCAACTTTAAGCTTCAAAAAAAAGGATTCTAGTTAAAAAACATGTACCTCCAAAATTGGTTTTATACTTGAGAACTAATGAAAATTACACTTAAATAACGAAATGTTCATAAATTATATTTATTATACCACTAAATTTAAAAATTACCGACTCTGCGTTTTTCCTATTACCGATGGTACCCTCCGTAATAGGCGGAACCCTCAAATAGCCTTCCTAACACGGCGGACTTTTGTTTACTCATATTTACTTGTTTTATTTGATTTTAAATAGAAATCAACTTGATTAACTAAGACTACTTGAACGTAAAAAGTATTCGAATATAGTAACATAATCTTAAAGTGTTTGTTTGAACTAAAAACGAAGTCTGAAAATTCAATGTTCTACCGCAAGTTAGTCTGCGTTTGTATGAAACATCTTCTCGCTTCGCTGACGTAACACAAAATAATGAATTTAAGTAATTTAAAGCGATTTAAAACGCACGAGTGCTGCGTAATAAGTTACTTGTTAGTTTCCCTTGGACACTATGTAGTCACCTTTACCATACACAGTCACAACGAATCATAAATTGCAAAAGATAAAATAGAGCCGTAATAGGACGTGATTTTGACTACCGCGGTAATAGGACGTTTTACCCTAGAATCTTTGATCAAAAATTTCGATTTATTGTTTCATTTACAATGCTTCTGTCATGCTTTCGCTATAACAGAGAGTCATTAAGCTAAACTATTTATTGTTTTTAATTGTGAAATCATCACAATAATGGACCAAAAAAAATTTGTTTAAAAAAAAATTAATTTAATCGATTGTCTACTAGACAATCTTTGTAAATCCCATCTTTTACTCTAACAGCATCCTTAAATCAGCGTCAACTGAAGTAACAAGTTAACAGCTCATTACTTAAAGGGTCTAACGGTATAGAAGACTTATCAATTCATCACCCAGAGTTAGGATTCCGCAGATGCCGGCTCCGGTGTTGTCACCTACGGAACCAAGGCTAATTATTGGACAAGTAACGGGGATACGTCCTCTAACAACTTGAGGGCTATACATACGCGAGTCTGTCGGGTCGGACTTGATATAGTGGTCGTGTGATATATTGAGATTAGGGCGATTGATTAAATAAAAGCGTCTTCATATTTAATTGTATAGCCTATTTGTTAAGTTTATGAACAATTTTATTTTGCATGAGTAAACAAAAAGTAATAACTCCAAATTTAAGTAATTCTTAAGTAGGTTGGTCTTTGATCCAGCATGCTTCTATACTAAGTACAGTCGTAATCTGGTTCACCCACAACCGGTAACAAGTTATTGATTGATTATATCAGTAAAGTTTTTATTTAGACTTCATTGTGTTTTGAATCAGGGCACAATTTAAACTGACTTTGCAGAATAGTTGAGATAACGATAAGATATTTAGATTAATGATAAGATGAAGTGACACGCGCGAATGTTGGATGCCGGCCGCTTTGATTTGACCAGACAAATCTTTACGTGTATAGCCGGACCAATAGAAATGCGAGGCGTCGGGTGTTAAAGGAATCTTGAGATAGGTGTCGCTATCGACGTTTCAATCTTAGTTTTAATTAGGCAATAAGATAGGGTTTAATACTGTTTTCTGTTGTGCCACTTGTTTTAATGAAATCTAGGCACTATAGGGAATGTTTTTGAATAGAAATATGAAAGACAAAAATTATAATTTAATAACTCTACCTTAAAAAAAACTAGTATTTCTAAATCACAAGATTATGAAGAACCGCGTTCCGCCTTAAAATAAAATTAGCTCAGTATATTATTATTAATTATAGCATAACCTATGTGCTATTCTGAATTTTTGAGAATATTAATTGGTCCAGTAATTTTGGATCCTGTTCAATTCAAACAAACAAATCTTTCCTCTTAATAATAATAGTGTAGGTAGATGATACATGTTGATTGAGACGCATAGAAAAATAATATAGTCATATGACAGGATGACATCGTAGACTATTTAAACAACATTCCATTGTAATAAAAATCTAAAAAAAAAAACAATTGAGATCAATAAGTAACCAATTCATAAAAAAGTTACTTCGTCGAATCGCAAATTTGCCACCACTGTCCTAATTTAGCCAGGCGTTCATTCGATGTAAATAAACGCGAACCATATGGACAGACAGACTGACATACATACAGAAACTGGATGCCTTCTCGGAACGACTACGTCTTTACAGTTTTACGACGTTGATTACTGAGAAGGTTTAAATGACTGTTTTCGCTATACAACCAGTGGTCAGTGGGACCTTATTTCTCGCTCTTGTCTAATCTAGGGAAATCCTCATTCGTGATCCGAGTCCGATGAGGGACCACGTACATACTTACATACATAATCTCACGCCTTTTATTCCCCCAAGGGTTAGGCAGAGGCACCAGCTCAAAAGCCGGACCCACGTTTAGCCGAGTTTATGTTTTATTACCAACGTGAGGCGGGGCCAGCTTGTCGCCGCGGTTATAGTGACCACTACTGCGGCCGGGACCAACGGATTAACGTGCCTTGCGAAGCACGGAATTATCTTACTTTTCGGACAATCAGGTGATTCCAGCCACGTACATTTACATTGAAATTATCGTCCGACAAGTGTAAATGGAGTAGGGGGTAGCGTTATCCTAATTTTCTGCCACTGGAACACCCGATTTAAAATTCGGGCCGCCAGACGACAGCGTAGTTTTACCGAGATGGGCCTTAGGAGGATAATATAACAAATAAAATGACGAACAATCTTTCGTAATAGTAACTAGGTAGGTATTTAAAAAGTAAAACTTATTATTCAACTATATCTTCTATTTAAAGGACAGCGTTAATTACTGGACACTAATGAGGAGTATAGTTTAAATGGCATAATAGGTATTTGGGCGGTTAATGTAAATCAGTTATTTTCGACCATGTAATTTCCGCTATCAATCTTAATTTAAAAAACGCTTCTAAACTGATTTTGACCAAACTGTCAGTCAGTCAAATTCAAAAATAGAACGTTCTCTAAACAGTTCCGCGTTTAAAATTATGACAGTCGTACACTGAAGTCGAAAACGCCCGCTTCGCAACGGTTATAATGACATCGGATAACATAAACAAACATTTGCAGCCAGACCGACGAAACGAACTTCGAATCCCATCTTGTCAGGGTACGCCCCTGCCGAAATCGATCCCGGATCTCCGAAGTCACAGCCAAAATCACTGTACGTTGTAAGTTGAACCTATGACCTTGAATGAACAGAGAAACAATAAAGTTTCTTTGGTAGTGAGAGCGGAACCACGAAATCTCCGGATCCACCGGATTCATTTTTTTTACATTTATTACCTAGATTTCAGAACAACGTTACATCTCAGTGTACGCGTAACCTAACTCCAGTCGTGCACTGCACCTGCGTCTGCGCATCTTTATTATTAGACGAGGCGACGCGACGGGTTCATCGACCCCGCGGCGACCTCTTTACTCCGAAATGTGCGTACTAATAATAGAGACATGTCCGTCTGTTTAGCTGTTAGAGAAATGTCATACAACCTCCAATATGCTCATACAAAATGGTTACACATACATACAATATACATAGTATAGATTTACTAAAACCCCTTTTAAGATCGAGTTGCCTAAAATGTAAGGTTTCGGCCAAAAACTACAGAATTTCGTTCAGAATTTTCATCGTCTAAGCGCTCAAACAGAACACTGAACTGAACAGGGTTGCGGCGCGGGGTGGCGGCGGCGGCGACGTCGTCTTTTTGAGCGCTAATGATGATTTTTCTAAACAATTTAATCCTAATTCGTGGTTTCACTGTCGGTTATTGTTCACAAGTCACAGTAAAGTCGATGGTGCTGGGTTCATCTCCTGGGGCGAACATTCTTATGGTGGATAAATAATGAGTATACCATTGATGTTTTTGTTCTGGGTCTGAGCCTTTGTATGTCTTTCAGGTACTCTAGATCAGATCCTTCTTGGGGCTCTGACTGTGATGTGATATTTATGCTTAAAAATTAGCAGTAGATTTAATATTATATTTTTTAAGAATTTAATACAGTTGAAAGAAAGACGGATGTAACTAAAACGGACAAATACAAGTCAGAAAGGGTCGAAACAAGAAAAAAAGGTGCGTGGGTAGAAAGTCTGAGGGTTGAAACAGGAACAACCCGTCAGAAATGGTAAGGTTGATCACGCTATACCTACATAAGTAAGTATAGAGTGATAAACGTTGTTTTAACTGAATTTAGGCCAAAAATATAGTAGATAAAATATTAATCGTGAGATATTTCAGAACGAATCATGTTTTGATTTAATTTAATGTTTGTTCTTAATTGAAATCTATTAATATGCAAATAAATTAATGTTTAAAGAGAAAGAACTTGCATTAATTAATATAAAATAATGTTAATAGTAAATTTGACTTAAATGTTGATTGGTTTGGTGAAATATACGAGTAACATGACATTTATTAAAAGAAAGTATTAATAGCAAAGTAGTTTAATGTTTAACGATAAGGAAGAAAAACAGAACATTTAGGAAAATTCATGTACAAACACTAAATCTGTCACTAAAAGTTAGTAACTCCACGAAATTCCGTGACCTCCATTCTTTTCGCGATCTCTACCAGATTTTAATTAAAAAGTCTCCTATAGAAATAGCGGTTTTCTGAACTTAAATGTCCGTTCCATTTTTACTGTATAATTTAAATATAGAGACGAAAATAATAGTTTATGATTAAGGAAAAAAAAAAGTTGTGTATACAGCCAGTATCGGTGTCAAACGTATCGTTTACAAAAAAAAAAAACACGAAAAAAACTGCTTTATAGTATCGAAACTGATAGAAAGTGAAGGTGGTGAACCTGCGGCGCCGTGACCCGTTCCGCTCCTGTAACCGGGTCACTATAACAGCAATTAAACCATAAAATTGAGTCTTTTCACTAGGGAAAACAAAAAACAAAAGAATCTACTGTCGTTTTCCTTTTCCGAGCTCGAATGCCGCGTCGCGCCGCGAGAAATGATAATGTGGTATCACACCTCCGCGAAACCGAGAGGGCAAAAACGCTGCGACAAAATCTTTTCCTGTCTGTCTGTGCTGCCACCCCCGTTGTTTTTTAACCGACGAAAAAACAAAAAGGAGGAGGTTCTCAATTCGTCGCGTATATATATATATATATATATATATGTCACCGGAAAATAACAAGAACCGTAAATTTATAAATTTACTAGGAAATTTATAAACTTTCGTAGGATTCTAAACGAGTGATAAATTGTATTATTTTACGCCTACATTTTCGTAAATTGATAAACTTACTAAACTCACTCGTAAATTAATAAGTAACCAATAACCAAACGCCATGTATAATGAATTGAAATTTAACACAGAGCTACGAAAGTTTTAGCCATGACCAAAATGTTTTATTTTGGTAGAGTGAAATAGGGAATTTTAACCCCCTACTAGGTAGGTAGGTAGGTAGGTACCTAAAATACAAGGTTACTTATTGATTAAAATATACTATTATCCCATAATAGCATATATTATATCTGTCACCGTTATAGTGCGAAATACGTTAATGTGCTCTCTCCCGGGCACACTGTTTAGGTCAGTTAATGTGCGAAATTTTATGTGAAATATGGGGTATCTGGGGTCTCGCCGTTAAAGTGCGGTAAACAGGAAGCTCCGACCGAAAACTCAAATCTAGGGCAAAATTGTAGGTTAGGTTAGGTTTGGCTTGTGATCTTTAACCAGCGTAGCGAGCGAAGCGAGCGGAGCTTGGGTTACCTGTGTTAAACTGAAATCTAAGGCAACAATTTTTCGAACTTAACTTAGTCGTTAACTCTGTAGATTACCTAGGGATTTTGCAGATTACCTAGTTGATGTTGAGAACAACATTTTATTTCGAACTCTAACGGATTCAGCCAGTTAGTGCACTTTTACTGAATTTCGCACATTAGCGGTCACATATTAACCTATAAACCTACTTAGTTTTTAGTACCAGTAAAAATACTTTTAGTGTGATCGAATTGTTTGGCAAGTCTGATTGTACGTAAGTCTATGGACGCAAGCATTTTCACTGTCAACATCGACCAATCAGAGAGCAGTGTGTTATTTTCCGTATTTCAAAAAGCGTAAAATTAAAAGCTCTTCTGTGATTGGTCGATCCGTTTAGAATCTTACGGATTGATATCCGTTAGTTTATAAATTTACTACGACGCGTCGAAAATTTATAAATTTGCGAAAAAGTGGGCGTAAAATAATTCAATTTATCTCTCGTTTAGAATCCTACGAAAGTTTATAAATTTCCTAGGAAATTTATAAACTTGCGAATCTTATTATTTTCCGGTGACATATATATATATACAGGGTTACTGGTAAGTAGACCCGACCATTTCAGGAGGTGATAGTAGGGGTCATTTCCAATCATTTTAGCCCTTAGGTACCCAGGTCAAAACCCAACGGTTTTCGAGTTATTAAACTTTTTAGTTTTTTTCATAATATCGTCACCTTGAGAACATTTTTTTTAATTAAATTTAAATACTCAAGTATTAGGATGTTTCTTTTAATGCTAATCTAATCCTAAATAAATTATTTAAATAAAAAATACTTAAATTGAAAAAAACATTTAACAATATGAGTTTTATAGCCCTCTCAACTGCAATTTTATTTTTAATTTTAATTAACGTATTTTATTCAGTAGCATTTTTTTAAGAAATTCGCCTAGGATTTTTATCGGCACATTATTCAAAAAACATCTACGTCTTCTAAGCTATCCAAAATGCTAGCATAGTTGGGTCAAACATCCATTATCTTCTGAGTAAATCTTCAGCTAAGGGGTCAGGTCGTAGAATTCGGATTAGAGAAATTTCATTATTTGATTAATAAAAAGTTATAAATCAATTGAAATATCTTGTAAATGAAAAAAAAAGTATTTTCTATTGATGTTCCACATGACCACCTTGTTTCCTGGCACACACCCTCATTCTTCATCACAAACCAGCTTTCCTCAGAAAATAATTGAAAATATTTTTGAAGACTGGCTAGTTGCCCATAGGAGGGTCATGTGCTATCAGCACGACGGCTGCCCAACTAGTCTTTAAGGGGCGGGTTTCTTGGTAAACCAGGCTCTGCATGTGACCCCAAACGTAAAAGCCAATAGGAGTCAAGTCCGAGCTTCTTGGTCATGGGGTGGGACAGCCTTTTTTGATCAATTTGTTGGAATAATTTTAGTCCAACCATTCATGAACACAAGGGATGTGATGGGTAGAACTGAAGTAAGCTGCGCAGCCATCGTGCTAGTAGCACAATAACCCTTCCTAAGGGCAACTAGCCAGTCTTAAAAAAAAAACTAATTTGTTTCTGAGGAAAGCTGGTTGGTGATGAATAATGAGGGTGTGTGCCAGGAAACAAGGTGGTCATGTGGAACATCAATAGAAAATACTTTTTTTTTCATTTACAAGATATTTCAATTGATTTATAACTTTTTATTAATCAAATAATGAAATTTCTCTAATCCGAATTCTACGACCTGACCCCTTAGCTGAAGATTTACTCAGAAGATAATGGATGTTTGACCCAACTATGCTAGCATTTTGGATAGCTTAGAAGACGTAGATGTTTTTTGAATAAACTGCCGATAAAAATCTTAGGCGAATTTGTTAAAAAAATGCCACTGAAAAAAATACGTTAATTAAAATCAAAATAAAATTGCAGTTGAGAGGGCTATAAAACTCATATTGTTAAATGTTTTTTTAAATTTAAGTATTTTTTATTTAAATAATTTATTTAGGATTAGATTAGCATTAAAAGAATCATCCTAATACTTGAAAATTTAAATTTAATAAAAAAAAATGTTCTCAAGGTGACGATATTATGAAAAAAACTAAAAAGTTGAATAACTCGAAAACCGTTGGGTTTTGACCTGGGTATCTAAGGGCTAAAATGATTGGAAATGACCCCTACTATCACCTCCTAAAATGGTCGGGTCTACTTACCAGTAACCCTGTATATATATATATATTTTTTTATGTATGATCACGCATAACTTTTTACTGTGTGGACCGATTTTGATAAATCTTTTTTTAATCGACAGGGTATACCTTGAAGTTGGTCCCATAAAAATTTGGGAATAAAATTCCCACCCTAAGGGTGGGAAAATAGGGGTGACTTTTTGGTCGGCGGGTCGATTTATCCACTCACAGGTTGCATTTCCGTGTTACATTATAACTTTTGATACCTACTTACAATATCTTTGGAAATGAAATAAAATCAGCCAAAAGACGTCCACTGCTGGACATAGGCCTCCCTCACAAATCGCCTCACCGACCGGTCGTGATCGAACCTCATCCTGTTAGTCCCTCAACCTTCACCAGGTTGTGTGGCCACCTTGTGGGGTGCGACCACCCTGTGAAGGGTGATTAGCTGGGGTCAAAAAAATTAGCCCAAAAAAAACTGAAAAGCAAAAAATAAAAACTTTTTATAAAAAAATTAAACCGCCGAAAAAACTGAAAAGCATTAAATAATAGGGAAACATTTTCTATAAGGCCTTAATTTACTCACTTCTTTAAGTAATTTTGGATTACCAAGAAATTTTGAGTCGGTGCCACAGAATCAACGAATAAAGATCACTAAATTACCTGAAATTCAAAGAAATAACCGAAAAACGTATGCCGCTGCTCATCGCGCTTTACATAGATAATGAATTTGCTTGTGTGGTGTGGCGCCGACTTAAAATTTCTTGGTAATCCAAAATTACTTAAAGAAGTGAGTAAATTAAGGCCTAATAGAAAATGTTTCCCTATTATTTAATGCATTTCAGTTTTTTCGGCGGTTTAATTTTTTTATAATTAACGGATACGTATCGTGGAGGACATCGTCATCTTTAACGGCAAAACAGGAGCGAAACTCCCCCTGGCGTAACAAAACTCACAATGATATCGTCACCTCCTCACGCAGCTGTTTCGCTCTTCAGATTTTGCAGCGGAGATCTACCACCATAAACGACATGAGTCACGCAATCTGTCCGTTTTAGGATGGACAGGACAATGTCCAGATAAAAACGTCCCTGTACGTACGGTACATGGACAGTGGGCAAAAAAACCGTCCCATATACTCCCGCCCGTGGTGCAACGTTCCCGTTGCAACATACATAATTCTGTATTAATGCATGAATTATTTACGAACGCTCGCAATTTCCTGGACCGCCATTTTAGGTGCTGTCGCGCCGAATAGAGAAAATATTCGCTAAAAAAAGCTTTTATTACATTTTTTTTTGTATAAATTAGTCGGACGCTAGTATAGAATAGCTAGCACAAGGATCTCAACAAAGTTTTCTGAATCGCAATCAATGTGTATCACGATTTTGTGAATGAAATTCTATTTACCAGGCTTAACTTTTTTGTGGTATAGCAGATAGAACGTGTTAAGTTTTGTAACGCTATGTGTGACTGAAAAAAATAAGCAATCCACAGGCATACGATAAGATATCGTCTGAAAACTCAAAACCCTTTTTTAATATCAATTGAACTTGCAAAATTGTCACAAAACACGACAGAAACTCAAAAAACTTGACACAAATCTTGTGCTACTTCTGCTGGCTACTGCCAATCGATCTTACCATATAAATAACGCCTAAACATGGCGGCATTGCAATGCACGTGGGTGCGTTCTCTTTGCATACTAAATAATAAACTAATCATTTAATATTTCTAATTCACCAACAACAAACTCGATAAGTTACGTAAATTCTTCAAGCCACCTGTCCAAAAGAAGCCAAGCCACTTAACTCTAGGCTTATGACGAGTGAATCCAAGCCATAGAAAGCGTTTATAACCTTTCTAGTGCTCACGCGTGGGTCGCACGTTGGCGGGAAATTAAACGTCAAGTGACGCTGTCACGTTGACATCGCGCCGCGTAATATCAACTTTTAAAAAATGCGCTGCGCCTTTGTTTACTTTCGGAACGTTTGACGACCGAAATGGGAACGATAAGTGTTTACGGAACACTTTGTTTGTTCAGTACTGACATCCGCCACGCAACTGCGCTCTCACATACTTGAAATTATTAGGCAATATCGTGGACTAAATCCTATAATTTAAACATCATCTTAGCCGATGGACCAGTGGACGTCTTGAGACGAAGGCTTCCCCACATCGTTGTCGACTGGACTTGCGCGACCCTCATTCAGATGGACTCTAGCAACCTTTACCAGACCAACCTTGACCATCTTGTGGAGGGTCTGCCTATTCTGCGTTGGCCCCAGCGACCAAATGTTCTTCGAGCTATACCCTGTCCATTGTCACATCAGTTTTGCAATTCTTTGGGCTATGTCGGTCATATGACTTTAGTTGTTCTGCAGATCTCATTATTTCTCTTTATTATCATTATCTCTTTCCTTTGCCGTTTGATTGACTTTGACCATGTGACCAGTATGGGTCCCGTAAGTTATTTTTCACTGAAACTGTTAGGTAGCTGCAAATTTTTAAGAGACATTTCAAAGAGATAACATCAGCAAGTCTCAATTCTGCAGCAGAAGCAAAAAACAACGCCAAACATGTCTAATGATTGAGGTTAAGAACCGGAAAGAAGGCATTCGGAATTTAAATTTAAATGTAGGCGCCAAAACTGATCGAGCGACGAGACGAGAAACTGGTGTCACTTTAAATGGAACACTTGTACCTGTACAGAACAGCCGGTTCTTAGAGTGAAATAACGGCTTTTCTACGTTTATTAGCCGATGTGACATAAGCGCCTACGAGCGGATTAGTGGGGACAGTCTTGGACGGACTAGGGCTAAGAAGGTCATATTTGGTATAATGCTTTTCGTTTATTTAGACTATTCTCTAGCTAGATTATATCTGTTGCCCCTGTCTTGTTTGAAGCTAGGTAATTTATGCCTTAGCGTTTCGTCATCTCTCTGTATAAGATTAACATAAGCCTCCTCTGCAGTGACTCCCAGAAGAAAGACACGTATTCCCAAAATTTAATTTTTTTGGTTGATACAGTATATAACAAATGACGCATTGATTTCAATCGAAGACTGAAAACAACTTAACAACTTAATATAAAATCTTATTTTTATATTTAGGTGAATATTCTTTATACATACCAATATACCAATATTATAAAGAGGAAAGATTTGTTTGTTTGTTTGTAACGAATAGGCTCCGGAAATACTGAACCGATTTGAAAAATTCTTTCACTGGTAGGAAGCTACATTAACCCCGAGTGTCATAGGCTATATTAGATTTTCAAAAAAATAGGGTTCCTTACCTAAACTCACATAATATAACACAAGGTGCAATATTTTTTTCCGTTGTTTACATATTTTGACAGGTGGTTTGTTGTTGTTGTTTGTTTTTTATTCGGCCATTCTGGGCAGTCAAAAGAACATAGTCTATAGAGCCAAGTCTTTTGTAGTATCTTATATTCTATGGCGTAACGAAGTTAGCTGGGAAAGCTCGTCGTTAATAAGGGCGACGAGTAAGGACGCGGCACAACGCGGCCACTGCGCCCGCGCAGCTTCCAATGCGTTTCTAATTTAAGCACTGTTATCTAGGCCTAGCACCTACGACTTATAAAATTTATAGCCAATGCTCAAATACGTCGACACCGACGCAATATATCAATTTAAACATCAAGACTTTATGAAATAGGTATTTAAAATAGCCTAAAAATGTTGATATTTGCCATGGTTCGTGAATAGCGCTAGTTTTTTGAAATATGCCTCTTTATGATTTGCACAGTTTAAGTGAAAAAAAAAAAATATTTACGCGGCTCTTACTTCACATTATCCTAAAACTGTTCTCGATACATTATAATGAATTGTATCCCAAAAATAATGAGTTCAAGACAATGGCTTTAAGAGCACTATATAGTACCTCATGAAACTTTAATATCCACTTACCAGCGTAAATCGGATTAAAAGTGCCGATAATGGCTTTTCTGCAAAAAAAAACGTACCTGAAAAAAAGGGAAAAAAATCACATTAATTAAATCGAATGGGGTTCTTTCGAGCGAAATGCATAAAATCGACTTTTATTATTCTCTGGTTAATGCGACTATTACATTTCTCGCAGTTTATTTTAAAATATGCTACCACAGTCCACACTATACGGCTGTGTTTTGGTATTCGCTTAGTAACCCCTGGTTATTGTACTTAACACGAATCTCAACAGAATAATATTTTTTCTTCCACTTTACACACTAACGGTTTTTTTATACAGATTTTTCAGTTAAAATTACCAATTTAACAATGTAAAAGTTTGCGCACCAAAATAGTTGCGCAGAGTGGAAAGTTTCAAGAACCTTTTTGGTGCGTAGAGATTTTGGTGCGCAAACTGGAATCCCTCTTATTATACCTACAAAGTTACGCAACCAAGCAACACAGCCTTGCTACAGCGTCACCTTGACTGAGTGTTTGACCAACACCCTGTATCATGTCATTTCATTTCATTACAGCTCCTCTTAACAGCTTCGCTATAAAGACCCTAACAAGCTCTAGTTAGAGTAGGTCTGAACACTGTTTTATTATGTGTTTTCGCGTAAATTACGCTACCGGAAGCTTTTGACAGGGTTATTATCATTTTGCCATATTACTTTTCTTGTTACACAAAACATTAAGATAAAAGGATTTATTCAATACTAGTCCACCCGGCGAACTTCGTACCGCCTAACCTATTACTATGTTGTTTTCCTGGTAAATTTTCGATTTGTTTTTGCCGTAAAAACCATCCCTGGACTTCAACGAACATTTATCTATATGCGCCAACCAAAACATTTTGCGATTCATTTGTATATTAAAAGAAGAGAATAGAAGACACAAGAAATAAAAAATAAAAATATAATATCAGATACACAAGGTATCTCTTGCTCAAAAGCAGTAGTAAACTACAAAACCTTCAATTAATTTAAAACAAAGTATCCTCTACCTATACTGCATGAGGCGAGGTGGCTAAGGGTAGTTTTCCATGCGGGAAAGCAAATAAAAATCAACAGCCAGCTCTACAGGAATACTTACAGACCCCCAACCAACTCTATATTAAAGAATTTTTTTTCTTCAGAATACTACAAAAGTATAGGTGTCATCATCATCATCATTTCCTTTAAGTCCCTCATCAGGGGCATAAGGCCGCGTCTATGGGCTGTGAAAGTTGGAATGATCTCGAAACTGACCAAGACCGAGAAAAATGGAAAATGCTTCTTAAAGTATAGTTGTAAGCTATTTTATTTAACCTACTTTGAACTAGAAAAAAAATTAACATATAGAAATACAGAACCTATCGCAACAGGCCAAAACTGGCATCGTAAAGGCATTTGTCAAAGCGCGTAACATTTGCATAGTAAACAGAGAGCGGCGCGCGCCCATGTAGGCAGGAGGCGAGGTCGCAGAACGCACAATCAATGGGTGACTCAATCTCAATCTCAATACATGAGTTCAATCCACGCACACTGGTTTCGAATTCAAGTTTTCTTAAACATTAAAGGGGTAAAGTGATGTAATATGATAAGGACGCTCCATTATAAATCCCGAGCGCAGTATCAAGGGTCTGTAATGGCTTAAACTTGAGCAAGGGAGGGTTGCAACAGCACCCGAAACAGATTAGCTTTACATAGTTAAATTTTTATTCCCCCCCACGAGAAAAAATAATGAAGTTTCACAAAGCTTACTCAAACCAGACCCTGTAGAGAAAACATCGATGTATATCAATTTTAACAATGTTACACCCGCCCCGCCAGGGAATCACACCACCTTTGAAGTCACAGTCAAAAGCACTGCCGACAGAACCAGAGGTGTTCATATAAAAGTTGAGCAAAGGTTTCTTCTGTAAATTGTATATTATTATGAAGACTAGAGGCTGCCCCGCGGTTTTTCCCGCGCAGATTTCTCATAAACACAAAAATCCCGTTTTTTCCCGTTCCCGTGGGAATTTCGGGAAATCCCTTTATTAGTGCTCACCTACACTCCCCAAGGAACCCACGTGCCAATTTTCAGCTTTCTACGCCCAGTAGTTTCGGCTCTGCGTTGTCTGTCAGTCTGTCAGTCAGTCTGTCAGTCAGTCAGTCAGTCAGTCAGTCAGTAACGGAAAAGTTTTATATTGATTATTCGATAATACCTTGCAAAACGTTCTGAATGAAAAATGATGAATGAAATTTAAACAATGCGGTCATTGTACAACAATACATTACGAGGAATCTTGTAAGTAACACTGCAAACAGTTTTATTGGAACTACTTTTTTGTGTTTTTCTTAATGAGTCATATTTATTTAAATTAGACATACAATACGTGTTAACAATTTAAAAAGTTACGATCAACCAAGTTGTTAGCAACTTTCTCGTTTGAAATACGAAATCTTCTTTAAAAAAAAGTCTGCGAAGACAACGACTTTTCCCCAGAGAACAAAATGAAAAGAATAATTTTTTGCAAAAGTTTAGCAACTACTTGGGTACTAATATCATCATGGCTCACACAATGCAGATTTCAAATAACAACGCAATACACTCAGAGCCCCTAACTAGGAATAACCTGTATCTAGGGTGCCCGAAACATAAACAGAGACGAACATTACACCCAGACCGGAAACAAACATTAAATATTCATCATAACAATGTTCGCCCGCCGGGAATCGAACCCAGGTGCACGTGCATCTCAGTCCACATCACTGCCAACTGAGCTACGGAGCAGTCAGAGCTGACGAGGCGCAGTGAAGCTAACTGAAAGATAACAATTTAAACATGTCTAAATTATATGGCACAGGGTTAGGAGCAATCGTGCGCAGATTTCTATGATAGCTTAATATTTTTTTCGTTTAAAAACCTATACTAAACCCTGTAGTATACAATATAGAGACCAGGTTAGTTTAAATTCTTCTCCTATTGGGATATTCTCGGCAGCTTCCCAAGCCGAGCATGTGGTATCATTTGTTTTATTCCAACCCTTCGTTTTATCTGCTGGATGAAGCATAGGAGAGATTAGCATGAACAAAATACCTGTTCCCATGCTACAGTTTAGTTCAGGCATTCTGTTATGATGGATTGGCTTAGCAGAGCTACGCGTAGGCAGAGCGCGTCCTTCCAGTATGCAAATACCTTGGTACCGGGCGTTGAGTTTGTAACTTATTGACTTAGAACATGACAAGTTACAAAGGCATAAGCATATCACTATATATTAAAGAACAGTCGCTTTAGCTTCCCGCTGTCTGTGTGTATGTATGCTTAGATATTAAACACGACGCAGTTCCTTTAGTCAGTTCACCCACGGGAAGTTCACCAATGGGTGCTAAACTATGCCACCTAAACGGCCAGAAACACAATATGCGCGTTACTATTTTTTTGTATTTAAAAGCTTATTCCGTGTCCCAGTGCTGGTTTGAACCTCTAGTCCGTGGATGATAGTCTGAAAAACGAGACGATACGAAGTTTTCCTAGTCAGCGAGTTAGTGCATATTTTTTTGTTCAATTCAACTATGTAGTCCATCGGCAACTCATCTGTGTTACATCGGTACAAGAACATTTGATTGTTGGGATAAATGCGAGGCTCGGTGCGTTGCACCATCGGAAGGAGCAGTTAAAATGTTAAGACTATCGACACAGCTTATGGCAATACCATTTTATGATTGGGTCATATCACACCTCACACTTACTTACCTACAAGTAAAAATGCAACTGATTTTGCACATATAAATTTAAAAAAAAGTTTTTCATAGACAATTAGTCATCATTTCGGCTGAAAGACGTCCATTGCTGGACTTCTGCTTCAGCTACTGCCTCCCCCACAAATCGCCACAACAACCGGTCTTGATCAACCCTCATCCAGTACACTCCCTCAGCTTTCACCAGGTCCTCCGACCACCTTGGGGTCTGCCTACTCTGCGTCTTCTGCTTCGTTGAATACCACCACCCCATCTTCTCCCATGGGTGTCGTAAAAGGCGACTAAGGGCACACCCGAAGAATGGGGAGCAGCATCTGTTTCAGTTTACCACAACATTCGATTCGCCTTTGTCTCACCGGTTTAGTCGCAAAATAACAGATTCTCAAAATGCCATATTCTCACAATACCAACTTCTCACCAACCATATTGCAACTTAACTGCGAACTCAACGGATTCCTTCGAACATCAACAGTAATAACATTTTCCTTTTATCTGTATACACGAGACACGGGGCATCCTGTTGACATTATCAAATTACGGCAAGCAACGCATCGTATAACATGAATAGGAGCAAACAATCGCTTCAACAATGGCTGTGACTGCTGTGACAATACGATGTGATGAAACTCGATCCCTGAATGTATGAGGTAAGAGGATTTGCACACGGCGACGAAACCTGATTTACACATTTCGATTGACGCAGGAAACAGACAACCATGTGACTCCGAGATGAGGCTCTACAGCCAATGCTTTTGCAGAGAATTCCACAGGCTTACCCGCGGCCCCTCTGCTATCAGCCGAGGACACCGGCGGGGTTTTAGTGGGTGCGAACCCCACATAACCCTAACTATGGGAAATTTTCTAATTATGACCCTAGATATAGATCACTAGTTGGCGGTGGGCGCCCCGCGGCTCTGCGAGCGCATTTTTCCTTGCAACATCAAATTCCCAAATTTCCCGTAGAAATTTCTGGATAAAAGTAGTAGATGTCCTTTCTCAGGCTCTAGACAAACCGTATACAAAATTTCATCCAAATCGGTTCAGTAGTTTTCTCAGGAAAGTGAAACAGACAGAGAGACAGAGTTACTTTCGCATTTATAATATTAATAATTAGTATGGATCTTGATTAGTATTTCTAGGAGACTAGCATTTACATTAAAAAATCTACCAAATGTAGCCAGTTTAGTGAAATGTTTCTTTAAATCTTCGAACTAAAATTACATGATTAATTTAAAAAGGACATTGAAATTAACATTTAAGTCTAGGTATAATTTATGGTTTGCAACATAACACTAACGCAATCTATTTGAAGCAGCAAAAATGTCACCGTATGCGCAGAATTCGATACGTTTGTGCAATACTCGTTGGTAAAGACTACCTACAAACTGCGAAACATGATTATACTTACTGGTGGGAATAAGCTTTTGATAAATCTTCAGTTCGAAAGATAAATAAGACCTGCCCTGACCTGCTTTAAAGTACCCAGAAACTTTTACGAACTGCACTATTATTCATTTATTTTATTACTTCAAACTTTAAGTATTACTGAAACTTTAAAAGTAATCGTTAAATGACTGCTCCATAGATCACGACGATCATGTGGACTGAAACGCTCGTTTACCTGGGTTCGATTCCCGGCGGGGTGAACATTGTTATGATGAATATAGATGTTTGTTTCCGGTCTGGGTGTAATGTTCGTACATACAGGTTCTGAGTGTGATGCGTTATCATCGTTATTAAATGAAGTGATGACAAACAGCAATCAGTAAAAAGCTATAAGTATTCGGGAGTGATGACTGTATTACCTGAAAAACCCTCATTCCCAAACTTACAGTTGCATAGTATCTGAGTTTAGCTTTAGAAGTTAAAAATCTCAGTGTAAAAAGCTTAGACACAAAACAAAATAAGATAATCTTACACGCACAACGCACAATAATGCTCTACAAGATCATGGAATTCTGCATTATCGCGAAATGTAAAATAAAGATGTCCAATGTGTGACAATAAAGTCTTGTTTTATATGCGAACGGGAAATGGCAAAGGCAGAAGGCATATACAACATTGTCGAATGTTAATTCAAGTGTAAATTGCCACGGGCGATTCTAAGAGCTGGCGCACATTGAGCCACTAGACGTTGCCACTTATCGCATCCGCTGGCAGAGAGGTAGAGTTTGGGGTTACCATATCTCCTTTTGTCAGGATTGCGGCCGGACTTTGCATATCTCAGCATTTATTGCATATTTATCAAAGAAACAGAAAAAGTGTGCTTTGCGCGTGTACAAAAATACAAGATGTACAGTGGCGGACACGGTCGGCGTAACACTTCCGGTTTTTCTGTATTGCAAAATAGCTCTTGTTCTTTGGTAATACAATCTAGGGCTGACGAAACCATAGACAAATCTGTTACGGCCTCCTAGTCCTTGACTGTACATGTAAGTTGCAATTTCAACGCGCCCGCAGTGTATAAAACGATAAAAATAGAATATTTTGATAGAAAATTCTCAAATTGTATAAAAGCTCAGGACTTTTACATGCAAATCACGGTTTTTCTACGGTTTTTTTTTTATCTGGTAACCCTAAGTTTGGGCGACTCTCCAGCTTCTGGCTAAAAGGCAAACACAAACAAACGCTCGGTAGGTATGCAAAATTAATAAAAATCTCGTACCTACGGAGTTTGTGGCCGACGAATGGCCGCGTTCTAGCCAGAAGCTGCGGAAGTTGCCCGAACTCTACCACTATGCAACTAGCGGCTGAAATAGGTAGCCTAGCCACGTCGAGTGGCTTGACTGAGCCACTCTCTTGTGTCCGCGACAAGTGGCTCAACGTGTGACCTCTCTAAGTCGATAGTATTTACTGGAACTCGTTGTATATTAAAATAGTTTCACCGACCGGCGCCGGCTTACGGGATTTAAAGTGACACCTAATCTTAAACATTGTAAATGTTTTAATGGACTGAAGCCAATAATAGCCATTTCTGATTAAATGTAATGTAGAATCATCGTTTAAATAATACTCCGTAATTTTTATTCATGAAGTATTGCCAATTTCGTAATGGCCATCCGTGAAAGTGCAACAATGCTCTAAACATCACAATCTGTCGCGTTTAAAATGTTAGTATGATACTCAAATGAATACTCAAAGATATGATACTGATACTTAAATTAAATCACTGGTTTCACCATGCATTTTATCTACACTAATTTTATTAAGAGAAAATATTTTTAAGCTCCGAACAATTACAAAAAAACACTATTAGAAACAACCTTGATAAACAATTGATAAACAAGGGTTATAGAACATCTACACCAATATTATAAAGAGGAAAGATTTGTTTGTTTGTTTGTAACGAATAGGCTCCGGAAATACTGAACCGATTTGAAAAATTCTTTCACTGGTAGGAAGCTACACTATCCCCGAGTGACATAGGCTATATTAGGGATCCTTACTTAAACTCAAATAATGTAACCCAAGGTGCAATTTTTTTCCCGTTGTTTCCATATTTTGACAGGTAATTTGTTGTTGTTGTTTGTTTTTTTATTCACCCATTCTGGGCAGACATAAGAACAAAGTCTATAGAGCCAGGTTTTATACTTCTATGGCATAACGAAGTTAGACGGGGAAGCTTGTCTACACTAATTTTATTAAGAGAAAACAATTACAAAAAAAAAACACAATTAGAAACAAACCTTGATAAACAAAGGTTATAGAACATTTTCAATAAATATAAAACTCTTCCGTTACTGACTGACTGACTGACTGACTGACTGACTGACAGACAACGTAGAGCCGAAACTACTGGGCGTAGCGGGCTGAAAATTTGCATGTAGGTTCCTTAGGGAGTCTAGGTGAGCACTAAGAAGGGATTTCCCGAAATTCCCACGGGAACGGGAAAAAACTGAATTTTTGTTTTTATGAGAAATATGCGCGGGAAAAACCGCGGCGCAGCCTCTAGTTTTCAATAATTCGGAATAGCACTAAGGCTTTAATTAATAAAATATTGTTTAAAATCATTATGTTTGGCGGTACGAAGTTCGCCGTGTCAGCTAGTTACCATAATATAGAATCCAGCGTTCTCATGGGGCGCCAACTACGAACACGTTTCGAACTTCTTAATTACGTGTAATTTCCCTCTATTTTATTTTATCGCAATACCCCTTACTTCTCGCTAGTTAATTCAATTTCCAAATGGCACAAGTTTTATAATGGCTCGATTAGCGACTTCTCTCTCTTTTTCAACTTGCAGTGTAACATTATTTTCATGCACTTAGTTAAGACGCTATATGAGTTTTGAAGGTTTTTTAAATCAAGTAATTCTCTTAATCTATAGGAGGTAAAAGATCTGGAATTTCAATATAACCTTTTTGAGGATATAACAAAGTTTTTTATAATTGAGAAACACTAGTGGAATCAAAAAACCTCGATACATTATTTCGTCAAAGATAACCTTTCCAAAAAACGGGAATAGCTAGTTCTTCGAAATGACTTACTAGTTTTTGTTAGAACTACCAAGGAATAATGATAATAAACAAAATTAAATTCTGGTAATTCAGATTTGATTTAAAACTAATAATTAAAAAGATATTCAATATTTACTACTTTTTCCAATAAAATGTAGTAACCGATGTGGGCGACTGATATATGACTGTCCCTTGCCCTCAGTATGCTATATCAAAGAGATAGACTCTGTTCATTTGCTCGTTCCATTTATTTGTCGTATATCGTCTTAAGAGCAGTGTCGTTACCATTAAAATAATCATTAACATTATGACTACTGGTAGTCATCTTATGAACCTAGAGCTACAAAGATACATATTATAATTATGTTATATGCGCATTCGCCATAAAATTTTGTGCAGCTCAGCTCAGTGTCAGAATGAGATAAAATTGATAAGTATTCACTTTCACAGCTTTAATTTATGTCTGTTTTATATTGAGGAAATTTTTGAATTATTTCTAAGAACCAAAACCTTCTTACTTTCTCAGACTACACAACAGTGCCCAAAAAATACTAAGCACCTGTCATTGCGCGATTTGGTCATTTTGCGACTAAACGAAATCTTCTTCTGTCATCAATAAATATTAAACTCTTCCGTTACTGACTGACTGACAGACAACGCAGAGCCGAAACTTGGGCGCAGCGGGCTGAAATTTTGCACGTGGGTTCCTTGGGGAGTATAAGACTAAGGAACAATTTCCCGAAATTCCCATGGGAACGGGAGAATACGGAATTTTTGTGTTTAAGAGATACGCGCGGGTGATACCGCGGGGCAGAGTAGTAGAGTATATTTTTTTTTTTTGTAGTTGCCAAGGTTTAGAATTTTTTTTTTCGATTTGCGCTAGTACCGGTGTAGTAGAAGTTCATAAGAAGCAAACTATACGCAATTATAAGATTAGCATGCCTCAGCGCCGACTCGTAAAATCCTCGAATAAAGACCTCTCACAATAGGCGGCAATTATATTAATAGTACAGAACAGAGCAAGTACACCTGATACACAATTAAATCAGTGTATAATCGATCGACTTAATTTTATGGTTGTATTTTTGTGTCTTTTTTTTACTGATGCGCGAGCTGCAATTTAGTAAAATTCCGCATTGCGTTTTAAACACATGCTTGCTTGGTTTTAAACACGCAATTGTTATTAGCGTACTCCGGGTAGTGCCCGCTTTGGAGATCGTATTAAAAATTATCGTTAACAAATTTAATTTTGTTGTTGACTTAATTATTTTTTTGTTCATGAAACTGAGGTGCGTGTATGGAAATGGTTAATACTCTAGATTCTACAGTATAAGAAGCGAAAGAAGTATGTCAGGATCGCAGCAAGTGGAAATCAACTGTCTCTGCCTACCCCGATTATTTTCGCAAATACATACTTCAATTTAAAACAAACTTTCCAACAGGATCAAATTTAGTTAGGTGTTGAAAACAAAACAGAATCTAGGCTTTTATCATAAAAGCACGATATATTTAACTGCAAAATGTTAAAGAAATAACTATTTTTACCGTTTATCCCTATAAGAAATACCAAAAATATTTAACAGGCCCAACGCACATCTGCCACGGCGCTTGTCCTTATAATGCAAATATCAGAAGACTATTTAAGTCAAGTTTTTACCCATTACTGCTCAAGTTAAAACATTTAGCACCAAATTTATTGTGAACTTTGTAAAAATTAAAATACATGATAATTCACTCGAGTATGCAAATGAACATTATGCTATTTTTATCAGAGTAATGTTTTAATTAGGTCTTACTAAATGCGTAAAGGTTTAAAGATCTTAAACTTAGTGATAATAATATAGATAATTTATTTGTTGACGTCCTGGTAAAGTTGGATAAAATCGAAGATGAGATCGAAGAAAGAAAGACCGGTCACAAATGGCGATATTGTGATGAAAGCAAATGGTGAAAATGGTGAACAGAGTATCGACCCATCTTTTCCCATTGGTGTCATTAAAGGCGACTAAGGGAAGAATTTGAAAAACTTAAAAAGCGGGATCGCCAAATAGCCTGGCTATTATACTCAGAGCCCCTAACTAGGAAGAACCTGTATCTAGGGTGCCCGAAACGTATACAGAGACGAACATTACATCCAGACCGGAAATAAACATCGATATTCATCATAAAAATTTTCGCCCAGGCGAGAATCGAACCCAGGTGCACACGCGTCGCAGTCCACATGAATGCCAAGAGTATCAACCCTTCTCTTTTCTAGGGTGTCATAAAAGGCGACTAAGAGAAAAACGGCCGCGTGCTCCTTTGAAAAACTTGAAATGCCATACTGCGACCACTAACCTGCCTGGCTAGCGTGGGGATTATGACAACCCACAATTATATAAAAGACGATAAAAAATTGTTGTTAGCAACATTGTTTGTGCCAAAAGAACCTGTGAATGTACACAATACAACAACCTTGCTTAGCCTAGTATGATATCCACTGTTTTTGCAATCAGCAGGATTTCCTGTGCAACTTTTTGTCATCATCATTCATGATTATATGACGTCACAGCAGACGAGTGCAACCAACCAGTTGCTATAATGCTGTTCAATAATAATTCTAAGCATATTTTTAGTTATACTGTCTTATTTGTGTATGACTCAGTGATGTTCACAATGGAATGGTGGGAGTTAATATTTTTAAGTGTCAGTCAAAAAAATTTATTGTTTCTTATGAATTAACTTATCTTAGTTAATTTCGTGGCAAATCCTTGAAAAACCTGTTTTATTGTTACTTAAGAGTTAACTTACCCAAGTAAATTTTGTAGCAAATCCTTAAAAAACCTAAATAATTTGGTGTTAAATTATTTCTTATGTTTATGTGTAAGAAATACATTTAGATATTAATCTATCAACTTAAAAGAAATTACTATTATCATAGCTTACAATGACTGGACTTATCGCTTAGAGCGGTATCTTCCAGAATACTCATATATTTAGTTCAATTAATTCCTCAATATACCATAGCACAACATAACAACAAAATTACCTCAAACGAATCTAATTCAAAACTTAATAAGTACCATTCAGATGAAAATCTAAAATGCACTCAAGTGGGTACCAACATGAACTCTTTGTTAACTATCTTTACACTCAAGACAATTATCATATTAGTATCACACCAGTCACCGTAGAAACCTTTACACTGTCAGACACTATGACACAACAGTTCCTTCCGACATATAATAAAAGCCTATAAACGCGTCATCATTCCTCTTACGTAGAACCGGTATAAGTACATTAAGAGGACAGTATAGCAACGCAAAAATATTAAGAAAAACTCATGCTGTCGCCCCCTAACCGCAAAAATGTGACAGAGAGCTAACTTTTTGATGAAATTTACGTTTCGGGGGAAAACGTTTTTAACTACCTAAATCTGAGCAAACCATAATGATTTTGATGTCTTCGCTTCAGCAAATAATCCATGTTTTTTAAACGTTTTCATAAACAAAAAACTTTATCCGACCAATTTTTATCACAAAATCTTTCTATTTCAGGGGCCTGTTATTCTGAATCTGTTGCGAATTTTGAAAAAAGCAAACGAACAAACCTAGTTTTTTATAGTGTTAGTAACATAGTAAAACTTCGTCGAAAGACGTTTTCTCTTTTTGTATGGACGCGGGGTATACGGTCCTCTTAAAAGCACGGCTCCATCGTTGGCTTTGAGGATGGGTCTGATCGGCAGCATACATTCGGAGGATGAAGTCTGGCTCGTGTGGAATGACAGCTGTCTCCGTTCAACGTTCTGTTTTTCGGGCTGTTCTGTTCTGTGCTGAGGACTGTTGGTTTCTCAATGGCTTGCCTGGAGCCGCTTTGAGTGACGACCCTGAACCACCTAGTCTCATCAATACATAGTATAAAATAAAGTCGCTTCCCGCGTCTGTCCTTATAAATGCTTAAATCTTTGAAACTATCGAACGGATTTTGATGCGGTTTTTTTAAAGATATAGTGATTCAAGAGGAAGCTATATATGCACAAAATATTAGTAGCTTAGGCGGTACGAAGTTCGCCGGGACGACAAGTGCTATATATAGGACACTTCATTTTAAAATTATTTTACGGTTTAGGTACTTATTTAGTTTATTAAACTTTCAGTAAGCGACTGAACCTAAATTGAGCTTCAATTCATTGAATTTTTTTTATGTATTTTATGTATGTACATAACTCAATACTTTGACAACCAAAACATCATAAACTAGCCTTCTTCAATCCCAATGCTTATGAAGCGGGGTACATACATACAACTTCAATTTATCCTAACAATAAGCCTCTGTCAACAATTTGTAGGGATTACTGACCTTTTTAATCCGTGATGACTTTCTAAGAATGTACTTGGCCTTAACAAGGATAGGTCAGAGTTTAATTAAGGGGATGGATAACAATGGTTTAGAAGACTTTGTAGGAAATCGTGCTTTTGTGTGAGGTATAAAGATGTGATAGTCTTTTGTGGAGTTCTAACTTGGATAAGAACTATTATTATTCATCACCTCATCATCAGACTGTAAGGTAGACATTCACAGGCAGTGTTTCAAGGCTACTCGTAAAACTTAAAACTGCTAGTAATTATCTATTTCCTTCTACAACGATACACGAACGGTCACTCGTTTTGAGTTGATTATTTCATCCAAATACAAAATTAGTGATTTCCCAGATACGAAATTTGATACGAATTTTTCGGTTGTTATTTAAATTAAAAATTAAATAATGAAGAAAAAACGACTATCGTTAGTCAATCAGTGTGATTACGCATTACCTTATCGAGCTCATCTCTCATTTCAAAACTTTCGTACTAAAAAAACAATTGAATCGCGATAATTGCGTTGCTTTCTTCGCATTTCTTTTCATAATGAATTATTATTATAATTGTTCCGTCTCTAATTCAATTAAGAGCTGTGGTTTTTTTAATTACCGCGCCTAAACAAAGAATTACATCTGAGAGTAGAGTTTCAAAATAATTGGGTTTAAACTACTTTTAGGGTGAATTTCTAATTTTAAACTTTTTTATTAAAATCACAAAATTATTATTTTTCTGTTCCAGTTACCGTATCTACTTACGGCTCTGCGTTGTCTGTCAGTCAGTCAGTCAGTCAGTCAGTCAGTCAGTCAGTATTGATTACTTTTCGTCCTCTAGAGTGTCAAAGTCAATACAAAAAAAAACGCATACAGAGGCCCTATTACGGCCGCATTTGCAATATTGCTTTTCGTTCTCTGGAGTATCAAAGTCAATACAAAAAAAACGCATACAGGACGCAAAGCAATATTGCAAAATCTTTTTTTTTACTTACACTGCTGTTTTGGTTCAGTGTTGATTATTCGAGGTAGCATTATACGTAAATCTGGATCAGTAGACCAGGATTCCAACTGAGTGCGTTGCAGGCTGTCTAAAAGTAGTTTATAACCAAACTGTTATTGGACACGTATTCGAGCGTAATAAAATAAGAAAACAGTTTTACAGTATAGTTATGATATCGAGACGTTTTTACGACTATTAAAGTAGGGTGTTTTTTAAGACCGCTCTAATTTAAGTGTTCTTTTTTCGGTCAATATAAAATTAAAAACGAAAAACGCGATCCGAAAATTGAATAGCCAAAGCACAACCTACTCTTCTAACGGTGCTATCAATTTCGGTCTCACCCCATATAAAAAGTACAAAAGTAAAAATCTATGGAAAAAGTACGTGACAGAAGTGAAGATTCTAAAAACGGCTTGTCACCTTGCAACGGTACGTATTGTGACTTGTGCCTCGCAAAGTTTACCACAATGCAATGTACCCACCGGGACATCGGCTGCCTCATTCATTTTATGATTAAAAGACTGCTGTATAATGGTACCCATTTCGGTGATAATGCGAAAAAGAATGCGAAAGAAATTTTTGAAAAAAAAACGGGATACGTGCTGAAGTGAGGCTTAGGTTGTGTTGTTTTTTTTTTATCAATTTTAATTTAAATTTACAAATAATTAATCAAAAACTGTTTTGATTCAAACTGTGTGTTCAAAATTTAACCTTCAGAGATCGTACTCGTAACTCGTGCCCCTATGGTGACTTTTTTTTATTTCAATTATTCTAGGACTGAGAAAGAAAGACTATGAATTACTCATCTTAGTTCATATGACAATGACATATGACATTCAATTTTCGACCACAGAATACGGTTTATTTGTATATGTGTTACGGGCACCCTAGTACCACAAACACAGAATACCTTATACCAAAGTAGCTTTACCTAATTAGGGGCTTTTAGTGTAAAAAATGGCACTAAAACTACAGTAAGGTGATAATATACGAAACTATTAGACGTACAGTGGCGGTTAAGGTCGCCGTATCACTTCCTGTTTTTCTGTATTGCAAAATAGCTCTTGTTCTTTGGCAATACAGTCTAGGGCTGACGAAATCATAGACAAATCTGTTACGGCTTCCTAGAACGCCACTGGTACATCAATAAAATCGCACGTGGAAAGTTCTAAAGCGTATTATGTCTGTCCAACACCCACTGTCCGTGCCAACTGCTAACAATTCTGACCACCGTTACTCGTACAATAGGTCTCCAACATCGAACAATAATTAAACTTATATAGGCCGAGACTACCTCGTAGCTACTATTGATTGAGTTTGATCTGTGTGGGCTTAGCAAAAAAATTTAAGTGCTAAAATGTTCTATTGGTATCTCATGAAACATATTTTAGAGGGCTATTAACAGCGATAACAAAATAATGTTCTTGTACTACAAAACACTGCATTAAAAATTCGAGAGTGCATCATAAGATCACATTATTGATATTGATCATGGATAAGTTAGATTGTTTTTTCCGCCTTTGGCGCTGGTATCACTGTGAAACCGCTTAATAAAAGAGTTCTTACGTTCATCTAGCGTTTCCTTCCTTGCTTTTTACTCTAGATACGCAGCGACATAGGACAAAATTTTACTGAACCAAATCAATTCGCACTGACCTAAACTGCAACCCACCGCGATGTGGATTCCGTGCAGTACTTTACCGAAACGCTCACCACCATTCTATCTATAGAGTTTACATGAACGAATAGTATGCACATGTAGCCTTTTTCGTAGCCAGGTCAGGTTTGTAGAGACAGGTACTGTTTCTGTCCACCGGTCGGTAATGTGACCTGAGACGTATTAAGATAAGACCGGAATGTGACGCGTCCGCAAAGTACGGTAGAACGCACATCTATTGTACCTTATTGCATGCGGCAAAAATACTATTTTGCATTGTATAAAAATACTATTTTGTCATCGCATCTGTGACGTGTGAATGTTTCTTTTCTCTCGCAAAATATTACAAAGTTTGTGTCATTCAATAATAATTTCGTTGCTTCAATGGAATGGTTGTATTGTAAGTTTTTTGCAGAGTTTACAAACATGCCGTTTTAATTAGTTTTCAAAGGATCGAATTGGTATCATCAAAATTTTTTATCAATCTCAAGTAATCTCAATTAAAATTGAATCATTGACTTACTAACTGAATTGTATTAAAGAAAGCGTAATCAACCTCTTTTGAATGAAGGAACTCATATTATTTTGCAGATCGCAACTTACGGTGGAACGGCTGAAGGCGGAACGTTAGGGTTTGACATGAGGATTTTTTTTTGTGTCTTATTTGAATTATTTTGTTGATGCAAATGGCAAGTAAAATGTTATTACACTTCGTACACGCTTTGAATTATAAATGTTAACGAAAATGACCTAAAGGTCTTTTCTCTTTTTTATAATTCAGGATCTTTATTCTTCGAAATTGTTATTTGAACACAGTAAACCCATGACTAATTAAAGTTTTCAAAAACTAAGTTTAAGTCTCGTTTAAGTAATCAAAATAATAAAAAAATGCCGAATCGAAACGTAGCACCTTAAATAAATTACCTGTAATTTTACTTAAAAAAACGAAAGGTAAGTATTTTCAAGAAAGGAATGTCGAAAATAATTTTCGAAAGGCTCATCTTTACAAGTAGTGTATCGGTAATCTTGGATTGGCGCCAACGTTGGCCGATATGATCCCGGATTGATGCGCCTCGATGAGATAGTGGCCTCAAGGCTTGGCCACAAAAATTCCAAAGTATAAAAAAAACAACCCTTTTTTGAGTGATGGGTTTGGACATTCTTTGGGATGTGGATTTTTGAAGGATTTTTTAAGTAAAAGACTAATTGCGGTAATATACAACTCTGATTAACCGTTAAATCTTGGGTCAGGTCAAGTATTACCTCAATCTGTTATGTCACTTAATAAATTAAAACAGTTGCCGACTAACAGATTATTCTACAAAAATCTGACTTGAATATTATTGGCGATATCCATTTTGACTTTTTTTTTAGAATAATGAAGTAAAATTAAGATTAATTCTTTCAGCGGGCGGGGGCAATCATTTATTGTGTGTGTTTGTATGTGTTTCAAGACCCCAGCTAGACAAAACGTTATCTAGTTTACTATTATAATAATTATAATCGCATTACTTATACTTTGTAACTTAAGCAGTATGGAACGTAAAATTTCAACATCACCGTAATCCTGCGGTAGAAAATATTACTTAGAACAAATTCCAACGAAAAATCACCAAAAAACCACCATTACTCCTTGGAGCTCACGATCGGACGCTCAGACGCATGATGCGGTCATAATAATAAGGGATCACACACACAAGCCTAGCAATGCACGAAGTAAAATACTGTGCTGCTTCCACACTCGCGGCCGAAACTTAAATAAGTTATAGGCCTTAAAAATGTTGTAATCAATATATATAAAACTCTTCCGTTACTGACTGACTGACTGACAGACAACGCAGAGCCGAAACTACTGGGCGTAGAAAGCTGAAAATTGGCACGTGGGTTCCTTGGGGAGTGTAGGTAAAACTAAGAATGGATTTCCCGAAATACCCACGGGAACGGGAAAAAACGGGATTTTTGTGTTTATTAGAAATCTGCGCGGGAAAAACCGCGGGGCAGCCTCTAGTTTCCTATATTGTATTAAACTCTACTAACTCCGTGTTACAGTTGGCAATGATTCAGACATGATGGATATGTCTGTTTCTTGTGTCACGGTGTGTTCTTTTGTCTTTGTATGTGCTTCTTTATGTTGGTTTTGAGTAAGTATAAGTAAAAAGCACTTTTATGAGTGTGATGATTTATTTTTTTTGAATTTATTATTGTTATAAACTCAAATCCAATTCAGTTTGTATATGTCTAATGCAATTTAATTTAACTTTCCCAAAGAAACTACCACGAATAAGCCGTAACAGTTGGCAATTTGAAATGGCCTATGGCCCAGGTCATCCTTTTTGTTTGGTTTGTGAGATCAACCTGAGCTTGAGAGCAGGTTAGCAGCATTGGCTGCTTCTGGTCATTTTACAGGTGATTGATATTATATTAACTCTCAATAATTATTCGTTCGCCTTTTTTTGGCAAGAGTCTGCTCTGCATTCATTTGAACCGCTCCGATATCTCATTAGTCTTCGATACACGCGCGGCGCCCTTGTTTTCGATTTCCCATAGAAATCCCCTACCTGGTGGCTACACACTTTACTCACCATGCAGTGTAGGCTATATTCACACATCTTAATTATATATATTTGTAGTATTTAAATACTCATAAAAGGAAATGTAATCATTATTGCTCAGGGATCAGATTAAGGGATCGGTCCAACATTAACTCGTATTTTTTTAGGTATTTGATATTCTACTTGTGTTTCTGTTCAAGAATATACTTATACGTTATTAATAAATAAGTAATAATAAGAAAAGCCTTTCGATCATGCGCTTAATTATTCTTTAGAGTTTAGATCCTATGTTTTGAAAGGATATACTTATTTAGTTAATTATAGTAAACAGAAATACTAAAGTAGTTTGTCAGGATCGTAGCAGTGGAAATCGATTGTCTCTGCCTACACCCATGGGAAACACGTGACGTAACTATTTATGTATACTGTAGGTATATGTAGTTAAGTTAAACACTAGAAGAAATACTCATAGGGCAGCCAACTACAATTTCTTACGATAAAAAAAAACTTTAAAAGTTAATAATTTTATTGAGTACCCCCAAAAGAAGGAACATAAAATTCAATGAGTTTGATTCGATCGCAGGTAGAGGCAACAACGCCTCATGTGAATCGGTCGTAACGTCGTAACGCGCGGGGGGCGTGGCCGTGAGGTTGTTGCACCTGGCTGCGCAGACGCATACCAGGGACGGATTTTTTTTATGACAGCCGAAACTGTACCAAATACAGAGCGCCGACAGGTTGCATGACAACCCTAATGTAGGGCTGTGCAGCGCTAGCGAGTATTTATGTTTTGAGTAATCTTTTTTTTTTTAAGAGCCGATCTCTTGTTTGAGTAGCTCCTTCCACTCTCGTCGTCCTTTCTTCACGTCAAATTTAAGTTATACTTTATCTGCTTCATGTCGGTCGCTTACTCTTTTTCTTTCCGCCCGACCATCTTTTTCATTTTATTACAATTTCAAATAATAAAAAACTCAAAATTATGATGATGATGCACACAACTTTAGTAAAATCAAGACACTGCTAAATTACCCTATTAATACTTATCTCATAATAAGCTTGTAGTTTTTTTTTTATCAGAACTAGCAAACAAAGCCAACAGCATACGATACGCCTAATCTTATCAAGAACAAACTTTAAAAAATCTCTGGTAACCCTATGCTAGGTAGAGTTTATTTTTTATTTTGGGACACAATTTCGGGTGGCTCACAACTAGGTGCGAAGGATTTGTAGCCAGTAGAGCCTATTTGCCTTGGATTATATTATGTTGATATTTAACGACTATCGATATTTTACAGTTACCGGTAGATAAACAGTGAGAAAGTGACGCTACTAAATGCTACCGGTCGAGGGTACTGGCCAGTTATTTAAAAAAATATTAATGAAAAAGAAAATATTGATCGTTAAAATTTTTAAATTTCTTTTTAAGAACTAATTAGATCGGAATCTTCTAAATCCATACAAATATTATTGATGCAAATGTTTTTCTGTCTATCGGTAAGTAAGGCTTTCACGCTTTAAGATAGGGAGCCGAAGATGATATTAATTAGATGATATTAAGTACTTAGGTAGCTTACAACCATGAGACGGACATAATAAGAATAAGATACTTTGTATCCCGAAAATCCAGAACAGAAACATTAGATTTTGCGGTTGGAAAGGAAATTAGGCTGACCGAGCCGTGAGGCGCATACTAGTGAATAAGATATTCATAGAATTCAACTTTCGGTGGTCCAAAACCGGATTATAAAAAGTTTATTAATTTCTGTTAAAACCGATGAATGCAAGCATTTTGGCACCAATTGGTTAATTAGAAGCACTATAAAAAATACTGTTATTTTCTAAATCTTGGTCTAGCCAAGTTAAGACCGCACAAGATTTCTTGCTTGTTTCTTATCCGGTTTATCTCAGCCGAATGACGTCTACTGCTGGTCATAGGCCTCCCCCACGGATCGCCATACATACCGACCGGTCTTGAGCGACCCTTATCCAGTGTACTACCGCAACCTTCGTTCTGTTCTTTTAGTATATTTTATCGTTATCTTTTTACCATCTTATTCATAAAAAGTTAAATAGCATTTTAGTTATTTGACGTATGTCAATTTAGGCTGGATGTCACGTATTTACCATACAACAAACCAGAGAAGTAGACCTCCAGTAACGCTACTTAAAATCTACTGTATCTTTATGAATAAGACGGTTAGTATTTTGTTTATCTGTGGCCATAGGTTAGTAAAATATGCAGCAATCGTAAAATAAAATATTGCAGAACGTGACCGTACGGTGGCGCCGCCGCCGCTTGCCTCACCGACCGCAAAGTGGAATATTGCGATAAATAATAATCGGAATTCTATAAAATTCGTTTGTGTATTTTGTACCAGTGCTACAGAACTAGCATGCAGGTAGATATGCTAGCATCGTGAGTCCAGCACTATTCTCTAATCTGTGGTCCAAGGCGTCTTGCCGCCAACTTAAATGTTATATTTTTAACCGACGAAAAAACGAAAAGGAGGATGTTCTCAATTGGTCTCGTATTTTTTTTTTTCCTTATTTTCATCATCATTTCAGTCGATAAAAACGTACAATGCTGGATAAAGGCCTATACTAACTTAAATTTCGAACGTCGGAAATACAGCGTACTTCTTTGAAGAATTAGAAGGGCTAACTTTGATCGCAAAACCGTCTGTTTTTCATTTGAAAATCTGTTTTAAACTTTGTGCTGTAGAATTTAAAGATCTATTTAAATTATAAATATCGATATCATTGTCGCGCTTCGCCAGCGCCAGATGAACTTAGGGCCTCAATTTAACTTTTCAGAGCAGGGATGTTCCGAACGTTCGCATTCGCGAATGATTCGCATCATTTTAACATTCGCTTAGACGTTCGCATTCGCATCATAAAGATGCACAACAATGCTTTCTTAAAAAAACAAACAATATATTTAAATTAAACTAAACATAACAAACCTACTTTATTAAAAAGGGGCATAGATTCGATCGACTACTTCTTTAGATAAATTAATTCTTGACCCGAATACCCAAAGGGCCCAATACCCAAAGGGTGTTAAGTGTTCGTCCACTTTTTTCTACAAAGAAAAACTCTTGATCAAACTTAAGAGGCCCTTGAAATTACGTAAATGTATCCGTTACGTTACCCACTTGTTAATTGCTAGCTTGGCTTCAAGGGCTTCATTATGTTAAACTTAAACCAACAGGTGTCATTATACCACTCGAGTTCAATAATAACTAATTACTGTTCAATTATAACGAAATAAAATAACTAGTAGTTTTAATAACACTTTTGTGGGTCTTATTAAAGTAGGTTGCGTGTGTTAATGGCGAAAAAAGATCTTATTAGTTTAGCTTTTAGCGATATTGCAGCTTTTTTGTCACGGGTCACGATTCCTCTTTCAATTTATTTCTTTAAACGAAACTTAAATAATAGGGATACAAAATAGCTGCTGACGAAAAATAGGTTCCTTATCTGCATTATGATAGGTATTCGATTATACAGATTAGCGGAGTTAGGGGCTTTAAATGCATTAATTAATTAATTATGCATTATTTATTATTATTTTCTAGTGGGCGCCCCGCAGCTTCACCAGCGCATTTTCCCTTGAAACATCAAATTCCCAATTTTCCCGAGGGAACCTCGCGATAAAAAGAAGCCTATGTCTTTTCTCAGGCTCTAGACTATATATTTACCAAATTTCATTCAAATTGGTTTAGTAGTTTTGTCCTGAAAGCGAGACAGACAGACAGAGTTACTTTCGCATTTATAATATTATTAGTATAGATTTATAATTATTAATAGACGACAACGCAGACTTTCAGAAACCCAGTCCCATATACAGTCCTATAAAGAATCATTTAAAAAAAAGAGAAGTGCCAAGCATTTCCTTAAGAGGCAGTATGATATAATTAAAAGTCCATTTACCCACTGACCGTTGGAAAGTAACACGTTTCCCTCTGCTAATTACTTTTGCACGCAAAACGTATTGTTTTGAGGCCTCACCTTGAAATGTTTATCGGCCGAATCGATTCTTTACGCAAAATTTTATTATACAGGCATTTCGAAAGCGAAACGAAAACTTTACACAAGTATTTTTCACTCTCCTGTTATAAAAATACCATGTGTTTAAATTATTTAAAAGGTAAAAGAGTTGAAAAATGTTTACAAAGTAGAAATAGAAATACCTACGTACCAAAGTATTTCTATTAAAACTTTTAATCAAAATCAATATATATAAAACTCTTCCGTTACTGACTGACTGACTGACTGACTGACTGACTGACTGACAGACAACGCAGAGCCGAAACTACTGGGCGTAGCGGGCTGAAATTTTGCATGTAGGTTCCTTAGTAAGTGTAGGTGAGCACTAAGAAAGGATTTCCCGAAATTCTCATGGGAGCGGGAAACAACTAGATTTTTGTGTTTATGAGAAATCTGCGCGAGTGAAACCGCGGGGCAGTCTCTAGTACTTATATAAAACTCTTTCCTACTGGGCGTTTCTGGCTGAAATTTTGTACATGAGTTCCTTAGGGAGTGTAGGGTAGCACTAAGGAACAATGTCTTCGAAATTCCCATGGGAACGGGAAAAAACGGGATTTATATGTTTATAAGAAATCTGCGCAGGTGAAAACGCGGGGCAGCCTCTAGTACTTACTATAAATATAAATAACAACAAGAAAAAAACGAATAGGGCTTTATTCCAGGCAACCTATATGTTTAGAGATTTGTTGAAGGTAACGTCACTATTCATCACCATTCAAGTAAATCCATTTAGTAGTTTTTAAATGGTTTTGTTAACTAGGAGGTACATTAATTTTCAGATAGAGCAAAATTATCAAATTTAAACATAAAACAAGGCACAAATCCGTCGCTCAGCAAAACAACAACTGTTCAACCATATAGGGTAAACAAAACATTGAATTGACTGCGCGCCATAAACTTAGTTTAGAATACTTTAGAATAATGTCAACTTGTCAACCAAACTTAGTCAAGGCGGCATGCATTACCCTAAATACCGGGTAATTACCCCCAAAACACACAACACTGGCCTTTTATCCTTTGCTTTGAACTGTCACGTAGGCGCCGAAATTTTACGTTATTTTAAAACAAATAGCATGTTACATTGTTACACGTGCCTTGCCGCATGCCAGTGTAAATCTTTGTCAAAGTAGGAAACCGTTTCAAAATACTCGTGTAAAATATCTTTGCGTTGGCTGTTGCGCGTATTCCTTTTGCTGCGAGTGTTAGGCTGTTACACATTAACGGCTAGAGACAAGCCAACTTCGTTACCGAATAAAGAGTTCAAAACAAAACTATTTTATTTACATTATTTTTAACTAGACTCTTGCTGCAAAACCCTCAAAAAAGACTAGGTTTAAATCTATTTTAAATTTTGTGTTCACAATTGTGTTCGGGCTACATTGAAAACTATTATGAATACTCATTTATATATTTTTTTTATTTAATTGTTTTCCAAGGAATTATAAATTATTTTTGAGCCTTTAAAACCAGTATTAGAAATGAAAAAGAAATGCACAAATTAAAAGGTAAACCAAGTTATTTAAAAAATAGGTTATAGAGTTACCGTCTTATTCATAAAGATACAGTAGATTTTAAGTAGCGTTACTGGAGGTCTACTTCTCTGGTTTGTTGTATGGTAAATACGTGACATCCAGTCTAAATTGACATACGTCAAAAAATAAAATGTTCTTTAACTTTTTATGAATAAGAGGGTAAGTATACTCCAAAACGCCGATACTTGTATCATGTAGGTACATAATATGCGTTGTAAATGCAAACAATAAATGTTTTATCTCGACAAACTTGCTCTGTTTTCTTTGCGTCTCTTATCTCCCTACCTGATAAGGGTTTGTAAACCATTGATAAAAAAATTACGTGTTTCAGCCGGTTTGTTAATTCTAAATTATGACAACGATATTATGAAAAAAGAAAAAAAGAAGAAATTGTAAAATTTGTTAGTGACCTTTTATATTACCCACTTTTCGAAAGAAAGTAGAATCATTTGCCTGAGGTGTGGTAGTTTAGGGGCCTCTCCCTGGCGTCTCCGTCGTTGGCTTTGCAAGTGGATTTGATCTCCTGTGGAATGACGGCTGTCTCCGTACATTGTTTTGTTATTTGGGATGGTCTGTGTGCTATGGCGATAACTTGTATCCTTTATTGAATAGATGCTTTTTTATTTTTATTAAATTCTCTGTCATCTTAAGATTTTACAGGTTTTTGCTTCCTTGTGTGTAAAAATAGGTACTTACAGTAGTCCAAAAGTGATAATGCGCATTGACATATATATTCGTCACTGTTCGAGCGTCGGAAGACGAGTATGTAATCTATGGTGGTTAAGTGCATTTTCTCCATGCTTAATTAAGTAGAATTATGTTTTTGATTCGGGTGTTTCCGTGAAAACGACAATTAGCGAGGATCTGCATGTGTGTTATTAATTTGGGAGTACTGTACATTGATAATTTTGTTATATTGCAATCACTTAGCCTGTTGGAAACATGACTGACGGAATAATATCCTAAAGTGAGACAGTGTAATAAAGAATCTATATTTAAAGTGTAAACACGCCTTTAACAATGTTGTAACAGATGGTAGTGGTTTACTTACAAACGAATTATATATCATTTTTAAGTTGGCTCATTATTTTATTTATTTATTACTGTCGCATTATCTAATTTATAACAATTTCAGCATGACGCTGGGCGTAAGTCACAGTATAGATTCCTTTCCGATGTCTGCAGCCCTGGTAGCATGAGCGACCTTTTGTCGAACTTTCTGGCACTTTTGTCGATCATCTCCAATTCTCCGTACATTTTCCCGCATTGAATTTTTAAAAGAGATCAAAAGTGACAGAAAGATTCGACAAATGGTCGTTCATGCTACCAGTGCTGGTCTCGCACAATAAAATATATTTACAATTATAATACGTTAATTAAAACATAGCATTTTTTTTCACTCATTTGTACTCGTATCTACAGATGAAATGTGATAAAAGTTAAAACCAGTATAACAAGAGTTTTAAACATCAGCTGCGCCCGCGCATGGCATCTGTAACTGCAAAATTCGATGCGTGCCAATTTCGCAGGTGAATATTTGGCATAAAATTAATGTAAAGGGACATTTACTAAATGAATGTTTATGGAACTAAAATTGTTTAAACGTTTTAAATCTTGGAACGTTTAAATATTTGCTATAGACGCTGTTCTATTAAGGAGAATAACCAGTAAATGTGTTTATAAATATGTACTACTAATAAGTATCATCAATCAAAAAAACTCATCAAAATTGTAAAGTTTTGAAGATTTGACCATCCATAGGGACATAAGGACGCTGGTAGCGACTTTATCAATATATATAAAACTCTTCCGTTACTGACTGACTGACTGACTGACTGACAGACAACGCAGAGCCGAAACGATTGGGTGTAGCGGGCTGAAATTTTGCCAGTAGGTTCCTTAGGGAGTGTAGGTGAGCACTACGGAAAGATTTCCCGAAATTCCCATGGGAACGGGAGAAAACGGGAGTTTTGTGTTTAAGAGAAATCTGCGCGGGTGATACCGCGGAGCAGCCTCTAGTTTTATACTATGTATTGATATGAAATATTTTTCAACTTGGTTTTAGAGTATTATAACAAGTATTATTGTTCCGACTGCGTCTTAAAGTAGGTAGGTACATTCTTTATTTCCGAAGCTGCCCTTCACCATTGGGCGCCATCAAAATAACACTCTCTTGTCTATTCCTTCATAACTCAACAACACTGTTAACTCAGGTGTAACTGAACAAATTAATCAATAAACTTAAACCAGCGAGCACCAACCTAATAGACCCCGAACGCATCCGGCAACAAATAAACTTTTTAATCTCTGAGATATAGTTCGATGCTCTACTTAAGAATAAGAACTAGGGCATGAATACCGGAATCTCGGAATCTCGTAATATCGGAATCTAGGAAGAATTGTCCGATATTTTCAAATCCGATATTGAAAATGCCAATATCGGAATCTCGTTACAAGACATTTATTTTTATTTGAGTTGTTTTAAGCGTTCTGTATGGCTACAATATAAAAAGTACCCTGTAAATTCGTAAATTCTTACCTTTTTTTAATTAGAAACATGCTTTCAAAGCAGTTCACTTAGGTGTTTGGTAGTTTGTGTAGGTACTGGTACAATTTATCTTTGAATGGTACTCACATAGTAAAAAAAATAAAAGATCAATAAATTAATATTTTTCATTATAAAATTCAAAATCATTTATAATTAAAAAAATTTTTTTTTTGTTTTCATTTGTTGTATTAAAAACCTAGAAACACATCATCTCAGCTTGATTGCTGACTCCACAAATCATGTTATTCAAATTAAATTAAATTGTATACAGTTACGATTTAAATATTAGTTTCTTCAGTAATTTTTATTGAGTTTTTACGATTCCGATATTAATATCGGAATTCCGGTATTGAGATAAAATGTCCGATATCAGTATCGGAATTGAAAACCTTCCGATATTACATGCCCTAATAAGAACTGATTGTACCGCTCTGGGTTCGCTGACTGATTGATTATAGCGTATACAGAAAAGTTTTTTTAAAAAAAATGTTACGTTACGAATAAATAATAATATATTGGGAAAACATGGAAAACCCTTGTCAAATTTGAATGTCCTTGTGGCGATCTAAGGGCGTATTCACGTACAAAGCAGGCAACAAGCGCTTGTTTTTGCTGGTACGAAAAATGTATAGAAAATACCTGCGAAGGCATATCTTGCTCCAGCGCGAATGTTAGCGCAGGTATTGTCCGAAACAGCAAAAACAAGCGCTTGTTACCAGCTTTGTACATGAACACGCCCTATTCTTATGTCCAACAGCGGACGTCTTCCGGATGAGATGGCGATGATGACGTATCTATTAGGTTATGTGCTCGCTGACCAAAATTTACCACACGTAGCTATTTGAAGGTCACTCTTTGCGGTCAACGAGTATGAATTATGTACTGTCAACTAAGCAATGTAAGTAAAAAAAAAAAATTCTAAATTAGACCTTATGTCTATAGGAATAGAAATGTTGATTTCTTATTTAGCATGACAGAATGTACGTTGTTGTTGCATCAAAACTCTGACAAATTCACTGAACAATTAGTACAGTGGCGGTCTAGGACGGCGTAACACTTCCGGTTTTTATGTATTGTAAAATAACTCTTGTTCTTTGGTATTACAGTCTATGAAACACGAGCCACACACTTTGGGGATAAATTAAAATGGTAGGTAATTTAGTTCATAATATAGTATACTTAAAAACTTTCCCAAAATAACACGAGTCTAAATCTCAAAAATAAGTGTTTTTTATTGTGTAACCATAGGGGTCAATGATCTTAGTAAGTTTCCCTAAGTTACACGTAACATCTTATTATCAATCAATCAATACATAGTATAAAACAAAGTCACTTCCCGCGTCTGTCCCTATGTATGCTTAAATCTTTAAAACTATCCAACGGATTTTGATGCGGTTTTTTGTAATCGATAAGAGTGATCCCAGAGGAAGGTTTGTAAGAATAAAACATGAGCAACATTGCAATAGATTAGGCGGTTCGAAGTTCGCCGGGTAGACTAGTTATTAATATTTGAATAAAGAACGTTACATGTTTTTTACATGCCACCTAAGTATAGGTTTTAGTTTATTTAACAAAGGTGCGAAAATTATGTGTGAATCTTTTTTGTGGTTATGGGAGAGAATAAAAAAAGGCAAATACTGGATGCATTTCTATTGTTTCACAGTGGTCAGTTAATACTCTTTCCCTTGTTACTTAATAGTAATTCTTTTCATGTCCTATAGAAACATTGTTGTTGTTTACTTGTGTGTGAAATTGGTTTTTAACTCTTTTCCAACATTAAATTACTTACTTTTCAAAAGATAATTAGCTTCTGTAAAAAATTAAAATTAACGTTAAATTTAATCAAGTATGTGTTTTTAGATTACAGAAATTCCTTTCCTTTTTATATTATATCTAAACCTTAAAAACCTTGTAGACCTTAAATATACCAAAAAGATGTTTTTTTTTTATAGTGAAACTAAGTTATATTAGCATTATCTTCGATCATTCGTATAACGCGAACTGGACAGTGATATCGATAGATTACCTATACCTCGCGTCAACAATGATAAATGATAAATCTGTCAAACATTTACTCGTTCCTCGTACGCAATATTTATAGATTTGATTCTTTACAATATATATAAATCATCTTGCTTGACGTGTAATTTTGCTATCCATAAAAAAAAGAGGAAAAGCGAAGTGAATCAATTTGTCGACCTTGATTCATTAACAATTTACCGATACGCCTTACCAAGTTAACGCAATCACGTAAAAACTACAAAAACAGAAAAATACGCTTCCACGACTGATTTCCAAAAATGCACGCGTTCAGAGGTCAAAAATTCGTCAAGTAAAAGACATCAACGCGTTGCCGCGCCGTGATTTCGGCTTCTTTTTGGGACAACCCGTTTTATTCGGTTTTTATTTTATTAAATTACTCTGATATGTGCTAAAAAGAGACTGGTTTTATTTTAATTAAGGTAAATATACATACCTATAATTGGTTATTTACCCGCTCCAGCCTAGCTAGCACAAGTGCGCGATGCGATAAGATAAATGTTTTCGTAACCTTACCCACACTCACGCACAAGAAATAATTTGCTTCGATTCTCTCTCTCGATTATTTTAATAACACTGTAGTAAGTATCCGTTAGATCAACACTCTAGAAAAAAAAAGACGAGCTCGGAGCCTGCGTAGGTACCTAACTACAACACATCACACGCAACGGGTTTAGTCTGTATGAACTATGCGTAAAACGAGTTTGCTCACTTTTTCTTAACTACCTACAGAACTGACGGTACCCACCATACATTCCAATTTTCGTTACACATTTTTGAATGCTCTTAATGACTCACCCTATTAGACTCCAAGGCCTCCGCGCTATGCTCCTCCTTCTGACGGAAGCAGTTGGTGCACTTGCTCTTATTGAAGATATTTGGCGCAAATTTCCTGCAATCCGATCTCCCAGACATGATTGCCAGAGGTCAGGGTCCACTATGTCACTACACACAGCATGGCTCACTCGTGTTAAGATTTAAAATTTCACAAATAAAAAAAAAACACTTTCCACTATGAAACGTAGTTAATCACCACCCGGTCAGTTAACTATCAGCGGAATCACGAGAGAATCGTCACTTGAGAGTGCACACGCGGTGCCTAGCGCCCCGGCGCACCAGCCTTCGGCCGAAACACGATAATCGATTACACAAACAAATTTCAGCAGAATGATACATCGATTTCTGAACAAACATCACGCGGACCGCACGAGCGCGCGACGCACCACCGACCGACCGTCTACCTACATCTGATAGAAAAGTGGCGAACAGTTGTTTCACGACTTCTCTTTGCTTGTTTACTGTGTGAATGTACAATTTGAAGCTGTAGTGGTGTTCATTAAGCCTGTGTGAGACTACTCGCTTCCCGCTCGCGCCTATTCGTTTCAGTATTGCCTTCCTTTCCCCGCAGTTCATTAAAACATTTCGAATCGGACAGCGACATCTAGTATAAAAATCCTAACTTTACAAATCATTGTCTTGAAATCTGACAAGCTAAGAAAATCATCAAGTCAATGATGAAACATGTTGCATTTTATTAATAATAGGTGGCGCTACTAACTAAAGTACAATTTTTCTACTGATTCAATAATGTTACCATAAAAAAATATATTCAGGGACGGTAGTAAATTTTACTTCTTCGTCAACAACCGTTAGCTTAAATGTACAGACCATTGGAAAGAAGAATACGTCAAGCAAAATAAATAAACTATTCTGGTTATGTCATAGACCTAATTATAATGTACGATTTGTACGTTCACATCACATCCATCCATTACAGTCACAGGGTACGGAAATCAATCAGAACAGAAAAACAAATTATAAGTACCTATACTTAGTTACAAATCAACGGAGTTGACAAACTATTCTAGTATTATGATTATAATTATAGTTAAATAAGAAAATTTAAGTTATTATTAGACAAAATGAGGCAATTACTTATAGTAAAAAGTTTTTATAAAAAAATTAAACCGCCGAAAAAACTGAAAACCATTAAATGATAGGGAAACATTTTCTATTACGCCTTAATTTACTCACTTCTTAAAGTAATTTTGGATTACCAAGAAATTTTAAGTCAGCGCAACACCACACAAGCAAATTCATTATCTACGTAAAGCGCGATGCTGCGATGCGAAAAGTTTTTATTTTTTGCTTTTTTGTTTTTTTTGGGCTATTTTTTTTGACCTTAGCTAATCACCCTTCACAGGGTGGTCGCACCCCACAAGGTGGCCACAAAACCTGGTGAAGGTTGAGGGACTAACAGGATGAGGTTCGATCACGACCGGTCGGTGAGGCGAGGGAGGCCTAAGTCCAGCAGTGGACGTCTATCGGCTGAGATTATGATTATTAACATTCATATAAAAAATACTCATAATTATACCTAGCAGTTTTCATGTAAATCACAACATGGCAATACAATCTGTTAGTGAACAATAAAGTTACCCCTCTTTTTCCACCCTTAGGGTTGGAATTTGTTAAAGACCAGAGAAAGCTTTTGATTGTTGCTAAAAACGGCCGTTTTTGGCAACAATCAATAGCTTTCTTTGGTCTTTAACCTAAATGCTATACCCTAGTTCCCTAAAAATACTAGGCTGCATTATCTAATGGAATACTGTTTCTTATTTTTGATATTTGCCTTAGTTTAGAAGATATTAATTTTTTTCTCGGGTGGCGCTCCTTAAGCTGTGCTATTATTCCTCTTGAGACAAATTTAGGCAAAACTATTATTAAAAGCTTGAAAATTTTACACGGTTTAAAATAAATAAGTAAAACTCACAGGTTAGATCAAACAAGTGCCACAGATTTTGGTTTCTTTTTTAACAAGGCGCTAATAATTAAATTCATATCGGGAGAATGCTCCACGGGCGTGCATTGAAGCGCATTATACGACGTGTGTGTAGTGTAGACTTGTAACTTGTATGAAAAGTCTCTGCGGCACCTCGGTCTGCGCAAACCGCGAAGTATCGACCACCGCCCGCACGCATGCTTCGAAATGGTATGTATGTACAGTGGCGGACACGGCCGGCGTAACACTTCAGGGTTTTCTGTATTGCAAAATAGCTCTTGTTCTTTGGTAATACAGTCTAGGGCTGACGAAACCATAGACAAATCTGTTACGGCCTCCTAGTCCGCCACAATATCCTACGTTATGTATGATATTCTCAAAATTTTTGTCTTACGTTTCTTTTTAATTCATACATCTTTTTTAATTCCATGGCTCAAAGTTCGTAATTTCTTTTTGTATATTATTTAGTAGTTTTTAATTATTATAGCCTGGTAACCCTAATTCTGACATAATGGTTGAAGGTCATTCATAGAGGTGGTCGTTATTTACAATCGCATTTAAAAAAACTCGTTATTTCATGGCAACGAATCGCATTGCTATTCACAACGAATGTATAATGCGATCGCGTTTTCGTTGCCGTCGGCAACGATCGCGTTCTCGTTGCTCGGCAACGATCGCGTTCTCGTTGCTCGGCAACGATCGCGTTCTCGTTGCTCGGCAACGATCGCGTTCTCGTTGCCGTCAGCAACGAAAACGCGATCGCATGTGACAGCTTGTCATTAGCAAAGCAACGAAACGCATTGAAGCATTGCGATCTCACTCCTATCGAATTAATATGAAATGTACTGAAAAGACATTTTGCTGAAAAATATTTGTATAAGGTTTTGTAATATCGATAATTGCTGCACTTCGATAAAAATATCTATATTAACATTGATATAAGAGCAAACTTGCATACCTAGTTACATCCTGCGTTTTCGTTGTCAATCGCATTTACGTTGCCGATCGCATTCTCGTTGCCAGTCGCATTCTCGTTGCCAATCGCATTCTCGTTGCCGATCGCATTTTCGTTGCCGATCGCATTCTCGTTGCCGATCGCATTTTAAAATCGCAGTTGTTCGAAAATAGCATAACAGCGATCGCATGCGATTGAAAAATAGCAGTTATTCTCACCTCTAGTCATTCATTCTCCATCCACCTGTCAATTTTTGTTCGAAACCGAAACGAAATCGCAAAAAAAAAGGCAAAAAGCCGCTCGGCTGTGGTTGATTTGGGCGTGTTACTTTATCGTTTAAATTAAATAAATATTCTAAATCTATCCTGTATTTATTTAACCGTAGAAAACCGAGTGTTTAGATTACTCTTCCATCAGTAAACGAAGATAGTTTACAAATTTTAAGGTGAGCACTTTATTTTGTGGTTATTTACTGCCCATGAAAATTACGTCGGGTTAGCAATAAAATCGTAACTCGAGTATAGAAACACATGACTTCGTGGACTTTTGCGGTGCGGTTCGGTAGTGCGGTTAAACCGTGACAATTTATTGTAAATTTGATGTCGCTTTGTAAAGAGGTTGTCAAAGTATAAAATATTAAACCTCTGTGGTTTCTCTACAGCTCCAGAATTATGGAAGACCTAAGTTTTATCCCTGACCTGCCTAAAGGGCCTCTCGATGAGTACAGGAAAACCGCCTCCTTTGATTGGAAACAAATGAAATTGGCCTTGGAAGGAGACATCAATTTATTGAGATTAAAGGTACCTACTCTACTTTTTACTACATTACATAATGTTATTTAATTTTAGTTTTACGTGGCTCTAAAAAAGGACATTCATGTTCTTGCCATTTGGTTGAAAAACTTTTTCTACCGGGAATCAAACTCAGGTGCACACACATCTCAGTCCACATCACTGCCAACTGAGCACTCTTTTATAACAAAATTAGTTCCTCTTTATGGGGCTTTATCACTAAGATAACAATTTAAGGTTTTGACTTTAATAAAGAACAATTTGAAAATATACAATGGCTCTAAGCTTTTTACTTTTAACTGATTCAAATGAAACTCTTAGAACCCAAAGAATTTTTGTCAGAATAATTCCTTAATTTTTTTTTGTAGTACAAAATCTGGAAAGTCTTGGAAAATGACCCCCTCTTTGCCCACAACTCGGTGACTCCATCTGTCGAGGAACAGAAACGGATAACGCAGCTGCAGGTCAAAAGAATTAATGAATACAAATTCCTATCCGATGAAAAGTTTCAAGCTAGCTACAGTAAAAAGGTAAGAACAAATTTTGAACAGACTTCAAAAAAGGAGGTTATCAGTTTGACCTGTATGTATGTTTGTATGTAAGTATGTATGTTTGTCTGCGATTATCTCGCGTTTGGCTGAACCGATCTTAATGCGGTTTTCAGATAAGTATTTTTTACATTCAGGAGAAGGTTTTAGCACCTATTTTAACAAACTTTGAAAAAGAGGAAGTGCTCAGTTGAGGTATGTGTCACTTTATTGAAGGCGGGTTCCTTTTTTGTATAAAAGAAATTATTATTTATACAACTAACATTAATTCTTATCTGACTGAAGGCAATATAATATTGTGTGCCAATGATTTGCCATGCTTTTATATCTTTTACAATTGGTGAAATGGTAGAAATAGAAATATAAAATCATGTGTGCAAGTTTTTATCTAAAATTGCTTTAAAAACAATAAAAAGTTAACAAGCTTGCAATGTGCGACTTATCTGAAAGGTTTGAAATTATATGGTTTCTAAAGAATATATCTTAGAAACATAGGTACCTACCTACCTTTTTTTTTGAAACCTTACTTACATACCTAATGACTAAAGTAGGTAAAAATTTATCAAGTAATTATTTTACTAATAAAAATAATAACACATCATTTGCAGAGTCTCTAATCTAAGTACTCAAGTAATCTAAACTCTCTATCTGTACCTAACCTAGGGTGCCCAAAACACATACTATCATGGCCGATCCAAAAAATACAATATCCACCATTAAAATGTTTGTCCCCACTGGGAATCTAACATGAAATAAAAAAAAATTATTTATTAAACATACCTGAGTATAGTGTTTGCTTGAATTTACTAAAATTATTGGGAGGGAAGAAACCGTGTCTATGGTGCCCGAAACACATAAATATACACCCAGCACACAAAATAATAAGTTTACACGTTTAGAGTTAAAGTTTTTATTTTGTTTAGTATCTTTCGAGTTATTCTTATCAAGGCCTTTTTTTCTGCCATTTAGCTTAATATGTAATGTTAGGCACCGTGAAGCTTTTATACAAAATTTAGAATAGAATAGAATAGAATAGAAAAAGTTTATTGCCAAACAGTTCAATTTCAGCTCAAACGGCTAAAGAAATCTGCTTCCAAATTGAGTTGATTCATCTGAACATCATACTTTCATACATACATACATTGCAAGTTTGATAAAAGCTTTTAAAATATTAAACATCCTATGTTCATCGGGGATAATAAAAGGGGTTGCTATAATCTCCATGCTTCACACGCCTCGCAGCAGCGTCCTTCATTTTACCTTGAAGAGCCATACTGTAATCGCCAACCAGCCTAACAAGCGTGGCGATTACGGCATGTACCCCCGCACAATATTTGTCCATGTCAATCTGTAGGGGGGACCTATGGTACAATAGTGCCTGAAATCAATATATATAAAACTCTTCCGTTACTGACTGACTGACTGACTGACTGACTGACTGACTGACAGACAGACAGACAACGCAGAGACAAAACTACTGGGCGTAGAAAGCTGAAAATTGGCACGTGGGTTCCTTGGGGAGTGTAGGTGAGCACTAAGAAGGGATTTCCCGAAATTCCCATGGGAACGGGAAAAAACGGGATTTTTGTGTTTATGAGAAATCTGCGCGGGAAAAACCGCGGGGCAGCCTCTAGTCAATATATATAAAACTCTTCCGTTACTGACTGACTGACTGACTGACTGACTGACAGACAACGCAGAGCCGAAACTACTGGGCGTAGCGGGCTGAAATTTTGCATGTAGGTTCCTTAGGGAGTGTAGGTGAGCACTAAGAAAGGATTTCCCGAAATTCCCATGGGAACGGGAAAAAACGGGATTTTAGAGTTTATGAGAAATCTGCGCGGGTGAAACCGCGGGGCAGCCTCTAGTAAATTAATATTCTTCTTCTTCTATTCCTTTTATCCCGAATCAGTGACATAGGGGTCGAAATATAGCCTTCCAGTTCGACCGGTCTTGCGCCTGCTGCTCCAAGTTCATCCCAGTTTTGGTCGAGGGAGGCGGCAATTAATATTAAGAGGCAGTTTACCGCGATGCAAGCGCCATTCGCCAAAAAAAAAAAATCTTCTAAGCTAAGGCAAATATCAAAAATGTGGCACAGTATGACACTAGATTATGTAGCCTAGTATTTTTAGGGCATTGTTGTATAGTTTTTAAGTTAAAGACGAAAGAAAGCTACAAAGTGTTGCTAAAAGTGGCCAGTTTTAGCAACAATCGTATAGCTTTTAAGTTAAAGACGAAAGAAAGCTACAAAGTGTTGCTAAAAGTGGTCAGTTTTAGCAACAATCTGTATATAATTTTGTTCTTTTAAGTTAAGACTACTTTACTGTGCTCAAAAAATACTTGGCTACATTATCTAGTGTCATACTGTGCCACATTTTTGATATTTGGCTTAGTTTAGAAGTTTTTTTTTTCGAACTGGCTCTTAAGTAAACATATTTAAATTTCCCTTCATCAGACGCGGGAGATAATGACAATAAACTCAGCGGTGCAGTCTTTGAATCCCAGTGTATCTGTGAAGATGGCCATTGGAATATACTTGTTTTCGAACGCACTACTCTCACTGGGAACTGAAAGGCACTACAAGATATATGAGGACTGCTTGAAGAATAGAAAGGTAAGCTGTTTTATCCATACTTTGTTTACTAAATTTTTAATACAAGTGGGCGCCCCGAAACAGCAAATAAAGTAGCCTAACTCCTTTCGCAGGCTCTAGCTATCTGCAAACTAAATTTCATTTATATCGGTTCAGTAGTTTTGTCCTGAAAGCAAGACTGACAGACAAAGTTACTTTCGCATTTATAATGATATGGCTGATTTTTTTAATTTGAATCCCACGGGATCCATCGAACCCGGTCCTGCGAAGTCACAGTTAACATCTCTGCCAATCGAACCACCCACAATTAAGTGGCTATTAATAGTAATCAAGAAGAAACTAAAATATTTGTGAAGGAACCATTCTTGGTTTTCTTTCCATTAATTTCGGCTGATGATATAGTTTTATTAATTAAATTTGAGAAACATTTATTTATTTATAAGTTACCGCATTTTTCTAATATAAATACATATCATAATTATTTCTTTAAATCATTTCATTTAATCTTTAACTTCATTCAATGTAATGGACAAATTTTTTTGTGCAAAAATTTATATTATCGCGTTTTCTGCTTTATAGTTGTTTTATGTCATGACGCCTCCGTGAAACAAAAACGGCCACATTGTAATGCGAAAAAGCAATAAATATTAATTTAATTTACGATTTTGCAGACAATAAATTAATTTTATAACATGTCTTTTAAGTGTCCCGTGAACCTAACTGTATACTTTGTGTCTTATTAAATTTTAACGTAAGGCGTATATTGATTGTCATTTGACATTGTAAAGCATGGGTTGTTATGTTAAAATACAAAGGGGAGGACATTTAATAGCGTCACCTAACCTTCCTGTCAATGTAATAAACATGTAACTATTCTTCTCTTTCGTTTCGCTCTTGGCAGAGCGGTCGTGGTCACGATGACTTGTTCCCGGGTGCCAACGTAGCTCGCCTCACGATCTCTCTCCACCTCGCTCTGTTGGATGTCATTCGGCTACACTCGTCCACCTCCCACTGCGGTCTGATTTGATCGGTCCACCTCATCGGTGACCGTCCACGGGGTCTAGTGCCATCTACTCTTCCATGTACGACCAAACGATCGATGGAGTCGTTTTCCTTTCTGGAGATGTGATCAAAAAATCTGGGGATCCGAGACTGTACTATTTTTGATAGACGCTGCTTGATGCCGAGTTCTTGCAGTATGGAGATATTTGTGCGGAATTCCGTCCAAGACACCCCCAGCTATCATCATCTATCCCCAGAGCATCTATCTTATTTTTTTCCAGATCTTTCAATGTCCAGGTTTCAGCCGCGTAACTATAGGGTTTCTAAATTTTGTTTTAAGTTTTACCAAATCAGTAAACTATTTGAGGTTTCGTCATAAGAATCGGTTTTACGCTGTTATTATGGTTCCTGTAGCTTTATCAACAAAGTCGCTTCCTTCGTATGTCCCTAGGTATCTTTAAAACTATGCATCCGATTTTGATGAGTATTTTTTTTAAAAGATCGAGTGATTCAAGAGGAAGGTGTCGCGAGGATTCTTTATGATCTGCTTCAGCCTAGGTTAAATACCTAATAACTATTCTGCGACAAAGTCTCTGCTAAGGGATATAACTCATAATTTGGGCAATCTTTTAACATGATCTGATTGCGACCAACCCATGATCAATATTACTTCATACTATTCTTTATTCATTGTAACTTTACTTTTCATTATCATCAGGAAGTTGAGCGGGACATGTAGTCCCTTGGATGGACCTCCACAACACCCCTTATAGTCCAACCCAAGCCACCAGGATTATTCTTAGTCTTTACTCTCTTATCATCGGCGGGCCAGTGCCAGTGCCAACTCTCCCCTCTCTCGCCCAGAGAGCTGTATCCAACACCAGCACTACCCTATTCTCTCATCAGCGGGCCAGTGCCAGTGCCAACTCTCCCCTCTCTCGCCCAGAGAGCTGTATCCAACACCAGCACTACCCTATTCTCTCATCGGCGGGCCTGTGCCAGTGCCAACTCTCCCCTCTCTCGCCCAGAGAGCTGTATCCAACACCAGCACTACCCTTTTCTCTCATCGGCGGGCCTGTGCCAGTGCCAACTCTCCCCTCTCTCGCCCAGAGAGCTGTATCCAACACCAGCACTACCCTTTTCTCTCATCGGCGGGCCTGTGCCAGTGCCAACTCTCCCCTCTCTCGCCCAGAGAGCTGTATCCAACACCAGCACTACCCTAATCTCTCTCTTCTTATCTCAACTCCTCGAAAGGTTCTAACATATTACTTTATGATCATGATCTCGGGTTAAATCGCATCCAGGTCTGATTAACAACACATTGAGGGATCAGATTAGTAATTATTCTGTAAACGGACTCACCTCCATAGTTAACGCGTTTGTACGTTACTTTTCTCCCCCCAAGTGTATCAAAGTCACCAGCTTCCCACGTTTTTCGTTAGCGTCTGCCGACCACACTTTTCCTAACCTCATTTCGCCTCTTTATCTACCTTTCTCTCTCTAACGTCTCATTCTTTCTCTTGGTTCGTTCGTCTTTATTTCCGGTCAGACATACACACATTAATTCTATCTTAACAATCATACACTTACCAATTCGTCTGGTATACTCGCGTTTGCCGCGACACTCCCCGGGGCAAAGCTGTTACAGGAGGGCAAGTAAATGCCGAGACCACTCGGCAATCTTCTGTCTGGCTCTCAATGCAGCAATTCTTCTGCTTCGTCCGGCTACCTGGTCTTCTGCTCTTAAAGTCTCTGACTCATCTTTATCTTTTTGCTGAGTCGCTTCTATGTCGTCCATCTCCTCTGCTGGACTCTTACGATTTGCCTCTACTTGTTCACTCTGTTCGTGGTCAGACACCTCTCCTTCTTCACTTTCTAGTGTTACTTTCTCTTGTGAAGAACTATTTCTATTCGATACTATTGGATGTTCTTCGCACTCTTTTTGTTCTTGCGGAGGTTGCACATGTTGCTCCTCGACTTCCAGGGGGTATAGATGTCCAACCGACCTCGTGAATTCGACATCACCTACTCTAACTTTTGCAACTCTGACTTCTCCATCAGAACTTTCTATGAGTGACGCAATCTTGCCAACTTTCCAGGTTTCGCGATTGCTCAACTCTCCTTTGATCTGAACTACGTCTCCCACCTGCGGTGGTATAATGGTTTTGACCCTCGGCTGCTTGGGCAAATGTTTATATCTCTCTCTCAAACTCGGTAAGTACTGACCAATGAACATATTTTTTATTTCCTCTGCTATCTTGTGACCTCTTTTCCAGCCTTCTAAAAGGTAGCGTTTGGTCACTGACATTTCCAATCCAGCCTGTGTCTCGACGGGTTTAGCAGTAACGCATTTTCCTAAAGAAAGGAAGTCTGAAGGCTTGAGTATGTGTTCAGGCTCTGACCCAATGCATGTTAGTGGGCGACTGTTCACCACAGCTTCGATCTCTTTCATCACCGTGGCCAGTTGACTGTCGGTGAGCAAATGCTTTTCTAGTGTACGTTTCATGCAGTGTTTTACTAGTCCTACAAGACGTTCATAAAATCCACCCTGCCACGGCGCCAACTGAGTTATGAATTTCCAGCGTACGTTGTTCTCGGTGCAGAGCGGGCTATTAAGTACTTCTCCTGTCAACTTAAACTGAGTTCCATTATCCGACACGATTAGCGCCGGAAGGCCTCTGCATGAAACAAATCTTCGGATGGCCAGGAGACATTCTTCCGCTGTCAAGTTTTCCACTACTTCTAAGTGTATAGCACGCACCGCGAGACAAGTGAACAGACATACCCATCGCTTCTCTTTCCCGTTCATAGTTCGTACGTATACAGGGCCAAAATAATCTACGCCAGTGTAAGTGAAGGGTGCACTGTAGCTTACTCTCTCAGCAGGTAGCGCTGGAGGCGGCTGTAGCTTGAACGGGCCGCCACCGTGTTTCACGCATCTCGCACATCTTCTTAGAACTTTCTGCACCTGAGCTCGCCCTTGGGGAATCCAAAATTTTTGCCTAATAATACTTAATGTATGGGATACTCCTACATGATAATTATTCTCATGTGTTTCTCTTATAATCTTTTCAGTGAACTCACAAATCTTGGGGATTAGAATAGGGTGCTTCATATCATACGCCCATGACGTATTGGCCATTCGTCCCCGACATCGAAGCACACCATCGACATCTAGGTATAGACCCAAGTTCCGACTTAGGTTCGTCTCTTTGCCTGTGACTTCATCTGGAAAGTATTTTTCTTGTAACTTTATTATGTCCATATTCTTACTTATTGATGTAATCTCTTTTCTTTCAGGTTGCTGTTGTATCGTAGGTCGTTCAACCACATCCTTAATTTTGTTATTTGAAGAGTCTTCTCCAACCAGGTATGTTAAATCTTCAGAAACTTCTTTATCCGTGGGCCATTTACATTTATTTTTTAGCAGAAACTTTGGTCCTTCAAACCACAGATCCTTTTTCTTGTCCCATAGCTCAGGTCGTGTCGCCAAGTCAGCAGGATTTTGCTCTGTGTTCACGTATCGGTATTCCACTTCTTTATTCTGTTTTATTTCTTTTACTCTGCGAGCTACAAAAGGAGGTAACAGCTTCTGCGATCTCATCCAACTGAGGACTATTAGGCTATCCGTCCACAGATATTGTTCATCTATCTTTATCTTCAGTATATCCTTCACATATTTTAGTAACCTGCTGCCGATCAGATAGCCCAACAATTCTAGCCTTGGTATTTTCAGGTTTTCTCTGTCCTTCAACGGAGCCACTCGTGACTTAGCAATTAGTAGTGACACTCTTACTGTTGTCCTGCTTCTGCTGCAAATATAAACTACAGCTGCGTAGCTCTTAGCCGCTGCGTCCGTAAAGCAATGAAGTTCGTGTCTTACTTCTGTATTTGGGATGTCAAGTCCAATATATCTAGGTATTTCTACCAGGTCTACCTCCCGGAGCTTTGCGAGGATCTTCGTCCATGTCACTATTAAATCTTCTGGGATTTTCTCATCCCATTTAATCTTTCTCACACAAAGCTCTTGAAAAATGCTCTTACATGGTAATAACAATGGAGCTACAAATCCACATGGATCGTAAACAGATGCTGTTTTCTGTAGAATGCTTCTTTTTGTAGGTTTCTCATCCTCTGGTATTTCACTTAATGTAACTCGTAGCTTTTTCAGTTGAAGTGTGTCATCCTTCTGGTTCCACATCAAACCCAGAACCTTCATTGGACCCTGAGTCTCCAACTTTTTACTCTGTGGTATGCTATCTAGAAATTCCTGGTTGTTCGACGTCCAGTCTCGAATATTCATCGATATTTCACTAAATGTCTCGTTTGTTCTTTTAAACAGTCGCTGCGCTTCTGCTATGGTACCTTCGCTCGTAACCAAATTATCAACATAGCAGTTATCAGCTACCTCTTTTAGGAGCGAGGGGTCTTTCTTTGCCATGTGATAGCGAATCGTTGCCGTCAACAAGAATGGGCTGGAGATAACTCCAAATGGTACCCTACAAAATCTGAAGTGCAAGAGGTTGTCTATCGAGGGTTCTTTAGAAGGATCTTTCAGCCACAAGAATCGCGTCACATCCCTCTCCTGCTCTTGCAAACCCACCATTAGAAATGCTTTCTCAATGTCTGCTGTAATCCCAATCTTTTTTATTCTGAAGTTTATGAGGAGGGCTGTAAGATCTTCTATCATAGATGGGCCTCGGTATTGGCACTCATTGAGACTCTTTTCGCCTTTTAGCTTTGCAGAGGCGTCATATACAATTCTTCCCCTTTTTTGTTCTTGTTTCACCATATGATGGGGTAAATAATGCACAGGGCGATCGGCTACTTGGTCATATCTTGGGCTTGGTTCGACTTGTTCTATTATATTCGCTTCCACTTGTTCCTTTAAGATATTTTCATATTCATTCTGTATTTCTGTACTCATTCGTTGGTGAATACCTTTCAGCCTTCCGAAGGCTAAGCCGAAGTTGGTTGGCAGGTCAGGTGGGTATTCTATCCAAGGCCATCTCACCTGGTACCTACCTCCTTCAAAACGTACTGACTCATTAAATCCCTTTACTGCTTCTTCATCTCGCGTCGTCTTCGGCGAATCAGTTATTCCAAGATTTTCTAGTGCCCAGAGGAAAGACAAGTCGGAGTCTCTCAACGGTAAGTCTGGTTGAGTGTAGTATGAGCAGCCAGGATCTCGACAATATGTTATCACTGTAAGAGCATTGGATCTGCTTTGGTCTGTTATGTTTCCAGAAACTAACCATCCAAATACTGAATCTACCAGATACAGATTGTCATGGATTCTAATTTTGTTGTCCTTAATCATTGAGTAGTAATAATCATTTCCTATAAGAAGGTCTATGCCACCGCCAGTAGCATCATCATCAGCCCACAAGTCTATTTCATTCCTGTCTTTGAATTCTGTTGCTACTTTGGGTAATCTGTTTGTAATATGCTGAACTACGTTTACGTTTATCTTTCTGGTGAAGCCTCGTCGCGTCTCTAGTGTAATTTCAGTATGGGCACTCTTTGTTGCCACAGGTGTCAAGGTTCCAAATGTGTAAATCATCAAAATCTCTTCTTTATCATTGCTTAATTCTAATTTACTTGCTAATTTGTGCGTGATGTAGCTCCTCTGGCTGCCACAATCCAAGAGCAGTCTACACCACACTCTGTTGCCACCTCTACTGGTGACTTCTGTTGTGGCCGTCTGTAAATATGACACATTGGGATTAAAATTTGTAAATGGAGCAGATACTTTAGCGTTTGTTGTTGCAGTCACAGATTTACCAATTTTTGTTGGCTTCAGAGAAGTGTGTCTCTCAGGACAGAGGGCTCTATTGTGTTTTTTCTTGCAATAGACACAAGATGTATTTCTTTGGCATGAATTAGCTTGATGATTTCTCCTAAAACAGAGGAAGCATCTTCCTCTTAGAGCTTTTTGTTTTTCTTTAATTTCTTTATATTTCTGACACTCATCGTTGTAGTGGTTGCCATCACAGAAGATACACTTGAATGTCCTCCTCTTTTCTGCTGGCTCACTATCCTGTGAAGAGGCCTGACCTCTAACCGTCCAGTCTCTAGTTCGCTTTCTATTATTTATTAAATTACTGCCACCTCGGTTATGGTTAAAGTCTCTTCCTTTATTGTAGTTTCTCTTTCTATCCCAACGTTGGTCATCAACTGCCCTTCCCAGATTATTGGGTCGTCCATTCGTTTTATCAGTTCCTGTGCTTTCCCTCACATGTAGCATCTCTGTTGTTGATACTCCACAGCTTTGACTCATATCTAACTGTATAGATTTCTCCTTGGCTGATATAATTTGATCTAAAATCTTTCTCAGGTTAATGACACTTGTTTCTTCTGGTGCATTGAGGTTCACTTGGTACACCAATGATGGAGGAAATTTTTGCATCATTATCGTCTTTATCTGCCCGTTATCTGTTACTTCGCCTAATGATTCTAGTATTCTTAAGTGAGTTTCTATTGTGTTAAGTGTGTCTCTACAGTTGTTTGGACTGTCAGTGCACCTTGGCAGTTGGTTGAGAGCGTTAAAGTGAGCTTCAACAACTTTATCCTTTTTGCCATATCTTGATTTCAACAGCTCTAGTGCGATCTTGTAATTATCATTTGTGATAGATAAGCCTTCAATAGTTTGTAAGGGTGACCCCTGAAGCGATGCTATCAGATATGACAGCTTTTCAACATTTGAAATGTTCCGACTATCAACATTTGCATTGAAAATGGCTATGAACTCATTCCATTTTAAGATGTCTCCGTTAAACTTTTTTAATTCTAGTTTTGGCAGCCTGCTTGTAATGTTGTTATGTTCAAGAGAAGACGTGGTTTTTTCCGACATGATAGTAATAGTTTCGAGAATGTTAACACTTTCTTCACCTTTCTCTTGGGCTTCGTTGCAGAGAGCTATCTCTGCTAAGAATGGACTGAGATTTAAATTTTTATAACCTAACACAAACCGAACTTCTTCTTTTAAAGTATTCAGTGAGGATTTGAGGCCTAAAGATACCCTTATCAGATTCTCATAAGAGATTCCAACTTCGCTAGACTGTTGTAACGCATCAGCTTCTTGTATAAAATTCATCAGGTTTGTACGCCTACGGCCCAGCTGGGACATCATGATCTCTTCCATCCTGTCTAACAAAAAAAAAGATATAACATACCTGATCTGGGCTTCTATTTCAACAATAGGTAGGTAGGAAGATAAACCTGTCAGCCGGGTGCTGCTCCTGCCGCTGTATGGGTCAATTTACAAGGTCTTTCCTCACTCCACAGCTGTAAAACATTAAAGAAGTTCTAGCTTTGGCATTCCAGTGGATTCTACTAAGATTTCTTTCATCTGTGCTAATTTTTGAATGTAAAATACTCACTGATTGAGTACCTACCTAGGTGGGTAAAGAAAATTTCCACGTGTGGCTGTCTCGTTTCTTCAAACAAGTGGCAGGCAAAGTCGGTGCCCAGCCGCTTTCGCCCAGCTGTTGGCAATTTCAAGATATAAACGTCTTTGGTCGGTGGGTCGTTTTAGTTTAGGAGAAAAGAAAAAAATATCCCTGCTTACAAATCTTACGATTGAATTAGCTACATACCTTAAACCGTATTTCCACAATCCTCCGTGCACGCACTCTATTCAGGACACGCCGCACTGCCTTAGCAACTTAAAAATCACTCTTAGCACTGTGATCTTTTTTGGAAATACGGTGAAAACAAAAACCCCGGCCGGCTTACAAAGAAATTGAAAAAGGAAATGGCGGCGTGGCGTGGGTTCAAAGAAAAGGGAAATTCTTCGGTCAGAGACAATAGTTCCGTTCATTCGAATTTCCGATCTTATAATAGTGACGTGACATCTCGGTACGTGTAAATCGCGTACTTGACTAGGAATCCAATTAAAATTAAAAATATTTATTATATACTATTTAGTTATATTGCGTACCTGAATTAAATACAGAAATACAATAACCAATATTTTACTCGAAATATTCCAAAATTTAATAGGTTTTACAAATTTCTTATTTATTAAGCACAGGCGAAATACAAAATAAATCATGACGCAACAGAACAAGTAAATAAAACAAGGTTCTCTTTAAAATAAATAAAACACATGCATTGGTCATTTTCATCTTTTTATTTTATAACACCTTGCACGAGATTCGTATTTCTACGAGATAAAGCAAAAGTTGCGGCACGTCACTACAGACTAAAACCGGAACCATAACCCATGCTCTTTTTTTTTTTTTTTTTTTTTTGTTTGTTTCCCCAAGGCTATAGAGCCCATTATGCCAACTTAATTATTACTTATGGTTGGTAAAATCACGTTCGATTGAGTTAATCACTGAAACTAATCTATATGCAATGCAATGAACAAGTTTATAAGAACCAACGTAATAAAGTAGTATCGAGGAGGCTCCCCCCAAAAAAAAATTTTCTCGTTATAATTTTTTAAAATATTTCTCTGTTTGACTAGACAACAATGAGTTTCAAGAAATTATTTTCTTGAAAATCATATCCCAGCACCTTCACCAAATTTGTCGCGAGGATTCTTTATGATCTGCTTCAGCCTAGGTTAAATACCTAATAACTATTCTGCGACAAAGTCTCTGCTAAGGGATATAACTCATAATTTGGGCAATCTTTTAACATGATCTGATTGCGACCAACCCATGATCAATATTACTTCATACTATTCTTTATTCATTGTAACTTTACTTTTCATTATCATCAGGAAGTTGAGCGGGACATGTAGTCCCTTGGATGGACCTCCACAACACCCCTTATAGTCCAACCCAAGCCACCAGGATTATTCTTAGTCTTTACTCTCTTATCATCGGCGGGCCAGTGCCAGTGCCAACTCTCCCCTCTCTCGCCCAGAGAGCTGTATCCAACACCAGCACTACCCTATTCTCTCATCAGCGGGCCAGTGCCAGTGCCAACTCTCCCCTCTCTCGCCCAGAGAGCTGTATCCAACACCAGCACTACCCTATTCTCTCATCGGCGGGCCTGTGCCAGTGCCAACTCTCCCCTCTCTCGCCCAGAGAGCTGTATCCAACACCAGCACTACCCTTTTCTCTCATCGGCGGGCCTGTGCCAGTGCCAACTCTCCCCTCTCTCGCCCAGAGAGCTGTATCCAACACCAGCACTACCCTTTTCTCTCATCGGCGGGCCTGTGCCAGTGCCAACTCTCCCCTCTCTCGCCCAGAGAGCTGTATCCAACACCAGCACTACCCTAATCTCTCTCTTCTTATCTCAACTCCTCGAAAGGTTCTAACATATTACTTTATGATCATGATCTCGGGTTAAATCGCATCCAGGTCTGATTAACAACACATTGAGGGATCAGATTAGTAATTATTCTGTAAACGGACTCACCTCCATAGTTAACGCGTTTGTACGTTACTTTTCTCCCCCCAAGTGTATCAAAGTCACCAGCTTCCCACGTTTTTCGTTAGCGTCTGCCGACCACACTTTTCCTAACCTCATTTCGCCTCTTTATCTACCTTTCTCTCTCTAACGTCTCATTCTTTCTCTTGGTTCGTTCGTCTTTATTTCCGGTCAGACATACACACATTAATTCTATCTTAACAATCATACACTTACCAATTCGTCTGGTATACTCGCGTTTGCCGCGACAGAAGGTTATATGAATAATTCATGTACAACATAGTAATAGGTACAGACTAGTAATAGGTACAGACGCGGAAGCGACTTTATTTTATACTATTGTATGATATTGATTAATAAATAATTTTTGACTTTCTTTCGGCTGAGAAAATGATAGAATAAAGGTGTTAAATTTGACGGAATTGGTAACAGTTACCGAGTAGGCGTAAGCTGAGCAGCTAAAACTTTGATTATACAAACGGAACGGACGCAAGTTTTGAACAATTATTCATTGGTTCGGCATTTTATCTAACATGACCTTAACCTTGTAAAAGATACTACGGACTGATTGTTGCTAAGTGACCGACCGAAATGGTTCGATGGACGTAACATCGAACTATTTCGGTTATGTACTTGTACTTCTCTGACGTCATCTCTAGCTACAAAAAAAATCATTCCAGGAATGATTTTTTTTGTTTGTTTGTTTGTAACGAATAGGCTCCGGAAATACTGAACCGATTTGTAAAATTCTTTCACTGGTAGGAAGCTACATTAACCCCGAGTGTCATAGGCTATATTAGATTATCAAAAAAATTAGGGATCCTTACCTAAACCCAAATAATGTAACCCAAGGTGCAATATTTTTTCCGTTGTTTACATATTTTGACAGATGGTTTGTTGTTGTTGTTTGTTTTTAATTCGGCCATTCTGGGCTGTCAAAAAAACATAGTCTATAGAGCCAAGTCTTTTGTAGTATCTTATATTCTATGGCGTAACGAAGTAAGCCGGGAAAGCTCGTAGTCTAATAAATTTTATGTGTTTAAGTATAAATTGTGTAAGTTTTGATAGAGTTTTTTTTGTTTGATTTAAACTTTTTATTGTACGTAAAAATGTAACCAACGGTATATTTCATTTTTGGTAGTGGCCTGGCCACTTTTAGCAACAAACAGTAGTACTTAAAACAGTCTAAACCTAGATATAATTTTAAATATGCCCTTAAAAAATACTAGAGACCAAGATCTAATGCACTAGGGAGCCCTTTTTTGATAAAAAGCCTCACTTTAGAAGATATATATTGTTTTTTTTCTAGATGGCGCCTTTTTTTGCGTAAAAGGACTCTTAATACTGACACCTATGCTCCATTTCTCCTTCAATTTCCCTTTTATGTTCATCTCGTTGCACCCGAACCACGAACCCAGGGACGGATCAGCGTGCGTTAGCGTCGTGCAAAAATATCAAAGTTCATATATATTTTTTCAATAGAGGTCACAAGATATCTCTTATTGAAAGTCTAGTAAACAAAAATTAATTAAATTAATTAAAAACATGACTTTACTGCATGATGCGATATGGTTTAGTTAGAGTATTTTTCCTAGCGGCTTCAGGTAAGCAACTAAGTAAATGTATCACGTATTTAATGGTAGGTAGCATTGGAAAGGGCTATGTCTAAGTTTTCCGTCTCACTGATCAATCAGCCCAAGTAACAGATTTTGTTTTTAAACTATTTAAAAAAAGTTTCGTTTTTAGTTTAACCTTTCTATACTTAGGTATGTCTATGTGTTTTTAACCGACTTCAAAAAAGGAGGTAATCAGTTCGACCTGTATGTATGTATGTATCCGCGATTTTCTCGCGTTTGGCTAAACCTATTTTGATGCGGTTTTCAGATAAGTATTTGTTACATTCAGGAGAAGGTTTTAGTACCTATTTGAACCGAATTGGAAAAAGAGGAAGTGCTCAGTTAATGTATGTGTCAGTTTATTGAAGGCGGGTTCCTTTTTTGTAAAAAAGCAATTATCTTTTATTATATTGTCTCTGTTTATCTCGCGTTTGGCTGAACCGATTTTAATGTCGTTTTCAGAAAAGTATTAGAAATTACATTCGGGAGAAGTTTTCAAGGCTGACATTCGATGTTTAGAGTACTCTCTCGAGTTTGAACTGTGGCATGTCGTGCTTGAGTTACAGTTTATCTTGGTTCGAGCCATCTTTTACTCAGTCGAGCGTATGCTTCACTGTCTCGAAGTCGGAACTCGACTGAGTATATTTATTTGGAGCGATACGAGAACGATTTAAAGTTACATTTGACACTGAGTGCAACTCCTAAATCCAACTCCACTATGAATGACAGCCATGTTTTACGAGCCAGTTTACAGCGATGCTAGCGCCATTGGCGAAAAAAAAATCTTCTAAACTAAGGCAAATATCAAAAATGTTGCACAGTATGACACTAGATACAATGTAGTCTAGTATTTTTGGGGCAATGTTGTATAGCTTTTAAGTTAAAGACCAAAGAAAGCTACAAAGTGTTGCTAAAAGTGGCCATTTGTGAATAATTTTGTTTTTTTTTATTATTTAGGATTACTTTACTGTGCTCAAAAATACTAAGCAAGATTATCTAGTGTTAGTTCTTAGTTTAGAAGACAGCTAGCATCGCGGTAAACTGGCTCTTCACCGACTTCGAAAAAGAGAAAGTTCTCAGTTTATTTGTTTTTTTTTTTGTGCAGATCCTAGCGAGTTACGCGCTAACGGAAGTCGCGCACGGTTCAGACGCTCGGCTAATGCGCACAACAGCGACGTACGAGCCGGGGACGCGCTCGTTCCGTCTTCACACGCCCGACTTCCGCGCCGCCAAGTGCTGGGTCGGGAACTTGGGTAAATAATAATAATAACACATCACACTCAGAGCCCCTAACTAGGTGGAACCTGTATCTAGGGTGCCCGAAACATATACAGAGACGAACATTACACCCGGACCGGAAACAAATATCGATATTCATCATATCAATATTTGTCTCGCCCCGGGAATCGAACCCGGGTGCACACGCTTACTCAGTCCACATCACTGCCAACTGAGCCACGGAGCAGTCACGGAGCAAAATGGCCGTCATAACAGTAACATGGGGCGAAATATCATCAAAATAAAACAGCTGTACCGTTTTTTTTTTCGTTTAGCTGACGTAGTCCATGTACAGTGGCGGTCTAGGACGGCTTAACACTGAATGAATGATCTCTTTAATGTTTGAATAAACACAAAACACAAAACAGCTGATATTTGTTTCGAGATTTTGATTAAAGTTACTTGGGCAAGTTTTGTCGATAAAATGAGCTGAATTCCTCTAAAATATTTATTATTATTATTTATTATTACGAGCCTGTACTGTCCCACTGCTGGGCAAAGGCCTCCCTCCCCTTCTTCCACTCATCGCGTTCTTGCGCGGTCTGCCACCAGTTTTTGTCTACTGCTCTCAGCTCATCGCTCCATCTCTTTTTCGGGCGACCACGATATTTAATAATAATAATAACACATCACACTCAGAGCCCCTAACTGGGAAGAACCTGTATCTAGGGTTCCCGAAACACACACAGAAACGAACATCACACCCAGACCGGAAACAAACATCGATATTCATCATATCAATATTCGCCCCTTCCGGGAATCAAACCCAAGTGCACACGTTTACTCAGTCCACTTCACTGCCAACTGAGCCATGGAGCAGTCATTCAGTTCATTTATTACAGCCTTGTAAGAAACATTCAGAATATTCCAATCTTTTCCCAGGTAGAACATGCACGCACACGGTCCTCTTCGCCCAGCTGATAACGCCAGACGGAACCAACCACGGCCTCCACGCTTTCGTAGTTCCGATCAGGGATCCGCAGACCTTGGAGTCGTACCCTGGCCTCGTGGTCGGAGACATGGGCGAGAAGATCGGCGTTCACGGGATCGATAATGGGTGAGTGGATTAACGATTTTTTCCTATAGAATAAAATTCCTACAAATACTTAACAAGATGATTTATGTAGTGTTATACAGATTAGAATGAGAGGTTTTCAATTTGACAGCTCAGAAAGAAAACTAGTTCTATTACGCGGCTAAAGCACTTGGTCAAGATGAAATTAATGATTGAATAGCTCAAAATAAAACATAAAAAATAAAATTTAACTAAGGCATTGACGGAGTGGGTGAAATTAAGATTTATACTTAGCAGAAAATTATCCAATCCAAAGACTCAGTCAATACTCGATCTCCCATCTCTCTGATATTGCAGAAGACACCGCCATCTACGGGCGTAATAAGAAACTTTTTTTTTTTTTCTGTCACTTTGAAAACCCCTCATTCTGCCATAATCATTGCAATTGATAGACGTTAAATGCTAGACACTTTAGTCTCCCCCACTAATTACCACAACCACAAGTACGAACAGTGTGGGGGAATGTACCTTAATCGACACGCTTGGCAGACAGGTTAAAGATCTCAGTTTGGTTCGAATATTTCCATCGACTTTTACGACATCCATGGAAGCAGAAAGGGTAGTCGTATTCTACGACGCATACACACGTCGAACGGCGCAACGACCTATAAAGCAGTACTAAATAACTATCTACATTGTACTGAATCATTAATTCACTTTATCTATATTGTATTGAATTACATGAAATATGAGATCATGACAAGATTAATTAAAATATCGATGATTCACTTTTAGTTAACTGCATTGCTATGATGACAATTCATAAAGACACACATTGCGTTATTATTTACTATGTTATCTTATCTTTTTCGTTTCTTACTATAGTAGAATGATTTTAAAGCGTTCAGTGACAATGAAGTACTTCCTGGTTTAGATTAGAATGTATTCATTGTTATTCCATCTATTTGATTTGATTACAATAAAATGTTCCTTCAAAATTTTAACGATAAATTCTTTGAATACAAACAAGCCTCAATTTTAAATTTCCATCACCGTCTTTATCGTCTTGGACTGTATATTTTGAAGCTTCGTCTAAGAGACGGCGCTTTAGCGTCGCGTTACAGCGCTAGCTTGACGCGTCTGGGGTCATACATGCTACTTTCCGTTGAATAAGAATAAATTTATTTAGTTCACAAACACACAGGCATACAAAAAATAATAATAATATGATGCAAAAAAAATATATAGGCGTCTGGTGAGCCAAACAGGTTACCGTCTCAGCATAATGTCGCACCTGGGCCGGCAGGCGACCCAGATAAGACGCTGATCATTCTGACGGCCCCTTCATTGCGTGAGACACGTACGGAAATCAGTTTACTTTTTGAATAAACTAGTCGACCCGGCGAACTTCGTACCGCCTAACCTATTACTATTTCGTGCATGTATTATACTTATAAACCTTCCTCGTGAATCACTCTATCTATTAAAAAAAAAAACACAAAATCCGTTGCATAGTTTTAAAGATATAAGCATACATAGGGACAGTCGTGGGAAGCGACTTTGTTTTATACTATGTATTGATACTGTATAATAATTTATTTTTTTACAAAAAATGAACCCGCCTTCAATAAACTCACACATACGTCAACTGAGCACTTCCTCTTTTTTCGAAGTTGGTTCAAATAGGTACTAAAACCTTCTCCTGAATGTAACAAATACTTATCTGAAAACCGCATCAAGATCAGTTCAGCCAAACGCGAGATAATCGCGGACAAACATACATACATACAGGTCAAACTGATAACCTCATTTTATAATAATGTGCAAAAATAAAACTAATTTGCATTTGAGACCTAAATTTAAATATCTGAGTACCAAATAAGATAAAGTACAAGGACATAAAAACGTTGCGTACCTAATCATACAAAGAGCGCAACGCTATTGCACCACGAAGCCACGCTCTAGCTTTGCGTCGTAGCACAACGTAATATAGCTGTTTATTTGACAAACCCTTCACGTTAGACCATTTTATGTCATATCAAAAATCTCGAACGTTCACCGACCTAATTGGTGACGTCCTGAGGAAAGGCCGCGTTAAGAGGCATAGCACAGCTAAAGTAGCGCCACCCGAGAAAAAAATAAATATCTTCTAAACTAAGGCAAATTTCAAAAATGTGAAACAGTATTCCTCTAGATAATTCAGCCTAGTATTTTTAGGGCATTGTTGTATAGCTTTTAGGTTAAAGACCACAGAAAGAAACTGATTGTTGCTAAAAACGGCCGCTTTTAGCTATACAACAATGCCCTAAAAATACTAGGCTGAATTATCTAGGGGAATGCTGTTTCACATTTTTGAAATTTGCCTTAGTTTAGAAGATATTTATTTTTTTCTCGAGTGGCGCTACTTTAGCTGTGCTATGGCTCTTAAAGAGTTCACGAAACCGACGTGCGTGTATGAAAAGGCTTATGACTGTAGAAGAAGCGAAAGGAGTTTGTCAGGATCGTAGGAAGTGGAAATCAACTGTCTCTGCCGATGGGATACAGGCGAGACGTTATGTATGTATCAAAAATCCTTGTTCTTCACCCGCAGGTTCATAATGTTCAATAATTACCGGATACCGCGGGAAAACCTGCTGAACAGAACAGCCGACGTGACGGAGGAGGGCGTCTACGAGAGCTCCTTCTCCGAACCTTCCAGAATATTGGGGGCTGCGCTCGAGAACTTGTCTGCTGGTAGGTTTTTCTTGCCTTATGGTTAATACCCATACAGGGTTACTGGTAAGCAGTAGACCTGACCATTTGATAAAAGATTTGCATTAAAAGAAACATCCTAATGCTTGAATATTTAAATTTAATTAAAAAAAATGTCCTCAAATGTTGAATAACTGGGAAATGGTTGGGTTTTTTAACCTGGATACCTGAGGGCTAAAATTATTGGTAATAACCCCTACTGTCACCTCCTGAAATGGTCAGGTCTACTTACCAGTAAATTGTAAAATAAGGGGGATGCCCTCTTATTACGTAATGCTGAATGATGGCTATACTTCAAGTTCACCACAGCTTTAATAAAAAAAAAAATGTAATATATAAAATTTGGGTACAGATTAAGGTGACGGCGACGACAACGTCGTTCAGCAAAAGGATTAAAGACATTATCTTATGAGCTACAGGGCCTCCCATTGAAATCAATGTAATAATTTAGGAACATTTTAATTGTGTTAAGTTGATTGTTTGCAATAAAGAGTCTTGCTGTTTCTGACAAGAAGATGAAAAAACTAATAATTTTAAAATGTACTTTTTTAAGTACAATAATCTTGTGTAATAAAGTGTTTTTTTAATCTTTATCGCCTTTGATTTATTACTGCCTTGCCATAAACATCCTGTATACCAATGTAATGTATACAGGGTGTTTGAAGATTTCGACACGTGTTGCTTTAGTAAACTTGTAAGGTATGGTGAATCCTGTCAAATTATACGTATTTTGTATACCATTTTGTCCCCAGGTCGTATAGGCATAATGCAGGAGAGCTGCAACTCTATAGCGAGCGCGGTCAGCATCGCCGTTCGCTACGCCGCCTCGCGAAGACAATTTGGCGCCAGGGACCAGGAGGTGGCTCTTATAGAGTACCCTCTGCATGTAAGTACCATACTAATGTTATACAGTCTATACATTTATCTTTTTATTTATTACTAGTCGACCCGGCGAACTTCGTACCGCCTAACCTAATGCTATGTTGCTCATGTATTATACTTATAAACCTCTCTCTTGGATCACTCTATCGATTACAAAAAACCGCATCAAAATCCGTTGTATAGTTTTAAAGATATAAGCATACATAGGGACAGACGCGGGAAACGACTTTGTTTTATACTATGTATTGATTTAAGGTTTGCCAACAGGTTGACACCAAACTTATATATTTCAGGCAATAGGTATTTTTGCCGCGCAAAAGGTGGAGTAGAAACTGCTCTGACACATGTGGCTTAGGTATATGGGGCCCAACAAACAAAAACTTCTATACATTTACTAAAATTAAACATTCGTTTATTTTGAAAAGAAAAAACACTGCATTCAAACTTTTAATAATTCCTTCCTCAATAAAGAAACCACGTCCGGTAATCCATCCGGCAAAAAAATGCTTTCTTAATTTGTTATGCCATAGATTTATAGGGTCAATAAAGAATGAAATTACTCTCACGTATTGAAAGTTGTTAAATTTAAAAGGTAGGGAGAGAAGGAGCATCTTTATGCAATGCACCATAAAGGAATTTTTCTTTTTTGGAACGAAGTTCCTTATCTCGGGTTGCGGTGAAACCTAGCCAAGAAAAAAGTGCCACGTTACGGCTGAAGTGAGACGCAAAAGCGTTACAGCGAAGGAGAGAATGAAAGAGCCCGAGAATTATATATCTTTCTCGCTCACCCTCTCGCAGTACTCGCTCCCCTCCCTACGGGCAGTGGCTTGGTCGACTGTCAGTCGGCCTTCGTTCCTGTCGCGTGTCCCACGACACGTTCTCCTTTTTTTATATAGTCCTGTTGTATTGTTTCTTTTTAAGAATAAAGTATTGTTACCTTTTAGTAATAATTCAATTTTTACAAAAAAGGAACCCGCCTTCAATAAACTGACACATGCAACAACAGAGCACTTCTTCTTTTTGTATGTCGGTTAAAATAAGTACTAGTAAAGTAAAGTAAAGTAAAAAATGATTTATTCAATACAGGATACAAGATATCGCTTATTGAAAGTCAATTAGACTAATCTAATTAATATTGATACCTTATTTCGTAAAGTATCCTATACTGATAGAGGCGAGGTAGTTCAGGGTGCCCACTAATTGGCTCAGGCAAACAATGTTTGCCTTGCCTTACGACAATGGTCGCCTGGAGACGCCCCCAAACGAGCCCTCCTCTGTCAAATGATTCTACTCCCTTTCGCAATGATTTTACAGCGTAGAGAAGAAAGGGGTAACAAACTCTACTTTACAATTTCTCTCTTTTTTTTTTTTTTTTTTGTTCTTATATATGTGACATTACAATTCAATTTACAATACAAAGAACATAAATTAATAAGATTTAAAGTACATACATGAAATAATGAAAATATCGTGCAGAGCTAGACTACTTCCATGCGTCTTTGTCGTTTTCATAATCATCAACATTGTAATAAGCTTTCTTAATCAAACCTTTTTTGATACGAGTTTTAAACTCATTATCATTCAGGATCAAAATCTCTTCTGGGATCTTGTTATAAAATCTTACTTCGTTTCCTATAAAGCATTTGTTTGTCCGTTTTAGTCTGTTCTGTGGAATACTTAGTTTGTTTTTGCTACGCGTTCTAAGGTCTTTAATTTTATCACATTTTTTATCAAACATATGTAAGTTTTTACGTGTATACATAATAATTTCAAAGACGTACTGGGACGGAAGCGTCAAAATATCAATTTACTAAAACCTTCTGCTGAATATACAAAATAGTTATCTGAAAACCGCATCAAAATCGGTTCAGACAAACGCGAGATAATCACGGACAAACATACATACATACAGGTCAAACTGATAGCCTCCTTTTTTGAAGTCGGTTAAAAATGTCCGTCTCCAGTATTTAGAGTGTTAAATACTGGAGACGGACAGTTATTCCATCCAGGTGGCATTTTAAATTTACATCCTGTATATAGATTAAGTATAGGGATAACTCGGCACTATATTGAAACTAACCCTTTTTTCACTTTTATTTTTTTTTTAGCAATGGCGCCTGTTCGGCTACCTTTCAGCGGCGTTGGTGTTCAAGCTCTACATAGAAAGCTTCACGCAAGTCTACCTTGAAATAGTGGAGAAATCTAACGCTGGCCAGAATGTTGAGAATCTGGTGAGTTTAACGGCCTGTCAGGATAAATTAGCTTTTTTTACCTATAAAAAATCAATTTATAGATCTTAACGTTCCATCCCCACATTTCGTTTGTTTTTAGCAGTCTATGGCTGATCAGTGTCAATGTTTTGAGTTAATTTTACCCGAAAATACTCAAGTCTAGAACTCGAACAAGCCGTTCCTGAGTACTGAATATCCGTGCTCGGCCCGTCTCATACTCTTTCGAGCGTATGCTTCACTGGCTCGTGCCTGGATAATATGCGAGTAGCATCCAGAGGCCTTAGTCTCTTAAACTTACGATTAAATTTCTACACTATTACTATTCTACTATTACTCTATTACGATTGGGTCAAAAATCGCGAGTCTCGTAACTTTGATCTTGTAAGACTAGTAGAATGAAGATACTATCAAAATTTCGAGAATCGCAATTGTTGACCCAATCGTAATAGAATTATTATCGTAACGATCAAACTTGTATTCTCTTACGATAATACTTCAATTGCGATTCTCGAAATTTTGCTATCTTCATTCTACTAGTCTTGGACTGTGAATATCAGCTTAACTCTTTCTGTAGTAGAGCCGTTGGAGTCCAAGCTGAAACTCCGACGCTAGACTGTAAATTTCAGCCTAGGGTGATTGTGTGTTTTTGTATGTGACAGAGCGCCGCAGTAGCGGAAACTCATGCGCTCGTGTCGGCCAGCAAGCCGCACGTGACGTGGACCGTGCTGCGAGCCGCGCAGGCGAGCCGCGAAGCCTGCGGGGGACACGGCTTCCTCAAGGTAACTATACTACCACTACCATTTATTTATTTAATTCGGAAAACTTACAGCATAGACTATCATTGAATCAAAAAAAAAAATTGTAGGAATTCACGATGTCATTTACAAGTTTCATCATCATCATCATCATTTCAGCCGTAGGACGTCCACTGCTGGACATAGGCCTCCCTCAAGGCTCTCCATCTGTACCGATCGCAGGTGGCCTGCATCCAGCGTGGACCCGCAGCCTTGCGCAGATCATCCGTCCATCTGGTCGGTGGACGTCCTACGCTGCGCTTGCCGATCCGTGGTCTCCACTCGAGAACTTTTCGGCCCCAGCGGCCATCTGTTCTACAATTTCAATTCTGTTCTACATCTGTTCTGCATTTACAAGTTTGCACTTCTAAAATAAAGTGCCATAATGAAGAGTACTACGTACAGTACGGGCACTCCCTGCCTCCCTCAGCGAGTGCGGCCCGCGCTCGGCACCTCTCAGTGACGCTCAGTACAAACAGCACGTCTCATCTCACTCACACAAGCATGATACGCGTACACGAGCTTCTTCTGTGCGCGTAGCAATTTGTCTATTTTCTACATTTAGTGCGAATGTCCAAGGTGTGATATTACACTAAACCTGTATGTGCACACTACACAAGGTGCACACTATTCACTACACTATATATACACACAGATTGATACAGGGGTGGTTGCCCTAAACTTATACTGGTGTAACACATATACTAGTGTGTCGCTACCGGACAATACTGTGTGTTACACTACTCATATACTGGATGTTATTCTACAAATAAACTGAGTGTTTCACAATACCCAAACTGGGTGTTTCACAACACTCAAACTTGGTGTGATGGTACAGTGGCAGTCTAGGACGGCGTAACAGATTTGTCAATAGTCTCGTGAGCCCTGGACTGTATGTACTAAAAAAAAAGAGCCATTTTGTAATACAGAAAAACCGGAAGTGTTACGCCGTCTTAGATCTCCACTGTACGAATACGCCAAAAATATAGTGTGCAGTGAATTTGTTGCAAACGTTTTATGGAAAACTTCAGCGTAACACCTACTAAGCTTATTTACACGTATTTTTTATTGTTCACTTAAGTGAATTTTACCAAATAAACGTTTGTGCCACACTCTGTTCAGCACTGTGAACGCTTCAGAACTCCGGGGGAATCGTCACTTTACACTACTCATATTTACTATACTATTTTTTAGGTGTTACGCTACACATATTCAGGGTAATTCACAATACAATACAGAATGTTACATACTGCACAACACACATACAGTGTGTTACACTACACACATACAGTGTGTTACACTATACACATACAGTGTGTTACACTACTCATATACTGGAAGTTCTACACATATACTGGGTGTTACTATTCATAAATACAGGTTGTTACACTACACACTCTGTAATTCAGTATTTATTATTTATTAATCTAAGCTTTGTATCATTCATATATAATCCTAAAACAATATTTAATACAACACAACAGGCAGCAAACATAGGCGAGATACGCAACAACCACGAGCCAACAGTAACGTACGAGGGAGACAACAACGTTCTTCAACAGCAATCTGGCAACTGGTTGCTGCGGCAGTACGAGTCGGCGAAAGCTGGCAACAGTGTGGACTCGCCGTTAGGAACTGTGCTTTTTCTACTGCGCTTGAAAGATATTGAGAAACAAAGGTTTACCTGGAAGACTACGGAGGAGATTAAGAATACACAGTGTAAGTTTGTAGTCTAGCAAAAAACTACTTTACTCTTGAAATACATTTCTTTTGATCAATAGATCGATAAACATTGCAATCCATCAACAATTACAATTAACCAAAATAATGCACTGATTGCAATGGATGGCCTTATAGCTTTGAGCGATTTTTTTGAGGTGATTTAAGGTTACTCTTGCAAGTAACGTTTTTTTATACTTCTTCCTGACTCTAGCAACTATAGACTTAATTAGTCTACAAAATAAAAAAGTTTTTTTTATACTACAGCAAATATTCTATAGTCTGACAAGAATGGACAAGACTACTCTGGAATTCAGTTTCACCTATACCTGCATCCCATTTAAACGTGACACTTAAACCCACCAAAATAATAGACTTACGTTTGTAACCTACTTAATAATACATATTTTTTATTCCACAGTCATAGTATCGACCTACCAATGGCTGCTATGTTGGCTTCTAAAACAAACTCACGAAAAATACGAATCCCTCCTTTCAAAAGGCCTATCAAAATTCGAAGCGAAAAACCAGTGCCAAGTCTACAAATGGCGCGTACTAACCGAAGTGTACGCTGAATACGTAGCCATTATAAATTGCCTCAACTCCATACAGAATAAAGGAAATTTGAAGGATGTTCTAAACAAGTTTCTAACTCTGTATGGTTTATGGTCTTTGGATGGTCATTTGGTTGAGTTGTATGAAGGGGGCTATGGGGGGAGTGATATGTCAAGGTTGATAAGGGAGGGGTTGATGGAGGCGTGCGGGGAAGTGCGCGGGGAGGCGGTGGCGGCGGTCGACGCCCTCGCGCCCACTGATTTTGTTCTAAACAGCGTTCTAGGAAGGAGCGATGGGAATGTAAGTGTGGATTTTGTTTTACATTTATTGCACTTTTCAATTGTGTTTTACTTTTCGTGTTAGTGAATTTGTAATATGCAGTGGGTTTGTGTTATTTATAATGAAGATGGCAAATTTACGATAAGTCATTTTTAAATTTCTTATCAAAATCTATTTTATATTTTACTAGTCGACCCGGCGAACTTCGTACCACCTAAACTTTTATTATCTTGTGCATTTATAATACTTATAAACCTTCCGCTTTAATCACTCTATATTTTAAAGAAAACCGCATCAAAATCCGTTGCTTAGTTTTAAAGATATAAGCATACATAGGGACAGACGCGGAAAGCGACTTTGTTTTATACTATGTATTGATATTGATGAAGAAGAAAAAACATGGATTTTTTTATAAGCTAGGATTTTTGTGGCTTTTTTAGTAGTAAAGTGTACACGAAATGTCTTCGAACTTGATATTAATACACTACACTCACAACACTATATCAGTTAAACTTCAGTGTCCGATAATACAAGGTGTTTCTTAACATCTTTTGCTGCTAGCTGTTAGTTTCCCTAAATAAATAAATACATCTTCATAATAATTTTATTAAAAAAAAATATATAGTGCGACACAAAAATGTAGAAATTAGTCGGATTTTCGAAATGTATTGATACAGTGTTGCCACTTTTCAATTTCTAGTTTTTTGTGTCGCACTGGAATTATGTAAAGATAATTGATGGATTGCACTAAAGTGTCAATCTTTGTTCCACAGCTTTACCAGAATCTTCAATCAGCGTTGTTCCACGCGCCGGGAGCGCTCCAGCGGGCGTCGTGGTGGCGGGATGTCGTCACTCAATCGAAACTGTGATAACTCTTATTTTTTTATAAAACTGCTATACTTGCTGACACGGCCAACTTCGTACCGCCTTACAATAAAAGTTTCTATATTAATTACACTGTGTATACGGCGTCCCAGTAAAAATTTCCCAAAATCCTATTGTCAAATTTTATCTTTAGCAGTTTTGTCTGAGCGATAATGATTGAGTAAGTGTGTAGATTTTATAGCCTATGTTCATCATGGATAATGTAGGATTGTAATGGTGAAAACTTTTCAAAACGGCCCAGTAGTTTTCGTGCCTATTCGTTGCCAAAAAAAAAAACAAACAATCGAACTTCTCCTTTTTATAATATTAGTTATTTATATCACCTTTTATAATTAGCAGGATGCCATAGTGACTTGTGCTACCCTCATCAATTAGGGTCCTTGCGAGGGTCCGTCTTTTCTGCGTTTTTTACCTTTATGTTCATGTTGTTAAAGTTTAAAATTCTGTAATAAATTAGTAATTAATTATTAATTTTGTAATACTAATTACTAAACTGTATTTAATAAATAATGTACCTACATTTATAGACCAAATTCTGACGCAAAAAGTAAAGTACAAGATTTATGAAATGAAAAAAATTAAAATAATTACTAATATGTACCTTATGTAAGCAGAGACATATCTTTTTATTTGGATCAGTCCTATGTTGAAGTTTTCTGGGTCTGGTCGTGTTTTTATGTGTTTCGGGTACCCTAGGATATCTAGTTATTATAATAACTTGTTTTGTTTGTTATATTTACTCACCAATAGAAAATATAATATTTTATTTGCGCCACACCTCGCTTTACCAAAGAGGTATAATATATAGTAAATAATGGTTCCTTAAGGTATATTTTCGTTATTGACTGCACGTCACAGCAGTATACGATATAGCGAGTTGTTTCAAATACAGGCAAGTGACAACATCAGTCAGCATGAACTTGTAGTTATCTTTTAATATGTAGAAAGGAAATAATTTTGATTATAAATCATGTTTTTCTTCTTATAATTTAAGTTTAATTCCATTTTAATCAACCATTACCTCGTAACGAGTATTAAATAATTATTAATATTGATCATGTTTGACATTAGATTAACACTTAGGTAACTAAGTACTTGATTTTTGTTTACGATACAATTCGTATTTTTTGTATTAGCTTTGCTGCAAAAAAAAAAACTAGGAAATGTTTTTTTTATTATTCTTAGTGGTTTTTTTGGTATCTAAAGTTTTTTTTAGAAACAATATTATGGGAGGCATTTATTTTAGAAATAATATAATGGGATGCATTTATTTTTGTATTATTTTTTATTGAGCACAATATTAAGGTACAGTTCGTAACAAATTGCATGAAGCAGATGAGACGACAACGTGTCGTCGTGAACGTATGTCAAAGTAATTTACATTTTCGTTTGCTATTGACTGTGCTGTTACTAGATGCAAAACATTTTATATTTTTAAGTCGGGTACAAATTATATTTAACTGTTAGTCTTGCAAAAATATACTATTTTACAATTAAGTTCTGGTACAATAATATGGGGTGTTCATTTAAATAATAAGATATTATTTACCTATGAAATTTAAAACATAAAACTTTTGTTTACTTATACAATTTGTATACTTATATTTTTTATAGTTAATTAATGTGTATGTTTTAATTGTGTATTGCAAATCATTATTCATTTAAAAATAAAATTGAAATAGTTTGTATTTGTGCGTGATAGAAACAGAATTGTATATCGATATTTTATATAAGTATATTAGATTTTGTTTAATTTTACCAGTCATATTTTTTTGCGTGTTTTAACATAAAAAAGATTATTCTTTGCTTTTCATCAAAATACTTTATGTAGCGATTTCAAATTATAGACAATAAGTAAATAAAGGAAAATTAATGCTTTCATTATTCTTCAGCTAAAACCCCTGTTTGGGTTAGACGCCAATGGTGCGTCTAGGCGGCGACTATTGAAATCGAATAATTACAAATCCGGATACACTTTGTAACCATTTCGAATATTTACAATTTCCTATTGATGTTTTTTTTTGTGCATGTCTTGGCTAATGCATTAAGCGCTAGCCAGTATTTAATTGTTTATTATAACGGTAATTTTATGGTTCAAAATTAGTCGAAATATTGTCTTAAATATCAGTTGTATTTCATTACTTTTTAAAGAAGAGATTATACTGTTATTTTTATCTGGTTAATAATTCGGTTTTACAAAATATATTTCAAGAATTCTGAACCTTGCCTCATTCGTTACGGCACCTATTTTAAAACTAATTGATGTTGATTGTTGTTGTACAAATTTTACTTGTTAAATAATCACACCTAGGCACAACTTCTTGTAAGGCCCAGCCCACATTTGGCGTTGAGAGAAAAAATATTAAAAATAGTCTCTTAACTTCTATGGCACAGGCTTTAGGAGCAATCGCGTGACGTTATTTTAAGAGGACAGTATAGCTTTAAATTTAAAAATGAAAGGAAAACGTATATATTTAGATTATTTAATGCTGAAGCGATGGACATCAAATTGTTAATTGCTAAGATTGAGGAAGTGAAAAACGTTTTCCCAAAAAATAAAAAATTAGCTCTCTCTCTCTGTCGCATGGTTGCGGTTATGGGGCGAAAGCATGAGTTTTTATTAATATTTTTGCGTTGCTATACTGTCTTCTTAAAATAGCAGTTTATATTGGTAGGTTCTTGGTAAAATATCCTCGCCGTGCCTAGCAAGATGTGCGTTGGGTCTAACATAGTGAAGAAGTTAAAATTTCACATGCCACTGCTTGTAATAAATTGTAATCGCATTGCTAGTGTGTCGTCTAAAAATCTTGTACACCACTAAACAAAAGCAGCAATGGTTAAGGCGGTTATCACATTGCCACGCAACACGCTGCATGTTGCGTTTCGACGCACCTACGCGCGCGCACGTGGATGCATTTTCTGTGTGTTGGACTGCGCGTGTTTCTATACAAATGGAGGTACTTACAATCAACGTTAGAATACGCATTCACGCGCCACGCTGCGTGTTGCGTGGCAATGTGATAACCGCCTAACAGACACGATGCGAATGCGATTATAATTTTTTAAGTGTTTTATAACTTTTCTATCTATAAATACAAACAAATTTAAATTAAACTCCACTCCTAGTGCCTTCCTTTGAAATGAATGTATTTTTATTATTCCTAGTGCTAAGATTATTATTGTGGGACTTGAATGTCGAAATAAATGAAAATATTATTATAACTTGATATTTGTTAGTTTTATTTTTGAAATTCCTATTACCTACTTAAAATAAAAGCAACACTTCATATAATTCAAATAGTTTATTACTTAAATTCAAAATGTAGGTACAGGAGCATTAATAACAGTTGATATGCAAAGAAATTGAACACACATGTGAAAATGAGCTGTCATGTGATTCTACATATTAGGTAAAGCTACCTATATTATATTACGATCAGAAAATTAACAATCTATAAATGCATAATAATTTTAAATTTATTTATCTAAATATAAACTGCAAGATAGCATTTACTTACTCTAAATTTAAACAACCTTCAAATAAGCTCTCTCACCGCTTTTTACCAGTCTTCATCGTTTTACAGTAAATACATACCGAACAATTTAACTATATTATTTTTAAGAAAAAAGGCTACATAATTAATTAGGCCCAATTCGTTATAACTTGAATCAATACATAGTATAAAACAAAGTCGCTTCTCGCGTCTGTCCCTATGTATGCTTATATCTTTAAAACTATGCAACGGATTTTGATGCGGTTTTCTTTAATAGATAGAGTGATTCAAGAGGAAGGTTTATAAGTTTAAAACATGCACAAAATAGTTATAGGTTTCGCGGTACGAAGTTCGCCGGGTCGACTAGTAATAAATAAAACAATATATTTCGTACCTATTCCTAAGAAAAAAATATATTATAGATAACTTTTTTTTTTATTTAAAACTGTGGGATGGGTGACTGTTTTTAATGTGTCTATGAATTAACTACTATGTTAGTATTTATAATTATGTATTAGTAATTATAAAAAAAATACAATAGTAATAATTTTAAACCCAAAGGTTTTGGGATGATATTTAATTTATAAGTACCTATTAATTAATAAAAACTAAACCACGCAATAATGTTATTATAAAAAAAAATAACTAAAAAAATATTATAAAATATGTAAATTTTAGTTTAATTATGCCTATTATAACAGTAATTATTTAAAATATTCTAGTGAAGTGTAAGTAAGTGAATATCTTCTTTTTTGCTTATCTTCGACTTTGCATTTTTTTGAGTATGCCTTTGTTACCACCTACTTGTTACAGTAAAATTGGGGTTATTCCCGACACCACGTTATTTACACAACCAAACTAACAACACAGAAATTCACAATTTAACTTCACAAAACACGAAAACTAACTATTATCACTATCGCTCACAGTCGACCCCGTCATTCTGATAACAGGGTTCTGCGTAGAATCACTGGAGTCACATTCCACCATCAATATATCTTCCGGACTCTCATTTCTATCCGAGTTGCTTTCAGTATAAGTACCAGTGGGCGACTTATCTTCGATCACTGCTTTTAAGTACGACTCTCTATCCATCATCGTTGCGTCTCTCGCCAACGCTAGGACATCTAAGGACATCATACTTTTGGACTTCGATTTTACCATTGGAGTATTAGTTTCAAACAGCTCTCGACTTTTAGATTTGGTCTTTGAAAGGTTGGTCTTCCAACTGTCCGAAGGCGGGTCTATATTCCTTGTACTAGTAGACGGGGCGCTGCCATTCCTAGGTCTACTCTCCGTAAACTTCGACCTTTTCTGCTGATTAGATTCCTTCATCATCAGAAGTTGGTCCAACTTGTTTATTGTCTCATTAAGTTCCACCGCCCACGCTTCGTCTGTTTCCACGTCGTTGCGGTCTATTGGTTTAAGAGCTAGTTCACGGACTCTAAGTCTTAGTTCTTGAAGACTTGATTCCTCGTCTTTTTCTGGTTCAGCTACTTCTTCGTGTACCGGATCGTGTTCTGCCCCAACTCCTGGCTCCCTCGGTCCGACCGGTATATCTTTGCCTGGCAAAAACTCGCCCCGACGTCTGTGAATCTCCTCCGAGATTTCCTCCAATGCCTTCAGTGATGTGGAGTAGCGTAGCTTAGCGTCCGCTATAGATTTCTGTAGTTTCTCAATCTTCTGGTTCTGCGTTTGGAGTTGTTCGTCGCATAATTTCTTCTCCTCGAAGTAGAGGCGGGATTTTATGATGTTCCGTTTCAGATTGTCTTCCAGCTGCGTCACCTAGAATATAAGTTTGATTTGTATTTACATTTGTTGCATGCGTTTTGGAAGACGACGTGAAGTAGATGCACACATACATTAGATTAAGTTTTTTTTTTTGAGTAGTGAAAAAACCATCTCTTGCCATGAGGTAAAAGGTAGCTAAGCCAACTTAGCTGCTACGAGTGACGTGACACATGGCAAACCCCCAGATGTTTGCCCATGCAGCGATCTGTGGAGACGAACTATAATACCCAACAATGGACGTCTCTCGGCTGATTATGTTCACGCTATATGAATTCTATTATTATTGTATGGAAACTAACCTTTTTTTCAGCAGCGATGTATGCGCCAGCTTTTTTTTGATGCTCGCGACCGCTCTCTGCCTTACGTTTCTCTGCATCCATAACCTGAAAAAAAGTTTTGGTAATCATCAGCATTTTGCCGTGTGGTGGCGGCATAGAATTCTACCACCTTATTTCCTCCCGTGGGTGTATAAAAGGCGACTAAGGGAATTTTCGAAGCGGTCCGTCATAGCCGAAGCTCGACAGATGGGCTGCTCATGGGAGGAACTACCGGACCTGGCCCAAGACCGACAGCGATGGAGACATCTTTTGACGGCCCCAGGCTCAACGGAGGAGTAACGGGAATAGAGAGAGAGAGAGAAAAAAAAAGAGAGATAAATTGTAAAGTAGAGTTTGTTACCCCTTTCTTCTCTACGCTGTAAAATCATTGCGAAAGGGAGTAGTCTCCAGGCGACCATTGTCGTAAGGCAAGGCAAACATTTGTTTGCCTGAGCCAATTGGTGGGCATCCTGAACTACCTCGCCTCTATCAGTATAAGATACTTTACGAAATAAGTTATCAATATTAATTAGATTAGTCTAATTGACTTTCAATAAGCGATATCTTGTATCCTGTATTGAATAAATCATTTTTTACTTTACTTTAGAGAGGGCAGCAGCGTCGTTTAACATTTAAACAACCATACTGTGATCGCCAACCCGCCTGCCAAGCGTGGCGCAAACTCCTTCCAAAATGTTAGACCTTGTGGACTTATGTCCAGTAGTGGACTTAAGGCCTCCTTTACGAAGACGCAGCGCGTTGTGCATGCTCCGACGCGGGCGACGTGTGGTCACCGCTGCGGGCGCCGACGCGTTTCCTTATACGATAGGCCTATGTTTTGTTATTGAAGCGTTGAACACGCGGGCACCGCTGCGGGGCCCGCGGCAGTGCACGCGTCGGCGCCCGCCTATCTCCGTAAACGGTCTCATACATTGCTATACGTTTGATTTAATCGCAGCACGCCCCGCACGACGCCCCGCGTGGCTATAAATGCGGCCTAACGTTTGCAATTACCCGATTTGTCAGAATCCGACATATACCTTGATGATGGCATGGTTGAGGACCTCCTGCCAGTTGTTATCAAACTGCCACTCGTCCTGTTTGCTGACGAACCGTTGTTCAGCAAGAGTGACCGTCTCCTTGGCTGCCGCGTGTAGCTCTGAAAACCATAAACTTAGGTATACAATACACAAGACAAAAAAATGTGGAAATGAGCCAAAAGTCTTAGGTGAATAAGGTGTGAATTTTATAAAGCCACTTTTTTTAAGGGTTCCGCCTTCAATAAATTGACAAATACATAAACTGAGAACTTCCTCTTATGCGAAGTCGGTTAAATAGGTACTAATACCTTCTCCTGAATGTAACAAATACTTTTCTGAAAACCGCATCAAAATCGGTTCAGCCAAACGCTAGAAAATCGCAGACAAACATACATACAGGTCAAAGTGAGAACTTATTTTTGAAGTCGGTTAAGAAACGTATTTAAAATTTAAATGTATGTACAAAAACATACTGAAAGCGAACTGTCTATCTCAACTACAGCAAACTCAACCCGTTATCACAAAAACAAACATTAAAAATAACGCTGCAATGGCAAGGTTACGCTGATAATGCTGGCAATGCTGGCACTTAGCAAGAACGCCAACTATAACCGGCAGTTTTATCTACACAATTATTATAAAAAGGAATGATTTGATTGATTGCTTAAATCGAATCAGGGGGTCAAGTTTCTTAACTAAAAACGATCGACTCGTAATTTGTCTTGTTAGCAAATTCGTTAACCATTGCTGTTTTCTTTGCGCCTGCAACAGAAATTGCCTTTGTTAAAGCGGCTATGGTTGACGAAGTCGCTAACAAGAGAATTACGAGTCGATCGTTTTTAGTTAAGAAACTTGCCCCCCAGCTCCGAAACTATTGGACCGATTTGCAACATCATTCATTATTTGAATCCCACAATATATCACACTAATATTATAAATGCGAAAGTTTGTGTGTATGTTTGTTACTTCTTCACGTCTTAACGGCTGGAGGGATTAAAAAAAAATTTGGTATGGAGTTAGCTGACACCCGATAGATATTTATTTTCCCTAATAAACCGCGTGTTACACCGCGGGTAATTAGGTACAGTCAAGGACTAGGAGGCCGTAACAGATTTGTCTATGGTTTCGTCAGCCCAAGACTGTATTACCAGAGAACAAGAACTATTTTACAATACAGAAAAACCGGAAGTGTTACGCCGATCGTGTCCGCCACTGTACATGCATAATTAGTCTGAGCACTACAGATTTAACTCTTTTTTTGTCGGATTTTGATAACAAGTGCCGTTTGATGACTGACATCCTGTGATATGTAAAACTGATGCCCATATTATACCGCGACTATTGACCACGAAGCAATGCATAAATCTGAATTGGAAATGAGAGCTTTGAATTACCATGTCTATAAAAGATCCTAACTCTTAAACTCCAAACTCTTAATTCCACTTACTTTACCACTTCCGTGGTTTACTTGGCAGTGATTTTGACTGTGACTTTAGATGTCCGTGTTCGATTTCCGACGGCCGCGAACATTGTTTGTTATGTAGGTCTGTTTTTTTACAGTTTTTTTTTACAGTGCGACACAAAAATGTACAAAATAAAAAACGGCAACTCTGTATGGAAATTTGTCGGATTGTCGAAACCAAAAAACTGATTAATATGAAAAATCGGTCGATCGATACCATACGGGCTATATTTAGAGCTGTTAAAACGAAGGTTATTACAAGTTGTGTAAGCGTGGTGATAAGTTCAAGGTTTTTGGGTTAAATTAACAAAAACTACAACAATTAACAAAACACAGTGTACAAACGTAATAAAAATCTTGTAAAATAATAATAATAACACATCACACCTAGAGCCCATTACTAGGAAGAAACTGTATTTAAGGTGCCAGAAACATAAAAAGATATACAAAAATACCCATATCCAGAAAACAAACATTGAAATCCATTAAAACAACGTTCGCCCCCGCCGGGAATCGACCCCGGGCCTTCGCAGTCACAGTCAACATAATTGCATGCCATCAGAAGTGATAAGGTCAGTTTGAGAGGATGTTTACTAGTTTGTTCATTGCACATAAAACAACAGAATTGCATAAGGGCTTTATTATGGTAACATAATTAAGGTAGACTCGCCTAAGATCGGATGTGACCGAAGACCGTATACTCGGATTTACTTACAAACTAGACGATATTTTGAACTGTTTGCGACATTGTTTGATTCGCTATTTCATTCTGCCCAACTCCTCATACCGCCGTCGGAGCTGCGACGCATAGAAACGGCGTACCGGAGTCTCAAAAAAAAAGAAGGTTTTTTCGGAATATTTCGGTGATCCGATCTTTACTCCAAAACTTTAATGGCGTTTTGTGGCGAGTACTTTTGATTTAGGTACTTCTTCATTCAAAATTCGACCGGAAATCGGATATTATCTCGCGATCTCTATACTACGTTTCCGCCTACGACATCTGTATCCTAAGATCCGGTCTTCGCTCTCTGTTTAAAGATCGGACTAACCAGTGTGCGGTCCAAAAATATTCAGTGGTTCTCAAACTTTATTACTATAAAAGACTAGGTGGCCCGGCACGACTAATTGTTTTTACTATCAATTTTGACTTTTTTTAAATTCTAAATGCATAACTCGTAATACTTTCTGCATAGTGTAAACCGGTAGGCGTGGAGTTTAAAATATAATGTTATTTACAAGTTTAAGGAACCCGAGGGGCCACATTCCATATGTTTGAGAATCTACATCTTACATGTTTTTGGACTTGGAGGAAAGACCGGATTATAAAAACGCGAAAAAAAATTAAAACATTGTACTAACTAAACCATAGGAAATTACGAGATCATCTATTGATATGTTGTTGCCAACTAAATTTCGGATCTTTTCCTAACTTGAACTTTATTACAATACCCGTAACGACGATTTTATAATATAGTCCGATCTTCGGAAAACCAGTTATATTTTTTTCTAGCACTAGTAAAAAAAAGTCGTCTTTTTGAACGCATGTTATGCCTAAAGTATAATTACTACGCAAATTACAACATTTGGGAAAAATCTACATTTATTATTCATCAATTCATAGAAGAGTAAATCACCAAAATCGTAAGTGCACTTAAGAAAAAAAAATCAAAATGCCTAGGCTTCGAAATTTCTCCAATGTTCGTCCGAACTTAGGCGAGTGTACCTTATTTGATTTAAATTGCGAGCGACCACGCAGCAAGTGCTTATATAGGTGTATTTAGCACAAACCATTTGAAGCCACTTTTGACCCCAACTCGAAAGTTTAAGATAATAAAACAAAATTTTGTAAGTAATGAGGACCGTATGTATACCCCAGACGCGTCCATACAAAAAGGAAAAACGTTTTTTCACTACTAAATATTTTCCAATCGCCATGAAGTTTTGGTATGTTACTAACACTGAAAAAATAGGTTTGTACGATTTCCTTTTTTTTTAATTCGCTATAGATTCAGACTCATAGGCCCCTTAAATACAAAGATTTTATGAATAAAAAATTGGTCGGATAAAATTGTTTGTTTTACGAAACCAACGCATGTCAAAAAAAGTTAAAACGTATAAACCTAGGTGAATAATGCTGAAGTGATGGACATCAAAATCATTGTGATTTGCTAAGATTTAGGTAGTGAAAAACGTTTTCCCCCGAAACGCAAATTTCATCAAAAAATTAGCCGTGTCTCTGTCGCATGGTTGCAGTAAGAGGGCGACAGCATGAGTTTTTACTAATATTTTTGCGTTGCTATACTGTCCTCTTAATACCATCAAGATCAACTTGTCTTTAATATATCTTAAAGCAATTTCAAAGGAAATAGATATTCTATATTGCACGAAGGTAGAGTTTAACAGAACTGCGATGCGGTTACTCTGCTATCCAGTGAAATAGATAGGTACGAACGTAGTTTGTATAAAATAAACATAATTTGTTAAAATATTATAGGTGTCGCATTGGTTTAATACTGTTAAGGCATTTGTTAATATTGTAAATAAATAAATAAATAAAAATAAAAAATAAAAAATACTTTGGTTGCCTGGAAGAAATCGCTTTCAGTGATAAGGCCGCCTATTGCATTGTTTTATGTAATTTGTTCATGTACTTGTCTTAATGTTTTATCTTGATTGTAATAAAGCATTCTCTTATCTTATCTTAACATACCACTAGCTCTCTGGAAGTGCACGGCAGCTTTTTGGCAAGCTGCGCGTGCGCCGGCAGCAGCAGCCAAAGCTTCATAGTACGGCCTGGACTTTTCCACGCAGCTGCCAAGCCTCTTACTCAGGGTCTGGAGACGGCGCGAGGTCTCGTTCAGCAGTAGTTGAAACGTCTTTGTTGACTCCTGAAATAACAATTTGATTACCATATTTAGAATTTATTTCTAAGGTACAATTTGATACCATGTTTAGTAATTTATTTCTTTAGTAATTAACTTACTGACACCAGAATTAAAATTGCGAATACCTTGTCAGTTTAAAAAAAAGAATTTATGTACCCATATGATACTAAGGCTTATAATAACGGGACAAAACGCGCATTTTAAATTTCAGTAGCCTCTGAAATAGTTATGTTCAGTATTAAAACTTACCTATAAATATTTAAATACGGCAACAAACGGTTTTTTTTCTTTGATTTTGAACCTGAAAGCTAACTTGTAAGCAAGATTATCTAGGGAGTCAAAGCAAATGCGCATATTTTTGTTTTCGGCCATGCTTTAGAAGATATTAATTATTTATCGGAAGTGGCGCTAGTTTCGCACCGTTTCGCCCCCTAAAATGGCAAACCCAAGATAAAAAGTTAAACTTGTCACTAAATTCGATGAAATTTCATAGTTTACGCATCAGAATAGCACATAAGTCTATAATTTATAATGATAGTGTGAATTTCTTATGTAAGGCGGTACGAAGTTCGTCGGGTCGGCTAGTTAGTTATACACATTTTTGTTTAAGTACATACCTACTATATAGGTATACTGAACAGAAGACCCCTACGTAGCAAGAGTTCAATTGATGTTCCCTTCAACGTTAAACAAAAATGAATCTTAACATCGAATAATTAGTATCAAAAATCGTATAACACAGACACGCCTTGACATTCAATCACATCTCATTGTGTCGCTCGTGTGCCTATTTAATACATTATGCAACAAATTGTTGTCTGACTTTATGTTTGTGTTTGTGCACTGAGCGGATCTTGGCCGTGTTCATATGTATTTTCTATATTTTTTTTTTTAACATTCTATATTATTTGTGCTTGTTTATAAACTGTGCCGTCGCCTAGAATTCTACCTCCTTGTCTCCCCCCATAAGTGTTGTTTATTTTATTATCATTGGACTTATATTTATGAGTTCGTTTAAGAGCCATAGCACAGCTAAAGTAGCGCCACCCGAGAAAACAATTTATTTCTAAACAAAATATCAAAAAATGCAAATATCAAAAATGTGAATGTGAACCATAGCATAGTATCCCTGCCGTATTTTAGACTCCATTAAAATTTTTGGTTAATATTTCGTTTGCCCCTTACAGAAAAAAATTCTAACTCAATCCCAAAACTTTATTAAATTTAATATAACTTTTTGTCACGCCATCTTATGGACTACCTTGCAAACTATTTCTTACGGTTTCAGAGAAAGTAAGGAAATACCCTAAGTTCAATTAAAATAAAGCACTCACATCCAGCTCCAACTCCAACTTATTGATCTCATCAGTGGCAGCATTCAACTTCTCCAATTCCACCTGAAAATTGAGGAAATACTTGAGACAATCACAGGACACCGTCACTGGGAACTCCCAAACATGCGGCAAAAGCAAGCAACATGTAGCGACGGGAAACAACGACATTCTGACTGTATATAAAAATATATATTAACTTTTTTAAACAACTACATATATTACTATCACCAGCTGAAACATAGATTAACTGATAAGAAAGACGTTATCTTAGTCTGTACCTTATAAAAAGATTGTTTCCTGTCACTAGCTATAAATAAGCTTTAAGTATACAAAATATTACTTACATAATACTTCGATATATAATCCTCTTTTTATCTTCTTTGAAATAAAATTACTTGCTAAAGAGCTTAATGGTACATTTTATTCGTATTATTCAATTTAATTGTAAATAAAGATTACATTTTCGTTTACAATCTAAAACTTAAATAACATTGCAAATTATACTTTTTATTAAATAAAAATATTTTTGGGTTTTATAAGTATGGAAAAACAAGTTTTTTTTTTCAGATTTATGTGAGAAGGAAAGGGGCAAAATAGCAAAAACAAAGAAAGCATAACTAAATATGTTCCTTACATGGCATAAATAAAAAAAAACTAGTATTGGACGCCAGAGCATTCCATTTTTAAAACATAAATTTGTAACTGGGTGTCAAACCCATTCCTTTTCACACATATTTTTATACAGTTTTCATATTAACTTGGCATGAAAATACCTATAATATAAAAAAAGTAAATAAATAAAATAAAACAAAACTTATTATTAACTTATAGAATAAAGAATGAAATAAAATTGGAATGGTATAATATTGTACTACAATGTTAAAGGGCTCACTTGCACAAGTAGAAAATAAGTTAAAGAAAATTTGCCTTATTTTATCCAGATAAATAAACAAAAACATTGAAAGTCGTCTTTACTTCACCTAAAAGAGCAAGTATTATTAAACAAAAAAAAAGTTTTTTCACAAAATTAAATCTTTATATTCCTAGTGTAAGTTCACCCTAAAATAATAGTTTTGAACACTTTTCTTTATTAAAAACTAGTTTCTAAATACCTTTCCCGTAACATATTCTATGTCAGCTATTTTATTAAATCGCAAAAAATAATACAGTAGGGCTAAGAGTAATCTGAGACTCATTTTAATGCAAAAATAATATATTCTACTAAAGTAATCTATCTTTTTTTATATTCTGTTTTAGCAACCAGTGCTAGGCAAAGACCTTTACTGTCCACACCACACCCAAAACTAGCTTAAAACCTATGATCTGCAAACAAAGAAGTTTTATATTAAATTTAAATTATAATGGTTAAAACATACGTGAATCATAACAAAACACTATACATTGAGATTATTTAATAATGAGTAAGTAATTTATATGAATAAATATTTGTTTTTTAAGCAACACAATACACAATTGTTATTAAATGCTAATAAAAATATTGTTATTTATTAAACAAAACTTAAAATAGGAATTTAATAAAAATGTATTCCTATTTTAAAGAATACTGCAAACAAGTGAAAGAGATTCAATCATTTGTTAATTTCTGATTAAATTTTAAACTATAAAATTGTAGTGACGGACGCCAACATTATTTTAAATGTCTAAATATACAACTATTTATTTTATATACTTACCTATTTAAAATTTGAAAAAATAAATTTATTGCATTGGAATATTAGGCCATCAGCTATTTACATAAATTCTCATATATTCTATTAAATTGTTCAATGAATAAGAATTATGTACGTAAGAACTTGAATATGTCAATTATTAATTACATTATATATAGCTATCTTATTGACAATATAATCATAATTAAATTATCGAGCAAAAACCCTACACAGCTCCAGATAAAAAAATTAAGATGAAAACAAAAACATTATTATTCTAACTTATGGTTTACACTTAAATAAATGAATAAAGTAAAAAAATCGTGTTATGTGATGTTACGTAAAAATTAATAAAATAGTAGTGCAGGTGAGATGATAACATTCACATAATATGTAAAGAGATGGCACATCAAACATGAAAATTAATAAGTAAAATTTTGTTACGGTACAACTAACTAAACTTACATTTAAACATGAGAAACAAAATACTTCGTTATTAAATTGTCAATTACGATCAATTATTGGACAGGAAACAGTCCTATATAAGGTACCATACATTAAAGAATCTCAGCATTTACTACAACGAAAAACATACTGAAACATACAAACACAATGCGAAAATTCATAAGTTCAATTGGACCAATCAGTGCACATCACTATCACAAATATATTTCCCTGAAACGAAACGTCTTTTGACGAGTGACAGGCGGTACCCGCTACCCATAAGCTCAAACTCTATGCCGGAGAGTGTAGCACCCTCGCAGTTAAACTGCGCGGCGAGGGTTGCCTTGCTAGACGGGCCATGGGACAGTTCGAACCTTGCCCGCAGCGACCCCACCCCTTTATCCTCGGAGTGCTGCGACAACTCTGTAAACCGCCACTGCGCCTGCTCCGTCTCAGCCGTCCAAGTATTCTTTGGCATGGCTATAACATTCTTCACGCCTCCGTCTACAGGCACCACGACGGAGACATTCAGCAGCGGAGACGGTGCCCCCATAGCGTGCAAGTTGTACTTGTAATCTATTTTTAAATCAGTATGATCCGTCTCACACTTCCAGTAAGCCACTAGCTGCAGCGGGCACGATCCCGCCCCAGTCTTCGGCTTTATCTGATACTTTAGTATGTCCACATTGAAATAAGCAGCGTTAGGATTCTTTTCGGACTGTCTTCTTAAAAGGGAAGTTAGAGCCGGCATGTTGAACTCTACCACAGTATTATCGCGGGTGGAAAGCATAGTATTGATGCTAATCAGTTGCTTATTTGGAAGGACATTCTCTAGTCTGTGGATATTCTTCAAACGGAAACATAGCTTGGCCGGATTAGGATTGTGAGCGAGAACGCCGACTATACCAGTTGGAAACGAGAGCATCATATCGCCAGACATCTTCACTTGGCACTTGGCTTCATCCGGGCCTCTGAAGTAGGAATGAATGATCTCGTGAAAGGCTACTGCTAGAGGGATCGTATCAGCCATGCCAATAGTCAGAGGCGATGGGCCTCTCGAGCCCGAAGAGCTAGCAGTTCTGAAGTCCCCCTCAGACCTGCGCGAAGGAGGCCGCGGGAGTGATATAGAACTTGTGTTAGGCGTAGATGTTCGAGCGGTAGTCTGAGCCACCTCTACCTCTGTAAAAATATCACTCACATCGGCAGTGGTAACTGGTGTGGGACTTTCTAGTAAATGGGTTGGGTTGCCTTGCAAAGGGGCGTAAGGGTTAGAAACATTGCCGTGTGGCGAAGTAGGGTTGCTAGCTGTGGGGCTTTGGAAGAAATTCAGATCAAGTAAATCACTGCTTGCCTTGCTCGTATTGGCATTAGATCCGCGTCGTGTTGTTGTACCAATTTTGTAGAGAGAGATGTTTTCAACTGTGGCCCTAAGTTCATCAACACTTGCAGACATTGGAGCACTACCATTGCCTATTGGTTTGATTTCAACATGAATCTTTCGCTCTCTTTCTTCCTCGGAATCAGTGTCAGAAGACGAGTACATACTGCCTTTCTCATCTTTTGGCCTGATGCAAAAGCCTTCCTCATCCACTTCTGGAGAGTTTATCAAATCTTCCTTGACTACTTCTTCTTCTTTTTCCTCTAAGTCTGACTTGTCACCAGTGACAGAGTTCTCGGAGATTTCATCTCTCTTTTTCTTTGACTTTTTCACTTTGCTTGCCTTGGTCCTTCGACTTCTGAGGAACCATTTGGACTCACGGAGAGTTGTGCGGCCCATGTTGTCATCTTTGTCAGTGGCTACTGGTGTTACTGGGGTGCCGCTTGGGCTGGATGGTGCTGAGCATGGTGCAGCCTCGATGCTTCCACTTGGCTCGTCCTTGCTTTGGAAATTTGGTGTGAACAAATTTAGGAGAGAGGTGGTTCTCCTGGATGTCTTGCTAGCAAAAGACTGGCTCTGGTCTTTCTTAGTGGCTTTTGATGGTTGGGCAGGCTTGTGGGAGCCATTTGATACTGTTGAAATCTGATCAGCTTCAGAAATAGAGTTATTAGCAGATCCTGGTTTAGGTAAAGATAGTTCAACAAGATTTGCTTTCTCCATAGCATTGTACTTTTCAATGAGGAACTGTTCAAGTAATTTTTCAACAGTTAATTCAAGACATTGGTGTTTGAAATCCCTGTGGACTTGGCCCATGAGATCGTGGTTACACTGTATCAGCTCAGCGTAGCAGCTGACAAACTGCTTCATCTGTTTCAGGTGGGCTTCCTCTACATCCTGAAAATGTTTGCAGGTCTGAGTCATTTTCTTTTCAAAGTCATGCTTTACCAAGCTGTACTTTTCAGCCAGCTGTCTGTAGTCCTCGTGCAGTTTCTTCAGTTTAACTTCAGCTTTTTCAATCATAACCTTATCTTTAGCAGACGCATTGTCTTTTAGCTTCTCCAGCTCAGCTGCTTTAGTTGTGTAGACATCTTTCGACTTCTGCAAAGCCTGCTTAGTGCTCTGGATGAGTAGAACAACTTCAAGAGTGCTTGACTCTGAATCTTTGACAGCTTTGTGCTTCTTGTGTAACTCATCTGCGTAGCGAGCCACATCTTTGACCAGCTCACTCACCTTCTGGAACATGTGCTGGTGCAGGTTTGACAGCTTCTCTGCTGAGCACTTGAGAACACCCCAGAAAGGTGCAAACGTACCCTGAGCACAGCTGCTGTTTGCCTGCTTGGCTAGTTTAGCAAGGAACTTGGAGTTTGACTCCTCAATGTTAGATCTTTCCCTTAGATATTCCGAAAACTCCTTACTGGCTATCAATCCGTATTTCATGTTTTGATACAAAATGTCATATCCATTGTGCTCATTGGAGAAGTAATCTACAAAGTTGACACTCATTTTTGCTGTTTTATGGCGGACAGAGACTCAAAATATATATCGTCACTCACTGACCTGTATTCTAGGGTCGAGCTCAGTATCACCATTGTCGTCCGCTGGAATTGTGAACGACGACTCTTCCATTGTAGCGAACGCCTAGTTCCTAAATTACATCACCGACACAGCGTCGTTCGTTTCACAAACTTGATTTTGCAGATCTAACTAAAACAAAGCATCACTGTAACGATATTTTAACTAGAGAGCCGTTAGAACACCAAAATCATCCTAGCGTAACGCACCGCGATGAATTTAGCAAAATAAAAATAGTAAAATGGAAGAAAGACAATCAAGTGAATCAAGAATATTTTCATTCGAGGTCACAGACCAACTAGAGATACTGTTCGAGGTGGGTGACGTCAAACCCAGAGAGAAGGTAAATCACTACGTTCGTTTGTCAAACCCAAACAAAACCCAACCGACCGTCCACTAGGCTAGGGATGTAACGATTAGTATCTGACTCATTTTCAAAAATACATGGCATAAAAAAAACATGTCGCAAAAGTTTGAACCCACATAAATCCTAATTTTATGATCGTATTTTCTAATTCTGAGGTTTTACTAGATGGAAATCTTATTCTGCATGCGAACACAATCATTATCAGTGATAATGTGCATTTATTTATGGTGAAATATTCCAATTTTTGCAAACATATTTTTTTCTCCCCATACAAATTGCAAGTGTCGTACTGGTCTTTTTTTTTTCTTTCGCCTAAAATTATATTTTTTTGTTTATTTAGAGCACTCATTACATTTTTATCTCATTAAGTAATGTTCAAATTGTATAGAAATTATGAAAATAAGCATAATCTAATAAAAAATATAAAGAAATGATACATAATTAACATGTCGCAAAAAAAGTACAATTTCGTAACAGACAGTTTCAAAACAAGAACTCACTAAGAATTTTGGACTTTTCTGAACGCGTTCCTAATAATAACCAATGCCGAAACATTCGCGCTTCTGATCAGCTACTAGAAGACCGTCTTGGCCTCTTAATTAAAAATTTTTCGCCGGTCGTTGTTGGCGGATCCTGTGTTTACGGTTTCGTTACTGCAATGTCATGGACATTTTTTAAAGAAACTAGCACGGGTACATAAGTGATATTTAAATATGTTGTGTATTCTAATGTATTAATCCTTTTTATATACACATTTACCTGAAAACGACGTTTTTGTGAAGTCATATTACACAATTTAGGTTATATTTTTCTCTCAGTTTAGTTACATTTTGTTAAAAAAAAAATACAGTTTTGTTGCATTTCGTTACGAATTATTAGAATTTACGGTTTCGTTACACATTAGGCCATGTGTACATTATAGTTCAAACGAACTAGATACAGCTACCTGATTTAATTAAACAGAAAGAAGTCCACTATTCGACATAGGGTATCCCCCACATATTGTCACAGGTAAAAACATTCTAAAGGGGGTATTTTCGTAATTACCACGCTTGGAAAAAGGGTTAGCAATTGCAGCGTAGCTCTTTTATGTTTTCACCAAAGCAAAAGTCTGTGAAAAGTGAATAGTTTACCACAACTATTCACTTTTCACAGATTTTAAATGTTTGAGCTTATTATGTATTTTTAATATTAAATTTTATAGTGTGTACATATAGCCCTACAGTAAAAGTTTTGTTACAAGTTACACTTTCGTTATGACGGTTTAGTAATATCAGTTTCGTTACGTACAACTTTTTTTGAAAATGACTCATCTCTGATTATTGCTTTAACGTTGGTTCCGAAACCACGTGTTTTGTTAGCGGCCTTTAAAACAATAATCCAATAAACTTATAATAACCGTACAACGTTGCCGGGCTTTAAGCCCACCCTATAAGCTAATTTGTGAACTTGACATTGGCAAAATACTCCACTAAAGTGGAGTCAAGTCCATTAAATTAAATTAATAATAATAATGACTCATCTCTAGTTAGTCTGTGGTAACGATGTTTTAAAAAACAGATATTAATATCAAAGCCAAAATATCGATATTGAGGACCCGTCCCCACAACGATTTTTTTCCGCGCGATATTTTATCACAATTCTGGTTGTGCACTTGCGATAACAAACAATGCTAAATGAAGTCGTACACTCGCGATTTCAATTCGCACCAATAAAAATCGCATTGTGGACAGGCTCATAAATAAATATTTTAGACAATATGATGTAGTTTAAATCCTGTCACAAACCAAACTGTAGAGCTTGTTGTGTTATCGAAAGAAGTCCGTCTAGTCTTGGAACTATTCACACTGACGCGCCCTGCAGCCCCATACTATAAACAAGCTGCCACCGATTCTTTCATTGCAGGCCATGCCTGTCTGTAAATGTCTGGCTTAAAATTAAAATTAACTTATTTTATAAGAATATTTATAATTGATTTTCTGTAGAACATGGTAATAAATTTAAGTAATTAAATTGGTAGGATGTAAACACATTTCAAAACCATTATTTTAAAAACGTTCAAAAGAGGTTCGTCGTATAAATCGATGTTCTACTCTGCAAAGTATCGTATTTTTTTTAATTGCACATCCCTTTGTCTGTAGTGTTTCCCCACCTCACTGGACCGATTTAAGGTCAAACTTAAGACTACCTATAGCTATAGATAAAACTTTAACCTATTTACCATAGGCATGTGCTCACGTCCGTCACGAACATCCTAAGCGAACATCATGAAACTTGTAATAACCATTGTAATGACCTATAGTCCACCACTGTACCTACATTACCCAAACCTAGAGATGGGATTTAATCCGATTTTTTTCAAAAACGGAAAAAAACAGGGTTTTAGCCCGGGTTTTTTCCCTTCGACAAACATCGATTCCACCAATCCCGGTTATATTTAATACCATGTGTTGGTACGAGTGGGGTAACAGACATTTTCGGCCGTGAGGCAGGGTCAGTCTTTGTCTTGGATTTATGCGTAGTGTACGGCGATTTAAGTGAATTTTACATTGGCTGAATTAATATTGACGACCTGATCTTGACGGTCAAATCCATAATAAAAAAGAAATAGACTCACAACAGACAGGGCAGCCAAAATTGCTTTCATATCATAATATAAAACTCTTCCGTTACTGACTGTGTGACTGACTAACAGACAACGCAGAGCCGAAACTACTGGTAGAAAGCTGAAAATTGGCACGTGGGTTCCTTGGGGAGTGAAGGTGAGCACTAAGAAGGGATTTCCTGGAATTCCCAAGGGAACGGGAAAAAACGGGATTTTTGTGTTTATGAGAAATCTGCGCGTGAAAAACCGCGGGGCAGCCTCTAGTATCATATCAAGTTTCTCTAAGCAAAATAGATTTAAAAACTACCGAACTCTTAATCGTTTTTTCCCACTTTTCGGAAAAATTCCGGGTTATAACCCTATACTAGAGGCTGCCCCGCGGTATTTCCCGCGCAGATTTCTCACAAACACAAAAATCCCGTTTTTTCCCGTTCCCGTGGGAATTTCGGGAAATCCTTTCTTAGTGCTCACCTACACTCCCTAAGGAACCTACATGCCAAATTTCAGCTTTGTACGCCCAGTAGTTTCGGCTCTGCGTTGTCTGTCAGTCAGTCAGTCAGTCAGTCAGTCAGTAACGGAAGGGTTTTATATATATTGATTTTCCTATTTTGGAATTCTTCCTGTAATTTTTCCATACGGAATAATTCCGCCGCCCATCTCTACCTAAAACCGAAACCGAACTCAAGCTTGAAATAAACCATCATGTAATCTTCTTGGAAGAAACAACTAAAATATTATTCATTCATTCATTCTTCTACTGACTATGATATGACACAGATCAAATTTGTTTTTCTTCTTCGTGTCGATGTCTATTCACTATTCTATTCTATTCACAGATAATTCTATTCGATGCGAAAAAGCGACAAGCAAGATTTCGCCTTGTTTCTTTTGAGTGTAAAATTAAATTTCCTTTCAATTCATCTATGTGACACAAAGTGAAGATATAGTTTAAGATTTGTAAATCGGTAAACGTATCCTCTAACGGATTTTGTGACTGTGAACGCGACCGTAGGCATTCTGCATGCAACTTCTACGCATCGTTTCAACGATGTCTTACCAAGGATCACCTTATTCGGGTCCAGGGGACGAGTATGACTTCGAGGACGATGGCTATGATGACCTGGACGAGTTCAGGCCGCAGGACGACGCACTGCAGGCGCCTTTGATCGACAATAGCGATGAAGGTCCGTTTGTTTACCATAGTTTCCATTAGCCTAATTTCGTGCTTACTTGGTCATATTTATCAATCGCCAGGCCTTAAACCCGCTTGGTCAGGTATCTGGGTGCACGCGAGATGTGTTTTCCCTATTAGGAACTAGTGGGATCTCCATTCCCTTTCACCAGATCGTTCCCGCCGAAACTATGGTCCGAGCGTCCTATAATGTGTTACGGTCAAACTTTCACCGTGAACTTGATGTTGACGCAAATTTTGAAGGGACTTCATAATAAGATACCCGCAATTTTGTCCAGAAACTACCAGAATTTTGTCATTATTTTATTTAAAACTAGCATCATAATTCTCAGCATCAGATAGATGTCTACTGCTGTACGTAGGTGGAGGCAGACTTCACCAGGTCATCTGACCACCTTGTGTGGGATCTGGCTACTCTGCGTCTTCTGGTCGCCACTATGCCACTCGAGAACATTTGTATCATAATCATCCACCAATATTGGTCCATGGTATCATGATAAGTGCATCATGACATGATAGTGTTTTCTTATTTAATTTTATAATTTCCAGATACAGAAGAAGCTAGTGAGACAGAGATACCAAATAACGAAGAGCCACTTGAGATTAAAGATCGGTAAGATATAGTTATCTCAATTAGCTTCTGTTAGATAGATTACTCACACACCCACAACCTATTTTTTGCATGATTGTCATAGAGTGCCACCACACAATCTGCTTGTGCAGGTGTCGTAAAAGGCGACTAAGGAAACACCTGATGAACAGGTAGCAGAATCCTTCATTGAAAAGCTTGAAGAGTCATATTGTTGTGATTGTCACCCTGCCTGTGAAGCATAGCAATATCAAATCAAATGTGCTAAACCTTCCTCCTCCCCCAAAAACTCTGTCCTTGTGTTGATCTTTGGCAAAAGCCTATGACCACAGTGTACAGTCTCCTTGCTGAGATGATAAAAGGAAAACTAAACATCCAATAGGTTACCTAATAGGAATGGCTATAGGTAAATGGTGGTTCAAGCCTGTGGTGCAAATTTCTATTTTTTTTTTTTTGAGTTTTTAATTTATTCTGGCAAAAGTATTAGTTTTTTTAAAAGTTTGAAAGACTTTCCGCATTTGTATATAATCAACATTTAGCCAAAAATCAAGATTTTAAAATACACAAAATCAATAACTCTGTCTTGCAAAAACGATGTATGACAATGTGAGAGACGGTTATTTAGTTGCTGCAAGGCATTAAAACTTTATTTCAAACGAGCAGTCCGGGCTTACTTTGTTACGCCATAGAATATAAGATACTACTCAAAGACTTGGCTCTATAAACTATGTTCTTTTGACTGCCCAGAATGGGCAAATCAAAAAATTATTATTGTTTAACTACAAACCACCTGTCAAAATATGTAAACAACGGAAAAAATATTGCAGCTTGGGTTACATTATTTGAGTTTAAGTAAGGATCCCTAATTTTTTTGAAAATCTAATATAGCCTATGTCACTCGGCGATAGTGTAGCTTCCTACCAGTGAAAGAATTTTTAAAATCGGTTCAGTATTTACGGAGCCTATTTTTTACAAACAAACAAACAAATCTTTCCTCTTTATAATATTGGTATAGACAAATACTTTCGCCAGAATAAATTAAAAACGTAAAAAAAAATGTTTTTTGCACCACACATGCTTGAACCACCTTTAAATTATTACTGTTAGAAACTAGAATGTAAAGAGAGTTAATAAATATTTTTTGTATCAAACTTATATTTCACAGAATGTATCAAGACAAACTATCAAATTTAAAAAAGCAGTTACAGCAGTTAGAAGAAGGTATCCACCCGGAGTTCCTGCGGCGAGTGAAGCGGCTGGAACATCAGATGAATGAGAGACTACGTATCAATAGGATATACAAGTGAGATTTTTTAGTAACAGTATGCTGCGACCACAATAAAAATTTTGCAACACCAAAAAAAATTAAGAGTTAAATGTAGAACAGGTACTCTACAGTGCAGGTACCAAAGTAAGCTACTGATTGTTGCCTAAAGTGGCCGTTTTTAGCATTAACCTAAAATTAAAGCTATACAACAGTGCCCTAACAATACTAGGCTACATTATCTAGTGGAATATTGTTTCACAAACATAACATAATCTCACACCTTTTATTCCCCGAAGGGTTAGGCAGAGGCACCAGGGACTGAAAAGAGTCACATTGTATATAATTATGGCAATTTGCACTGAATGTTTTGCAATAAAATTAGTGTACATTAGATAGAGCTCTATATCTTCTTATCCTGTTATCCCTAGCAGGACATAGGGCTTCAAGAATTTTCCTCAAAGCTCTATATGGTCTAAACATACTTTTCTTACAGAGATCACATGTACGAGGTGGTAGAAAGAGAATATGTGGCGGAGAAGAAAGCAGCGGCCAAAGAGTTTGAGGAGAAGAAAGTGGAACTGCGGGAGAACTTATTAAATGACTTCGAAGACAAGAGGAAGATGATTGAGAACGAACGGCATAGTATGGAGCTGAATGGAGATTCTATGGAGGTGAGGCTTGATAAAATGATAAGAGGTAGTTTTCTGTTGATATAATCATGTCTTAGCTTGTAAATACATACAGGATGTTTTTAATAATAAAAAAAAGGCAGTAATATATCAAAGGATTTATATGTGACTTTAACATCTTTTCCTTAGCAACAAAATCTCAAAAACTAGTTTGCTGACCCATATTTGATCAGCTAACGGGGTCCATCTATATACAGCGGCGGACACGGACGGCGTAACACTTTTGTCTATGTTCTCGGGCGCCCTAGACTGTAATACGAAAGAGCAAGAGCTATTCTGCATTACAGAAAAAACGGAAGTGGTACACCGACACGGATCCGCCACTGTACATACGTGACGGCTGTTTTTTTTTTTTTTAGATTTTAACCCATTTTGCTCAAGTATGTACGGTCAGCTGAATCTCTCGTTTATAAGTGTTTTTTTTATTGTTTTGTTGATGTTTTCATGGCAACTTCTCTGTGACCCCAGTGATATAACAATAACAAATACCAACCAATCCAGGTAAAACCGGTAATGAAGCGAATACTGCGGCGGCGCGCGAACGAGCCTGCGCCCGCTCCGGAGAAGCGACGCAAGCCTTTAGCAACGGCGCTAGTGTACCAACTGGACGAGAGGGAGATAGAGGCAGATCTGCGCGCTCTGTCGCGCTGCTCGCCGCCGCCGGGGCAGCGCACCGTCGCCTCCGGGCCGCCGGTGCCGCCACGGAAACACCACAACTCTACTAGCTGTGAGTCTAGTATATCTAGAGTAGAATCATTTGACAGAGGAGGGCTCGTTTGGGGGCGTCTCCAGGCGACCATTGTCGTAAGGCAAGGCAAACATTTGTTTGCCTGAGCCAATTAGTGGGCACCCTGAACTACCTCGCCTCTATCAGTATAGGATACTTTACGAAATAAGGTATGAATATTAATTAGATTAGTCTAATTGACTTTCAATAAGCGATATCTTGTATCCTGTATTGAATAAATCATTTTTTACTTTTTACTTTTTTACTTACTTTACCATACTAGTCGGGTAATAGGTTTTTTGGATGAGGCTTAGTTTCTAAATGAACAACAAAATAGAATGCCACCACCAAAATAGAATGTCATCTTCTCCTATGGGTGTCGTAAAAGGCGACTAAGGGAGCACCCTGTTTTATTAATGTACCAGACGACCCGGCGAACTTCGTACCGCTTTACCTATTACTATCTTGTGCAAGTATTATACTTATAAACCTCTCTTTTGAATCACTCTATCTTTTAAAAAAAAACCGCATTCAAATCCGTTGGATAGTTTGGGACAGACGCGGGAAGCGACTTTGTTTTATACTAAGTATTGATTGATAATTAGGTTGTAAGTACCTATTACGACAACTCATGTTCAATCAATGGAGGCTCAGGCAGCAGCGTGCTTTGTTGAAGATTTTGAAGCGCCATAAAACACGAGGTCACCACCAGCCAATAGTGGTTATTATGGCAAACCCCTTCTTCCCAAAAGATGCCCTATGACGCATACGCAACGGTTGACGGACGAATATTGATTGATTTTTATAAAGTACCTAATTGGCGTGTTTTAAATAGCAGTACAGGTCCCGCCACGTAACTTAAGCTGTGAGCAAAATATGGAGGGGAGGACTGCGCATGTGTACCAAATGAACGAACGAACAGTAAAATAAGGGGACGAATAGTATCATTACGTGGACGCAGCACGATTAAAATAGCCAATAGAGCGCTAGCGCGCGACGCACAACCCGCCCCACCCCCCTGTATATTTCACACCTGATTTTTGATTTCTGCGCATTCAAGGTCAAAGACAAAGTTACACGGTAAACCCTGTATTAAATGTAATCTTTATATTATCATTTACAGGCGAATCCCCGATTGGCGAGAACAGCAGCAGTGCCCTGGAGAGCTCCCCCGAGACCAGAGTGGAGGACGGCAAGCTCCTGTACGAGAGGAAGTGGTTCCACCGCGGACAGAGCGTGTTCGTGGAGGGCCGCGAGCTGCCGCGCTTCGCCGCGCACATACACGCCATCACGGACGAGGCGGTGAGTCGCACAAACATGTCTGTTCCACCGCGGACAGAGCGTGTTCGTGGAGGGCCGCGAGCTGCCGCGCTTCGCCGCGCACATACACGCCATCACGGACGAGGCGGTGAGTCGCACAAACATGTCTGTTCCACCGCGGACAGAGCGTGTTCGTGGAGGGCCGCGAGCTGCCGCGCTTCGCCGCGCACATACACGCCATCACGGACGAGGCGGTGAGTCGCACAAACATGTCTGTTCCACCGCGGACAGAGCGTGTTCGTGGAGGGCCGCGAGCTGCCGCGCTTCGCCGCGCACATACACGCCATCACGGACGAGGCGGTGAGTCGCACAAACATGTCTGTTCCACCGCGGACAGAGCGTGTTCGTGGAGGGCCGCGAGCTGCCGCGCTTCGCCGCGCACATACACGCCATCACGGACGAGGCGGTGAGTCGCACAAACATGTCTGTTCCACCGCGGACAGAGCGTGTTCGTGGAGGGCCGCGAGCTGCCGCGCTTCGCCGCGCACATACACGCCATCACGGACGAGGCGGTGAGTCGCACAAACATGTCTGTTCCACCGCGGACAGAGCGTGTTCGTGGAGGGCCGCGAGCTGCCGCGCTTCGCCGCGCACATACACGCCATCACGGACGAGGCGGTGAGTCGCACAAACATGTCTGTTCCACCGCGGACAGAGCGTGTTCGTGGAGGGCCGCGAGCTGCCGCGCTTCGCCGCGCACATACACGCCATCACGGACGAGGCGGTGAGTCGCACAAACATGTCTGTTCCACCGCGGACAGAGCGTGTTCGTGGAGGGCCGCGAGCTGCCGCGCTTCGCCGCGCACATACACGCCATCACGGACGAGGCGGTGAGTCGCACAAACATGTCTGTTCCACCGCGGACAGAGCGTGTTCGTGGAGGGCCGCGAGCTGCCGCGCTTCGCCGCGCACATACACGCCATCACGGACGAGGCGGTGAGTCGCACAAACATGTCTGTTCCACCGCGGACAGAGCGTGTTCGTGGAGGGCCGCGAGCTGCCGCGCTTCGCCGCGCACATACACGCCATCACGGACGAGGCGGTGAGTCGCACAAACATGTCTGTTCCACCGCGGACAGAGCGTGTTCGTGGAGGGCCGCGAGCTGCCGCGCTTCGCCGCGCACATACACGCCATCACGGACGAGGCGGTGAGTCGCACAAACATGTCTGTTCCACCGCGGACAGAGCGTGTTCGTGGAGGGCCGCGAGCTGCCGCGCTTCGCCGCGCACATACACGCCATCACGGACGAGGCGGTGAGTCGCACAAACATGTCTGTTCCACCGCGGACAGAGCGTGTTCGTGGAGGGCCGCGAGCTGCCGCGCTTCGCCGCGCACATACACGCCATCACGGACGAGGCGGTGAGTCGCACAAACATGTCTGTTCCACCGCGGACAGAGCGTGTTCGTGGAGGGCCGCGAGCTGCCGCGCTTCGCCGCGCACATACACGCCATCACGGACGAGGCGGTGAGTCGCACAAACATGTCTGTTCCACCGCGGACAGAGCGTGTTCGTGGAGGGCCGCGAGCTGCCGCGCTTCGCCGCGCACATACACGCCATCACGGACGAGGCGGTGAGTCGCACAAACATGTCTGTTCCACCGCGGACAGAGCGTGTTCGTGGAGGGCCGCGAGCTGCCGCGCTTCGCCGCGCACATACACGCCATCACGGACGAGGCGGTGAGTCGCACAAACATGTCTGTTCCACCGCGGACAGAGCGTGTTCGTGGAGGGCCGCGAGCTGCCGCGCTTCGCCGCGCACATACACGCCATCACGGACGAGGCGGTGAGTCGCACAAACATGTCTGTTCCACCGCGGACAGAGCGTGTTCGTGGAGGGCCGCGAGCTGCCGCGCTTCGCCGCGCACATACACGCCATCACGGACGAGGCGGTGAGTCGCACAAACATGTCTGTTCCACCGCGGACAGAGCGTGTTCGTGGAGGGCCGCGAGCTGCCGCGCTTCGCCGCGCACATACACGCCATCACGGACGAGGCGGTGAGTCGCACAAACATGTCTGTTCCACCGCGGACAGAGCGTGTTCGTGGAGGGCCGCGAGCTGCCGCGCTTCGCCGCGCACATACACGCCATCACGGACGAGGCGGTGAGTCGCACAAACATGTCTGTTCCACCGCGGACAGAGCGTGTTCGTGGAGGGCCGCGAGCTGCCGCGCTTCGCCGCGCACATACACGCCATCACGGACGAGGCGGTGAGTCGCACAAACATGTCTGTTCCACCGCGGACAGAGCGTGTTCGTGGAGGGCCGCGAGCTGCCGCGCTTCGCCGCGCACATACACGCCATCACGGACGAGGCGGTGAGTCGCACAAACATGTCTGTTCCACCGCGGACAGAGCGTGTTCGTGGAGGGCCGCGAGCTGCCGCGCTTCGCCGCGCACATACACGCCATCACGGACGAGGCGGTGAGTCGCACAAACATGTCTGTTCCACCGCGGACAGAGCGTGTTCGTGGAGGGCCGCGAGCTGCCGCGCTTCGCCGCGCACATACACGCCATCACGTCGCACAAACAAACATGCCTGTTTACTGACCCCTTTCTCGAAAGGTACCGACAGAATATCAGCGTCACAGATTTTTGTGACACATGCTGAGTCGGAGCCTTTTTCGGTTGTGATATGGGCCACTGTGCCTTACACTGTGTGTAAATTTGTTTAATATAACTTGTTTGTAATATTGTAATTTTATATTGTCTTATTGTGTTTATTGTTAATTTAATTTATGTGTGTGTGTATTGCTTACCGAAATAAATATTTTATCTATCTATCTATCTACTGTAACACGTCCACTTCGTACTGCCTAACCTTTTACTATGTTGTGCATTTAAACCTTAACCCTGTTATTCATAAAAAGTTAAAGAGCATTTTAGTTATTTGACATATGTCAATTTTGACTGGATGTCACGTATTTACCATACAACAAACCAGATAAGTAGACCTCCAGTAAAGCTACTTAAAATTAGTGTATCTTTATGAATAAGACGGTAAGTCTTAAACAAAACCGCATCAAAATCCGTAGCAAAGTTTTAGAGATATAAGCTTATTTAGCGACAGACAGGCAGCGAAAGCGACTTTATTTTATAGAATAGAATAGAATAGAATTACTCTTTATTGCAATAAATAGACTTAATATAGGTGATTACAATTTATAATTACTACATTGATTGCAATGGGCGACCTTATCACTTAAAGCGATTTCTTCCAGGCAACCCATTTTATACTATGTATTGATGTTGAAACACCCTCTAAATCTTCTATATCTATACCAATATAAAGAGGAAATTTTTATTGTTTGTTTGTTTGCATCGAAAAGGCTCCGGAAATACTGAACCGATTTGAAAAATTATTTTAGTGTTGAAAAGCTACAGTATCCCCGAGTGTCAAAGGATATATTAGTTTTGAAAAATATTAGAGATCCTTTTTTTTTTGGCGGAGAAACTCCTAACGAGTACCCTGCGACCCCGGGGGGAGTCGCAGGGTTATGTGGGGTTCGCACCCACTAAAACCCCGCCGGTGTCCATCTCGGCTGTTGGCAAGGGGGTCACGGGTGAATATTAGAGATCCTTACCTAAACTCAAATAATGTAACTCAAGGTGCATTTTTTTCCGTTGTTTACATATTTTGACAGGTTTTTTTTTTATATCTAATTCGCCCATTCTGGGCAGGCAAAGGAACTTAGTCCATACAGCCAAGTGTTCAGTAGTTTATTTCTTAGTGTTCAAGTCTTCTGTATGTAATACTTTGTTTTATTAGCCTAGGATCCTAACCTAACCCATACAAATGTGAGAGTGGTCTCACATTTCAATGTTCACACCGACTACTTCACGGGACATCGATCAGAATTATTCGAGAGCGGCAACCTTAATTTCTCACTTCACTACACAGTTTTCCATAAAGGGCACATTATTACACTAATTCCACCACACTAGCACAATAATAGCTACGGAAAACTAATAAATAATAATAATTTGATAAACCGATTGTATTTTTTCAGATATGGGTGAAAAAGACGAACCTAGAGCGAGTAAGGATATACACGTCTCAGCTAGCGCGCGGCAAAGTGACTATAAAAAGACGCGCGTCATAACTGTGACAGAGACAGTGCTATTTGAGGATGCCAAGTGCGAGTGAGATGTGAGATGAGTGCTCAACGTGTACATATATAGTTTACGAAGCTAGCTAGTGTTGTTTATGTATTTTGTGCGTCGATTGCCAGTATTTTGTATGTATTTTTTTTTATAGAATTTATATTTTCTTTCTTCGAATTTCCGTTGTTTTTTTTTTAATGAAATAAAAACAAATTGGTGACTTTGTTGATGGAGAATGTCTGATTTTTAGTCCAATTACAAATGTTTACTATTTATTTAGCAAAATACACCTGATAATAAATTATACATGTATTTTTTAACCTAATTTGATATTTTCTTCATGTATTTGTGGTAAAAACTTGAGATTTTCAGCATATTGTTTATAATTTTGTACATGAGTAATTCTACGTCATTTTCTAGTGAACCAACTCATAAAAGTTAATTTGTACTTATTTAGTAATGTTATCTGTGTACAAATTATAGAGGTATGTACTTATAATAGTTTTCATCAATGATCTTACTTAAAATCAATAATTAATAAAATTTACTAGAAAACGTTTTTTAAATATGTACGCAATAAAAATCCATTGGAGAGTCCACCTGACTCCACTTGCAGGGTATGCACGACAAATTGACAAAGCGCACAAAGTGACAAGACAAATGGTTTTAAGTTATCACGACCAGTGAGGTCGGCAAACGCTATCACGACGTGTTGTGAGCGTTGTCACCTCTGTCGTTCTTACCCTTTGTTACATTTAGGCCTCATTTACGGGCACGCAGGGCGTTGTGCGGGCGCCGACATGAGCACTGCCGCGGGCGCCGACGCGTCTCCCAGTACGATATCGAACATAGGCCTATGTTTTGATCTTGAAGCGTAGCATGACGCGGGCACTGCCGCGGCGCCCGCTTTGCCAACGCGTCTCCGTAAACGGTCTCATACATTGCTATACGTTTGATTTAATCGCAGCACGCCCCGACGACGCCCCGCGTGGCTATAAATGCGGCCTTATTGTGATCTGTTTTTATGGAAACAACGCGAAATACTGATCTATCTTTAAATAATCAAACATTGTTGCCATTTTGTTTCGACTCGAATGTTTGTTGCTTAAAAACCGTATTAAATTATTTATTGTTGATCTTATTTCTATTGTAAATACTATATGACTGTTTAATATGCAAGTATATATGTAAACTTAACATTGAATAATTATATACGGTTATTTACATGTACTAGAGCCTTTTTTAAGATTTTATTTTAATTTTATTATTTAGCAGATTGTTAAAGTGACTATAAATGAGATGATCTTGAATTTACATACATTATACAACATAATGTATTATAAGTATTTCAGAGTTTTATTGGTGTTTAAGGGGCGAACGGATGCGATACTAGCGCCACTTCGATAAATAATTAATATCTTCTCAACCATGAACTAAATCAAAAATTATACTTAAGGTGGTCCCTCTCGGTATGGCGCGAAATACAAAAAATTTCGCGTTTTTTATTTATTCTGGCGAAAGTATTCATTTTTAATAAAGTTTTAATGAATTCGCGTATGTAAAAAACCTTCTTCCACATTGTAATACAACGTTTTTGGAAGACAGACCTACAGATTTTGTGTCTAAGGGGTAGAAGGCCAAAAATCAAGTTCCTTGAAAATACACAAAATTGTACTCTGTCTTTCAAAAACGATCATATTACAATGTGAGAGATTGGTTTTTACGTACGCGAATACATTTAAACTTTATTAGAGATGAATACTTTCGCCAAAATAATAAAAAAACGTGAAAATTTTTGAATTTCGCGCCATACCGTGAGTTACCGCCTTAAATTTTGTAAAACTAAAAGTGGCCACTTTAGACAGAAAAAGACTGTTTCTAAGATCAGTATCCTGAAAGCTACACAACAGAGCCTTAAAAAATCTAAGCAAAATTATCTAGGGCGTCAGTGGTTTCGTTTCGAGAAATGTGCTAGCTTCGCTGTAAACTGGCTCATAAATTTCAGAGTGCAATATTACAAAAATCATATCGCATAAGTTGCTACTCACCAATAGATGGCGCTTTGGCACCGTAAAGTTTGTGGCTAGGTGGCTAGTATGTACAGTGGTAGTCTAGAACGCCGTAACACTTCCGGTTTTTCAGTATTGCAAAATAGCTCTTCTTCTTTGGTAATACAGTCTAGGCCGCACGAGACCGTAGACATATGTTACATACAACGTCCTGCTAAAGTAGCGCCACTCACGAAAAAAATATTATCTTCTAAACTAAGGCAAATATCAAAAATGTGAAACAGTATTCCTCTAGATGATGGAGCCTATTATTATTAGGGCACTGTTGTCTAGCATTTAGGTTAGAAAGCAAAGAAAACTACTGATTGTTGCAAAGAGTGGCCGTTTTTAGTAGTCTTTGGTCTACAAAAAGCTATACAAAAGTGCCCTAAAAATACTAAGCTATACATAATTATCTAGTGGATTCCACATTATTGATCTCTGCCCTAGTTTAGAACATATAATTTTCTTTCGAGGGTGGCGCTTTTTTAGGTTTGCCATCATGCAATGTTGTTGTATTTTGTTTGACTAATACCTTATTTAATAAAGTATCCTATGAAATAAATAAATCCTGGCAGGGTCGCCATGTAATGTTGTTACTCTTGTGTTAGTGCAAAAACGTGTTATCTGGTTGAATATTAGTTTAATTATGATCTTACTTAAGAGGCATAGCACAGCTAAAGTAGCGCCACCCGAGAAAAAAATAAATATCTTCTAAACTAAGGCAAATATCAAAAATGTGAAACAGCATTCCCCTAGATAATACAGCCTAGTATTTTTAGGGCATTGTTGTATAGCTTTTACGTTAAAGACTACAGAAAGAAACTGATTGTTGCCAAAAGTGGCCGTTTTTAGCAACAATCAGTTTCTTTCTGTGGTCTCTATACAAAAATGCTCTAAAAATACTAGGCTGAATTATCTAGGGGAAAGCTGTTTCACATTTTTGACCGACGAAAAAAAAGGAGGAGGTACTCAATTCGACACGTATATATTTTTTTTTTTTTTTTAATGTATGATCACGCATAACTTTTTACAGAGTAGTTCAATTTTGATAATTCTTCTTTTAATCGACAGGGCATACCTTGAAGTTGGTCCCATAAAAATTTAGAAATAAAATTCCCACCCTAAGGGTGGGAAAATAGGGGTGACTTTTTGGTCGGCGGGTGGATTTATCAACTCACAAGTTGCATTTTACGTGTAACACTATACATTTTGATACCCACTTAGAATATCTTTTGAAATGAAATAAAATCAGCCGAAAGACGTCCACTGCTGGACATAGGCCTCCCCCACAAATCGCCATACCGACCGGTCTTGTCGTCCCTGTCAACCATGTCGTCTGATCACCTTATGCGGTGTGACCACTGACCACCTTGTGGGAGAAGAAAAGATTAAAACCCTGAAAGAACTGAAAAGCATAAAATAAAACTTTTTATCAAAAAATAAAACCGCCGAAAAAAAAACTGAAAAGCATAAAATAATAATCGAATTACTAAGTTCTTAAAGTAATGTAGGGTATATACCAAGTAATTTTGAGTCGGCGCCACAGATTCCTCGTACAAAGATCATTAAATTAGGTACCTTAAATTTAAAGAAATAACCAAAATTCGTGCGCTGCCGCGCATCAATCTTTACGTAATTATGGAATTTGCTTGTGTGGCGCGCCGACTCAAAATTACTTGGTATATACCCTACATTACTTTAAGAACTTAGTAATTCGATTATTATTTTATGCTTTTCAGTTTTTTTTCGGCGGTTTTATTTTTTGATAAAAAGTTTTATTGATATTTGCCTTAGGTTTAGAAGATATTTATTTTTTTCTCGAGTGGCGCTACTTTAGCTGTGCTATGGCTCTTAAAACTACGCAACGGATTTTGATGCGTTTTTTTAGTTTAAGAGGATAGTTTATAAGTATAATACATGCACAAAATACGACTAGTTGCTATATGATTCTTGGATTTCACCCAGCAGTTAAAACATCATCTCGTCCGAATGACGTCCACTGCTGGACATATGCCTCCACCACCACATCTCTATAATGACCGGACTTGTGCGAACCTCATCTTGTGCTCTCCTGCAACCTTCACCAGGTCGTCTGACAAACTTGTGGGGGGGGGGTCTGCCTACTATGCGTCTCCCGGTGCGCGGTTGCCACTCGAAAACTTTACGACAACGTATTTTAAAGCTCCCCAATCCACTGGTATTGTCTGGTTAATGTCTAATTTTAATTATATCGTTCATTTGTTTTTTTGTTCTCTTCAAAGTCAAAGGTTCTAGACCGTACAGCCTTCTTTATGTTTTGGTTTGTTTGACGTAACTGCGAACGAGTTACAGTTATACCGCCGATGAACTAATACAAATTTATAAAGACTACGTCCTGCCGCATCTGCCAGTCGTGTAGTCCGAACGCTCCGAAAAATAACTTAAAAAAAACTTACTGTCAAAAATCGGGCGGGAATTAGCATTCGTGTCGCGCGCGCACGCGCATAGTGTCCTAGCGTCTGCCGCTCGCGCCACTGACACATTTTTGCGGCGCCTCGATTGAATTTAGAATACAAAGTTTTTTTATAGTGTTTTGTTTTTACTTTTTTTGTGTTTTTTTTTAGGGAAACCTTAATTTTTTTGGATCTTCTCTTGCATGGTGAGTAATTCTAAACAATTCTATAAAGTAATAATAATTTTAATTGAAGACAAAACTCTTGCTGTATTTTAGGAAATTTGTGCTTGGCAAAATAAGCTCGATTAAAAAAAAAAAAAAAAGTTTATAATTTGCTATCAATGTGTGTTTTCCTAACTAATGTTGGCCTTCCAAACCTGCATTAATTTAAGAAGACCAAGATTTAAAATAAACAATCTGAAAAGAAAGTTTCATAATGACGAGGAACAAATTTAAATCAATCATTAATAAAACAGTAAGGCTTTCCTAACTGTAGTTCCATATCTAAATGAGCCATACAAAGAGTCGTTACCTGCTTCCTTTTATTGAAACTCCGGTCATTTCTACATAATAACGCAATCGTTTCAGATATTGAACTGAGACCGTTTATTTTAAAGTACCTCGTTCTTTTTTTTTCTTAAAAAAATACCTTTTAAAAAAAGAATATTCGCTATTCGCTACTTAATCTACAAAGTTCAGAAACGATAAACCGGTAACATAAAGAAAAACATGTGGACTGGATGACATTTTCAATTTACAAAAGAACAAGCCGAAAAAAAGAAAAAGAAAACATCGAGTTGACTCGCATAATTAGATCAGAATTTATGTGAGTTTTTATTTATACCGTGCTTCTAGGTAAAGATCAGAAGTATTTTTTAATCGAAGAAAAACAATCATGCAACTGGTTCCTTCCTACTGATATTGCAAACTCTACATACAGTCCCTATAAGTTCTGATAATTAATTGTTTTTATGGTAAAGGTAGCAAGCACTTGTTATTATTATTACATTATTACCTAGAAAAATGCAGTTTGCTACTATCAATAAAGAGGGCGCCTGTGCCAGATAAGACTGCGCGGACTGATGGCGCTACTGTATACACACTTCACCCGTAATTTTAAAAACATTCTTATTAATAATGGTTCATATCTTAACCGCGCGCAGGACTTAAATGGCATCTACTCTACCTCAAAAAAAAATCAAAAAAATCATTATTCAATATAGGATACAAGATATCACTTATTGAAAGTCAATTAGACTACATCTAATTTAATCGCTATTGATACCTTATTTGGTAAAGTATCCTATACTGTGAGAGGCGAGGTAGTTCAGGGTGCCCACCAATTGGCTCAGGTAAACAAATGTTTGCCTTGCCTTACGACAATAGTCGCCTGGAGACGCCCCCAAACGAGCCCTCCTCTGTCAAATGATTCTACTCCCTACCTATTATAAAAATAATAATAACGAATCACACTCAGAGCCCCTAACTAGGAAGAAAATGTATATAGGATGCTTGAAACAAATACAGAGGCGAACATTACAACAAGACCGGAAACAAACATCATAACAATGTTCGCCCGCCCCACTGGGAATCGAACCCAGGTGCACACGCATCTCAGTCCACATCACTGCCAACTGAGCTACGGAGCAGTCGAAACCTATTGCTTTGTGATGTTTATAGTAGTAAAAGCTCTTTTGAAGGAGACAAGTATGTATATAAATATGCGGACAACCAACATAACATAATCTCACGCCTTTCACTCCCCGAAGGGTTAGGCAGAGGCACCAGCTTGAGAGCCACGTTTAGCCGAGTTTATGTTTTATTACCAACGTGACAAGGGGCCAGCTTGTCGCCGGGACAACTAACATATATGGAATTACGTTTAATAATTACTTGGATAAATATTGTAGGTAATAATGTTTATTACTTATTGTTGTTTCGATTTTTATCAATGTGCTCTTGGTCTACATCCAAAATGCTCTACATTTAAGTAATTAACCATCTTATCTAATACCATTTTTATGTGTTATTGATGAGTTTTAAGAATGAATGATTGATTTAATAAAATAATAACTTATCACACTCACCTTACTGTGACTACGTAGTAGCTCAGTTGGCAGTGATGTGGACTAAGACGCCTGTGCACCTGGGTTCGATTCCCGGCGGGGCGAACATTGTTATGATGAATATCGATGTTTGTTTCCGGTCGGGGTGTAATGTTCGTCTCTGTTATATGTTTCGGGCACCCTAGATACAGGTTCTTCTTAGTTAAGGGCTTTGTTTGTGATGTGTTATTATTATATTATTATTATTAAACAAACAACAACAACAAACCACCTGTCAAAATATGTAAACAACGGAAAAAATATTGCACCTTGGGTTACATTATTTGAGTTTAGGTAAGGATCCCAATTTTTTTTTGAAAATCTTATATAGCCTATGACACTCGGGGTTAATGTAGCTTCCTACCAGTGAAAGAATTTTTCAAATCGGTTCAAAACAAACAAACAAATATTTCCTCTTTATAATATTTATAGATTATTATTACTAGGTAAAAACCTAAATCTAGGATGCTGAAATACGTACGAAGACCATATTTTTAACCGACTTCAAAAAAAGGAGGTTATCAGTTTGACCTGTTTGTATGTATGTATGTTTGCCCGCTATTATCTCGCGTTTGGCTGAACCGATTTTGATGCGGTTTTCAGTAATGTATTTGTTACATTCAGGAGAAGGTTTTAGTAGCTATTTTAACCGACTTCGAAAAACAGGAAGGTATCAGATTATTTTTGTTTCAGTTCGTTGAAGGCGGGTCTCTTTTTGTAAAAAAGAAATTATGTTAGTTTGCAATGAAATGATCTTGTATATTGAATTACGACAGGTATTAAATGACCACGTTATAGGTAAAGTCCCCTGATATAATTTACATACATAACAGAAAAACGATGAAGTTTTAAACCCTCTAATTATATTTTTTTGCGTAAAAAAAAAAACTAAAACAGCCTGATTATAGATTCGCATTAAAAATTTAATCACATTATGTTTACGCACGCTATCACGATACCTATATACTTACTTTGGAACAGAAGATTGAATAATCAGATCTAGGCTTACAAATAGGTTAGTAGGTAGATAGATCTAGTTAAAAATAGTAACTTACAATTAAACTCAACATCAAAAAAACTAATAAAACAGGGCTTTAACAGGACGCTCTTTGGACGCAGACTCCGATCGTGCCAGGAGATCACCCTCAGAAATCAGGTTATCTAAGGGTTTTGTTAAAAAAAAATTTTGAATTTGAATCTGTATGGAAAACGTTATGATTTATTTATAACTAAAGGCTGCGCCGCGGTTTTTCCCGCGCAGATTTCTCATAAACACAAAAATCCCGTTTTTTCTGTTCCCGTGGGAATTTCGGAAAATCCCTTTTTAGTGCTCACCTACACTCCCCAAGGAATCCACCCACGTGCCAATTTTCAGCTTTCTACGCCCAGTAGTTTTGGCTCTGCGTTGTCTGTCAGTCAGTCAGTCTGTCAGTCAGTCAGTCAGTCAGTCAGTCAGTCAGTAACGGAAGAGTTTTATATATATTGATACACCATAAAACAAAATTATTCAAACAAAAGAACAAACAAGAAAAGAAAAATACATACGATGCTTTAAAAATTCAATCATTCCATTTAATATTTTCCCATTTTTATTTATGTACGAGAAATATTGGGAACCGTTCCGGCTATACGTGCCAGGCGCCAACCTTTCGCTTATTATATCAGTGTAAATTTATTTATTTTATTGAGTTTCCCACTGCTGAACGCATGACTCCTCAATCTTTCAAGCATCCAGATCTTATTGCCACCTCGGGCTACTTCATACATAAATAAAAATTATTTATTGCGCCATTAATTACCAAATTTTATCAATTTAACCATCCTGATATTATAAATGCGAAGATTACACTGCATGTCTGTGTGTTACGCAATCACCCCTAAACTAGTGAATTTATTAATACATACTTAATATAAAAGTGGTTATTCAGTTTGGACATGAGAGGGTACAATCATCTCGTCTCAAAACTTATGTCAAATTAACATATAAACTCCACTCGGCACAAAAGAACATAATTCTTCGCATAGCGCTTACATTCACTTCTTCATACCGACCAGTTTATATTATTGACACAACATAATGACATGTAATGATTTGATTATATATCGGCCGGTCGATCAGTTAATTCGCCAACAAATATTCTTCTTGGTATGTTATTAAAAATGTTTTTTTTAGAGGTCTCCGTTGTAGCTAACGGAGCCATGACAAAGACGTGTTAAAACACGCGAAAAGTGTCACGAAATAATAAGGTAAGGTATTTAATTTGATTGATTTGACTCGACTTCAGCGAACTTCGTTGAAATACTTAGAGACACACTGGCACCGCCAACCTGTCTGCAAAAGGTGGCGATTACAGCAATATTCCTCCACAATTTTTGTCCTTGTGACAATCTGTGGGAAACATATATCCAGCAGTGGATATGTCGTGGCCAAATCGTTAAATTGGCCACTTCATGATATGGCCGGCCATTTCATGAAAAGTGATTTTTTCATGAAATGGCCGATTTTCGTAGGCCAGATCATTGAAATGTCAACGTTTAACGATTTGGCCAAGTAATAGCATGACTATTTCATGAAATGGCCAAATGTTAGCGATCATATCGTTGAATAGTTAAAAATTTCTCCGCTAGTGGCGCTGTTGTTGCATTTGTGTTGTGTGTTTTGATTAGTGATTTCAAAATTGAGGATGAGAGAGGGCCTCATTCTTTAGACATTCACTAATTTAGCAATATTAGCATTTATTGTATAAGTAACATACTTATATTTTCCAATTTAAATAATCAATATATATAAAACTCTTCCGTTACTGACTGACTGACTGACTGACTGACTGACTGACAGACAACGCAGAGCCGAAACTACTGGGCGTACAAAGCTGAAATTTGGCATGTAGGTTCCTTAGGGAGTGTAGGTGAGCACTAAGAAAGGATATCCCGAAATTCCCACGGGAACGGGAAAAAACTGGATTTTTGTGTTTATGAGAAATCTGCGCGGGAAATACCGCGGGGCAGCCTCTAGTCTATATATTTAAAACTCTTCCGTTACTGACTGACTGACTGACTGACAGACAACGCAGAGCCGAAACTACTGGGCGTAGCGGGCTGAAATTTTGCATGGAGGTTTCTTAGGGAGTGTAGGTGAGCACTAAGAAAGGATTTCCCAAAATTCCCACGGGAACGGGAAAAAACTATTTGATTTTTGTGTTTATGAGAAATCTGCGCGGGAAAAACCGCGGGGCAGCCTCTAGTTAATATTAAAGTACCTACATAGTACAAACATAATTAATGTTAAGTGATTATTTGATGTAAGTAACGTTATAATAAATAAAAAAATGATTAAGTATAATCTTTTTTTATTTCACCTTTATATATCACTCTACATTCATGATTTGGCCAAACGTGGTTGGCCAAATCGTTGAACGTTGTCATTTCAAATACATTTCAACGATCCGGCCAACGAAAATTGGCTATTTCATGAAATAATCACTTTTCATGAAATGGCCGGCCACATCATGAAATGGCCAATTCAACGATCTGGCCACGACAGATATATATCGGTTGTAATCTCAATTTGTAATGATGATGATGACTCCACTTGAGAAGAGTATGTTGCCACTATCAAGGTCACAAATGAAGTCCATCACCACACTAGACCAACAAGCTACCATTTTAAAAATACTATTACTATTTCTGACCGTACCAAAATATTTTTTAAAGGAATTTCGAATGTGTGGATGGTTAAAATAGCAGAGAACAATGGTTCTGGAGGAACATCGGAAATAATCCAGCCCGGCAATGTTGTAGTACTTCTTTATATACTGTGGTTCTACGTTGTGCAGTTATTCTAGAAGTTTAGAGATGATTGCTTTAAAGCCCGCCAACAAAACCTGTTTTCGAAACCAACGATATTTAAAACAGTTACCTATACTTATTGTCTTTTTGCTCATATTTATTACATGATTTTAATTCCGGTTCCGTAGATTAGGTGGTATAATATATTATGTACATAATTATATAGTGTCCAATACACACTTGTCCTATTTTTTTATTTATATCCTTTGTCGTGGGGACGTGTAAAGGTGACTCGTCAAGCGACTTACGGCTCGATTTAAGATGGAACGTCGCTGCTATTAAATTTCACGGAAATAATATTCGATTTGTTCATATAAAGGTGTGTGTATAGAGTTTCCTTCTTCTTTAAAATTATCGGTAGCATTATAAGAAGATTCCAAATCGAAACACGATCCCCGCGAAATGTCAAGTTTCTTCCGATTCTAAGGCAGTGTACGCACTAAGCGGTTAGCTGCTATGCGGTCAGCCGGGCGGTTTTCATTTAGTATGCAATCATGCGGCTGACCGCATGCCTGTTTATAAACGCTCAACCGCTCGATTGACCGTTTCGCTGCTAAAAGCAACAGCATAGTGTGTGTAAACGCCCTATGCGACTTCTAAGGCTTAGGGCCTAGTATACATCCGTCGAGGCGCATTAAAGATACTGAGAGATAACAATTGAAATTAGTCTCTAAATTCTATTGCACAAGGCTGAGTAGCAAGTAGCTTAGAATAATTTTTGATAAATAGCTGACCAATTTTTATTGTAAACCTCTCGCTAAACACCCTGTATCCTGACTTGACAACAGCTCCGTATTTTAATTGGAGCAAGTGAAGCAATTTTAAGCTGCTTTTCTCATGTTCTGTTTCCTGATAAACAGTTTAATATACTGACAGTGTGCGCCCCATGGCTTTGCCGGCGCAATAATACTTTCCTTCAAACCTAAAATCCCAATTTTTCGTTTTCGTGGGATTTTCAGGATAAGAAGTATAATATGTCCTTACGTAGACTCTTAGAACTGTAGACTATCGCTTTCCAAATTTCATTTAAATCGGTTCCTTAATTTAAGTGTGACTTTCCCATTTATTATATTATTAACTAGCTAAGCCTCCTTCCCTGGAATACGACAAACATTTCAAAACCAAAACAAGCTTATAATCGCCCTATCCGTTCTCCAGTTTTAGCGAGATAAAGCGAACAGCAATTTATTTTTATTTAATATGTAAGGTAGGTACATATGTCGCGGAGTTGAACACAACGATCGAAAGATCACCCGTGACCCCCTTGCCAACAGCCGAGATGGACACCGGCGGGGTTTTAGTGGGTGCGAACCCCACATAACCCTGCGACTCCCCCCGGGGTCGCAAGGTACTCGTTAGGAGTTTCCCCGCCTAAAAAAAAAAAGCTAGATACATATTATTTTTACTATATAAAGTATTATAATATAAGTATGGAGCAATGGATTTTTTGTCTCATCAGAACGGAACGTCGAACGTCAATCTGAAGGAACAATAGGCATGTTTTTGCGCGACCCCCCAATATGGCGAGTCGGATGATAAAGGGTATGTCATTACAAAAAGTAATCGGCGCGATGTGTCGGCGTCGGGCGGTGGCGATTGCTGGCGATAATAAACAAGATGAATCACGCAGTTTATTGGATGTTCTTTTCGATAACTTGCAATGAGAAAGAGTGTGAAAACAGATTTGTTTGAATTTGATCAAATTGATGCTGATTTGGTTTTGGTGAAGTACAGATACGGAACCTACGTTTCTTGAAAGAAATTATTTTTGGCGATACTGAAGCATTGCATGCAAATATAATATACTAGAGGCTGCCCCGCGGTTTTTCCCGCGCAGATTTCTCATAAACACAAAAATCCCTTTTTTTCCCATTCCCGTGGGAATTTCGGGAAATCCCTTCTTAGTGCTCACCTACACTCCCAAAGGAATCCACGTGCCAATTTTCAGCTTTTCACGCCCAGTAGTTTCGGCTCTGCGTTGTCTGTTAGTCAGTCAGTCAGTAACGGAAGAGTTTTATATATATTGATTATAAATAATTTCTTTTTTACAAAAAGAGATCCGGCTTTCAACGAACTGACACAAACATAAACTGAGAACTTCCTCTTTTTCGTAGTCGTTTAAAATAGGTAGTAAAACCTTTTCCTGAATGTAACAAATACGGCATCAAAATCGGTTCAGCCAAACGCGAGAGATAATCGCGGACAAACATACATACATACATACAGGTCAAACTGATTTCTCATTTTTTGATGTCGGTTAATAATAACGCATTGCACTCAGAGCCCCTAACAAAATGGCCGCCATGTACTACAACATACAAGGGGCTAACCGTATCTAGGCTAGGGCGGCCGGAAGACATAAAAAAAATTAACACACCCTAGATCCAGTAAACAAATATCGATATAAATATTATTCGATTCGTACGTACATACATATTGTACAATACGTATAAAGATAAAGTTAAAAATAAAACGCTCCATTGCCAAGAAAATAAATAAATAATAGAAAAGCACCTGAATTAGCAAAAAAGGAATTAGTTATTTTCAACTTTTTCTACATGTTGCAATTTTATGGGTACCTAAGAAGGTTGCATTTTGTTTTAATATAGGTAAAGCAAATAACATTACAAAAAGAAGCTAGTTAAAAGAAAAAAGTTTTATAAAAAAAATTGTAAGGAAAATTATTTAACTTCAACTTTGAATGTACCAAAGTTGAAGCAAATTTTCTTCATATTCGTAGTGCAACTTTTTGTTTTGTTTATGAAATAAATTTATATTGTAATTAAATTATTTATCTGTGTGGCGCTTTTGCTGGATACTACTTAATTAAAGCTTAATTTTCAAGATACCTACAAGAGACCTACCTACCACGTGTAAGGTCCAAACACGTATCATTTTGTATAAAGGAACCGATCGCGGACACAGGTGGTGCCACATAAATTGGCTTATCGCTACACCTTTCCATTAATATTTTCAATGAGCAAAATAAACATAAATGCTATCATCCTTTTGAGGTATATTGAATTACTTTTCTCAAGTGAAACATAATATATCTCTTATCGTACTTGAATCCACTTACCTCACGTATCTCAGTACGTAAATTTTAAAACTATATTTATTATATATTTTAGTTCCATATAAAAGACTTCAACGCGTCTCTGAAAACAAAGTTCTGTAAAACTTTTGTGCATATTTTTCTTTTATATCTTACATTATGTAAAACTGAAATAAATATATAAGATAATTATAAGTAACTCATGATAAATAATAAATAAATTAACGCTGTTTGTGTGTATTAGTCGTAGGAATTTTGCGTACTAGAGTTTTTTTATTGCAAGTGCCTTTTCTCAGGATAATTGAAAAAAAAATTATATCAAATAATCTGTGTTTTCGCAAAAATCCTATATTTTTTTGCAAACAACTAATTATCAAATCTTCCTACGACATTAATAAGCTTATGTTTAGAACTACGCAACGGATTTTGATGAGTTTTTTTTTTAAATAGAGCGAGTGATGGAAGGTTTTATGCATAGTACTTGCACAACATAGTTTTATGTTAGGCGGTAAGAAGTTCGCCGGGTCGAATAGTAGGAATTAAAATACGAAGCATATTGTCACATTATCCTTTCCTGAAGATTTGATTAAGTATTAACTTAACAGACGAAATAAACGGCTTGTTTATTTAAATAAGGCTCACGTCGGACGTAACAATTAATTGGGTCTGACACGAGACTGCGTGTAACCCCGCCCTAATATGGTGAACGTTATTCATTCCTGATTAATACATTTATCAATACAGTGAAAAGAGCAATTTTTATATTCGTGGATTAACAGAACTATGTTTAAGAAAGACAGTATATTTATTTATGCCAACCGGTCTATATAGCACAGCTAAAGTAGTGCCACCCGCGAAAATTAATATCTTCTAAACTAAGGCAAATATAAAAAACGTGAAACAGTATTCCAATAGATAATGCAGACTAGGCTACATTTATCAATATATATAAAACTCTTCCGTTACTGACTGACTGACTGACTGACTGACTGACTGACTGACTGACTGACTGACTGACTGACAGACAACGCAGAGCCGAAACTACTGGGCGTAGCGGGCTGAAATTTTGCATGTAGGTTCCTTAGGGAGTGTAGGTGAGCACTAAGAAGGGATTTCCCGAAATTCCCACGGGAACGGGAAAAAACGGGATTTTTGTGTTTATGAGAAATCTGCGCGGGATAAACCGCGGGGCAGCCTCTAGTCTATTGGAATACTGTTTCACTTTTTAAATTTGCCTTAGTTAAGCAAGATATTGTTTTTTTTCACGGTATGCGGTACTTCAGCTGTGTGTAAACTAATATAAGTTCTATTGCAAGTTTAAGAGCTGTATTAAACCTACTAGCGCCAGTCGCAAAACGCTATAGTTTTTTCTTTCTTGTGCCTATTTCCACTTGCAAGTTTGTCGTGTCCTTAAAATAAGTGAACGTTTAACTCAAAGCCTGAAAATATCAGAAGAACGAAAAGTGATAAAACATCTTTGGTAAATTTAAGATTATTGGTTGGTAACATTTCATTAACTGTATATATTCATATGTTGAAAAGGTTGGAGCGTAAAGATGACTTTTGACGATTCTTGAGAGACCACCCACTTTTTAAAAGATGCACAATTATATAAATTAAAATATGATTTATATGTTTTAAACTACTGTCTGTCAATAATTTGGCTGTCAGTTATACCTAATTGTAAAGATTATTACTTCTTATTTAAGTTTAAAAAAGGTTAATAACTACACTTTACTACTCAGCTCAGCTCTTTACGTTTTGGACTTCAACAGTGGACGTTTTTCAGCTGTTATGATGATTCCAAACGATTTTTGATTTCAGTGCAGTGTATTTTTAAAGTATACTAATATCACAGAAATCGTCTTCTTCAGCATATATCATCCCACTGCTGAGCGAAGGCCTCTAAATGTTTTAATCTGTTCGGTCTGTCGGCTGTCAGTCACATCTAGTCTCCCGAGCAAGTGCTTATATCATCGGTCCATCTTGCTGGTGGTCTGCCTACACCTCTTTTCCCCAAGTTGGTTGGGGAAACAGAGGATGTGGAAAAATTGTGGGATATAGAAGCCGAAGACACTGTTTTATCCTGAATTACGCCTTTTTATTATATTATACACATATTTACAACTCTCTGACTAAAACTCACTTCTTCTTTTCCTCTTTTCCCTTGGTTTCCATTCAAGGACGGATTTATTTTATCGTCCCTGTGAGACATGTGTCGAGCTCCTGCTCTGACCACTTCAGGTAAGCAACGCGAAAGCACACATCTGCTACCTTATTTCTTTCTCTGATAGTGGTATTGCGCACTTTATTCTGCAGAAAAAAACTTGCATTCGCCTTTCCATTGCTCTTTGCGTGATCTTGAGTTTATGGAATTGTGAGAGTTCATGTTTTGCTGGCATAAGTCAGCGTTGGAAGAATGTACAATGGTTAAAAAACTATGGTAGGTTTTGTGAACGAGATCATTTCTTAACTTTTTGCAAAAATCTAAAATCGCATGCATTCACTAAAGTGTTATTGTTATATTAGGTTTAATAACACCTTCCATTTTTAAACAACAATAAAATATAGCGAAACGCAGCAACCACATACATAATTTCGATCCCAAAGTGTTCTTCTTTGCAAATGTATTGTATATCCAATTTAAATTATGCAAATAAGTAACGAGTCGGCGTGTCCCAAAATAAATGGGTTTGCCCAAAGGGGACATAAATCTCACGAGTTTGGGACTGTGGGTTGTGATTTTGGTACAGCTTTTTCTGTTCAGGAAATGTTTAAATAGCCGTTGACATATCGAATGTACGGCCGGGAAGCTGAAAATTTAAATGTAGGTAGTACCTATTCAATCATTGTGTCTAGGGGTGTTGTTGAAAATGAAATTTAGTTTTTTTTATATAAATAAATAAAATGTCAGAATTTTCACAAAGAATCACACAATAAAGAAACTAGTTTTGTCAAGTCCACAATGTTACTGATTTTTGAGTTTGAAAATTGTGGAAATATAAATATTTGCTTCAGTAATGAACATGCTGGTTTCTTTTTGCTTACTCTAAAAACCAAACTAAACCCATTTAAATTTATTGTCTATAAGCCATTGGTTTTGAAACTTTAGTGAAAGATTGATACTGCAAGTTAAAGTTAGTATGTGTTTGTTTCGTAATCTCATTGTAAACCAGAGGGCGCCCGCGGCACCACAGGCTGCGCTGCGCATACGCACCCGATCACCTCACTGTGACTGTGAGTGAATAATGAGCGTAAAGCGATGTTTAAATCTCGGATACCGCAGACGACAAACCGTTGAAGATGAACTTCTCAAGATAATGTCAATTAAAAATCAACAATTATTGATATATAGCGCGTTTTGAAAGACTCTTTGTTCTGATCTGTTTTGTTACACCAGAAACTTTAATTATTTTAGGTACAACTAATTATGTTCCGTTTTATATTAAACTAGTCGACCCGGCGAACTTCGTACCGCCTAACCTACTACTATTTTGCTCATGTATTATGCTTATAAACCTTCCTCTTGAATCAATCTATCTATTAAAAAAAAACCGCATCGAAATCCTTTGCATAGTTTTAAAGATATAAGCATACATAGGGACAGACGCGGGAAGCGACTTTATTTTATACTATGTATTGATAAGTAATTAGCAATATTTTTTAAAAATGTAATTAAACAATAAAAATCCATACTAATACAACTAATCATTAATATCAATACATAGTATAAAACAACGTCGCTTCCCGCATCTGTTTCTATGTATACTTAAATCTTTAAAATTGTGCAACGGATTTTAATGAGGTATTTTTTATAGATTAATTCAAGTGATTCAAGAGCAAGGTTTATAAATAAAATACATGCACAACATATTAATAAGTTCGCCGGGTCCACTAGTTACTGATAAATCTACGTTAAATAAACTGACATAATACATACAACCATCCAAGCGTGTGTAGAGGTACTTACTACAGAACTTAGTAACAAAAGGGTTACTATTCGAAATAAGCCTAGGGCCTAGTATAAGAACAAAAAACAACTTGCCAACGTAACTTCCTGGACACCATCATGCTTAAAATAACATGTAATTATGATTGATAAGTGTATCGAAATCTTGTCGAGTGGGACATACGCCGAAATGTCAAGCGAGACTACTTAGATCATGTCGGCGACCGTGACATTAGGGAGTTATGAGTCCGATCACTTTGCGGACATTGTGGGTAAAAAAATGTTACATCGTGATAGGTTTTAACATTTGGGAAAAACTTTGTGAGTTATTAATCACGATTAGAGAAGGTAAGGAATCTTCTGATAGTCTTTAGTTGTTGATTTGATCGGTAGCAAGTCGGTAGCAGTATTGACTCTACTATGGCTTCGGACCATTATGAACAGAATTTTGCTGTCGATAGAGAGTAGTACTCCAAAGTGTCAAAATGTAACTTTAGATCGTTCTCCGCTCAAAATTGACGTAGATAATCGAATTCTGACTTCGAGACAGTGTAGTATACGCTCGACAGTGTATAATGTAAGGATGTAAATATTTGTAAATAAATATCGCCGAATCCAGCTCGGATGGGCGGCGTTCGGGAAACTACGCAACGTCTTCTCGTCCAATATTCCTCAGTGCCTGAAGACGAAGGTATTTAACCAATGTGTGCTGCCAGTGATGACATACGGTTCTGAAACGTGGTGCTTCACTATAGGGCTTATGAACAGGCTCCGGGTAGCTCAACGAGCCATGGAGCGGGCTATGCTCGGGATTTCTCTGCGGGATCGAATCAGAAATGAGGACATACGCAGAGAAACCAGGGTCACCGACATAGCCAAGCGGATAAGCTCGTTGAAGTGGCAATGGGCAGGTCATATAGCCCGCAGAACAGATGGCCGCTGGGGCCGAAAAGTTCTCGAATGGAGACCACGGATCGGCAAGCGCAGCGTAGGGCGTCCACCGACCAGATGGACGGATGATCTGCGCAAGGCTGCGGGTCCACGCTGGATGCAGGCCACCTGCGATCGGTACAGATGGAGAGCCTTGAGGGAGGCCTATGTCCAGCAGTGGACGTCTTGCGGCTGAAATGATGAAATATTTGTTGTTGAGAAGTGATACGACGTGTTCTTGATTAATTACGTTTATTGAATGCTTAACCTAAACCTTATAAGCTAGTGGGTGGTGGGTGGCATACCACACTACACCTCCCCCCTTTTATTAAAAAAATATTTAATCTAAAAATTATAATATTTTTAAAACTAAAGTTATATAATTTTAAAATTAAAGTAAGTAAGTAGGTATATGTAATAAATCGTCACATTACTTCTTTTTTTTCTAAATATACATAGGTACACATTTTATTTCATTCATGACATAGTAATATTTTTTTTAAAGTCGTCTCAATTTTTTTTTTGAATGACCTTTAACAACATATGTTTCTTTTTTTATCAATTTCATTATATTTTATTTTATTCTTCCCATAAATAGTTAGCTATAGCAAACAGCTCATTTCCTTTCCATCAGTCATCTTATTTACTACAATAAAAAGGCTCGAGCCAGGATAATTTGAACTCGATAACAATTGTCCGAGTTGAAACTCGAGAGAGTAGCCTTAAAAACACTGGCTGTCAATGCCAACCTAGGTAATTTAGGGTTATATAATGGCTAGCAGAACTTTAGTTTTCGTACACTCTGTTACCGTGATTTAATTTCGCTTAGTGTTTTCATGGTTTAATAAAAGCGTAGTTGTGGAAATAACAGTATAACGTTAAATAAGTTTTTTTATTTTAGAATTTTAATTAATTTTGAACGAAAGGTATTCGAAACTATACGTAGTATTTGAATGCCCTCTTTGCAAACTTTGGCTTTTAGTTCTGTAGTTAAGTACTTACTTCGCAGATATCGCTATCACCCGCACTTTGTGTTTTACGTTGACGCAATATTTCTAATGATATTTCCGAATTAAAATACCATTGATCACCTAGGAATTCATATAAATTTAGTTTACAATTAACCCCATTTTACATCAATCAAACGGTGACTTTTATCTACCGAACAAAACGCATTTTGATAAGGTTGTACCAGTAACCTCATTGAGCAGGTCCTTAATTAGTTCATTATCGTCTTTTCTACTACGTAGTATTGCACTGATGCATAATTAACACTAATCGCCTTTGTCAATTGGGATTATTTATTCTAAGATTGGTTCCGAAAGCTCTTTTAAAACTATTAAGGCTTTTCCCATTTTTTTAAAGTTAATTTCTTCGTTTTAGGTTTCAAATCTAAGAAAAAATCGTTTGTTGCCTAAAGTGGCCTCTTTAGTTTCGTAAAAGAATATTTCTAAGATGATGATTATCCTTAATAGGTACAAGACAGAGCCTTTTAAAATTCTAAGTAAAATTATCTAGGGAGTTAAAGACGCATACTTTTGATTCCGGCCATTGTTTAGAAGATATTAATTATTTATTGGGAGTGGCGCTAGTTTCGCACCGTGTAAGCCCTTAAACCTACGTCCTATGATAAAAAGAAATTTAACCTGTAGAGTTCTACTAACCGACCAAACACAAAACGTGGCCATTTGCAACTAAAACATTTTAAATATGTGTTACCGTAAGTCGGTCACTTGCTCAACCGATCGAAAAACAATACGGTAGCGTGAAAAAATATTTAAAGTGACAAATCGCTTACGCTCGACGGAGAATAAATAAATAATAAATTCTGCCCTTGGCTGGTAGGAAGGCTTTTAAGGACTCTTACTGATAGCATGTCGCACGCGCTGGTACGCACTGAGAGGTGACAAGGATCGCCATTTTTAAATTCATGAGACATTTTTTATAATGTTCGCGAAAAAGATAAGAAAAAATAAATTACGTCACACAGAGTGTGTGTTGCGTTGACGGAAATTGGCGTTTAAACCTCAATTTGAATCAAAAATATTGAAAGTAAAAAAAAAAAATAGGTTCACTGTGCAAAAATTATTGAACAAATATTTAAGTTCTCTAGTACGATACCGATGGGTCTCTGTGTGATGCGTAATTTATTTATTATCCATTACTAGTCGATACGGCGATCTTCGTACCGCCTAGTATAATAAAACTTTGTTGTGAATATAAACCTTCCTCTTGAATCACTTTATTAAAAAAAAAACGCATCAAAGTCAGTTGCATAGTTTTAAAGATCAAAGCATACAATACAGACTGACAGACAGCGGGAAGCGACTTTGTAGTAATGAATGATTCCAGAATTACAAATTTTTAACAGAACCAGAGTACCTATTAGGTAGTTTTTGGGTCGTGCCTGTAATATGTAAACCAGATTTGGCGCGTCAAGTTCGTGACTCGGCCACTTGTACATATATGATTCATTTTGTGCTGAGGCCGTTTGGGAGGCTTTATCTTGTTTTAACTTATCAACCTACAAAGCGTTCCGTCAAAAAACAAAACGTGTTATATATTAAGTATATGAAGGGTGAGTGGGCGCACAGGATCATTTTGTAAAGTGATACTCATTATCAGAAATAAATTCGGTAGGTAAGTCTAAATACATACTTATATTTCGTACTCAAAACGATAAGCAAAAGGAAAAGATAAATAAATTTTAATTCGCACAAATATACCTAAGAAATGTACAGCTTAGGACCATTTAAGTTATTTTAATTCGACAGTAAATTTAAAAAAGCACGCAAAATCGAAAAAAAACTGCATTCTACAAAAAACTTATTCGAATATTGATTGTCAAACCAAAACAGCTACATCATCTAACGAATATTTAGTCGAAAAAGGTCTTTCAACTTGTTTTTTTATTGTCTAAAATTCAATACTTCATTGAATTGGTCGTTTTAAATGGTAATACGGTTCTTGACCCGACCTTGAGATGATTCAAGTTTGATCTCCTACGCTTTTAAACTCGACCACAATGTTTGGATAAATTAGAATTTTTAGGTTTGTGTTTTTTTAAACAATCTTTGAAAAATAAGGAGATTCTCATATATACATATACATTATGTACCTTATGCTCACAGATAAGGTACCTACATCTTATTGTAGGTAAAATACCTAAGTTGTTCGGCTTTAAAACAAAAAGTCATTTCGTGAAAAACCCGTTTTTATTATTTAGGAAAATATATTTAATGTTGGTAAATAAAACCAGTAGTAGAAGGTTTGAATAGACTTTTTACAAAATATGCAAACATTCTTATATTTCTTTAAGAATGGATTAAAAAGCGTAAAATTTATTATGTTACCGGAAAATAATACTTTTCGTAAATTTATAAATTTACGGCTGTAAATTTATAAATAACCTAACCTAACCTACGTTGGTTTATTTAAACTTACGTGCGTAAATTTATAACCTAAAGGATGATATATTATTTTACGGTGACATATAGGTAATATTATACTTAGCTCCAATTCCTTTCACTGGAGTTTATAAGTTATTAAAAAGTTTGCAGCCTTTGGAGCCTCAAACTTCATTCAGAATGCAGAAAGCTATTGTTTGAACTGTCCAATCTAAACACGACCGGGGTCGTCGCACGCGCGTGTTTGCAGACATTCTACAAACATATCGGTCGTTATTATGCAAATGCTATTTTTTGGTCCGGTCCGAGGCAGAAAGGAGCCAGACCAAATATCAGAAACCTAAACCTATTATTATAACTCAGAAAGGTACAGAAAAAGAGGAACATATAATGTAGATTGTTTCCTCTTTTATAAACAAAATTTGAAAAATTATTTATTTTAGAAAGGGCTAGGGCTGAAATTTACAATCAGTGTTTGGTTCGGAGGCTCCTCGGTCGAGTATGATACTCGGACAATTAGTTCCCGAGTACTGATTATCATTTTTTTCTTTTTTTTAGGCGGGGAAACTCGTAACGAGTACCCTGCGACCCCTGGGGGAGTCGCAGGGTTATGTGGGGTTTGCACCCACTAAAACCCCGCCGGTGTCCATCTCGGCTGTTGGCAAAGGGGTCACGGGTGATCTTTCGATCGTTATGTTCAACTCCGCGATCCCCTCCAGCATTGGCTGTTTAGCCTCTTCACGGGAAGTACTGATTATCCTGGCTCGAGCTGGTTTAGTGGCTTGAGCCGTAAATTATACTCCGTCGAGCGTACATATGCTTGATTGTCTTGAAGTCGAAACTTGACTGTGCATATCAATTTGAAGCGTAGAACGATTTGAAGTTTCATTTTGTTACTTTGGAGTGCGAGTTCGAGCTGCGACTCGACTGTGAATTTCAGCCTAGGGTCAGTCAGTCAGTTTTTTGAGTCTACTTGCTCGAGTTTACGTTATTCGAGTACGCCATAATATATCTTATTTAAAAAGTTAATAAACCTACTAAGTTAGTAAAATAAGGCCGGTTTGGCCAAAAGAAGACAGAAATTGTAAGGAAGGAAAGGTACCGTTATAAGATTAAAAATCTTCCTTACAGAAACAGTTAAAATCGATATTTCGGAAAACAAACTGCCACTGCACCACCTAATAATCGTTACATCGCGCAATGTTCAAAGATTTTGCGGTATTTTTATAAATACTGGTCAAGTTTTATTACACACCTGCTATCATTTTTGTCGCACCGCGCTTATAATGTAGTTCATTAGTTAGCATTTGGTGGCATTTTTTTAAATATTTAAAAGTTTAAAGAAATGTTGTTAGTAATAAACAAAGTTAATTAACCAGTGTCGGCGATCTGGACGTAATATTTTATTTGTAGAATTTTTCGATTTTCATTTTTAAATTTTTATTGTTTTTCTTTCCCTTTTTTTTGTAAATATGTAATATACTTAACTGTAAATATTAATGGAAAGCTGTAAATAAATGTAGGTACTACCATGAAGTAAGTTTGTATATATATAATGCTTACTAAGTACTATTATTACTTACTAATAAATCATCGTTTGCTCCTTTTGACGAACTGTGACTGAACCTTTCTCCAATGCCAAAAAGGCGTCACATTTAAATTACGGTTGGGATATTCACCCGGAAGTCACCCGGTATGCATACTAAATGAACATCCCCTTGGCCATTGGAAGCGCTCAAAACAGCATAGCCTGGAAAGCGCTCACTAAACAAGCTGATCTTGTTGGTCAAGACCCTCAGCCATGAGGAATAGACAAGAAAGAAGAAAGAGCATACTAAAGTATTCGATTAGTTAAATCGATGCGATATCTACGAAACTACTGGGCGTAGCGGGCTGAAATTTGGCATGTGGGTTCCTTAGGGAGTGTAAGTGAGCACTAAAAAGGGATTTCCCGAAATTCCCACGGGAACGGGAAAAAACGGGATTTTTTGTGTTTATGAGAAATCTGCGCGGGTGAGACCGCGGGGCAGCCTCTAGTCAATATATATAAAACTCATCCGTTACTGACTGACTGACAGACAACGCAGAGCCGAAACTACTGGGCGTAGCGGGCTGAAATTTTGCCTGTAGGTTCCTTAGGGAGTGTAGGTGAGCACTAAGAAAGGATTTCATGAAATTCCAATGGGAACGGGAAAAAAATGGATTTTTGTGTTAATGAGAAATCTGCGCGAATAAAACCGCGGGGCAGCCTCTAAAAACTAGATTATTAGTATACCAATATCCGTGATAGAAACTCTGTATGCCTGTTGTTATGCTTTCACGGCGAAACTACTGAACCAACATGTCTGAAAATTGGTAGTTGACTAGTTTAGAATCACTAGACTGACATTTATCCCGGAAATCCCAGATGAACAAAACATTTCAAAGTTGTAGTTGAAGGGAATTTGTGCTTGTGGGAAGAACCTCGAACGCTATTAATGTATGGTTCCCGGGGTCCTTCCCAAAAGCGCCAAGACGGCCGCCGGGGGGTTTTAGTGGGTGCGAGCCCCACATACCCCCGACGCTCCCCCGAGCGTTGAGAAATGCGATAGGCATTTCCCCCGTTACAAAAAAAGAATAAGGTAATTTGCACTTGTGCTAGCGGCGCGCAAACTAGTTAAAAAAATAAAAAGGATCGCTCATGGCCCTATCCAGTCCGTAATAAACACTACTAACAAAACCTGTAGCTTAAACGCTTCCTGACGAGCCTCCGTCGAGCCTTCTTTGCGAATTGTTTAACAAAACAGAACCTTAAGACAAGGCAATAGAGATAATGATTTTATTATGTGTATTATTGAATGCCAAGGTCGTTTATACTTTGACTGAACCTGGGTGGGTTGCTTTAATTGCTTTGAGAAATAGTGCACTTCTGTCTAAGGTTCTCAAACTGTAAAAAAAATACTGAACATTTATTAGATTCTTATAGTCATAAGTCTTATTTTGTCCTTTAATTTTTTGCTCTTGCATCATCTAAAAAAAATCGTAAGGCGTATGCAGCCGCTAAATTTGCGACTATACCATACTAAAAAAAATATTTATCTTAATAAGACAACAACATTAGATCAACATAAGTACGGGCAAAGAATAATATGAACTTAACTCACACGCAGGAAACTTCTTAACTAAAGAGAAACATCTCCAAAGTTTTTAATAGATTTTTTATGTTTTAGTTTTGTTATTTTATGAATTATGTAATCCTATTCCACCAATACGACGGTAAACATCAAAGCTGCAATTCTACAAGTGACACTTGATAATCTAGCTCAGTATCTTGGCACTGTTTTTGTCTAATACAAAGTGTTGCTATAAGTATTTTAAAAGATTTAGGTATTCAACATTTACATAACAGAATACTAAGAAAGATTTACTAGTGTCCATACAGAACCACATATACTTCTACTATCTACTACCTATGTGAAAAAAAACTCTAAAAATGAATCGTGGTTCGTTAGTCTCGCAAAAATTCGTGAACGGCCTGGCCGATATAGTTGATTTTGGTGTTGAAGTGTTCGTAGTAGTCCAGGGAAGGTTTAAATGGTGAGAAAATATGGAAACATTTAGAGGAAGATAGTAAAATATCTTTTTCCCATACCAATTGTAAGGCGCGATACGAAGTTCGCCTGGACAGCTAGTTATTGATATTTACCATGGTTCAGAAAACATTAATTTTCGTCGCGCGTCGCTGAGTCGTTTGTAACACAGTCGCTGCTTTAGTGGCCGCAAGCACGCCTTAATCTCAACATGTATTTTACGACTTGTATATTGACTTTTTAACAATGTCTTGGCTTGTTTACTATACTCTGCAGTCGGTAGCCTGAGTTATAGTGATTGAATGGTGAGCGGCACAGGTCGTAAGTAAGTTTTTCGTGTTGAAAATATGGCTGGACGACCTTTCCCAAGGCATCTTCCTTTTGCTTTGTGTTAATTGAAAGCATCTGCAACTTGGAACTTCTGTTTAAGAAATCATTAACTCTTAACATAGCATAATAACAAGCTTAAAAACAATTCATGGTCATCTCCATGCTGCTCCATGGACTGATCCGTAGCTCAGTGATGTGATGAGTAAGCGTGTGCACCTGGGTTCGATTCCCGGCGAGGCGAACATTGGAATGATGAATATCGATGTTTGCTTCCGGTCTGGGTGTAATGTTCGTCTCTGTATGTTTCGGGCACCCTAGATACAGGTTCTTCCTAGTTAGGGGATCTGAGTATCTCGGCCAAAAGATATCCACCACATCCATAACAGATAGATATCCTTAATGACCGGTCTTTGCGACCGTAGGCACTCCCGCATCTTCCGGTGCGAGGATTTCACTGGAGATTTTTCGACACCAGCGACCATCTGTTCTTTAAGTCCTGCCCATTGCTTTAAGTATTTCAATAACATGGTACATTAAACTAGGGTAAAACGTCCTATTACCGCGGTAGTCAAAATCACGTCCTATTACGGCTCTATTTTGTCTTTTTCAATTTGTGATTAGTTGTGACTGTGTATGGTAAAGGTGACTACATAGTGTCCAAGGGAAACTAACAAGTAACTTATTACCCAGCACTCGTGGTTTAAAATCGTTTAAAATTACTTAAATTAATTATTTTGTGTAACGTCAGCGAAGCGAGAAGCTGTTTCATACAAACGCAGACTGACTCGCGGTAGAATATTGAATTTTCAGACTTCGTTTTTAGTTCAAACAAACACTTTAAGATTATGTTACTATATTCGAATACTTTTTACATTCAAGAAGTCTTAGTTAATCAAGTTGATTTCCGTTTAAAATCAAATAAAACAAGTAAATATGAGTAAACAAAAGTCCGCCGTGTTAGGAAGGCTATTTGAGGGTTCCGCCTATTACGGAGGGTACCATCGGTAATAGGAAAATCGCAGTGTCGGTAATTTTTAAATTTAGTGGTATAATAAATATAATTTATGAACATTTCGTTATTTAAGTGTAATTTTCATTAGTTCTCAAGTATAAAACCAATTTTGGAGGTTCATGTTTTTTAACTAGAATCCTTGTTTTTGACGCTTAAAGTTGACAGTAAAATTTAAGTTTGTTAGAATACTGTGAAACCTAACGTATGAGTTTTAATGAAGAAAAATAGTCTAATACAACGATTACTAACGATTTGAGAGTTTTATGGTAAAGTCAGAGTGCTCTTATGTGTAAGTAATAACTTACATTACCGAAATATCTTAACATTATATTTCAGAATTACGATATAAAAACTTATTAGATATTTTAGTACCTACCGTATTAGGCTGTAAGGAATCCTAACACGGTGTATGAAAATTACAGAGCTAATAATTTAACCGTATTATTTGTAAAGATACCGTACATTTTAAAAAGCTTTACTGCAGGTCTATTTATTTGGTTTGTTGTATGGTAAATACGTGACATCCTATCTAAATTGACATACGTCAAATAACTAAAATGCACTTTACAGGGTAAGTAAATAGTTAAAAAACTTACAGAAAAATGTAAACTAAGGTTAGTTTTATCGTATTTTCCCATCAATATAATAATTTAATACTAGATTTTACCGCAACTTTGACACACTATACAAAACTGATTATGATTCGTTGGTTGTTTTATTTATTATTGTATTTTGGTTTACTGTTTTGTTGTTGTTTTTTTTTGTGTTCCATTTTTGCATGTATGTGTCAACGTTGTTGTAAAAAATGTATCTTTCTTTTTTTTTAACTTTCTCCACTTGGGTAGAAATCCATTTTCAATATTTTTTTTACCGTTTAACTTAACCTTCACTGACTGCACTCTGCTGCTTCGCCAGTTAAATTTTCCTTCAAATGTTTTATTTTTAAGGTTTCATTAAAATCTATTTCGTAGTTTTTACGTAAAAGAGTTAGACAGACATCCTTTATTACAAACTTTGTTGTTTATAATATTAGTAGGATTATTAAAACCCTCGTCCGGGTCTTTTTCAAATTAAAGTTTTATAACACAAAAAAAGGTTATGGAGGTTATCAATTCGACCTGTATGTATGTTTGTCCGCGATTGTTTCGATTTTGTCAAAACCAATTTTCACAAAAGTATTGTTTGTAAATGTTTTAATACCTATTTTTAACCAATTTTAGAAAAGAGGAAGTTCTTAGTTTAGGTTTGAATCAGTTTATTGATTAAGGTTTCGGGTACACGTCCCGGGACCTTATTAATATGTCTTTTCCATCAGTCCGTCTGTCTGTCTGCCAAAGGCACTAATTACCGAAACGGCTCGATTAATTTTAATGAAAAAATTTCACGATATTTTATTTGTCGTCAAAAGAATACTAACAAATATTAAAAACCGCCTCCGTAGCTCAGTGGCGTAGCGCGTCGCGCATTTGATTAGGGAACGGAAGGTTGTGGGTTCGATCCCCGCAGAAAACACCACATATTGATTTCTCACAAAAATCACGTTGTGGTTGTTTTCGGTTGGATAGGACATTGCAGGCTTGAATCACCTGATTGTCCGAAAAGTTAGATGATTCCGTGCTTCGGAAGGCACGTTAAGCCGTTGGTCCCGGCAGCAAGAAGTGGTCGTTATAACCGCGGCGACAAGCTGGCCCCTTGTCACGTTAGTAAATATAAACTCGGCTAAATGTAGGTCCGGCTCTTGAGCTGGTACCTCTGCCTAACCCTTCGGGGAATAAAAGGCGTAAAATTATGTATGTATGTATGTATTAAAAACTTCAAAAAATTATGGAAATTTAGAGAAAATTTTAAAAATTGTGCCAAAATCTTCCTTTTTTAAACAAGCTTTTGTCGAGCCTCTACTGAGATATTGACCTGGTCAACAGACATTAAATATTTATCATTTGTAACTTCACTTAATGTAGATTAACAACAAATATTAAAAATTATGATAAGAAGCTATTTAAATTCACATCACACCAATTACGCTTTTATGAGTATAACCTGCGCACATAAAGAAACGATCTCAAAATGGCGGCCGTTGTATGGGCTGTCTCGCTTCTCAACTCTTCCCTCATACTGATATACGCGAGATAGCATTCGTTCAGCCGCCATTTTCAAATCGTTTCTTTATCAGCGCGGCTTATAAAAAAAAAATCGTCCCCATATTTTATTCATTCCGTTCCGTTATGCAGTGAGATGGGAGAACGTTACGATGCCGTAGATTGATTGATTGATTGTTGTTTTGTTATTTGCTCTTTCAGGTCAGGCAAAGGAACATAATAGCCCATACAGCCAAATATTCACTATTCGTGTTTCCTAAACTAATTATATTACTGGAAACTTCTTAGCGCGAGGCCGTTTATTTAATAGTTGATACACAAAATATTATCAAAATAGCCCTTTACTAGGAAGAACCTGTATCAGTGCCAGTGACAATTACAGCCATTGCATACCATTTTCTGATTGCACGGAACCGTGAGCTGAGATGAAAATGTTTCATCGTGCGTGTGTTGGCATCCCATACTCCGTAATAGGCAGTGCTTACCGCCGTAATGGGCTTCAAACTTTTTTTTGCCGCCGTAATAGGAATTCCGAATTGTCAGAAAAAATATTTATTTAAAATTAATTATCACTCTAGAATAAATAAAACGACAACTGAAATAGAAAATATAATTATCATGATAGTCAAAAAAAAATTTTAATATCTGCTATAATATTTAGAAATGCTTAATTTCTTACCCTACTTTAAAATGTCGTCAAAACGCGCCGTAATAGGGCATGTTACCCTATTTCCTAATTTCAAAAGTTTTAAGTGCCTCGATATTATTTTAACTTAACCAATAATTTTCAATAAGTTACTTTTTTTAAAGTTATTTTTATCATATTAGCGCATCTTTGAAAAACTTTATTTACAGGCACTAGACCCATAAATGACCTTTTCAAACTTATCATTTCCAATAATTTTACTGACACTCTCGTTAACTTCTTTAATTAATATTAAGATAGCATCATTTTCGCGGCCCATTTATCTTCTGTAAATCCTATAATAAATTAATTAAATCCACAAAATATTTGTTTCAATAAGTTAAACGTAAGTAAAGGCGGAGTTATGCTTACATTCAGCGCACAAGTAATGAGGCTGTAAATTGGGCGGGCGCAAAGTAATGGTAGTGCTGAGTAAAAAAAAATCTTAACACTTAAATTAAATGTTGATACGAATCTTTTAGGTTTGTTTCGTGCCAAGCATAAATATGAAAATATCTTGATTAAGTTATTAATACACCAATAAATTTATAAAGACTGCCAATTGAGAATTTACGATTATGGAACTGTAGAGTAAGTAGGTACAGTCAAGGACTAGGAGGCCGTAACAGATTTGTCTATGGTTTCGTCAGCCCTAGACTGTAAAACCAAAGAACAAGAGCTATTTTGCAATACAGTAAAACCGGAAGTGTTACGCCGATCGTGTCCGCCACTGTACTATCAAAGTAGAGTTAACACGCTTAGTTTGGTGGCCCGCAGCGCAAAAATTACCGTCGTCGTAAGAAATGTGTAAGTAGGTACTTAAGACAGTACATTCCCGAAAAAAAAAAATATCTTCTAAACTAAGGCAAATATCAAAAATGGGGCACAGTATGACACTAGATAATGTAGCCTAATATTTTTAGGGCATGATTGTATAGCTTTTAGGTTAAAGACCAAAGAAAGCTACAGAGTGTTGCTAAAAGTGGCCACTTTTAGTAACAATCTTCTCTTTATAATTTTGTTCTTTTAAGTTAGAACTACTTTACTGGGCTAAAAAAATACTAATCAAGATTATCTAGTGTCATACTGTGCCATATTTTTGATATTTGCCTTAGTTTAGAAGGTATTGTTTTTTTTTCGAGAATGGCGCTAGCATCGCGGTAAACTGGTTCTTAAAGATAAAAGGGGCTTCCAGCAGCTCTGATTTTTATTTAAGTACTCTTAAATCTACAAAATCCCGTTTTCGCTTCATTAGTGCGCGTATTGGTATATAAGGTGGTTAGATCTGTAAGGATGTCTGGATGTTATTGTATCTACAGATATATATAATTAAGTAGGTATGTAATGAAATTTTTGTTGAAACCTGAAAATCATTTGACTTTTTAATTAAAAAATGACAAAGTAACGCAATATATACCTATAATTTGCGAGGACATTTATTATTGTTAAAACAAGGTGTGGTTAAAAAACCTTCCCAAAATTATTAATTCTGTGCGCACAATATAAGTCTGCGGATAAATCGTTTACAATTCTTAAGATGTAAGTAACAAAATAGCTTAAAAAACTGTAATCGTCGCTCAAAAAATTCTTATTGAAAATCGAAAGCGAATAGTGCGGTGATTATTTCAATAAGAAAAATTAATGTATTAATTTTCTTTACAAAATTAAATTCTCTGTTTTTTTTTTAAAGATAATATTTTATAAGATATAATGTTCATTAAAACCTAAAATTTTCAAATTCAAATTCAAATTCAAATTATTTATTGCATTCACATAATCTAATCAATTTCTAATCAATATTTTCATTTATAATCTTTAAATTTAATTAACTATCGGAAAAACTTCATTACAAGTTGTATGGATAATGAAAAGAACAACGTACTTACTCTAAAAATCGAAATCCAGCACCAGCATCATCGCTTGAATTAAAACAAATGATTGTTGGAACCAAGGAAGTTGATTCGTTCGTGAACTTAAATCGGCTCATAACCAAAAACTGCGGACCGATAAAAACAGATCGTTCATTTCTCAATAAATTTTTTTGATGAAAAATCTCCATGATTACATGTTGTTTTCTCGCTCGATCAGTAATTTACATATCAACGAGCTGCGAGCGGTCAATTCAAAAAGGATCCCTCACGCTGACCCCTCGCTTGGGCCGTGGCAGTGATGGATCTCTTATTAATCGTTGCAAATTAAGAATTTAATTTTATACTTTATAACTTTGTTCGACCGTGTTTACTGATTTTACTCTGATAACAAAACTAAAGGGCTGCCCAGTGTCTACTACACTATACGTAACTTCGCCCGCTCTAGGTCAGAAAAGTACTTGTTCTGAACGAATATATACTCTGCAGGGTTGGTCGGAAATAAAATGGTCTAGTAAAATATGATCAGTGACGTAAATTAATGAATAGTGATAGATATTTGAAAGATACATACTTAATTAGGGATGGGGCTCAGATTTATTAATAGTTACTGCAGTTAGGGGCTGCTCTCCCGATAAGCTAACTAGCGATTTAAAATGAAAATGTTTTTTTTATACTCAGAATTAAGCCAAGTAGCCAATATCAGACATAAAACATTTTCACTGCCAAATTTGACGTTTATTGTCAATAATTGCAGACAACATTTTCTTATAGCGACAACTTTGAATTCGCAATAATTGGAAACTGAAAACAGTCTGATGGTCTGATGTGTGTTGTTTTAGTACCTACTATAGAAATAAAGGCTGTTGGTAAATAAAGATTTGTTTGTTTGTAACGAATAGGCTCCGTTAATACTGAGCCGATTTGAAAAATTCTTTCACTGGTAGGAAGCTACATTAACCCCTCAGATTAACCCCGAGTGTCATAGGCTATATTAGATTTTCATTAGGGATCCTTACCTAAACTCTAATAATGTAACCCAAGGTGCAATATTTTTTCCGTTGTTTACATATTTTGACAGGTGGTTTGTTGTTGTTGTTGTTTGTTTTTTATTCGGCCATTCTGGGCAGTCAAAAGAACATAGTCTATAGAGCCAAGTCTTTTGTAACATCTTTTATATTCTATGGCGTAACGAAGTAAGCCGGGAAAGCTCATACTTAATAAATTAATAGAGTTCGCATAGGGAGCCATGTTATTGTAGGACGGTCGTTGGGTGCACGAGGCGGGGGCCTCGTGTAGTCATAATAACAGCCCCGAGAAGGACGACGGAACGCGGTGTCCAGATTCCGTCGCGTTGGGCAAGACATCCACGCTCCACTCTGTTGGACTTTCATACATGTAAAGTAAAATAAAAATAAATAAATAAAATAAAACTTCTTGGTGAAGAAGTCATGTTGTAATTTGCGTAATTTTAGTAACTTATTACGATCATAATATTACAAGTGAAAGGTATTTCTCATTTGTAAGGCCAAAAAATAATAATAAAAAAACTGATGAGTATCGTGAAAATGAATTAATTTTCTGTCATCGCGTCTCGCTGCATAAAAAGTAGTTCTGGTAAAAATGCGGAAGATGCTAAAATATTGTTTTAAATTATGAATATTACCCAACTGGTAATTTATTTAATGGTAGGTATGCACTTTTGGCATCTGGATTTTGGAAAGGCGGTATCACGGTATAATCAGTGACATTAAGGATTGCATTATTTATTTCAGTTTAAAATAATAAAACATTATCATCATCACATCCGAGACACATCAACTGTTGGACATAGGCCACCCTCTCAGATCGCCACAGAACAAAATTATTTGGGGGGTTGGCGAGAATCACCACCTTGGCAGACCGGTTGGCAATCTCAGAAGCTGAATTTTTCAAATTTCAATTGTTTCCTAGTTTGCCGTTTACGATAACCATGGGATACCTACTGTGCATGGAAGTATGTAATGGTGGTACCACACGACTTATAAAATGTACAGTGGCGGTCAAGGACAGCGTAACACTTCCGGTTCATCTGTATTGCAAAATGCTCTTGTTCTTTGGTATTACAGTCTTGGGCACACGAGACCATAGACAAAAGTGCTACGCCTTCTAGGCTAGGCTAGACTAGGCTGAAATTCGCAGTGTTTGGAGGCTACTCGGTCGAGTATAACTACTACAAGGACTACTACTACTACTACTACTATACTACTAGGACAAGTAGTTCCCGAGTACTGATTATCCTGGCTCGAGCTGTCTTATACTCCGTGGACCATATTTTTCACTGTCACGAAGTCGGATCTCGACTTTGTATACCTATCAACTAGTCGACCCGGCGAACTTCGTACCGCCTTACCTATTACTATGTAGTACATGTTTTATACATATAAACCTTCCTCTTGAATCTCTCTACCTTTAAAAAAAAACCGCATCAAAATCCGTTGCATAGTTTTAAAGATATATAAGCATACATAGGAACAGACGCGGGAAGCGACTTTATTTTATACGAGCTGTCCCGGCTTACTTCGTTACGCCATAGAATATAAGATACTACAAAAGACGCTATTATGGTAGCTAATACATTACTTACTGTCAACTGGACCGCCGAGGAAAAACACATGATAACTTAAGATTTTATATAATAAATTTTGTAAAGTCTTAATTATGCCAATTTCTGGTAAAGAAGACATAAAGATAATGCGATACGGCAATTAAATGCAAATTATAGCAAGAAGGGACTTCGTAAATTTTCGACAGGCAAGCTCGGTAATTTGAGATAGCGTAAATTTTGTAGGTCAACCGTAAACTCCGTGTTTTTAAATTAAACATAATAATATGCCTGGCTAATTACCTTTAACTAATTAATTATTATATTTTGAGGGTTTAATTTTTTAACTGACAGGCCCAGTGCATAACAGGATGGATCAATTTTTGCAAATAGTCAGCCTAGATTTTTTGAAAACCGTTTGAGGGAGGGCTTGTAAGTGGAGGGAAACTATGCGTCACTTCATGCAATAAAGCGCTTCACGAGACAAGAGCATTTGTTTTGTGTAAATAAATTTTACAAAAGTTCTTTAGCACCTGAGGGTTGAGGCGCAATGCGTGCAGTTTTTTGATAACGATGAATCTGTTGAATATATAACTATCAATTAAAAAAAAACATAGTCTAGGTAGGTACAGGAAAGGTTTCCAAAATAAGGTATCACCATAAATCACACACATCGGGAAGTTCAAATCGAAATATAAGTTTGTTTTTAAATTAAAATGTGATTGTTTTACTTAATAAACGATTTAAATAACAACAACGTTGTGATTGTAGCAACTTTATGTGCACCTCGTTTTTGATAAGCTTAAATGTATTTTTAAAAGCGAGCTTTTATCTTAGCCCTTTAAAGCAAAGAGAATTGATAAAGTTTTTTATTTTATTTGTTTTTTTCAGATGGAGTTACGGCGCTCCAAAACCGGTGGGACCTCGTTTTTAACTTATTGGATATTTTTACTACAAGTAAGTTTGAATTTAAAATAAAATACCTACTTATTGTATAAACACAGATTAAGAGAATAGTTTTAAGTATCTTCATAATACTATCTAAGTGTGCCCGAAACACAGAAAGACACAAACATCGATATTCAGGTTTTGTAATGCCACCTGGAGAGAATTTTTTAAATATATTACGAATATTTTACGGCAAAGATCGATATGGTCAATCATATGGATTAAATCTCTACAAAGTTGTTAAATTACATGAAAATAAAACAATGAAATCTGGACTCAGGTCAAATTAAAGCTGTTTCCATGCCCAGGTGAGCAGTAAATTAAAAAAAAAAAAAAACTCATAAATACCTATAAAATAATGTTTAATCAATATATATAAAACTCTTCCGTTACTGACTGACTGACTGACTGACTGACTGACTGACTGACTGACTGACTGACTGACAGACAACGCAGAGCCTAAACTACTGGGCGTAGCGGGCTGAAATTTTGCATGTAGGTTCCTTATGGAGTGTAGGTGAGCACTAAGAAAGGATTTCCCAAAATTCCCACGGGAACGGGAAAAAACGGGATTTTTGTGTTTATGAGAAATCTGCGCGAGTGAAACCGCGGGGCAGCCTCTAGTTATAAGATATAATAATAAGTAAAATTTTCTATCATCAGTATTAAGAGTACTTTCCGCCAGGAGGCATCCTGTAAATCATAAATATGTTCGCGTCTGCAACGAACCAGGATTCGCCGTGCCTGCACAGTTCACGTTTTTGCATGTTTTGCACTTAATTAATGATAACAATGTTGACCACAGAGCAGCGTTTTAATTAGGTATATCTTCGCTTTATTTCCGGGTTCTAGTGTCCTTTTAATATTTTTTTGTGCTCTAGTTTCGATACTTATTGATAATGGCAAACAAACAACTCAGTACTTACGTTTACTTAGGTACAACGCACACTTGCGAGGCACGGTGAAGTTACCGAGAGAATAACAAGCTATTATACTGATCTCTAAATTTTAGAGCACAAGATTCAAAACATATTTTCATACAAATAGATCATCATTATAACCGCAGCGACGGCCCTTGTTTGTCACGATGTTATAAAATATAAACTCAGCTCATCAGAGCCGGTACCTTTGCCTAACTCTTCGGGGAATAAAGGCGTAAAAGTATGATATTATTTTTATTTGATTGGTGGCTATGCAGGGCTTTAACAGCCCAGTATCACTGCGACCTTTGCAGATCTATTGTGATCGCTACTATTATATTTTATAGTTCAGCTTCAAGGCCTGTTGCTTTTAGAAACAACAGTATGTCCTTGAAACTGAGAGTATTTATCTCATCCGGCTGTAACAAATGTTTTCCGAGGATGGATTAACCGTTTATGTATAGAGGACCACTCTCACACAAAATAGAAATTGTGTAATATTTTAAATTATTGTTCTCATTGTAAGCAACTAACTAAAGTGTCAGATTTCCGTCATCACAGATGTTGTGCAGCGAGCGACGCGGCGCGGAAGGGCACGGTCGCCTGATGGACCCTCCAGCTCGCAACTCCATGTGGCGATTCGGGTTCCCCAACCCCGTCAATTATAACGATAATGAGCTGTTCTGCGGAGGCTATGCCGGTCAGTATGAGGTTCATCATCATCTCTTCAGTTAAGGGCTTCCCCCAAAGATGTCCACATGGACAAAAATATTGAGGGGGCTTGGTAGCTTAGCTTGGTAGGTAAACAAAACATAGGTTTTAAGGGTTTTTAGACGACATAAATCGTTGGCGAACTATTTTAAAAAGTCAAAAAGCGGTAAGTAACATTCGTCATAAAAAAAGGAATGCAAAGCCGTCTTGGGACTTAAACGAAAACTATCAAAACGTTTTATAAATTGTGTGCAAGCGATATAAAAAAAAAGTTAAATAAGCGGCTTTAAGAAATCCGCAATAAAATGTAGAGCAAATTATACTTTATAAAATAGGAAATAAAGTATAAATAAAAAAGTATACCCACAGACAGGCCACAGAAGTTGTAGTCCACAAAAGAAGCTATAAAATAGTTTGAAATTTAAATTGCACTGTCACATCGCTATAAACTAACATATAAGTAAATTTACGTAACATAAGTACATAGTACTAAAGTTAATACTTTATATGACTCTCTTTTATTCCTTGAATTTTTTTTGGACTGAAATACCTACGTTGTTTTTTTATCTCGTGACTGTAACATATATTTTCGATGGCTCTGGTGCTTACAAAAAATGTAGTTATCTGCTCAAAAGCACATTATTGTCTCTTTTAAAAATAATCGATATTTTTTTGGGACTATTGAGTATTCTATTCAAAGATCATCGACCAGCTATTTAATTTAGGTTGACTGAACTCTCAATGGCCTCACCTATTTCGTTCTAAGTAGGTAGGTATTTCCTGATATTGGCTTTTATCCTGTTTCTTATTTCTTAGTTGAAATAAAAACACAAATTTCAGAATAGTGTTATGTTATATACGACAAAAAAAAATTGATTGATTAATCTACAGGCGGTTTTACCTAATTAGGTATTCGTAATGCGTAATGTTTTAATCAATTACTAACTTATCAACAATCATCATCATCATCGCAGCCGAAAGACGTCCACTGCTGGACACAGGCCTCCCCACAAATCGCCATACCGATTGGTCCTAAGCGATCTTCATCCAGTGTACTCCGCAGCTTTCACCAGGGGTCCTATTACGGCCACATTTGTAACATTGCTTTACGTCCTCTAAGAGTGTCAAAGTTAGTACAAAGAAAACACAAAGAGTACGAAAAGCAATATAAATCGGCCGTAATAGGGCCTCAGATCGTTTGACCACATTGCGGGGGCATTGCCTTCGTCTTCCAGTGCCTGATAAAGTTAGATAGAAGCGTCCAAATATCTAAGTGGTCTAATCTCCAGTCCAGTGGGAGCAGAACTCGGGGCGGTGCGGGGTGTGCGGGGACGCCAGCCACCTGAAGATCCCGCGGCCGCACGAGGCTGGAGGGATGTATGGGAAGGGCATCATTACCAGGCATTACAGCGTTGGACAGGTATTGTGCTAGCTGACAATGTGTTACTGTAGTTGTAAAACGAAATCCAATCAACTAAGGCCCGTAATATCTATCTCGATTCTAAATGTCAACACATTTAATGGTGGTTTAATCTGCATCTGTCACTTTTTGTTTTTAAAGAGAAAGAAAGTGACAGATGCAGCTTAAACTACTGAACAGAAGCAGTTTTAATAACAGAGTTGGATATGACGGGCATAGGACAAATAGACAGATAATTACTATTATTATTTTACTTCAAAAGCTCGTTTTTCCTGTCACACCAATTAGATGTATTTCTTGTTTTAAATTATCATTAACTAGTCGACCCGGCGAACTTCGTACCGCCTAACCTGTTACTATTTTGCTCATGTTTTATACTTATAAACCTTCCTCTTGGATCACTCTATCAATTACAAAAAACCACATCAAAATCCGTTGGATAGTTTGAAAGATATAATCATACATAGGGACAGACGCGGGAAGCGACTTTATTTTATACTATGTATTGATATTGATTATAACAGGTCTTCTGGAAGAAATAGCTAAGTTTGCCTTGTGTCACCTTGCTGTTATAAAATTGTTAATGTGACTGTTCGTTCAAAAAGAGATGTCATTTAAAATCACGTAATCTCAAATAGTTTATGCTGTACAGTGGCGGTCTAGGCGGCGTAACACTTCCGGTTTTTCTGTATAGCTAAATAGCTCTTGTTCTTTGGTAAGTCTAGGGCGCACGAGACCATAGGCAAAAGTGTTACGCCGTCCAATGCGCCACTGTAGAGGACAGTTCATTATTGTTTTAAGATTTCGACCCATGTTGCTAAAAATATATATTAGGTGAACTGAGCTAAAACCTCTTTAGTAATATATTTCCGCCTTAGAAACACCGAAGTTTGTAATAGTTTAAAGACCTTATGAATTCGATTTTTTTTTTCCAGGAAATAGAAGTAGAAGTGGAGTTAACAGCGAATCACCTCGGAACATTCGTCATGAAACTGTGTCCGAACAACAATCCCAGGCAGGAGGCGACGCAGGAGTGTTTTGACAGGTACAATTATAAATATAGTTATTTATACCCACAGAGCAAGGAAGAGTCTCCCGAAGAGATGTTTGTTTCCGGTCTGGGTGTCATGTTCGTCTGTGTGTGTGTTTCGAGTACCCTAGATACAGGTTCTTCCTAGTTAGGGGCTCTGAGTGTGATGCGTTATTTTTATTGATAAAAACTTACGACTTAAAAAAAGTGTTAGGAGATAACGAAATCTTGGATAGGGTATTGGGTCTAATAAAACCTTATTCCCAGGTTTCCCCTCTACATATCTGAGACCAGAGAAGACAGGTTCCTAATTCCTCTGGACACGGCAAAGAAGGAGATCTTCAGGTACAGAGTTCGTCTGCCTCCCTACGTGACGTGTACGCAATGTGTTCTGCAGTGGACATACTATACTGGTGAGTTACATCATTTTTACACCTGTGTAAATTATTATACTCGACCTAAAACTCAAAGACTTAGTTTACATATAACGGCAGGGCGCGCCGATGAATAGAGGTCCATAAATTCTGTAGGTAGCGTAACTTTGAGGAGCAATCGCATTTTATATTTTGAGTTTAACGATAAAGCTGCGGCGGTAACATGACGGACAATTTGTCGAATTTGTCGTATCTATCTGTCACTTTTGTCGATCATCTCCATACATTTTCCCGCATTGAAATGTCAAAAGCGATTAAAAGTGACAGTTAGATTCGACAAATGGTCCGTCGTGCTGCGGGGGCTGTAGGTAGATATAGGTAGAGTATAAAACGTCCTATGACGGCGTTAGTCCAAATCACGTCCTACTACAAATGCATTTTTTTGTTATGTATTTATGTATGTTTGTGTTTAAAGTAATTCAATAACTAACTTATCGCAACGCCTAACCTATAAAAAAAATAAAATAATATAATACGTGTCTATTATGGCTTAATTATCATGGAGTTACTTTGTTGCAAATTAAAATTCTAAATTGCAAAAAAAAAGTCTCCGTATTAGGACGTGACTTGACTATTATCTTAGTAGCAAGTAGGTAGTAGTTTTGTTAATTTTATTGAAGCCAGCTTATATTATCATTCTTCATTTTATCGAAACTACCACAAATTCTAGGCAACATGTGGGGTGTTTGCGCGAACGGCACCGAAGCGGTCGGTTGCGGCAAGTCGGAGACGTTCCGTAACTGCGCTGATATCACCATTGTGACGTCGACCGGCGGCGTCCCGCCCGCCTTCGCTGGTGACCTGAGGCGGGACAATCCCTTCTTGCTCTATTATAGAGACTTCAGGGCACCGCAAGCTCTATACCCATTGGTTGTCAGGTATGGTTTTTTTTTATACAATAAGTGCCCTAGAATACTTTGCGCGATGCCGATGTTAGAGCGCTATGCCGAACTAACGCGAATCGAAAAAAAAACTTAAATAAAAATGAGATTTTACATGGATTCGAAGTTAAGTATTAATGTTTTTCGCGATTGGCGCTGGCATCGGTGCAATAGTCCTCTACTAGAGTAATTTTTTTTATGAATAGGTAAATTGCACTTTTCCTTTATAACATTATGGAATCTATTTAATTAGCTGTATTATTTCTTTTGTTAGTAACTTTGTACTTAGTTTAGTAACTACTCAACTAGAATTTAAAATCTTTCCTAAACCCTCGCACTTATGAAATTCTTTGTTGTGTGTTCACGTGTTAATTATATTTTCAGCAACGATATTGAGACAGACGCGGACATTCGTCCCCCGACGATCATTAGGTATTGTGTTTCATGTGCCCCCAGTCCACCTCCCGGTAATGGTCCGTAAAATGTACATTGGGTACCAACTTACCTGTAAATATGTATCTGCCATTTTCTACACAGGCTTTTATCATTTTTCTTAATCAGTAAAATTTAAATACAACCCCTTCATTGGCTCTTTAATGATACAGGATGTTCCTTTTTTGAAAATTGTCTTTGTTTCTAAAAAGTACAAAAAATATATTTTTTTTAATTTTTTTTAGTAATTATTATACTTAAGTATACTTAACTAATTTATGGAGAGCAGTTTTTTTGAGATTTATTTATGATTGATAAATAAACCATCATTCTGCTTAACAATATTTGATGAGCCAACTGCCTAAAGCATGAAGCATCTTGTATATCATACGTATCTGCTTATAAATCAAACTTAAGTTACTTTAATATTATAAAATGGCAGATTACTTCCTCGTAGTTCCAGAATGCTAGTGTCGCAGCTGCTGCTGTGGATAGCCCCCGCCAACTGTCCCGTGTAAATAACACTGTAATTTAGTGTAAATATACACTCGCTCACAAATTCTGTGTTAACATTCTTGTTTTGTGATTAACATTATCTGTTTTTGTTAGTTATAAGTACCTACATATAAACTGGTTGTATCTGACAAGTCCTATATAAATTTTTGGAGTAAATAGATTTGTCATATACCTTTGACCTGAAACAACAACTTTTAACTAAGGTACATGGTACGAAAACAAAAATTCAATGCACTATGATTAAAAGATATCGAACGAAATGTACAGAAATCTTTTGTTTTTCTTTTTGAGATTTTTTACTCCATAAACGGAGCCTTGTCAGACACATCCTGTATTGTATAAGTAGTTTTGTAGCTACTACTGTATATTGTAGTTTTGCGTTTTTCGATATATAGATTTGGAAAAAGTGAAAAGGATTTAAATCTTTACTCGTTACTTGAAAATGTGCTCGAGTAGGTAAATGAAATGTAAATATATATTTTTAATCTTCTCTATCCTTAAATACCCAATTTAAACACCAAATATGGTATATTTTATTTAAAATGTCAATACATAGTATGTCAGATAAAAGTAAAAACTAAACTTAACTAAATATACAAAAATAATAAGACAAACATAATAAAAATTAGCACAAGCTTCGTCCAAATAAAATTAATTAAATTACCCTAAAAAAGACCACCACCCAGAGCACCTACCTCAAAGGCTCCCATCACACTAGCCGCGTTACCGCGCTGTACGGCAATGGAAAGCCTTTGCATGAGGAAAGCCCCTGAGCGGCGGTCGTGCCCGCGGTCCACAAGTCGACGACCCAATTTCCTAATAAAAATTGCTGCTTCCGCCCCTAAAACACCAGACGTCTCGAAAGCACGAGTAGTATTTTTAATTATTTGTTCAATCAATCAATATATATAAAACTCTTCCGTTACTGACTGACTGACTGACAGCAAACGCAGAGCCGAAACTACTGGGCGTAGCGGGCTGAAATTTTGCACGTGGATTCCTTGGGGAGTGTAGGTGAGCACTAAGAAGGGATTCCCCGAAAAACGGGATTTTTGTGTTTATGAGAAATCTGCGCGGGAAAAACCGCGGGGCAGCCTCTAGTAAGAGATAATAATCTAGGCAAGCCACCGAAAGGGTTTAAAAAAATTGTTTGTACCTAAATCATAAAACTGTACGCTTCAAATTCTGCCTGAAATTACTTCCAGTAAATTTTTTAACTGAATCTTTAAAACGTTTCTTACTTAGATTTAATATAATTATTTGCATTTCCAGGGACCAAGTCTGTGTGCCATCGGTCGCGTTCAAAAACCTTCCAGGCATGCTGAGCTGGTGCGAGACCAACTGCCTCCGGTATCCTCCCAACTGCCCAGAAGCATTGTGCCATTGCCCGTGAGTAGCCTTCATTAGAATATACATAAAACTCCTCCGTTACTGACTGACAGACAACACAGAGCCAAAACTACTGGGCGTAGCGGGCTGAAATTTTGCACGTTGGTTCCTAGGGGCATGTAGGGGAGCACTAAGGAATAATTTCCCGAACGAAAAAAAAACGGGATTTATTTGTTTATAAGAAATCTGCGCGAGTGAAACCGCGGGGCAGCCTCTAGTTAGAATAAATGTCTTTAGTCTAAGACACTATGTGAATATGGCCTCCACATGAGAAATCACCTCTGAAAAAAAAAACCTTTATGGTGGGGACTACTGGGGATTTTTGTTCCCGGGCGGGGCGAATATTGATATGATGAATATCGATGTTTGTTTCCGGTCTGTAATGTTGGTCTCTGTGCTTGTTTCGGGAACCTAGATACGTGTGATGTGATTACAGATACTTTGACCACCTCCGTGGTTCATTTGGGACTGTGACTTTGGATATCCGAGTTCCATAACCGGCGGAATCTAAAGTTTTTATGATAGTATCTTAGGCTTCGTCTATGTGTAAGTGCGTATTCGCAAGAAAGCTCTATTTCCCACCTCCACAACCTGCGGCGCCACTTTATATGCGAAAAAAAAAACAAATGCGCCATCCAGTCGCCAATAGGAAAAACATTTTGCAAATAGAAAATTGACTAGATGGAGCATTTGTTTTTTGTCACATATAAAGTGGCGCCGCAGGTTGTGGAGGTGGGAAACCATTTTGCTAAATGTTTTCGCTCTTTTTGCGCATTTGTTTTTTCTTGAGAATTACCCGATTTTTTTGGCAATGAACAGTCCTCTCGTGATAATTAGGTCCATAGTGCTGCCGTCGTAACGGTAAATGCAGTACTTGCAAAAAGGCGATTTTGAGAAAAACGGCAAAAACAGTTTTTTGTAATTTTGAAGCTGATATTGTTAAGAATTATGTATTTATGAAGTATGTTAAATTCTTTAAAAAAATCACTAGACAAAATCTCATACTTTAAAATTAAATATATATAAGGAATATTAAATAAATGTTGGTAACTGCATTCCAACCTAGCAAAACCGAACATTTTTGATAGTATTCCTACGCCAAAATGCAGCACTTGCGCTTATTACTGCATTCTTTCCTAGGAAAGACGTCGCGCGTCCCTCAAATACTGCATGTGAAGTATGGAACTTTAGTTCTAAAATTTTTACCTAGCACTTAATTATTATAACAGCTTGTCCTAAAATATAGTTTTTTGTAGAAAAGCCTCTTATTGCAATGCTTGAGTATCTTCACATAACAATTTTTTTTTTTACCTTATTTTTTAAGTTTTTCCCATATAAATCAGGTTACGGTATAAAAAATGAAAAAAAAATGAATTGAAGATTATATTATGATATAGTTTCTTTTCAATTTAAAAACATCTGTAATCAATATATATAAAACTCTTCCGTTACTGACTGACTGACTGACTGACTGACTGACTGACTGACTGACAGACAACGCAGAGCCGAAACTACTGGGCGTAGCGGGCTGAAATTTTGCATGTAGGTTCCTTAGGGAGTGTGGGCGAGCACTAAGAAAGGATTTCCCAAAATTCCCACAGGAACGGGAAAAAACGGTATTTTTGTGTTTATGAGAAATCTGCGCGGGGAAAACCGCGGGGCAGCTTCTAGTAGTGATTAAAACAAGTTTTTCGTACTTATATACCAAAATAAGACATTATTTTCTTAGTAAAAGTGTGTAATTACTGCGTTTCAAGCTAGTTTTTGTCGAATACTGCATTTAACGCTAGGAATGTAACAAATTTGCGTGTAAGTACTGCATTTTTGCTTATTGTTTTTCAGTATTTGAGTACTTTTCAGGTGATAATATTTTTTTTATAGGTAGATAACCGCCTATAGGTGCCATTTATGCAATAAAACTTAAACCGCAGTAATGGCGATTACTGCGTTTACCATTACGACGGCAGAGTGGTACTAACAAGAGTACAGTGGAACGATAAAATTTGCATTAAATGCGCGGCAGCGGCGGTGCGGCGGCGTTGTCTGTTTGAGTGCTTATATTATTGTTTTACTGAGTTTCATTAGTTTAGTTCTACTAATTTTTGACTGATTATTCGTTAATTCTATTCTTAAGAGTTATTATTATAATAATAAGAGTTTAAAAATGTTTTTATTTTTATTCAATAAACACACTAGAGTTGAGAAGAGTGAAATACGATGAGTTGCAGTGTTTTTTATTTCATTTTGTTGTCTAAAAATTTTGTTCATTCAAATTTTTACAATAATTTGCTAACCAATGTTCTTTTCTTATCTTAAAATAAACACTCAAAACTGATGAATATAAACGTGTTTTATTACATTTACTAATGGGGACTGGGAATTATTAATAATTAACGGTAAATGTGATTAATTCACTGGTTTTTATTACATTTACCGCAAGTGCCGGGAATTATTAATAATAACCGGTAATTATGCATAATAACCGCATTATTCACATTTACCGTAACATATACACGTAGAAAGCTGGTAGAGCGCAGCGCTGGTAACCAGCTTATGTATATACGCCCCAAAGGCATGAAGGCTTACGTAATTATTTATTAGTAAACTAGTCGACCCGGCGCACTTCGTACCGCCCAACCTATATATAACTTATGCATGTGAAATACTTATAAACCTTCCTCTTCAATTACTCTATCTATTAAAAAAGACCGCATCAAAATCCGTTGCATAGTTTTAAAGATTTAAGCATACATAGGGACAGACGCGGGAAGCGACTTTATTTTATACTATTTGGGTGGATCAACTTTTTGTTGTCAGAAAATTTTAAATTTTGAAAAATATAAAAGTGATATAAATTTATTTATTTTCTTAGTTATCAGTTTATACAACTTATTAAGTTTACTATCTCATGCAAAGCAGCGAACTTAATGTTTTTTTTTACTAGTTTTAGGATTTGAAAAGAAAAAAGTCACTTAATGGCGTCTCCTGGGTGACTGTTATTAAATAAATAAAACAATAATATTTTGTTTATTTAATCACTTTAATTAATTCTAAAACATAACCTTATTCAAAAAATAGGTTTGGTTTTTTAAAGATAATATATATATTTTTTAAAAATGCCATTTATGTGTCTCTTGAGTAACTAAAAGAAAAACCAAGTAGATAACTTTATGATTTCAATATATTCACTTCATCAGACAACTATATAAAATACAATGTGGTTTTTATTAAACAACTTACTTAGCAAAACAGATGATAAAATTAAAACAATATTTATGCTTTCTCTAAAAATTACCGAAAACTTTTTTTTTTCTGGGGACTATTTGGTTTGCCAAGAGACAAAATTGGTGACCCAAGAGACAAATGCAGGCATACTTACGTTACAATAATGAAAAAAATAAATCAAATCAGTCTCAATGATTAAGTATAGTAACTCTAAAACTTAGTAATTCTTTATAATAATATTATTTTTCGAAAATATCGACGGGATTACGAAATTTGTAATAAGTTTGGCCTCGTTTCCAGTATAACGGGCGCTTCCAGTATTTTCACAACATCAGTATAATCGATGTCCTTTGCATCTAAGCGAAAAAGTTTACCATTTTTCACGCAACGCAGAAAAGTCACCATTATTTCACCATCATTGTCCAATCGGTTGACCAAACAAGCATATTTGTAAATTTTACCTTTTGTTGCGTGTATTTTGACTAGCAAATAATCTCCCTTCCGAAAAGCACGGTTTTCTTTATCGTCTTCATTGAGTCTTGATGTCGATGGTTCCTCATCAGCATCTGACATGCAAGGTGTATTGTACACAATGTCATACACATTTTCTCGACAAGGTGTAGTAAGGTCCAGTAGTTGTATATCTTTAAGTGGTGATTTTTTAATTTCTTCTTCCAAAAGCTCCACAGGAGTATCGTCTTGTCTTGCTGATTTAGTAATCTTTTTGCAAGCCTGCGCATATAGAACACAAATAAATTAAATACCTACTAAAATAACTAAAATCATTTCATGAGAAAGGAAAAAGACTGAGAACGATGGACTTGTGATTTTAATTTACTCACTACGACAATCATCTACTTTTAGATTCTTAAGTATACTGTCAATTTATTAAAGTAACTTATGATAAAACTTATGGTTATTAGAAAATGAAAAGATAAAAAACAAACTTTTTTTGGTAAAGCTAAAGTCTCAACTGGTGAATATGATTTGGGTTCAAGACATGCGCAGAATCCGTGGCTATAGAAACAGCTGAGATATCTGAATTTCAGTTCACCAGGGATCTTTGTCAAAACCTGATGAACATGTCTGGTGCCTGCAAGAGATATGCCTTTGGGTGGCAATTGCTTTTCAATTCTCTCAATATTTTGAGAAGAAACAAGAATTAGTTTAATCAGCATTTGGAATATCTTTTCCGTTGGCGACTATGTTATTTGTTAAAGGTGCCATTTTTACTAAAACAAGCGAAGGCAATAGTAAAAGAGACAGATATGATACACCCAAACCAATAGAAAAGGTTACAAAAAGTAGTTTTTAAGCAAACTATTAATTTGAATATGAAATAACAATCTTACCCATTAGTCGTTAAAAATAATAAGAGTAAGTAGACAGGCATGAAAATTGGTTAATTTATCCACGCCACAGAGATAAATGGAAAGAAAAGACACAAACTGGTCACCACAAAGCACGAAGGTTAAGAGTAAATTTACTTTTAAAAAGAAGAGTCTCTTGAGTCACCGCCAAAGTCTCTTGGGTCACTGCGAAAGTGACTCAAGTGACCAGTTACCCAGGGGAAATTTTAAAGTAAAATAGAAATTTTAAATAGATTTTATTTACATATGGACTAATGGCTTGTATCTAAAGAAAGTAAGAATCAATATTTAAATAACATTATAAGAAATAAAATTTAGGCTCAAAAATAATTACCGAAATAGTTCGTCTCCCAGCGGACCAACAATAAACATACCCTTGATCAGATCGGCTCTCCGGTGAACTGAACGGTCGAAAGTAACGTTTTTAGGTTGACAGCAGGAATCACGCGACTCTCAGACTCGTTCGTGATTGGCTGAATGTGTGATCAAACGAACTTGTCACAACTTTAAACTGCATTTTAGTCGGTTAGCCAGCGGACCAAGATTGAATTGAAAAAGCGGAGACAAGAAATAAAATGATATCTGCGGAAAAATTCTAATGTATATAAATTTACTTTGTTCATTTCATATAACTGCGATCCTTTAAGTGTATTTTTAGACTAAATAAATAAAGCATTGCCTTTATTTTTTTTAAACCACAATGTATATCGTACAGTAAGTTAGGAGTGGGGACACTGAATATTTGTATGAGCGAAAAAAATGGTCAACTGGGTCACTGTAATAAAAACATAAAAAATGTTTTAAAAAACTTTTACAATATATACAGTAGAATTATTTGGTTTTCTTAATTATGTTTTATATTAAACAAGAGCTAGCAAACCTTTTTCAAAAATTTATAAATATTTTTAACGGCGCGGGACAGGTCTAAACAACAAAAAGTTGATCCACCCATTTATTAGTAAATATTATCTCTTATTTCAGACAAACATGCGAAGCGATCGGCGAGTTGGAGGGCCGTGAAGGCGCCGATATCTACTGCATGGACCAGTGCATCGTTTACCCGCCAAAATGCCCAAGCCACCGATGCCTTTGCTACTGATGATCAACTGCCCAATGGATTACAAATAAAATTATACAAAATATGTCCTAGACATAATGAAATTGTTTTTGGAAGCTGTCCAAAAAACTAATTACATTTTAAAGATATCCTGTATCAATCAATACATCGTATAAAACAAAGTCGCTTTCCTCGTCTGTCGTCGCTTAAACTATGCAACGGGTTCCGATGCGGTTTTTTTAATAGATAAAGTGATTCAAGAAGAAGGTTTATATGTTAATACTTACATGTACAATATAGTAATAGGTTACGCGGTAAGAAGTTCGCCGGGTCGCCTACTTGAGTAAACTTAATGAAACTGCAACAGGTGTGTCTGTACCTACTTAGATTGAAGTTAAATTTGTAACAAAATCATCAACAAACTATTTCCAGAGTGTTAAAACCTAAGTAAGTACCTACTTTAACTTTTGAACAGTGGTGCAGAAGATATTATTCTAATTTGTCACTTTGTATTTTCAATTTAGATTCATGAAGAGTAGGTACCTAGACTTCAAGACGGTCATGCAGCAGCATAAATTAGATCTAAGAATTTTAATAGGAACCTACAGCGCACGCGACACAAAAATCTAGAAATAAGTAGAAAATGGAAAATTTCGAAAATCCGACAAATTTTCATACAGTGTTGCCACTTTTTCATTTCTAGAATTTTGTGTCACACGCACTATGGATAGAACATACTTATTTGCACGAAATGGTGCGTTGTTCTAACCGATGTTTTGTAAAATAATTACCTATGTGACCTAGAATAAAATATGTGCTGTCAATAAAGCTTTTAAAAACAATATCAAGTGTTAATATTTCAAGCTATTATACCTATCATGCCTAAAACTAAAACATCTGCTTCAGATTCAAAACACTGAAAATTTTAATGGCCTAAGTGCAAGTGACTTCGTCTACGCAGGATTAGTTTTTCAAAAGAAAAGAGCTTACAGATTGTAGCCTGTGTTAATTGTGTTATTCTGATGTCTCAAGCTATGATATTGTAAAATTTCATTAAAATCCTTTTAACAGTTTTGACGTGAAAGAGTAATAAACATCATACTTACAAACTTTCGCGTCGCCCGCATGCAATTATGAGTTTCCAAACATTCTGTTTTTCACGTGCGACTTGCACTTGTCTAATACCCAAACCTTTCTCGTGAATAACTCTTCAAAAATCTAAAATAAAAATACCGTTTTTTTTAAGTGACATCTGTTAGCCCAAAAATTCAAATAAAGGGACATCTAGTGACGAATAGCAATAACAAATTTGGCTAAGAAATAACTAGCGACATCTGTAAAAGAAAACTTTAAAAGAAAGTGACATCTAGTGCCAAATAGCACTAACATTATTGCGTTTCGTTATTTGTTATTTTATGTAACTGTGTTCTTATCATAGATCTTTCTGGTCTGTATTCAATCAAACGAACAACTCTGAGAACTGTGGTCTGTGGACAACGTCAATATTTCCAAATAGGGATGCGATACGAGGTGGTTCTAATATCGATATTTTTAGCGACGTGATGTATTTTCAATACTTAAATATGGGTTTTCTAAACATGAAGGTGTGCGCTTAATTTAAAAAAGTTATTCTAAAAATAAAATATATATTTCTTTGATATTTTTACACAATTTGTATAAATAAATGCATTAGGTATCAAACTTTTTCCTAAATATCTTGATGTTTATGTTTACTATATCTTAACTAACTATTATATTTGGTTTGGGTATATCAAAAATATCGTTACAAATAGGTATCGATATTTTGGCTTCGATCATCCGTATCGCTTTTTTTGATAGTCCCGATATATCGATCGTTGCATCTGCATCCCTATTATTTTATTTCAGAATTTCTGCATTCTGCCGTTCCAACAAGTTTTCGAAAACTTTTGTTTTGACTTGATTGTTATCTATTGTGGAGATTTCGCTAGATAAAAACCTAGTTTAAATCAAAATGAGCAATTTATTAGACGAAGATTTGGAATTCCGAGGCGGCACCCTGCAGTTGTCATCTGAACCAACCAGTCAGGGAAATGAGGAAAACAACCCTTCAGCCACCGAAACAGGCAGCAAGAGCAAGAATTCAAGGATTCCCAACTCTTCTGTCCTCTCCGGAGCAGACTCACTCTCGTCATCTTCATCATCTTTTGCAGGTAAAAGATTAAAAAAGTTTTGATCGATAAAAATTCCGCGCTATTTGTTTTGTTTTTGTTATCATGTTTTTAAAAAGAGTTGTAACGCGGGTTCCTTTAGTCCGACGGTAAATAGGTTTAATATGACTAGTTTTCTAGATCAGCAATGGTTCTACCACACAGCAGTCTTGCTAAAGCTATTTTTTTTCCCACAACTGACTGAAAAAATTAATATTAATCCAGCTAGTTTATTATGCTATCTTCGTCAACAACTCTCACGGTGGAGGTCTAGGCCTATTCTAGAGTGCGTGAAAGCCAAGTCTGCGCGCGGTCCAAATATGAACCAATCACTCCAACAATAACAATTTTGTTTAATAGCGGGTGAAGTACATCAAGTATGGCACGTCAATGGCACAGACTATATCTAGAAACCTTATGTAAATTTCGTGTTTTTTTTATAGATGCACGAACAACAGCAGAACTGCCAGAAGAAGGAGCAGCAGCTACCACCACCGATCCCAACCAAACTATTAATCCTCGCTACGACATGCCATTCAATAATGAGAACATACAAGACTTCTTCACATTCCGTAAGGGTGTTGTTGAGAGTGCCATTCAAGAATGCATTACGGTACTTCTGTTTCCCGAAGATGGGGAGTTTTTGGGCTCTTGGTTGTTGACAGAGTAAGTTTATTTTATTTGATGTTTTTATTGGCGACAAAATTCATCAATACATAGTATAAAACAAAGTAACTTCCTGCGTCTGTCACTATGTATGCTTTTTATCTTTAAAACTATGCAATGGAATTTGATGTGGTTTTTTTTTTAATAGAAAGGTAGGTTTACAAGTATAGTAGGTGAGCAACATAGTAATAGATTAGGCGTTACAAAGTTCGCCGGATCTACAAGTATAATTTATAATGATACTGTGTTAATTAATATTGCCAGGTTAGCTAGTAAAGAATTATCTTTATTTTTTATTTGTATTTCAATAAGGTAATAACCAAATTCATTTGGTTTAAATATTTTTTGAGTGATAAAAACAAAACCGGTGGGCGAAAATCGCAACCGAGTGGGTACCAACCAATGGAAAATGTAAGCGTGGCCAGCCGAGAAGGAGATGGCGGGATGATATCGATTCCTATCTGTCGGACTGGATTCAGGTGGCACAGGAAAGGGACATGTGGATACAGAGATGGGAGGTCTTTGCCCAGCAGTGGGACACAAATTAGGACTAAAAAAAAAAAAACAAAACATAATGCCATGCCGTAATATAATAGTAAAAGTAAAATTCCAGTTTACAAACATGTTTTGTTCATCATCATCATCATTTCAGCCTTGGACGTCCACTGCTGGACATAGGCCTCCCTCAAGGCTCTCCATCTGTACCGATCGCAGGTGGCCTGCATCCAGCGTGGACCCGCAGCCTTGCGCAGATCATCCGTCCATCTGGTCGGTGGACGTCCTACGCTGCGCTTGCCGATCCGTGGTCTCCACTCGAGAACTTTTCGGCCCCAGCGGCCATCTGTTCTGCGGGCTATATGACCTGCCCATTGCCACTTCAACGAGCTTATCCGCTTGGCTATGTCGGTGACCCTGGTTTCTCTGCGTATGTCCTCATTTCTGATTCGATCCCGCAGAGAAATCCCGAGCATAGCCCGCTCCATGGCTTGTTGAGCTACTCGGAGCCTGTTCATAAGCCCTATAGTGAAGCACCACGTTTCAGAACCGTATGTCATCACTGGCAGCACACATTGGTTAAATACCTTCGTCTTCAGGCACTGAGGAATATTGGACGAGAAGACGTTGCGTATTTTCCCGAACGCCGCCCATCCGAGCTGGATTCGGCGATTGACCTCCTTCTCGAAGTTGGACCTACCTAACTGGATGGTTTGTCCTAGGTATACTTACTCGTCGACAACTTCGAGAACCGAGTTCCCAACCATAACTGGGGTAGGCAGAACATGGACATTAGACATGACCTTCGTCTTGTCCATGTTCATTTTAAGGCCCACCTTTTGGGAGACTCGGTTGAGGCCTTCGAGCATCGTGCTGAGTTCCTCCATCGACCTTGCCATGACTACGATGCCGTCGGCAAACCGAAGGTGAGTGATGTATTCGCCGTTTTGTTCATTCTTTAATAATTTTACAGAATAACACTGTGGGACAATGAAAAGGAGCGCATAGTCCTGCTAACATCTCGCCTCGTCATGACAATCAAATACGACTTCATCGCTATGAAGCAGCTCGACTTCAAAAAGACATACCTCGAGGACCTGGACACTATCGTCATAGGGGAGCTGGTGTATCCACCTTCCTCTTTAGTGCCGTGAGTTTATTTTATTAAATTTGAGATTCAATTGATAGCTTATTTTGTTTGTGGTGGGGTAATACCTATAACAGTATTATTTCATTCCATTAATTAACCTCAGTCACTCTGGATGGAATTTAACATTTACAGCTTATTTTGTTCAGGAAAGTAAGAGAGATGTTTTAATAAAGTCAGCATTTCACTAATTTTGTGTTGTGTGTTATGTCTTCTAGTATAGAAAAATAGTTTGTTTAGAACTAAACTACAAAAAAAAAAATGGATGCGAAAATAACTCTGTCTGTCTGTTTGTTACGCTTTCACACTTAAACTACTGAACGGATATATGAATGAACAAAAGCTTTGAACCCCAATACGTCAAGCAAGGTAGACTTTTAATCCGGAAAATCTGGGAACAAAAATCGATTTTGCAATTTGAGCACACTAGTAATATAGATGTATAATGTAAGTACAAAAAATAAAGGTTCTTCCCCTCTCCCATCACCGCAGTCGTCTGAGCGGTATCGCGGCGGGCGTTTCTGCTGCGGTGAAAGACGTCGTGGTCGACCGGCTTTGCGGCCGCGCGGACCCCGCCGAAGCTGCCTCTAAACTGTTCGATTCAAAGTATTTTCAACCTAGGTACCTTGAGTTGCGGTAGTTTTTCACTTGTCGTTTATTGTTTTACGCTTGCGTTGTTTGATGTTTGATCGTTCGTCCAAGTTTTTCTGGGACGAACGAGCGATTAAAGTCAAAACAAAAGAATAACATATATACAGTTCGAATAGCGCAATCTATAATTTTTTTGCTGAAGCATGCTCTGGATTTTGTATAATTGTTATTTTAAGTTTTCTGTTACAAGTTTATAATCTATAATGTATCATACATATCCTATCATAGTCCTATCGAAGACACTAAACACTCGCTTGTAGATTTTTAAGTAACAAAAGGGAAGCTTTGCACATTTGATTAAAAACTTTTAACTAAATATTTAATGAATGGTAAGTAACAAACTAACTTCACCTGGCGCCGCACGGTGGAACAAGCAAGTGGCGAGCTTTACTGAGAGGCATATATCCCTGATGAGGGATAAGAGGACATCATCAACTAACTAGGTAGAGCCTGTATCTACCCCAGGGATCAATATCCATCATATCAATGTTCGCCCCTGCCGGGAAATAAGTTACACCTTTTTTTGGATTAAGTATGTGTTTTTATTGTACAATAATCGTAAATGGCTTGATTGCGTGCTTCATTTAACTTAAGTGTTACACGGTGTATCATTGCAGATGCTTCTTGTTTTTTTCTGTTTTCCTTACTGTTTTAACAATTTCAAGCTTACAAGTAAGGTAAGTTTGATTGGTTAGTAAATTGCTACAATGTGTTAAAAGACTATTAAATTCAATAGAAAAATAACCCGAAATTTAAGATGAATAGTATTAAGATTTTACACCTTGTATGTTGTATGCATTTTTTAAAGCTTTGAAATCGCTTTAATAAACAGTGACCAATGCTTAGCTTTGCTATAAATTTTTGCATGCATGAATGCAAAATATTTAATAATATTATTTTTATTTTATTTAATACTGTAGACAAAAAGATATCCAAAAAAACAGTAGAGCTTATGATAGATTGGTATAAAAAAGTTAAAGGTCTCTCGGCCATACAGCTTTAACAGACTATCAAACTACAAGTTTATTTATATTCCTTTCTTTTCACAGAGAACGCAATTTTCGTGGTGTAAGGCTGATGTGGAACAAAGGAGAGCCGGTGCCAATGAAGATTGTTTGGAATCCATTCAGCCAGGATGTGCCATTTTTAACATTTGCCTCGCATCCAATATTTTGGCATAAAGGTATTAAAAAAAAATGCTTTTATGGCAATCAATCAAGTAATCATAATTGCAATTTTCTTAAAAAAAACATTGATGTGATGATCTCATGCGGCGACCGACAAAAAATAATTACCGGCCAGAAATAGTAAACATTTCATGTACTTACATAAATAAAAGCACCCGAAAGCGTTTGAAATTTATTTAAGACCAAAACAGTACATGGCCTAAGAAAAGCAGCAATGGTTTTTGAATGTTGTCAATTATTAATTTATTAGACTTGATCCCCTAACTAAATTATATTTTTCTAGCTGAAGACACTACGCTAGAAGACTGCGCCACTTACGACATGGAAGTGTTCGCCCAGAAACTCCAGAGGGCAATAGAATCAATGGCCTCTTCAGCCTGCTGTATCCACCACTCGCCCATAGTTATTCAGAGCTACGTAGGTGTGACGTCACTGCTGCATAACAAGACAAGCATGGGCTTCTTCAAAGTGCGCGGGAAATTTAGCTTTTAGGTTATTATTTTTTTGTGAAATAAATTTGGCCTATTTGTGGTAGGATATAATATGAGTTTAGTAAGACCTGCGTCGGGAGTCGTAAGTCGTGACTCAGGTAGCCTAGTAGGTAAAGTTGGTTTGAAAAGGGAGTTTTGAAGGAGGTTTTACATTTGATTGACATTAAAAAATAAACTTGTACAGTGGCGGACACGGTCGGCGTAACACTTCCGGTTTTTCTGTATTGCAAAATAGCACTTGTTCTTTGGTAATACAGTCTAGGGCTGACGAAACCATAGACAAATCTGTTACGGCCTCCTAGTCCGCCACTGTACTTACCCTTCTATAATCTTTATAATCGAATGAAACGTTATTAAATTTTTATTAAAAGTTATATTTAATATAAATTAGGTATCATATAACGGATGATAATAAAGTAATAGTGTTGGTTTATATCACGTTTAAATGTTTGGATTTGTAGGAAAATAATGAGATTGTTAAAATAATTAAGTAACTAATTTGCGTACAATAAAAAAATAAATATTCGTAAGTTCTTATGCAATTAAAATAAATGGCCTTGAAAACGCCATTATTGAAATTAAAAGGACTATAGTCTAATAAGTGTAAAAGTTATATTGAGATAGTATTTATTTATGAAATATAATATTAATCGAGTAGCTTTTGCATAATTAAGCTTTATTTTTGTTGTTTAGTTTGGTCATCCTAATTCCAGGGAAGTATATATTTTAAACTTATTGGGAATTTGTTATAAAGTGGCTAGTGCAAAAAAATTAGTTTTTTTGTTTATAGACTTTTGTTAGGTATGTAGGTACCTATTCATATACACAGGAGTTCAAAAATATGAAACGAAATACCCTTAGGTGACCTTATTTGAACTCAAGTGAACTATATAGTTTATCTATTGTTTGTTTATTTTATTCGGGGTCTTAGAATCCACAGAGTAAAAATAATGATTTATTTAAATGGCTGTGTTATATTTCTAGTTTTTAAAGAGAATATGTTGTTATTATTGTTGGCTAGTATAGTACGGTTACCTACATATTTTTTTTATAAATTTACTTTTTAAATACCAATCTCGTGTTAATTTATGTACGTATGTTTTTAACATCGTAGCTTTGAATGTTGTGTTTTTATATCATGAAATATATTTTATTAAATCTCTATCTATTTATAAACTCTACTCTTAATAAAATCTAATGGAAGTAAAAATCATGTTTTATTTAAATTAGGTAGGCAACTTATTGGTAAAACGAATCAATTTCTGTTAACACAAATAAATTAAGAAAACCCTAAATTGTCCCAATTTTGTGGATAATATAGATTGTTCCAGAAGTTCTCGCCATATTCTTCGGATGGATCGAACTCGTCATTATCAATTACTCTCACAAATTTGAGGTTCTCCACCCAAGAAAGATCTTCTACGACTTCATTTTTGCGTTTGCGTTTTCTTCCTGTCGGCGTTTTTTGATTTGTTTTAGTAACATTTTCATTCAATTTTAAATTTTTGTTTGCATCTTTAAAAGCATTAGTTTGCTCTATTTCGTGACAAGTGACTTTAGATCTTCGTCTACGTTTTGTGATATCGGTGTTGTTTAATTTTACGCATTCAATACTATTGCATCGTGAATTTACTTGTTGTTTTCGTGGTGTCCTTCTAACTGCTTCTTGTTTGTTTGATTCTTTCGGTAGAAGAGCTTGGGTTTCTTCCATTAATGTTAAATTATCCTGTTTCCCAACTTCTATGTTGGCATTACCTTTCTTGTCATTATATGAGTTTACAGCTCCATCTTGAGTAAAAACATTACTTTTTGTACCTTTAGGCGTTAAGCGTTTAAGAATCCTTTGTTTTAATGGCGTCAAGTCTTGGTGCAACATAATAGCAGGTTCAGAGAACTGTTCAAAACTTTGACTGCATACGTTGTCATCAAAGTCCATTAAAATACTTTGAGAGAAAATGTTGTGTTCTTTCAGATGACAGTCGGTTAAAAAATCATCAATTTCATTAATATTAAGATTCGAAATAGCTGTTTCAACAGACACTTCCTTGTCATTTAATTTTTCTATTGCCCTTATGGTTTCGTCATTATCTTCACATAAATCTATAATAATATTTTCTTTTGGATACTCTGGTATGGTAATAGTATCTTTTACTTCATTACGCGAAGGTCCGCTGTTTAATTTTAGATTAACCTCAGTTTGCCCTGTAGCTTCATGTATCTTTGGTGTCTCAATCAGAAGTGGATTCTGTATGGACGGTACATTTTGAGTTATATTTACTTGTTCTATACCGGTACTTTGATATTCTTCTTGTAGGATATCTTTCATTACAATTATAAGCTTTTCTACTACCTGAAAACATTAAAATATGACTTTGATAAATGCCAGGATGTCGCTAGCGAGTAAGGCCGTAAAAAATTGCGTTATATCTATAAAGATACTTTTACTAACATACCTACCTGATAGCTTAACTGCCTATTCTTTCTCCGACTTGTTTCTCTATAACGAAGCCTTTTCCAATGGAATCATAGACCGAGTGTTGTTCCCGACACCTACCTAGCTAAAATCTTGTAGTATTTTTACACAAAACTGTGTTTTCTACTTACTTGTCGGGACCGAGCATCGAGAGTGTTGCTTTTGTAGTATGTAAGTTCTTCAAGATATTGCCGTGCTTCGTGCAGTGGAATAGGTTTCTTGTTGTAAATCAAGTCGTCTGCTCTCAATGAGATTTGAACCAGCCTCTTTGTTCTATTTTTTATCTGCAAAAAATAATTTGCTATTACCACTATCAATAATAATTTATATACTTTAGTCTTTTCACGTATAACTTGAGCAAGCAAAAAGCTTGATTTGAATTTGTGGGTTTTGGTTAAACTTAGGTAGAAATTGCGGTTTCCTTTGTTTGTACAATATTTAGTTAATTAATTAAATCAAATGTTACCTCATCCCAGCATTCTTTACGACCTTTCATACTTTTCCTCGGCATTTTTTATCTTCAACTTAATACTAAAACTAACATAGAAAAGATGACAGGCAAAGCAAGGAGGCAATTTATTATTTTAATTTTAAAATTAAATTAATTTATTGTAAGAAAGGAAGAAAACTTTTATTATCACTTTCCCGCGATTAGACATAAAAAAAAAACTTTCGGTCAAAAGACGCAGGTCAATAATGCCAATAGCCAAGTAATCTCGTTTGCTTTCTCTTTAAAAAAAAAACGTATTTATAAAAAAACGAATTCGAAGTCCTAGTTCATAAATACGAACGAAAAAAAATAAAATGTTATGGTAGATAGTAATTTTTTTCGCAAATTGCACAAACTGCTAAATATATTTTTTTACTATTAAATTAATTATGTTCAGCCAAAGTAATGTAGGTATAAATGATAACTTAGTAGGTAGAGCCATATCTGTAATCATTTCCTTTGTAAATTAAATGATCTGCATCCAACTGAGGATTTTTAATATAAAATTAGTTTAAAGATCACTCAGTTTCAGCCGCTGAAACTGATCGTTTGTCTCTGTTTTTTTTAAAGAATGTATTCATAATAAGTAAATAAAATAAAAATGAATATTTTAATAGCAAGTTTATTATTTTTATTTTTAATTAATTTGAGTGATGCTGGTTATGGAGCTGGGCCTTCAGTCGAAATGGAACAATCGTAAGTTTAAAAAAAAACTTTATTGTTTGAATTCCGTATTACTATAGTTATCTCATCATAAAATCAAAAGCGTTTCAAAGAATTATTTTGTTGAATAAAAGAACTTCGTTATAATTATATTAATTTTATTCTGTATTAAGTTCTTACATTTTTTTTTATTGATGATACAACATTTTTTCTAGGGAAGCTGACGTCAAAGCACCTGCTCATGTTCCAAACTATTTGAAAAATTCGAAATATTCCAGAACATATACTAAAACTTATTCTGGGGCCAAATCTGGTTACAGCGGCACCAAGACAGTGTACTCTGGTTCCAAGTCAGGGCATGGTGGGACCAAGACGAGCTACACTGGCAGCAAGACTTGGTATTCTGATACCGGAAACAAGTAAGTTCTTAAAGATTCCGCCGTTAGTCCTTAATTAGGCAAAGGTATTAAGTACGATACAGCCTCTTTCTTTTCGGTAGACTGAAACCTGAAGCATAAAACGAACATTAAGGAAAATGTATCCTACCTCTTAGTATTAATAATAATAATAATAACACATCACACTCAGAGAACTAACTAACTAGCTCCTAACTAGGAAGAACCTGTATCTAGGGTGCCCGAAACACACACAGAGACGAACATCACACCCAGACCGGAAACGAACATCGATATTCATCATATCAATATTCGCCCCGCCCGGGAATCGAACCCGGGTGCACACGCTTACACAGTCCACATCACTGCCAACTGAGCCACGGAGCAGTCAAGTATTATAATATTACTAGCCGTCCCGGCGTTCTCCGTACCGCCTTACAATAGAAAATATAAATTTGCACAATTTCATTAAAAATTATGGCCCGACGTGGTTTTCCAATTTCTTATTTGTGAGATTTAAAACCTTATATATTTATATATACTTTTGCATGTTTGAATTTTTATACAGTGGCGGTCTAGGACGGCGTCACAGATTTGTCTATGGTCTAGTGTGCCCCAGACTGTAATAACAATAATTTCTTTTTTACAAAAAGAGACCCTCCTCCTTCAACAAACTGACACATACATAAACTGAGAACTTCCTCTTTTTCGAAGTCGGTTAAAATAGGTACTAAAACCTTTTCCTGAATGTAACGAATGCATTTCTGAAAACCGCATCAAAATCGGTTTAGCCAAATGCGAGATAATCGCGGACAAACATACATACACCTCCTTTTTTGAAGTCGGTTAAAAAACCAGAGCTAATAGCCATACAGAAAAACCGGAAGTGTTACGCCGTCCTAGACCTCCACTGTACCTACCTATGTATTTTTTAGTAATGAATGATTAGATTAATATTGTCAATGTAATCATAGTTTTCAGTGCAAGTGATGCAAGTACGGTATATGTACAGTCACGGACTAGGAGGCCGTAACAGATTTGTCTATGGTTTCGTCAGCCCTAGACTGTATTACCAAAGTACAAGAGCTATTTTACAATACAGAAAAACCGGAAGTGTTACGCCGATCGTGTCCGCCACTGTACATAGAATTATTAGATACGTATATGTTATGTATGTACGTAGAATAATTGATTTCGAACTTTATTTCAGACCCAAATTTGAAGAGTTTGTCGAAAACGCCAACGCTCCTTTTGAACGTAAGTATATAATTTTTAATAAGTTACATTATATGTATTTGATATGTAATGTAGATAAAAACCTGTTTTATGGTTAAACGAGCTGTCCTGGCTTACTTCGTTACGCCATAGAATATAAGATACTACCTACTGAAGACTTGTCTCTATAGACTATGTTCTTTTGACTGCCCAGAATGGGCGAATAAAAACAACAACAACAAACCAAAAATTATTGCACCTTGGGTTACATTATTTGAGTTTAAGAAAGGATCCCTAAATTTTTTGAAAATCTCATATAGCCTATGTCACTCAGGGATAGTGTAGCTTCCTACCAGTGAAAGAATTTTTTAAATCGGTTTAGTATTTTTGGAGCCTATTCGTTACAAACAAACAAACAAACAAATCTTTCCTCTTTATAATATTGGTATAGATAGTCGTACGAAATTAGTTACTGTGGCAATTTGTGCGGAATGTACAGTGGCGGTCTAGGACGGCGTAACACTTCCGGTTTTTCTGTATTGCGAAATAGCTCTTGTTCTTTGGTAATACAGTCTAGGGCGCACGAGACCTTAGATCAATCTGTTACAGAGGTTCTCATTTTGACCCGTTTATGCTTGTATGTATGTATGATTTCCGCGATTATCTCGCGTTTGGCTGAACCGATTTTGATGCGGTTTTTAGTAAAGTGTTCGTTACATTCAGGAGAAAGTTTTGGTACCTAATTGGTCCGACTTCGAAATAGAGGAAGATCTTAGTTTATCTATGTGTAAGATTATTAAAGGCGGGTCACTTTAAAAAAAATCGCAATAAACGATTATCTTCATCTCGCACTACAAAAACGATTTTATTTTCAAAAGATAAAACGACGTACAATTTGCAAATTTTAAATAAGTAAATCACAGAATTATAATTTTATTATCAAAATGCGTGGGATGAGATGTGCTATCTTTACTAAACAGGATGCTTCAAAATCCCGATTTATAAAAAATGTAAATTTGCAACATAACGCACGGCGCGACCCAATTGCAATGTCACTGATAAAACTGCATTAAAATAAATGCAGCAGTTATCTATCTGTACTTAAAATATGGGTCATGATTCACTATGAATAAATATAGGAGGAGATAGGACGGGTTTTTCCTTTAATGCCACTCATTCAGTTAGTTGATATTGAAATACTTTAGGAAGTGGATATCTGAAAAAGTTTAAAACAATAAATTGAAAACTTGATTTTATGTATAGTTTTTTTTACACTCTGTAAATTGAAGGGCTGATATCAAAATCAAAAATGTTGTTGTTGATGGAAAAGGTCAAATGTTGCCACCAACGCTTTATTCCTTCTGAACTTTTTCGTCAAAAAATTTATCCTAATTTCCTCTCTACTTCTAAGCTACTATCGGTTCAGTAGTTCAGAGTAGGTGGACCCTAACAAGGTGATCAGACGACCTGAGGGCCTAACAAGGTGATCAGACGACCTGAGGGCCTATTATGGCCGCATTTGCAATATTTCTTTTCGTCCTCCAAGTGCTAAAGTCAATACAAAAAAAACGCAAAGAGGACCCAAAGCAATATTTCAAAAGTGGCCGTCATAGGCCCTCTGATGAAAGCTGCGGAAGTACACTGGATGGCTCAAAACCGGTAGTTGTGGCGATTTATTTGGGAGGCAGTCCAGCAGTGAACGTCTTTCAGCTGCAATGATAATGATGATCGGTTAAGTTGTTTAGGCGTGATTATGTTACACACATACAGGTTCACTTTTAAGCTTATACACTCGATTTTTTTCACAGCAAAATGCGACATAGAGTGCAAGAACAACGGTATCTGTGTAGACACAAACACTTGCCACTGTCCTGCTAACTTCTACGGCGCTCATTGCGAGTTCGAACGGCGGCCTTGCATGACCTACCCTCCTTTACCCATGAACTCTATGAGGAAATGCACAGCTGAGTAAGTTATGCAACTATTTTGTACCAATTAATAGATGGCCGTGTTGTGGTGGCATAGAATGTTACCATCCTATCGCCTCCCTATCGTGTTAAAAGTCGAAAAAAAAGGCAGAAAAAAAACTGATAATTTTGAAACTAGGCACGATTAAAACCTGCTAAGTATCTTCTATATGCTACTATGTCCCCGCTTGCCCTGCACTGCACAAATTGTTTCAGTGCTTGCAACAATAAGTTATTTATGATTTTCCGTCCGCGATCTCCGCGATACTAGCGCAAATTTCGCTTAAGTAAAGTGGCCACTTTTACCAACAAACTGTATATTTCTAAGACCTTTTTCTTGAAAGCTATAAAACAGGGCCTTAATAAAATCTAAGCAAGATTATCTAGTGCATCATTGAAGCATATTTTTGATTTCGGCCATGTTTTAGAAGATAAATATGTTATTTTTTTCGAGATTGGCGCTAGTGACGGCCCCCTGAAGTATATTAAGTATCTACAGCGTTTTCTAATGAATTATATCGTTTTTTCACCACAAGTTTCTGCGCAATAACCTGCACTGAAGGGCACAAGTTCTTCGACGGCTCAACAGTGGCTAATCTGAAATGTACCGACGGACAATGGCTGCCGACGCGTGCCGACTTGACTTCGATCACGGACTGCGTTCCCGAATGTGACCCGGCCTGCTTGAACGGTGGTGTCTGTCTGTCTGTCAATACTTGCCAGTGCCCTCAGGACTTTAGAGGTCCCCAATGCCAGTATGGTAAGAATAATCAATACATAGTATAAAACAAAGTCCCTTCCCGCGTCTGTCCCTATGATGCTTATATATGTATAAAACTATGCAACAGATTTTGATGCGGTTTTTTTAAAGATAGTGTGATTCAAGAGGAAGGTTTATATATTACTAGTCGACCCGGCGAACTTCGTACCGCCTAACTTATTACTATCTTGTGCATGTATTATACTTATAAACCTTCCTCTTGAATCACTCTATCTATTAAAATAAACCGCATCAAAATCCGTTGCGTAGTTTTAAAGATTTAAGCATACATAGGGACAGACGCGAGAAACGACTTTATTTTATACGAGCTTTTCCGGCTTACTTCGTTACGCCATAGAATATAAGATGCTACAAAAGACTCGGCTCTATAGACTATGTTCTTTTGACTGCCCAGAATGGCCGAATAAAAAACAAACAACAACAACAAACCACCTGCCTGTCAAAACATGTAAACAACGGAAAAAATATTGCACCTTGGGTTACGTTATTTGAGTTTAAGTAAGGATTCATAATTTTTTTGAAAATCTCATAGTCTATGACACTCGGGGTTAATGTAGCTTCCTACCAGTGAAAGAATTTTTCAAATCGGTTCAGTATTTCCGGAGCCTATTCATTACAAACAAACAAACAAACAAACAAATCTTTCCTCTTTATAATATGGTATAGAAGACTATGTATTGATGATATTATAATACACGCACAAGATAGTAATAGGATAGGCGGTACTAAGTTCGCCGGGTCGACTAGTAAGATGTAAGATAAAAGACACCTAAGTACCTACTTAACTGCATACTGATTATATATGTAGGTAGATTTTAGATACAAGAAATTTGTATATCGCGGGCCTATGAAAAAAAGTTTGAAAATAAATGACAAACAGCTGTTTTGCTACATATAATAATTATGGGCGAAGACGCATGAGGCTCTCACGTGTTTTCAAAACTTTTCTTTATTTTAAAAGCCTCCGTAGCACAGTATGCGAGCCTTTGATTAGGGCACGGAAGGTCGTGGGCCAAAAGTGGCCGTTTTTAGCAACACTTTGTAGCTTTCTTTGGTCTTTAATCTACAAGCTATACAACCACAGAACAAAGAAGACTGCTCTTTTATACAACAGTGCCCTAAAATACTAGGCTGCATTATCTATAGTGGAATACTGTTTTACATTTTTGATATTTGCCTTAGTTTAGAAGACAGCTAAAGTAGCGCCACCCGCGTATGGCTCTTAATAACTACTAGCTGTCCCGGCGAACTTCGTATCGCACCTTACAATTTTATATGAAAACTATAGGCTACCCCGCGGTTTGAACCGCTCAGATTTCTGATAAACACAAAAATTCCGTTTTTTCCGTTCCCATGGGAATTTCGGGAAATTATTCCTTAGTGCTCGCTCACCTACACTTCCCAAGGAACCCACATGCAAATTTTCAACCCGCTACGCCTCTGCGTAGTTTCGGCTCTGCGTTGTCTGTCAGTCAGTCAGTCAGTAACGGTAGAGTTTTATATATATTGATTGTTTTATTTTACAGCAACAAGCGTATGCGACGTGCGCAAGCTAGCGTTCAACGGCGGCTACAAGTGTAAAGGAGACGGGGAGAGATTCTCTTGTCGCCTCTACTGTCCCGAAGGGTCAGAGCCGAGCTCGGCATTCGCTGACGAGTACACCTGCCTATACTCTACGGCCCGGTTCGAGCCACAGCCGGTGCCGCATTGTGTTTTTAGTAAGTTTCAACCACTTGAGGTTTTGATTTTGGTTTTCGACGAAAAAACAGAGGGGTGTTATAAGTTTAACGTGTGTATCTGTCTGTCTGTCTGTCTATGGCATCGTAGCGAACCGATGAACCGATTTTCGTTCTGTTTTTTTTTTCTGTCATAGATAATTTTAGAGTGTTCTTAGCCATGTTTCATAAAAATCTGTTCAGCAGTTTGAAGATGATCAGCTCTTAAATAGTGGATGAGGGGATCTAACTATACCTTCTTTATGTCCTATCGATTTTAAATTTGGTACCGTGTTACATCAATGATATTGAATGAATATGGTAAGGTAACCATGACCTGATCAGCCGTTTTAATTTTAAATAATGGATGAGGGGATCTAACCTAAAAAATCGCCATCTATGATATTTTTGCTGACGCATGCTCTGAATTTTTCTCGTTCAAAAAGCGCAGGCATAGCAAGCTGTGACAAAATATTGAAAGAGTTTTTTTGTTATAGAAAATGTCGTCGTTGTTACACCAGAAAACCAGCTTCAGGCCGGATACAGTAAAGTAAGTTTCAAATTGAATTACACACTATCCACATACCAAACCAACAAAGCTCGTTACGCACGATGGCCTCAGTTTCAGTTGAAGCTAAAATTTTGGTCTCCAAAATTTATTTTTTTAATGAATGCAATGAATACCTTAGTAATTAAAATTATAATGTGGTCAGGTCACGATGCAGGAAGAAATTCGTACAATGACCCGGTTCTATTTGTCCTTGTTGCACGCGCGTATTTCGTATTGCCGTCACGCTCGCACAGGCTTGCGACCGATCTCGCGCGTAACAAGGACAAATAGAACGGGGTCAATGTACGAATTTCTTACTGCATCGTGACCGCACTATAGTAGTAATTATAATTAGTGCAGAATGTAGTAATCATTTACATTGTAATAAGCTTTCTTACTTTTTATAATTAAATGGCCTCAGGCCCAGGCCTCGTCTCGTTTTTATCGAATTCAGCTTTTCGTCTATAAACTCAAAAATCTTAGTAGGAATAAAGTAAAAGTAATTTTAAAGCTTTTTTATTTTTATTTTTATTCCAGACCTATTACGAAACTCACTACGAAAACCATACAAGCTCTCTATCTGAGAACAGTCAAACAAATTTCGCTTACGGAGGCTCTTCAGCTCATGGAGTGAAGCATCCAGTTCACATAATCGTTCAAGACTTGACGCCCAAAGGTGGAAACTGCTTGACTTGGGCTGGCACGCATTATAAGACTTTTGATGGCATTATTTATAGGTAAGACAGTAAGTAGCTGATCCGACAAATTTCGTATCACCTTAGTTTTCAAATACTTAGTTCACGATCGATTTCAGCGCTGACGTCGATCGGACGTAGCTATCTATGAAAATGTATGATCGCGTATCTCTTTACAACGGGACAGATTTTTTTTTCGCAAAATGACCTTTATTTATTGGTTGAAAGAGGTAGGCCACGGAGAACGTTCACTGACCAAATTGGTGACGTCCTGAGGAAAGGCCGCGTGAAGAGTTCACGAAACCGACGTGAGTGTATGAAAAGGCTTATGACTGTAGAAGAAGCGAAAGAAGTGTGTCAGGATTGCAGCAAGTGGAAATCAATTGTCTGTGCCTGCCCCGATTGGATACAGGCGTGACGCTATTTATGTATGTTACCTTTATTTATGGAGATTTATTATAAGATAGGTCGAATAAGCTTAGGAAAAATGCTGTAGCGCTGATGATTAGCTACTCGCGTACAGCTACGTTTGCATAGGTCCGACCGTTGTCAGCGTTGAAAATCAGTCGAGCACAATTTGCAGTCTTACAATGGAAATTATACACAATAACATAACAAAATATAACTTTATGTGAAATCTATAATACTGAGGAGATTGATAAAATGCAAACTAGTAGTTTTTTTTGCGCTAACGTAGAAAAAGCATCGTCACTTTAGTAGGAGTAAAGTAGTTAGTAGTAGCTACAATCTTTGTACAATATTGGAAAAATAAAAGAATTTACAGAAAAACAAATGTAACTTTTAAGAAATCGCTCTAAGCGACAAGGCCGCCCATTTGCAATCAATTTATTATTTTAAGAACATTAATTGTAATTACCTAATGTTTTGATTGCAATAAAGTGTTCTATACTATACTTGTAAATAAATTTGACAGCTTCCAATCACCCTGCCAGCATATCCTGGTCCGCGACAGCAAAGATCACAAGTTCTCTGTAGCGGTCAGGACTGGGCAGTGCAAGCGGCAGGGTACTTGCCCTTCAGAAATAACTGTATTTTTGGAGGAAAAGGAGTACGTTCTTTCTGCTGGAGGTAAGATTTGATAAGGCTGGTCTATTTTATGTATCTACGAGCGGTCCCGGCTTACTTCGTTACACCATAGAATATAAGATACTACTAAAGACTTCGCTTTATAGACTTTGTTCTTTTGACTGCCCAGAATGGGCGAATAAAAAAACAAACAACAACAACAAACCACCTCTCAAAATATGTAAACAACGGAAAAAAATATTGCACATTGGGTTACATTATTTGAGTTTAAGTAAGGATCCCTAATTTTTTTGGAAATCTAATATAGCCTATGTTACTCGGGGATAGTGTAGCTTCCTACCAGAAAGAATTTTTTAAATCGGTTCAGTATTTCCGGTGCCTATTCGTTACAAACAAACAAACAAACAAACAAATCTTGCCTCTTTATAATATTGGTATAGACAAGTAGTTACCAATTCAGCGTACTTCGTTGACGAATTTGATGAGCCATTCTGCGATCGCCAACCCACATCTGAAGCGTGGGTACAGTTAAATGAATAAGGTGGGATGTTTTATAATAGTTTTTTTTTGAAGGGTTGTAAAATATATATAGTATACAACGTGGGTGTTAAGCTTTTTTGATTTGGGTGCTGTAACAAACGAGGCTGGAATACGAGACTACCATAGCGTATACTCTTGTTTGAAAAACATCTCCTCTCCGCTCGTACAGTGGCGGACTAGGAGGCCGTAACAGATTTGTCTATGGTTTCGTTAACCCTAGACTGTATTACCAAAGATCAAGAGCTATTTTTCAATACAGAAAAACCGGCAGTGTTACGCCGAACGTGTCCGCCACTGTACCTATCGTCTCTGTTTTGGTGGAGTCCCGGCATGAATCTCATTCTGCGCTCAAGCTTTATTATAACCACCTTCTTAATAATACAGCACTTTACACCCTTATTTGACTGCTCCGTAGCTCAGTTGGCAGTGATGTGGACTGAGATGCGTGTGCACCTGGGTTCGATTCCCCGGCGTGGCGAACATTGTTATGATGAATAACAATGTTTGTTTCCGGTCTGGGTGTAATGTTCGTCTCTGCATATGTTTCGGGCACCCTAGATACAGGTTCTTCCTAGTAAGGGGCTCTGAGTGTGATGCGTTATTATTATTATTATACAATGTTTTATTACTTTTTACAGAGGACGGGTCAGTAATATTCCGCACTACGCACCGGTCGCTGCCGGTGCCGGCGGCGCTGCCAGGCCTCCGGGTGTCCATGCCGGCCGACACCGTCATTGTGGAGTTGGACTCCTTAGGGGCTACTATCAAATGGGACACCAAAGTAAGTAATATCTATCTATATGTCTAATGCATGGTACAATATTAAACATACTTAAGGCGGTAACTCACGGTATGGCGCGAAATTCAAAATTTTTCACGTTTTTTAATTATTTTGGCGAAAGTATTCATTTTTAATAAAGTTTAAAAGAATTCGCGTACGTAAAAACCTATTTCCCACATTATGATATATCGTTTTTGAAAGACAGAGTTACCGATTCTGTGTATATTCAAGGAACTTGTTTTTTGGCTTTTTACCCCTTAGACACAAAATCTGTAGGCCTGTCTTCCAAAAACGTTTTATTGCAATGTGGAAGATGGTTTTTTACATACGCGAATTCATTTAAACTTTATGAAAAATGTATACTTTCGCCAGAATAAATAAAAAACACGATAAAATTTGAATTTCGCGCCATACCGAGAGTTACCACCTTAACTCTCTTCCACACTCGCGAACCACGTGACTGACACAAGCTACGTCATAATGCTGAGACTGAGTGAGAAGGAAATAACAATTAACACGCGTGTGACAAGTTATGTTTGTGACGTAGGCTTGTGTCACTCTCTGAAGAGAAGACCAATTTTTAAAACAATGATCTATCTAGTATATATATAAAAATGATTCGTGATGAAATTAGTCCCGCTAAAACTCGAGAACGGCCGGGCCGGTTTAGCTGATTTTGGTTTTTATATGTTCGTAGTTAGTCAATGAAAGGTTTAAAAATAGTGAAAATATGGAATAATGGAGGGTAAGTTATTAAAAAAAACAATAAAATTTTAATGCGCGATACGAAGTTCGCCGGGACAATTAGTAAGTAAAGGCCCTATTTTACTGGTAACCTCATAACGGGAGAAGGGCTGAACCAATTTCATTCTTTATTTTTTTTACATTCCTTACATTTTGTAGAGTGGTTGTACCGAATCAAACCTTAAACTCAGAAATAATAAAATAACTTAAATTATTAAACCCCCAGTACATGACAAGATATTAAATAATGTTTTCCTAACAAAACTATGTTGTTATTTTACAGAACTTTATAGTAGTAGAAGCTTCAGTTGCCCAGTGGAACAACACAGAAGGTTTATGTGGTAATCTGGATGGTAACCCGGACACTGACCTGAGGGACAAGGACGGAGCTATTGTGACGACAAAGACGGCACTCGCTTCGGCGTGGCAGGTTAACAAGATTGGGGGTAAGACTTGAAAATATATCCATGCCTAATAAAATTTTATTATTTTTAAACCGACTTCAAAAAAGGGAGTTATCAGTTTGACCTGTATGTATGTATGTATGTTTGTCGGCGATTATCTCGCGTTTGGCTGAACCGATTTTGATTGGGTTTCCAGAAATGTATTTGTTACATTCCGGAGAAGGTTTTAGTACCCATTTAAACCGACTTCGAAAAAGTGGAAGTTCTCAGATTATGTATGTGTAAGATGTTGAAGGCGGGTCACTTTTTGGAAAAAAGAAATTATTTTCCAATTTCTTTACGTTTAGGAGTAAATTATAGCATAAGACTTTGTTCTATAGCCCTGGTTTATCGAAGATATTATAGGATTCTAGTGGTAAAATTAATTTTGAAATCGCCCCAGCTGTTTCGAAGTCATACGATTCGAACTGCAAATAATCAGAGCTTTCCCCTTTCCCATATATAAATATAGATAAATAATGAATACCTTAATAACAAAATGCATTTTAAAACCAGATACTTGCGAGAGCAACCCCTCGGAGAGTGTCGCTTGCGCAACTAAATCGGAAGAAGATTTGAAAAACGCTCGAAGATTTTGTTCCAGCATTTTCAGTAAAGACAAGTTCAGAAAATGCTCGACTGTAAGTGCCTATATTCTTTTTTTTTTGCACGGGGAAAGGGTAGGTACTGTAGTTTGTATGATTTAGCTTTATACGTGGGACCGCTCACAAAGTTAATGTTATTCAAATATTTAAATGTGTAGTAAAGGAAAGAGCTATCCCAAGTATCAAGCAAAATCATCATCATTGCAGACCCCATAAACAGCGATAAGATATATAATTAGGAACACACCTGTAGTAAAACTAATACCTACTTCGGTAGTTGAAATCTTCAAAATGTCGAAAACAACCTCGATCCGTTCGGTTTCTTGAAGTTCTTTATCCTCTTAGCTTCCTAGCCGGGAGTTGTTAGGAAACATAAGATTTTCATTTTCCTTACACCCAACAGCTACATAGTGAGTTCTTTTGATAAATAATTGGACTACCAATACAAATCAAATAGAAAACTTTGTTATGGTACGACCGTACAAACGACACTAGCGGGATAAATTGGCAGTTTTCTTTCCTATTGGATTTGCAGAATTTAGTTTAAACAAATTTTTAATAAATAATTTTGATTTGATTTGATACAAACCGTCAAACAATCGTTTAGATAACAATCGATAAGATATTTAATGCAGCCCCAAGTGTTTTTTTTTTTTACGCTATATCATTAAAGCCCTTATTTGTCTGTTATGAAGGTCCATTCTAGTACTAAAGTATACCAATGAATAAAATCGTATCAGTATTCCTGGAAATGACCCCTCCAAATATTTCTTCAGGTGTTGGATGTATCACAGTTTTTGCAAGCTTGCGAGTGGGATTACTGTGGCTGCACTTCCAGTTTAAGTAAGATAATTTAATTATACTGATATCTTATAACCGCTTTATTGTAACGCGATGCTGTTCAACCCAGTGCATTAAGGGGCGAACGGATGCGATACTAGCGCCACTTCGATAAATAATTAATATCTTCTAAAGCATGGCCGAAATCAAAAATATTATGCGTCTTTGACTCCCTAGTTAAGCTTGCTTAGAATTTGAAATCACTGTGTCTATTCTATTTAAAAATTCACCTGTAAACACGTAATGTATACTTATCACATGACATACAGGGTGTTTCTGACAAGGCGGTAATAAATCAAAGGAGGGATTCTGCTCACCATACCTAACAACTTCCCCAAAGCAACTTGGGTCGAAATCTTAAAAGAAAAATCAGCCGTCCCGTACATTGTCCCCGTCAGCTGATCGAGCCAATGTATGGAACAGCTGTTATTTTTTTGAGATTTTGACCCATGTTGCTTTAGGAAAGTTGTTAGTTATGGTGAGCAGAATCCCTCCTTTGATTTATTACCGCCTTGTCAGAAACACCCAGTATATTTTCCATGGAGAGAGGCAATAACCGCACTGAACATTTTAAATTAGTTAGGTATTATTACCCGTCTTCTTATATTATTTTAAAACAATTTTATAAACAGGTCCTGAAGAGTGTGCCTGTAGGACTGTGTCAGTTTACGCCAAGGAGTGTCTGAGGCATGGAGTGGGGGAGATGAGGTCGTGGAGAGACTCCGAGACTTGCCGTGAGTTTATTATTATTATCTACGAGCTTTCCCGGCTTACTTCGTTACGCCATAGAATATAAGATACTACAAAAGACTTGGCTTTATAGACTATGTTCTTTTGTCTGCCCAGAATGGCCGAATAAAAAACAAACAACAACAACAAACCACCTGTCAAAATATGTAAACAACGGAAAAAATATTGCACCTTGGGTTATATTATTTGAGTTTAGGTAAGGATCTCTAATTTTTTTGAAAATCTTATATAGCCTATGACACTCGAGGTTAATGTAGCTTCCTACCAGTAAAATAATTTTTCAAATCGGTTCAGTATTTCCGGAGCCTATTCCTTAAAACAAACAAACAAATTTTTCCTCTTTATAATATTAGTATAGATATATCTTTCAATTGAGTATGTAATATTCAGTACCATAACATACATAACGAGCTTCGAGAGGCTGAACTTCTGAACTTTAAACCGTTGTGTCAAAGGGGCGTGTCGTTTGTTCTGTACTTTACACAGTTCCAAAAGTCCATACAGTGTTAGCAAAAATAATTTTATGACATTCACATTTGTAACAGTTGTGTTTGTTAACTTTGTGAACCCACCTAAAGTCAGTTATTTTCATTGATACAGTTACATATATCGCCCGAATGCTTAATATTCATTTTTGTTTTTTTAGCTATGAGTTGTCAAGATGGAAAGGTCTACAAGGCATGTGGACCGGACTCTCAGCCGAGCTGCGCGTTTCCTCTTATATCGTCCAAGGTTTGTAAACATTTTTCTTTCTGGAACGAAGTTCCTTATCTCAGGTTGCGGTGGGGAGCTACCAATGAAAAAGTGAAACGTTACGGCTGAAGTGAGACACAAAAGCGTAACAGCGAAGGAGAGAATGAAAGAGACCGAGAACTATATATCTTTCTCTCTCGCTCGTTCGCTCGCAGTACTCGCTCTCCTATCGCGTGTCCCACGACACGTTTTCCTTTTTTTATTTTATTTTATCATAGTTTGTGCTTCGGGCACCCTAGATACCAGCTCTACCTTGGACACTGTCTTTTGCGTTTTAATAAAAAATCCCGGCCTGGCTCACTCCGCACTTCAGGTAGGTAGGAAGGTCCATGAACGGTCATGATTCAAACGGTTACCGCTCTATCACTAAGCGAGTTAAACCTAGTTTAAATCAATATAACTATGTTTTAGTCACGAATTCACAGTGAGGTGGGGAAAAATTCATCAACAAATTTGCAATTAAGACCGATCTAACTTTGTTGTAGTAAGGCCGATAGAGTCTAACTAACCGATTGGTGCGTCGCCTAAAAGACGCGCTCTACACTACATTTTCACATGAAGCTGTGCGGAAATGGGGTTAAGGCTATTATCGCTGTAGATATACAGACAGGGTGTCCCAAAAGTCGACGATAAACCGGAAGCAGGAGATAGAGCAAGTCATAATTACTACTTGAGGCTACAATTTATAGACGCATTACTCGGTGCTATATTTCAAAAATAAAACCGAGCAAATGCTACGATGTGTAGCAACAAGGTGGAAAAGATCGTCACAGGGTATTGATTTTTAGGGTTTTTTTTAAATAGCCATAGTTTTAGCACAACAGGGTCTACATTATATTTTTTGTTTTTCTGGTAGCTGTTGACTTTTGGGACAACCTGTATATAATAGAAGCGAGCCAGATTGTACTTTAAATGTACAGTGGCGGACACGGTCGGCGTAACACTTCCGGTTTTTCTGTATTGCAAAATAGCTCTTGTTCTTTGGTAATATAGTCTAGGGCGGAGAAACCATAGACAAATCTGTTACGGACTCCTAGTCCACCACTGTACAAAGCTAGATTTTTTATTTATTAAATCGACTCCAATGATTCTGTGTTAACGCTGAAAATGTATTTCCTCCACATTAGTCGGACAACGCGACCTGTGTGGAAGGCTGTTTCTGCCCCGAGGGTCTGATGATGGAAGGTGGACGATGCCTACCCAAGTCTGAGTGCCCTTGCAGGTTGAGGAACAAGACGTTTAAACCTGGCAAGACTGTCGTTAAAGATTGTAATACATGGTAAGTCTTATTATCACATGGTACCAACTAATGTATTTAATAATTTCTTTTTACAAAAAAGGAACCCGCTTCAATAAACTGACACATACATCAACTGAGAACTTCCTCTATTTAAATCGGTTAAAACAGGTACGAGACCTTCTCCTGAATGTAACAAATACATTTCTGAAAACCGCATCAAAATCGGTTCAGCCAAAGATAATTGCGGACAAACATACTTACATACTACATACATACAGGTCAAACTGATAACCTCCTTTTTTGAAGTCGGTTAAAACTACTATTGCGGTTGATATTGGATATTGAAAAATAAAAGATGGCGCTATACACATCATAGAGCGCTGTCTCTTTTTTTAATAATTTTTTTTGATTTCAAAAAATTTATACAAACAAACTGAGAACTTTCTCTTTCTCAAAGTCTAATAAGAGGTAAGTACCAATAGCTTCTCCTGAATGTAACAAATACCTACTTTTCTGAAAACCGCATCAAAACCGGTACAGTTAATCGCGAGATAATTGCGTACAATATATACAGATGGAACAACACATGGGATTCTTAAGATAAAAATTAGCCTGTGTCTTTTCTCAGGCTCTAGACTATCTGTGTACCAAATTTTATTTAAATCGGTTTAGTAGTTTTATCGTGAAAGCGACACGGACAAACAGTGTTACTTTCGCGTTAATTGCATAAATGTGTAGCGCACACTAACGCCATCTAGCGCTATAAACGAAACCGAACCGAATCCTACATCGCGCCATCGAAGTTTCTGACGCAAGTAGCATAAATAGAATTTACAAAGTAGATGCATTGGCCAGTCTCTGTTTGCAACCTACATTGGTGACCCCTTAAACTTTTAATGCTACCCTCTAATTCTTACTAACTTGGTGAAATACCCTCTGATACTTACTAATATGACAGTACCTGTGAAAACGGCGAATGGAAATGTACCCAAGTCCCGTGCGGCGCGCGCTGCGGCGCGGTGGGCGACCCGCACTACGTCACTTTTGACGGACTCCGGTACGACTTCATGGGACATTGCACTTACACGTTTTTGAAGACCGAGAACTTGACTGTTGAGGTCGAGAATGTTGCCTGCTCCGGGGCCATTACTGAGGTAGGTGTTTTTGTAAATAGCAAAATAGACTTAGTAAGGAAAACGAAACAAAAGTGGTCATGATAAACTATGATAAAACGAAATTAAGTAACAGAAGTCTTAACAAACAACCCCGTACTAGTTATTAGTTTGTAGTTATGTCGACAGAAACAGTTGGCATGGCATGTAGGTATTTTGTGTGTTTCGGTTTATAACCTTCTACAAGTTCATGTTGTCCAGATATACCGGGTGTTTCTGACAAGGCGGTAATAAATCAAGGGAAGGATTCAGCTTACCATACCTAACAACTTTCCCAAAGCAACATGGGTTGAAATCTCAAAACAAAAATCAGCAGTCCCGTACATTGCCAACCCGCCAGCCGATCGAACCAATGTATGAAAAAGCTGTTATTTTTTTTGAGATTTCGACCTATGTTGCTTTGGGAAAGTTGTTAGTTATGGTGAGCAGAAGCCCTCATTTGATTTATTACCGCTTTTTCAGAAACACCCAGTATAAAAAGGTTTCGAAAATATGTAAAAAAGTTATCAAGTGGATAAAGTTTAAATTTTTTGAATGGAAACCTATAACGTTACTGTCGATACAAATTCTCGGTCAATTTAAAAAAAATACCAAATACGTTATCCGTGGATGGAAACAACCCCACATAACTACCTATCTACAAATCTGCTATATTGGTTTAGTAGTTTAGGCGTGATTGCGTACCGCACTGATCGATGGAGTAACTTTCACATTTGTAAAATTTGAGTGGATTTTATTTTATTTATTAACTAGTCGACCCGGCGAACTTCGTACCACCTAACTTATTACTATGTTGTTCATTGTATTAATACTTATAAACCTTCCTCTTGATTAAAACAAACCGCATCAACTTCCGTTGCGTATTTTTAAAGATTTAACCATACATAGGGACAGACGCGGAAAGCGACTTTGTTTTATACTATGTATTGATTAATATTTTGTACTTTCAGGCAATGAACCTAGCCCCATACAAAGGTGAAGGCAAACCATCCTGCACTAGGGCAGTAAACTTTATCTATGGTGGCGCTAGTGTGCACTTAAAGCAAGGAGGGCTTATACTTGCCAATGGGAAGGAAATCTCCACTTTACCAGTTACCGTTGGCGACGTACTTATAAGGGCTGCCTCTTCTATGTTTGTTATTTGTGAGTTACTCTTTTATCGTAAGAATAGATCAGATATCTGTCCTAGAAAATATTATCGTCGTATTGTATAAAATGAGAGCAATGGAAGCAAGCCTTTGTCCAGCAGTGGGACACAAAAGAGCCTATAAAAAAATTTGTATGAAAAGAATAGTTACCAACGTGGGTGTAAAAAGTTTCTGTTTCGGGTGCTGATACAACCCTTGCCGGCCTAAGAGGATAACCTTTATCTACGTTCATCTATTGTTTGTTTTTGTACTAACTTTTTGCTCTAATATATTTATATCTCTAAATATATTTTATCAAATGTGACTTTCTTTGAGCTTCAGAATTATAAAAACTTTAAAAGAACTGCAAATTTGTTTCGTCAATCTTCTATTACCTATCCTTTCTTAGTGGTCAAATTGTTATATAACCCAAGCATACCTTTTTCATGTTTATTTTAATAAATTTTCAGTGCAACTGCCGAACGGAGTAGATCTTTGGTGGGATGGAGACACGAGAGTTTTCGTGGATGTGCCTCCACAGTTCAACAATAAAACTAAGGTAATTATTTAATATTACTTTATAAGATATGCTAGCGAACTTAAAAATTTTAATGGGACCAACTTCGAGGTTACCTATCCAATTAAAAAAACAGTATCAAAATAGGACTTATATAAAAAAGGTAGGTAAAATATGTATTTACCTATATCCTTCCTTTTTTGGTGGTCGGTAAATATGTTTTCATAACCATCTTATATTAATCTTAAAAAATTATATATGTACTAGTCGACCCGGCGAACTTCGTACCGCCTAACCTATTACTATTTTGTGCATGTATTATACTTATAAACCTTCCTCTTGTATCACTCTATTTATTAAAACAAACCGCATCAAAATCAGTTGCATTGTTTTAAAGATATAAGCATACATAGGGACAGACGCGGGAAGCGACTTCATTTTATACTATGTTATATGTATATACTTATGTTTGTAATTTTTTTTTTGCAGTATTTAAAAATCCAACATATTATTTATTTGCCATTTTAGGGTCTCTGCGGTACGTTCAACCTGAATCAAAAGGACGACTTCCTAACACCAGAGGGCGACACGGAGCAGTCGGCTCTGGCCTTCGCCAACAAATGGAAGACCAGGGAATATTGCCAAGACATGGACACCAAGGAACCAGAGCATCCATGCAAAGCTAATGTTCAGAATAAAGAAGAGGCAGAGAAATTTTGCAACAAGCTGTTTTCTAGTGTTTTTGAACGTAAGATTTTTGTTGCGGTGGGGACCTAGCCAAGAAAAAGTGCAATGTTACGGCTGAAGTGAGACACAAAAGCGTTACAGCGAAGGAGAGTATGAATGAGACCTAGAACTATATATCTCTCTTTCTCTCTCTCGCTCGCTCGCTCGTAGTACTCGCTCACCTCCCTACTGCCAGTGGCTCGGTCGACTGTCAGACGGCCTTCGTTCCTATCAGCAAACGAGTTTTATGTTCATGACTTAACACACGCTTCTAGAAAGCATTATCTGAGCTGAAATCAACATTAGTAGCAACAATGTTTGTCGTTATGGCAATCTGTGGCTGAGACCTATTGTCTAGCAGTAGATGTCTATCGGTTAAATTTATGTGTAGCAAGGAGATTCTCCAGTTTTGCAAAAAGGTCCTGAAAAAATTAGGGCGCAATTTTTTTTTTCTCTCAGAATATAATTACCTAAATTAAGTAAGTAGTCTGAAATTTGTCAGAATCAAAATTCAATGAATTTGTCATCTTTTTCCCTTTTAGGGTTTCCAACTCAAAATAAATATGGTTCCTTTTTTTCGACTTTCTTGCCAAGTCGCAATGCCAACACAACATACAAATAGATAGAGCATAATCTTCTACCACTAGCATGCCACTGGCACGTGGACGTGTCAGCTCACCACGCGGCCTGCCTGTACGACCTGTGCGCGTGCGCGGCGGGCGGCGCGCGGCGCTGCGCCTGCCCCGCGCTCGCCGACTACGCGGCCGCCTGCGCGCGGCAGGGCGTCCTGCTGCAGTGGCGGTACGACGTCAAAGAGTGTGGTAAGGACAGTGTTAAAGACAATTGTTCGACCTATAGCCTGTTATTTAGGTATTTTTAGCCTGCGTTTTTAAAGTGGTAACTCTCGGTATGGCGCGAAATTCAATTTTTTTCGCGTTTTTTAATTATTCTGGCGAAATTATTCATTTTTAATAAAGTTTTATTGAATTTGCGTATGTAAAAAACCATCTCCCACATTGTAATACAACGTTTTTGGAAGACAGACCCTACTGATTTTGTGTCTAAGGACATAAAGGTCAAAAATCAAGTTATGCCATACCGAGAGTTACCGCCTTAAGACAATTTTGTGTTTTTTTTCTTCTTCTTGCATTGCCTCTCCCTCTCCTACTGTAGGTTTGCCAACAACCACGAAAATGCTTCTCTTTCTTTTGCCAGTCGAACAATGTTGTTCTACATCTATATTACGGTCGAATTTGCAATATTGCTTTTCATCATCTTTGTTTTTTTTTGTTGTATTGTCTTAGACACTCTATGTAGAAGACAAAAAGCATTGTTGCAAATGTGGCCGTAATAGTAACTGCTGGATTAGCGGTACAAGATGAAGGAATGCGGTAAGAGGTAAGAGATACATTCATCTCACCCGCGCTCGCCGACTACGCGGCCGCGTGCTCACAATCAGGTGTGATACTGCAGTGGCGGTATGAGCCCACCTTATATAATCTACCTTGTATCAAGTAAGTTAGATATATATCGTCTTCCGACGCTCAGGAATACGACCGTAGTTGAACTGTGACGTAGACTTCTATGCGAATTATCAATTTTGAAGTAGGTACTGTACATCATCTCTTGCAACCCTTAAAGAACATCAAACTTTTTGATTGTTAACATTATTATAATTACTCAAAAATTTCTTAAGTCAATATAAATGGCCCCTTGTCACGTTGGTAATAAAGCATAAACTCGGCTCAACGTGGGTCCGGCTCTTGAGCTGTTACCTCTGCCTAACCCTTCGGGAAATAAAAGGCGTGAGATTATGTCTATGTCTCAATATAAATTTCAGAGGTGTCGTGCACTGGCGGGCAGGAGTACACGGTCTGCGCGGACAGCTGTCTCAGGACCTGCTCCGACGTGGGTTTAGCTGCTGCACGGAGGTGCAAGCCGAGCTGCGTCGAGGGCTGCGCTTGTCCTAATGGACAGGTATGTCTTCATCTAGGTTAGGAGTTGGGACGCTTAGCTTTTATGCTTTTTTTTGGCGTTTTTTGACCAGAATAAACACAACTTGGGATAAGGGATAAGGCCGCCCATAGCTTGCACATTCAATTTGTGAAGTAAAAAAAAAATCCTGTGAATAATTAACTTTTGTATCTTAATTTAATAGTGTTTTGTATAGTATTCTAAACTTGGTACCGAAAGTTTGCTGTAAGCGTTTAAAAAGGAGATTGAGTGACGAACTGGGTGCACTCAATGCCTAGTATGAATGTGACTAAGGTTACGCGTTGAACGTTCGCATTTTAGTATGGAAACCGTTCCAGCTCCTCTGGCGGGGAGTAGCAAAACTATAAAAAGTTCATACACACATTAAAAAAATGCGTAATGCGTGAGTAAACTCGCTAACAAACCCATACTAAGGCGACGGTGGGAAATCGCATGAGTATAAGAAAAAACACAAGAAAAGATTAGAAGAAAGGAAACGAGGCTTTTCTCTAGCAGTGGGACATCAGGATTACAATAACACGCATCACACTCAGAGCACCTAACTAGGAAGAACCTATCTAGGGAGCCCGAAACACACACAGAGACGAACATCACACCCAGACCGGAAACAAACATTGATATTCATCATATCAATATTCGCCCCGCCCGGGAATCGAACCCGGGAGCACACGCTTACTCAGTCCACATCACTGCCAACTGAGCCGAGGAGCAGTCAATCGATATAAGACTCGATATAATAAAAATGACTTATATTTTTATGTCGGTTCTCTTTCTTGTCTTTACTTACCTACTAATATATTATTTGCATTTTTAACTAGGTTCTTGATGAGTCAAGTAAATGTGTGCCGGTAGGGCTGTGCCCGTGTTACCATAAAGGTATGAAGTTTAACCCTGGATACAAGGAAGTTCGCGCAGGCCGCCGCGAGAGGGAGCTATGGTAAGTTGAATTTTTTATTATAAAAATCTATTACTTTAATTCTGTCAGTGAATCTTTGTTGTTTTATTGAATTTCCGGAAATTGATTTTCTCTACCCAACTTGCCTCTGGAGCTGCAGCGACACAGACCCATATTGGGGACGCTTAATAAGTTTGTCGAAAGGGCAACACCCACGACCCGAAAGAACCCCTTTAGTCTCCTCGTACGACAAACAGTCATATCGTAGACCTATTTTCACGCCTGGACCTACAAGGCCTGGAATGGTCTACTAACTTAAGTTAAGGTGGTAACTCTCGCTATGGCGCGAAATTCAAATTTTTTCGTGTTTTTTATTTATTCTGGCGAAAGTATACATTTTTAATAAAGTTTAAATTAATTCGCGTATGTAAAAAACCATCTCCCATATTGTAATACAACGTTTTTTGAAGACAGACCTACAGATTTTGTGTCTAAGGGGTAAAAGGCCAAAAAACAAGTTCCTTGAATATACACAAAATCGGTAACTCTGTCTTTCAAAAACGATATATCACAATGTGGGAAATAGGTTTTTACGTACGCGAATTCATTTAAACTTTATTTAAAACTAGTCGACCCGGCGAACTTCGTACCGCCAAACCTATTCCAATGTTGCTCATGTGTTATACTTATAAAACTTCCTATTGTATCACTCTATCGATCACAAAAAACCGCATCAAAATCCGTTGGATACTTTTAAAGTTATAAGCATACATAGGGACAGACGCGGGAAGCCACTTTGTTTTATACTATGTATTGATGAATACTATCGACAAAATAATTAAAAAACGTGAAAAAATTTGAATTTCGCGCCATACCGTGAGTTACCGCCTTAAATCTATAAATTGTCGACAGTACATGCGTAGGCGCTCGTTGGTCGTGCGTTCCCGCGTCGGAATCCGACATTCAAAACTACCCTCCAGCTGAAGACATTTTACACAACTGTACCGGCGACATGGAGTTCACTGCTTGCGAACTCGCCGAGCCGCTTACTTGCAAGGTATGTTCGTTTAGTTTAGAGGTTCCCTGACTTTTTTCATATAGACCACTTTTAAAATTTAGCTGAATCCAGTTGACAGTTACTTGCAGCTTCATTTGTACCATATTCTTAATAATCATTATAATAACACATCACACTCAGAGCCCCTAACTAGGAATAACCTGTATCTAGGGTGCCCGAAACATATACAGAGACGAACATTACACCCAGACCGGAAACAAACATCGATACTTATCATACCAATGATCGCCCTGCCGAGAATCGAACCGTGCACGTGCTTACTCAGTCCACATCACTGCCAACTGAGCTACGGAGCAGTCATTCTTAAAACGTTGATAGATAGATAACATTGTGGGTTTACCATAACCACATTGGGAACAACTTTATTAGTTTGTCTTTGTCGGCATGATCTTTTGCAAAGTGTGTAAGTAAGTACATGAAAATGAGTTACTTTTGAAGCGTAGCGGCGGTTTCCCTACTCTGAGGTTACTTCTGTACCGAACCCTCGGTGTGTTAGATAGGTAATCAATTCAAGTTTTTTGAAAGCAATTGCTAATTTTTGCAACTTAGCGCTCAAACAGACGACGCCGCAACCGCGCCGCAACACTGCTCACACACGCCGCCACCGCGCCGCCGTCTCGTGCGATGTTCAGAACTAGCAATAATGTATTTATTACCAACGAGCTGTCCCGGATTACTTCGTTACGCCATAGAATATAAGATACTACTAAAGACTTGGCTCTATAGACTATGTTCTTTGACTGCCCAGAATGGGCGAATAAAAAACAGACAACAACAACAAACCACCTAAGGTAGGTACCTAGGAAAAAATATTGCACCTTGAGTTACATTATTTGAGTTTAAGTAAGGATCCCTTTTTTTTTTTCAAAATCTTATATAGCCTTTGTCACTCGGGGATAGTGTAGCTTCCTACCAGTGAAAGGATTTTTCAAATCGGTTCAGTATTTCCGGAGCCTATTCTTTACAAACAAACAAACAAATCTTTCCTCTTTATAATTTTGGTATAGATGTACAGTGGAACGATAAAATGCGGCGGCGCGGTGGCGGTGTGTGTGAACAGTGTTTGTTCGAGCGCCTACTGATGTTTCTAGATTTTGTCTTTTTTTTTTTTCAATTTAACCTACCGTTTTACTGTTATCACCGTTACCTAATAATCCTTAACATTTGTCAACAGAACATGCACCTACCACCGACATCGTTGTCCGCGGAGTGTCGTCCCGGCTGCCAGTGTAAGAAGGGCCTAGTGTTGGACATGGCGACGAAGAAGTGCCTACTTCCCGCCAACTGCCCGTGCCACCACGGCGGCAGGAGCTACCCTGACGGACATAGTATGCAGGAGGAGTGTAATACTTGGTAAGATTTTTTTTTTTTCATCAATAAGTACTACGCATCGCTCGATGTGAGCTAGGCTTAAGAACGCGCTCACTATTTAACCGACTTCAAAAAAGGAGGTTATCAGTTTGACCTGTATGTATGTATGTTTGTCCGCGATTATTTCGCGTTTGGCCAAACCGATTTTGATGCGGTTTTCACAGAAGTATTTGTTACATTCGGGGAAGGTTTTAGTACCTATTTTAACCGACTTCGTAAAAGAGGAAGTGCTCAGTTGATGTATTTGTCAGTTTATAGAAGGCGGGTTCCTTTTTTCTAAAAAAGAAATTATCATGCATTTCATTCGTGCGTAAACGGCCGATCACGCCAAACATTCCCCACCTTCTAAACGAGTATAAGTCGTGCGTTTATGTTCGTGTACTTACAATTAAATACAATTGGAAACAGTGCGGATTTATGCGTTAAACAAAATTATGTGTTTATGTGTGTGTTATCTAACGTTGTATTGTTTCCTTTTTTGTGTTTTTATTTTTAAACAACGAAGAGATTAATCTTCGCAAAGTGAGTGTAAGAGTGGTCGCTGGTCGTGCACAACGCGGTTGTGCGGCGTGGGGCGACGCACATTGTATCACATTTGACGGCGCCGAGTTCGAGTTCGAAGGACCTCACCCTTAACCAGAAAGTAGCTGCATACCGACCACATTTACATTAATGCTTTTCGTCCGTCCAAAGTATAAAAAGACAAGGAGAAATTGGAAAAAAAAACAAAAACATTTATTGAACAAATCACCATAGATTTAGTAGTAGTACCGAATAGATAGTAGAGAACGTAAATAGTTTCTTTATCATACGGAGGCAGGTTGAAACGCAGTCTTTAGTGTGTTTGAGCTTAGTCTAACTCTCTCATCATTTTGTCCAAGTGTATGTAAGAGTGGTCGCTGGTCGTGCTCGGCGCGGGTGTGCGGCGGCGCGTGCGCGGCGTGGGGCGACGCACATTTCGTCACATTTGACGGCGCCGAGTTCGAGTTCGAGGGCGTCTGCAGCTACTTGCTGGCTAAGGGCGCGCTGGACGGCCAGGACGGCTTCCAGGTCGAAATACAGGTTTGTACATAGACTTAGTAGTAGAATTAGCTATCGTGGAAGCTAATCAGGGAACACCTGAAGGACGGTGAAGTAATACTGCGTTCCCCAACCCGCCTGCCAAGAAGGACGTTTGTCGCAAAACCCAGTCAGAATGTTTGTCTTTGTGGCAAACTGTGGGGGAGACCTGTGTCCCAACGTTTAACGTCTTGCTTCTGTGAACGAAATGTAGTGTTAATGAGACTTAAAATCCACATTTGTCCCTACGAGCTAAAAAAAGACGCCACGGATGAGACAATTTACTGCTTTAAGTAAGAGGCCATTGCGTGGTGACCCCTGTCCTGTCCTTAATTTATTTCTGTTAAGTCACTGTCGTTGCGTCATGTATGAAAACGGAAAAACAATTTTAGAACGTACCCTGTGGTACGACGGGCGCGACGTGCTCCAAGTCAGTAACCCTGAAGGTGGGCCACCGCGGCGCCGAAGAGGTGGCGGCGCTTACCAAGCACGAGCCGCTGCCTGATGCTGGTCTACTTAAACGGTAAGTTGTATTTTTAAAAGCCGTTGGTCCTCGCCGCAGTAGTGGTCGTTATAATCGCGGCGACAAGCTGGCCCCTTGTCACGACGATGGTATAAACATAAACTCTGCTAATCGTGGGTCCAGCTCTGGTGCCACTCGTGAACTCTGTCAATAAGCTGGTGACTCTGCCAATTCCTCCAGGGTATATAGGCGTGAGATTATGTTTATCTCACTTTTCGGACAATCAAGTTTATCAAGCCTGAAATGTCCTAACCATATGCCGAAAACAACTAAGTATATGGTTTCTTCCGCGGGGATCGAACCCACGACCTTCCGTGCCATTTTCATATTCCAAGGCTCGCACCATTGCACCACGGAGACGATATAACAATGAAATACCTATAAGGAAAATTTTATAATGAAAAGTGTCTCTTTAGGATAAAACTGCGACTAGCTGGCGCCTTCGTGTTCCTGGACGTTCCTTCACTGGGAATGAGCGTGCAGTGGGACCGCGCCACCCGGGTCTACGTCAAACTTGACTCCATGTGGCAGAACAGGGTAAGAGATATTGTTAAATATGTGTGCTTTCTGCGCTTTTTCTGCCTTCAAAGCTTTTGAAATCTTGGTTTGTTTTTAACTGCGTTTTTCTTAGCTCACTTGTTTAGAGCCGTTGCACATTTACCAACTTTTATTAGAGCTAGTCAGCAAATTGCAGTATGAAGCCTGGCTGGATGCTAAAACAGCTCAGCCAGGTAGTCAACTTAGCCAAAAATTCTCCTCATCTACCTATCTGAATCTAGATAACAGTGAGAAGCATTTATAAAATTTTAGTTTAAAAATGTTTGTCGTAGTTCAGGGAAGGTAAACGGTGAGAAAATATGGAGAAGTGGCCGCCGCACGCACGATGTTTCCGGGTGATGTGATGATGTTTGTTTCTTCCTTAAACCTGTGGCAGGCGGTCAGCTGAACCAAGAAACACCTTATAGCAATTCCATTTTAACAAACTATGCTTCGTCCACCGCAGGTAAAAGGCCTCTGCGGCAACTACAATGCGGACCGGCGCGACGACTTCCAATCCCCTGGAGGCGGCGGACTGCCGGAATCTTCGGCTCTTATATTTGCTGATTCTTGGCGGTTGAAGTCTACTTGCCCCAAAGCGCAGCCGGTTAAGGTTGGTTACGTAGTTTTGGAGTAGTTGTAGCTTACTAGCTAGGCTGTTCTAAGTCAACGCACTTTAGAAATGAAGCGCAAAGGATGTTCCTATGGCGGTGTCGCCGTACATTTAAGACGCTATATGAGTTTTTAAGGTTTTTTAAATCAAGTAATTCTCTTAATCTATAAGAGGTAAAGATCTGGAATTTTAACATAACGTTTTTGAGGATATAACAAAGTTTTTTATAATTGAGAAACACTTGTGGAATCAAAAAACCTCGATACATTATTTCGTCAAAGATAACCATTCCAAAAAACGGGAATAGCTAGTTCTTCGAAATTACTAACTAGTTTTTGTTGAAACTAAATTAAATTCTGGAAATTTAAATTTGATTTAAAAGTTTTAATTAAAAAGATATGCAATATTTATTAATTTTTCGAATAAAATGTAGTAACAGATGTGGGCGACTGACATATGACGGTCTTTTTCCCTCAGTATGTTTGAGGGAAAAGGACAACCTTTGATCCTCAGTCGTTTGATTTATTTCGCGTATATCGTCTTAACAGTTAAGTGCTTAAATACGTTGAACGCGCGGTCGTGGGCAAACGTACCTGCATTTGGTACAGTTGCGGTCTAGGTCGCCGTAACACTTCCAGTTTTTCTGTATTGCAAAATAGCTCTTGTTCTTTAGCAATACAGTTTAGGGATGACGAAACCATAGACAAATCTGTTACGGCCTCCTAGACCGCCTCTGTACGTGAACACTTTCATATGTGTTTTATTTTTCGTGAGCACGCGACTTCAACTTCAACTTTAATAACATAGAATAGATTTTGAAGTCGTACATAGCTTAGGTAGTCGTAGTTGAAGAACGGCATAAAGAATGTGTCTCCGGTGGAATTGTGGAACATTCTTTTTAAAATAAAATGTTCATGTTAATTTTCAAGGACCATTGCAAACAACGTCCTGAACGCAAGGAGTGGGCGGTGAGCACGTGCAGCAAGCTCAAGGAATACCCTTTCACTCTCTGCCATAGCGAAGTGCCGCCGAGCGGGTAACACTCATTTATACATCTAAGACCTTTCTAAAACATATCATCCCCTTGTCTGTTGAACTAGCCATTTTCAACCAAGATGGCCGCCAAGACTTTTACAGCATCTGTTGAAGGCGCCACTGAGTGGCGTCTATGGGCGACCGATTTTGTTCAATATGTTTTTACTCTGTGGACTGTCATATGTCAATGGTTTTATGTCCACTTTTATAGGTCAATGGACAACTTTGATTGATTGACAGAACAGATTGACATCAATAATAGCTCTTTATTTTGATTTAAAATTTTCGACACTGCATCTGTTGAAGGCGCCATATTTATCCAAACAGAGAGGACTTTGACAAACAAAATGGCCGCCACGCGCGTCACATACAAGAGGATTTCACAAAAAAAAAAATACAACAAAAATACGGAAACGCAATGAAAGACATATAAAAGTCTCAGACTCCCCACAATGTGGTCAGAAGACCTGGTGAAGGCTGCGGGAGTACACTGGATGCGGGTCGCTCTAGGCCGGTCGGTATAGCGATATGTGGGGCAGGCCTATGTCCAGCAGTTTGACGACTTTCGGCTGAGATGATGATTATAACGAGTATGTAAAAGATATGGTTGGAATATGTTAAGTAAGGCCACAGAAGAGATAAGGAACGAAAACAAACACTCAGGGTTAGAATATTTTTTAGACCAAAACCTATTTGTTAAATTTTAACCTTCAATTACTATAAACAGCTACATAGAGCGTTGCGAGCACGACGCGTGCGCGTGCGACGCGGGCGGCGACTGCGCGTGCGCGTGCGCGGCGCTCGCGGTGTACGCGCAGCTGTGCGCCGAGCGCGGCGTCGTCGTGCGCTGGCGGACGCCGGAACTATGCCGTGAGTCTGTCTAAAGAACTTCCTTCGTAGCTAGAGCGGTGCGCGTCGAGAGAGGGGTCGTTGTGCGTTCGAGGCAGTGAGCTGTAATTACTACGTATCTACGTATAGAGACGCTCGCTCTAACAAAAATCGTGTCGCAAATGACAAGATGAGCCCCGTCTGTACTGCAGCGCTTGATCAAACTATCGTCGTCTAACTAAACTATTATAACATGCAGCGCTAAAGCGCTATAAACGCCACATAAACGCGGTGGAGCTAATTAGCTCAGCAAGAACCAGTTCGGGGTTGTTTCCATACGTTAGTAATAATGCTTCAAACGCACAGGCGGATTTTTATCCGCGCGGTAACAAACCGCGCGGATAAAAATCCGCTGTTGCGGTTTTATTTCCGCGCGGTTGGAAAGGTTGTTATTTCATTTTCAACCTTATTCATAGGCCACGAAGGTACAGGCGAATTTTTAGCCGCGCGGAAATAAAACCGCGATTCAGTATGTTACATAAAATCCGCGCGGCAAAAAACCGCCTGTGCGTTCGTAGCCTAATAGATCAATGGTTCGAGGACGCTGGAACTATACGAGTCGACTTTTAGAACTAACCTCACAACCAAACCAAAAAGTAGCCAATTACATACCACATGCATCCGACGGTCATGTTCAAGTCCGAAGGGGCCACGAGTAAAACGCGACTCCCTCGTGGCTCCCCCAGGGGGGCAACGCAGGGGGACCACGAGTCTGTCGTGACATTTACATAGAGAAGCGTTCGCGCGGCTGTGCGCCAAGCGAAGTGCGTCGTCATTGTGCGCTGGAGGACGCCCGAGTCATGCCGTGAGTCGACCATTAGAACTCTGCCTAATGACTCTTCCTCAAAACCGTGAAAGCTGTGGTGATGTCACAAGCTACGGTTTCCAAGCAGAATAGGAAATAGGAAGCTCTCTACTTTGTACGCTGCGGATACGTATTCTAATATTTTTGCGCTATTACTGCTGTATTTTTGATAATTTATTGTTACGTTTGGACGCCAAAGGATCTATTGCCGTTCAAAATGAAAAAGAGAATGTTAGATAAGTATACATTGCAAGTATATAGGTGAATCATTTTGTCTACACAAGAGATTCAGATACTACTTATCACAATGTCAAAATGTTTCACTTTCTCATTTTCATTGTGAACGGCAATAGCTTAACAGGTCACTAGCCCACCGCCATCCCAGATTCGACCAACCTTCCGGTCATACGAACCCTTAAACCGAGAGACGCTGTAGAGGTAGCCTACAGCACTCCCACAAGCCGCAAAGCGACCGTGACGCCCCGTGAGGCGGGACGCCACAGTGTCCCATCTTCACTCTCCCCCTTCTGGGGCATGACACCACTAAAACAGCTCGCTCGCTGGATTAGCCACAACCACACAGCTGCTCCCGTTCGGGAGTTGCGGACTCCCCTTATTTTTTGAGCGGGGCAGCTACCAAGAGAACTTTACCCCCCCTGAAATTTTGAAATTAAATGTACCCAAATACCCACTGTCCCCATCATTCCCCCTTCTCCCTCTCACCTCCCTTCTCTTACCCATCTTCCCATCTCCCCACCCATTCCCTCCCCTTCTCCATTCCTCCCCTCTCTTCTCCCCCCAAAACCCACCTCCTTTCTTACGTAACTCCCCCTTTCTTTTTTTTTTTTTTTTTTACAAATTCAAGAGTAATGCTCTTTTTACTCTTTCTCCTTCTTTTTCTCTTTCTTTTTACTCTTAAAAAATTACAACATACAAATAATACACATAACACATACAAAAACATACAAACATACAAATAAACAAACCTACAAGTCAACTACCTAACCGACTTGGCCGCGAGTGCGGCACGCCTACTCACTACTGTCGCTCGTCCGACTCGGGGCGGGCGACTCCGCGCCGCCGCGCCCCGCGCCGGAGTCCGCCGGGTCAGTCAGCGGCGCGCTCCGCTCCCGCGCGGCACGCTTCTTGTGCCATGCGTGAGCGAAGCCCCGAAGCAGCCGGAAGTTGGCCGCGCTACCCACGAGATCGAGGAAGTGGACGGGGCCCACCCCCAGGCGCTCGATGCCGTCTAGCATGCGCGTTCTTTCCTCCTCGTACAAGGGGCATTCCCACAGCACATGATCCCTCGTTTCCTTGTCCGTCTCACAGTAACATTCGTCCGTCTCATTCAGTCCCATGTCGTACAGTCTCTTTCGGAAACAGCCGTGTCCCGAGAGAATCTGGGAGAGCTGATGGTCGGGCTCTACCCATTTCGCTTCCAGCCGGCCTGCGACGGACGGAAAGAAGCGGAACAGGTCACGGCCCTTCTCCTCCTGCTCCCAGCGAGTCTGCCACATCCCCACGATGTCCTCCCTGAGGCGCCCTACCGCCGCGCCCCTCTCCTTGCCGGTCAGCCCCGGCGTCTCGGCGTTGATGCAGTATTCTCGGGCAGCCCGGAGCACCTCGAGGTCGGCCGGCAATACTCCCGACAACACCGCGAGGGCAGCGCTACTCGAACTACGGTAAGCCTTGCTCAGAAGGAGCAGGGCCGGCCGCTGGGTACGCAACAGAGCCGTGCGCACCGTGTAGAGCCCAACGCGGTGGAACCAAACACGCGCCGCGTACGTCAGCACGGCGACGAAAGTGCCGCGGTACAGCATGCGGAGCGCGGGGTACCGCACTCCCCACGCAGATGTCGAAACTCGCGACATCTTGCCGAAGCAGTTTGCGGCGCGAGTGCCGACGTCAGCGGCGTGCGCAGCAAACGAGAGTCTGTCGTCGATCTTCACCCCCAGGACGGTAGCGTCCGACACCGAGGCTATCGAGGCACCGTCAAGCCGGATAGTGGGAGGTCGCTTGAACTTACCCCGCACTGTCATAGTTTGCGACTTGTGTGCGGAGAAGCCAAGCCGATTCCGGACCGCCCACGCCGACGCGAACTCTAGGACCGCAGCAGCGGCCTGTTCGATGTTCGCTCTGGACCTTGCCTCGATAGCTATGGTGACGTCATCCGCATAGGCCGTGAGGCTCACGCCCTCGGGGAGAGGAAGACGCAGAAGGTCGTCCATGAGTAGGTTCCACAACGTGGGACCCAGCACAGATCCCTGCGGGCACCCCATCGTCGAGGTCTTCCACAACACCTCCTGGCCGACGAAGAGGCCGACGCGACGCTCGGCGAAGTAGCCACCCAGCATCCGATAGATGTTGGGCGGTACCCCGACCTGCTTCGCCTTCAGCAGGATCATCGGCCACCAGGCGTTGTCGAAGGCGCCCGATATGTCCAGGAAAATCAACTGGACATAGTTCGAGTCACTGTCCGCGATGTCGCCAAGTAGGCTCTGAAGAGCCGATATTGTCGACCTACCCCTGATGAATCCGTGCTGCCGCTCGGATACGTGGTTGTGCAGGCACGGAGCACAACTGATCATTACCCGCTCGAGTAACTTTCCAAGCACAGAGAGGAGCGTGATCGGTCGGTACGCTTTTGGATCAGACGGCGGCCTCCCGTTGCACTTGGGCAAGACGACGAGTCGCCCTACCTTCCATGCATCGGGAAAACAGCCATCCAGGACGCATTTTTGGAAGACATGCGTGAATTCGGCGGATGCCACGCTCCACGCATGCTTCACGATCCGGCTCGTTACACCGTCTATTCCCGGGGCCGTGTTGGGCAAGTCCTTAATCAGCTTCCCCAGGGTCTCCCCGGTCGGCGGCGGCGCATCTCTCCCCGTCGGCGCGAATGCCGCGGCGATGCGCACGGTGCGGTGGTAGGCAGAGTCGGCGTCGGGGTCGTCGTCCGGGCACAGGGCCGCCATGAGGGTCTTAACAGGTCAATAGATAATGTGACATATTTGTTTCCAGCGATGCAATGTGACTCGGAGTGCTCTCGCTACGAGCCGTGCGTGGACGCGTGTCCGGCCGAGACCTGCGACAACACGCTCGACTATCAGGAAATCAAACTCAGCTGTCAGAGGGACACTTGCGTTGAAGGTTTGTTTAACATAATAAACTAGGATAACATGGCGCGCCTCTTCTCCTTTCCGTTTTTAATTGACTTCAAAAAAGGAGATTATCGGTTTGACCTGTATGTATTTATGTTTGTCCGCGATTATCTTGAGTTTGGCTAAACCGATTTTGATGCGGTTTTCACAAAAGTATTTGCTACATTCAGGAGAAGGTTTTAGTACCGATTTTAAACGACTTCAGAAAAGAGGAAGTTATCAGTTTTAGTGTCAATTTATTGAAAGCGGGTCTCTTTTTAGTTTAAATATATTTTTTTGATTTCGTTTAATGTAAGTTGTCCTTCCTATCCTTCTGAGCGCTTTTGCATTTAGTCCTTAGTATGTATGATGATGTAAGTATGTATATGTAGATGTTTGTCCAAGCATGCGTTGTGTGTGAGTCTTTTAGATACCTAGGTACTTCCTTAAATACATTCAAGCTCCTAAAAATTGTGAAAGGCGTGCCATCAAGTACCATGTTATCATAGTTTATCTCTACGTAGACTATATGTATATTATATACTACGAGCTGTCCCGGCTTACTTCGTTACGCCATAGAATATGAGATACTACAAAAGACTTGGCTCTATAGACTATGTTCTATTGACTGCCCAGAATGGGCGAATAAAAGTACAAACAACAACAACAAACGACCTGTCAAAATATGTAAACAATGGAAAAAATATTGCACCTTGGGTTACATTATTTGAGTTTAAGTAAGGATCCCTAATTTTTTTGAAAATCTAATATAGCCTATGACACTCGGGGATAGTGTAGCTTCCTACCAGTGAAAGATTTTTTTCAAATCGGTTCAGTATTTCCGGAGCCTATTCGTTACAAACAAACAAACAAACAAATCTTTCCTCTTTATAATATTGGTATAGATAAATGCGCTAAACAAAAAGCACAAATTACTTTCTTTTTTTTTCTTCTTTGAGTTACTTGTGGTTTTTAACCGACATCAAAAGAGGAGGTTATCAATTTGACCTGTATGCATGATATATGTGTATGTATGTATGTTTGTTTGTCCGCGATTATCTCGCGTTTGGCTGGACCGATCTTGATGCGGTTTTCAGATAAGTATTTCTTACATTCAGGATAAGGTTTTAGTACATATTTTAACCGACTTTGAAAAAGAGGAAGTGATCCAGTTGATGTATGTGTCAGTTTATTGAAGGCGGGTTCCTTTTTTGTAAAAAAGAATTTATTTTTGAATATAATTTTACATATTCAACTTATCAACAGGATGCAAACCAAAGAAATCCTGTCCAGAAGGCTCAGTATACGTCAACTCGACTTTAACCGACTGCGTGCCTAGGACCACATGCAAGCCAGTCTGTATGACTATTGGAACTAAGGTCGTTTTAGAAGGAGAGTTGTTAGACAGCGACGCCTGCCACACTTGCCACTGTTCTAAAGGAACGAGGGTGTGCCGAGGCGAGCCCTGTGCCACTGAGGTAATTTTGAACTTTGTTATCTTAGAGCTAAGGTCTTTTATGCTTTAATATGCCAAAATACGTATTCACTGGCGCTTCGAAACAGGGATGTGGTGCAGTTTGATAACATTTTAGATAAACGCCTCTGGGACGAATAAAATAAAATAAGTATTGCGACCTTTTTCATCCTAATCAACATAATAATCATAATATTACAACCGATAAGTCCACTGCTAGACATAGGTCTTCCCCGCTGATTATCACAATGACAAACGTTTGCCATAATCGTAACGCTTGGCAGGCGTTTCTGCCCGTCCTCGGCTGCATCCTTAGTCGCCTACTCGCCTATTATGACCCATGGGAGGAGATGGAGTATTGACGAACTTTATCAAACACAAACAGTAAATTATAATTCGCTTTGGAAGGCACGGTAGTTAAGCCATTGGTCCCGGCCGCAGTAGTGGTCGTTATAACCGCGGCGACAAGCTGGCCCCTTGTCACGATGGTATAATAAACAAAAACTCGCCCAGAAATGGGTACGGGTTTGATGAGCCTTTCCCTTCAGGGAATTATTAAGGGCCAGAGTTATGTTAAATTTGGATTTCCTCCAGATACCACAAATCCCGGATATTCTAAGAACGACGGAGCACCCACACGACGAGCCGCTCAAGTGTGCAAGTGGTTGGACCCAGTGGCTCAGTCGGGGACAACCGGAAAACAACACCGAAGGGGAGTCGGTGGAGGCCGAACCACTTCCTATGCTGAAAGACTTTGTAAGAAGATCATCATCATCATCTTGGCTGAATGACGTCATCTACTTGACATAGGCCTTCCCACAGCCACGGCCCCACGGCCCCCATTTGCAATTATGGTTTTCGTCCTCTTCGCGATTTTTTCGTATTGACTGACGCTCTAGTCTCTCTAGTTTCTGGTGTCTAGAGGGCGAAAATATTTATTGCCATACCGAGTGGAAATCCTTGCCAAAAGCACCATCTATTCTTTCGCCTTAACATTGGGCATAGTGAGTAGTGTGATATTGTTATTGTATCGAACTAAGAGAGGGTGCGTAAGGTTTTTACTTAGTTATTTTAATGCATAATTAATTATAGCTAGTTATATTATCTGCACTTAATACAGTGGCGGTCTAGGTCGCTGTAACACTTCCGGTTTTCTGTATTGCAAAATAGCTCTTGTTCTTTGGCAATACGAAACCATAGATAAATCTGTTACCGTCTCCTAGACCGCCACTGTACCTGTACCTAATTCTATGTTTACACATTGGCAAATACAAAAGTATTCAACTTAGTAAAAATTCGCTAAAAATTAATAGCTAATCAAATGCTATTCTTATTGAGAATCAGAATCGGGAACTTAATTATTTCGTACATTTGGTTAGATACAGGTGGGAGAGTATGGTAAAAACAGCCCAAAAACATTAAACATGTTAACAGCAACCAGGTCAACCGATGTGCAAGAAAGAAACGATGACGAAGATCGAATGCCGTACTGTAGACGGTCACAAGTTGTCTAAGGAAACAGGACTGAACGTCGAGTGCAGCCTGGAGCGGGGACTAGTGTGTTCTGAGTCGAGTCGGCAATGCCCTGACTTTGAGATACGAGTTTATTGTGACTGTGGAGAAGGTAAGAAAACGTTTTTTAAATAAGTATACAACGAGATATATTTAAGAGGCAAAGCACAGCTATAGAAGCGCCACCCGCAAAAAAAAAAAAACTTCTAAACAACTAAGGCAAATTTTTGATATTTGCCTTTGTTTAGATTTGTGATGATGTGTTATGTCAGCAGATTTAGATTTTGAGTTATTGAAGTGGTAATTGCTTTAACTTTCAATCTCTTTATCCCATAGGTAACATTATCCCTGTTCATTCATAAAAAGTTAAAGATCATTTCAGTTATTTGATGTATCTCAATATAGACTTGATGTCTCGTATTTACCATACAAGTAACCAGAGAAGTTGACCTCCAGTGAAAACTATTTAAACCTAATCTAAATTTATGAAAAATACGTTATATATTTTAAACTTACCAAACTATTATGTAATTTCAAGTTAAAATAATCCTGTGTTAATAAAATTTTCTACAGATACTTTTTGAGTTCAAAGGCAACTTTTTTCAACATTTTATCCTTCTCATTTTGACATGATCAATAAGGTGGCGGACTAGGAGGCCGTAACAGATTTGTCTATGGATACGTCAGCCCTAGATTGTATTACCAAAGAACAAGAGCTATTTGGCAATATAGAAAAACCGGAAGTGTTACGCCGACCGTGTCCGCCACTGTACCTATTAAAAGTAGAATAATAATAATAATAAAAAAACATTCAATATTACAACAAAATCCCAATGTTCTAGAACCATTCCAATGCCTGGACTCGATCAGACCAAGTCACCCCCACCCCACGGACTGCCACAAGTTCTACGAGTGCACCCCAGATTTGCTCAACCCCACCTCCCCCCACGCTGTACTGAAGACTTGTGGGGACGGAATGTTGTACAACCCTAGCGTCATGGTCTGTGATTGGCCGGCGTCTGTTATAGCTTTGAGACCGGAATGCGGTAGTGGTACTGAAGGTAGGTATAAAGATTGAATCAGTCAAATTGATTTGTATTATACGAGTTTTACACTGTGTGGCAGCGGCATACAATTATACCACCCCATCGTTCCTCCATGGGTGTTGTAAACGGTGACTATAACAAAGTTTTTTATAATTGAGAAACACTAGTGGAATCAAAAATCCTCGATACATTATTTCGTCAAAGATAACTTTTCTAGCTAGTTCTCCGAAATTACTTACAAGTTTTTGTTAAAACTACCTAGGAATAATAATGAAAATAAATAAAATAAAATTCTGGTAATTCAGATTTGATTTAAAAGCAATAATTAAAAAGATATTCAATATCTAGTACTTTTTTCAATAAAATGTAGTAACCGATGTGGGCGACTAACATATTATTATGACTGTCCCTTTCCCTTAGTATGCTATATCATAGAGATAGACTCTGTACGGTCGTTTGATTTTTTTGTCGTATATCGTCTTAACCCAAAGAAAGTATCTTTAGCTACTATAGTTTATGATAATTTTCAGGAACAACAACAACAACGCTCCCATCCTCTACAATCGCGTCGACCATAACGATGCCTACAACTAGTTCAACCCCACCAACCCATACCACTTACAACCCCAAACCTCTTTGTCCCCCCGGAAAAGTTTACTCGGAATGCGCGTATCCTTGCAACAAACTATGCGATCATTTTAAGAAGACCCTCTTGGCCAAAGGAGAATGCAGAAGTGGACAGGTAATCTATAATTGGAGTTCTTATACTAACTTTACTAAAACGAGCTTTCATGATGAATTGAATGAAGATTGAATGTAAGGAAGAGAGTTTTTTTTTTCATTTTTATGCCTTGAAGAAAGGCTCAAGACCGTGCTAAGGAAGAGAGAGGTCAATGGACTGAGTTTTTTTTCTACAGAAGTAGTGTTGAAAATAATAGTTTATGTTGAGGGTAGTTTTGAATACAATCGTTCATTTCATACTTGAGTTGGTTTGCTGACACAGCGAACTTTGTTCGACTTAAAATATAACTGAGCATTCATAAATGATAGCCCTGTGCTATTCTCAAATTTTAAGAATATTATATTTTATAGCCTACTAGTGGACGGCCCGCGGCTTCGCCAGCGCATTTGCCTCTGAAACATCAAATTCCCAATTTTCCCGCGGGAATTTCAGGATTAAAAGTAGCCTTTGTTCTTTCTCAGGCTCTAAACTATCCATATACCAAACTAGAGGCTGCCCCCCGGTTTCACCCGCGCAGATTTCTCATAAACACAAAAATCCCGTTTTTTCCCGTTCCCATAGGAATTTCGGGAAATCCCTTCTTAGTGCTCACCTACACTTACTAAGAAACCTACATGCAAAATTTCAGCCCGCTACGCTCAGTAGTTTCGGCTCTGCGTTGTCTGTCAGTCAGTCAGTAACGGAAGAGTTTTATATATATTGATTTGATTCAAATCGGTTCAGTAGTTTTCTCGTGAAAGCCGGACAAACAGACAGACATAGTTACTTTTGCATTTATAATATTAAGTATGGATAGTATGGATTATGGAGATTCGAATGGTGTCAGTTTTTTTTAATCAGTCCAGTAATTTTGGATCCTATTCGTTGCGAACGAACAATCAAATCTTTCTCCTTAGAATTTGAGTGTAGATGTATAAGATGGTATATAATGAACTAGAGGCTGCCCTGCGGTCTCACCCGCGCAGATTTCTCATAAACACCAAATCCCGTTTTTTCCCGTTCCCATGGGAATTTTGGGAATTCATTAGTGTTCCCCTACACTCCCCCACAAGGAACCCACGTGAAAATTTTCAGCCCGCTACGCCCAGTAGTTTCGACTCTGCGTTGTCTCTCAGTGAGTCAGTCAGTCAGTCAGTTACGGAATAGTTTTATATATATTGATATATTGATTCCAGAAATGCATCCAAGGCTGTATAGACGAGTCTGTGGCGAATATCAAATGTGAATTCGGTTCACTGTGGAGAGATGAGAAGACCTGCGTAGCTCTTAGAGATTGTACTTGCTACTCTAACGATGGGGAAATTGTAAAGGTATTGTACCATTGTTTTATGGTGCTAGCCGTGCTGGCAACTCAGGCAGACAAATATCGGAACTACGCACTCGCTCCCCGCGTCTCGCTAACTCGTTTCTAGTTCTAGCTCTACTCGTTACTCGTTAATCGTTGCCGGTGAGACAAGTGCCTCAGTCCGCGTAAATTGTGGCTGATTCCATATTTTCTAAACGTTTAAACCTTTCTACATCTCGCGCATCAGCTCCAGACGTTGTCTGTTGGGAAATTACGCTTGCTAAGCTTTTGTTGTCCTGGACTAACGACAAACATTTCAAAACAATAATCAGCGAAATCGGCCCATTCGTTCTCAATGTTTAGCGAGACGAATGATTTTTTTATTTTTTAACACAATGATTTTTTTATTATTTTAATCTTATTTGAGCATTCAGGAAATGGAATATAGTCCATACAGCCTTCAGTGGTATGGTATTGAAAAGCGAAGGTGGTCCACGGACGGCGTAACGCTTTTCTCTATGGTCTCGTGCGCCCTAGACTGTGATACCGAAGAACAAGAGCTATTTTACAGTACAAAAAACCCACCCACCCACGTTACGCCCACCGTGTCCGCCACTGCACATTTAAATGATTAATTCAGAAGTTTTGGTCATTTGGTGAAATGGATCGTAATTATTCGGTTCCTGACATGAGTTATGTTTATGTTAACGTGATACTATGTTATTTATCGTGCCGTTGTAATTTATGTATATTCTTTCTTTCTTTCTTTGATAATAACTAAATATTTCTCACATACAGCCCGGCGGCGTGAAAACAGAAGGTTGCCTAAAATGCCAATGCCTCGACAACGAGTTCCATTGCGACAGCAGCGAATGCGTATCTATAGCGATACCTCTGTCCGGCTCCACTCACGAGCCGTTCATTATGCCACCTGTCATTAGTACGACTACGACTACAACTACGACTACGACTACAGAAGCTACTACTACAACTTCGAAACCGGTCGTAACGACAGAATCGATCATAATTGTCAAAAGTACGGAGACACCGCCACCGGAATGCGCTCAGGATGGGTAGGTTTATTAATAAAGCTAATTTTAACGGGCCACCGGTTGCGTAGTGACGCGATACTAGAGCCACTTTCGATAAATAATGTATATCTTCTAAACCATGGTCGAAATAAAAAAATTGGGGTCAATAATGCCTTACATAATCTTGATTTGAGTTTTTAAGGCTCTGTTTTGTAGCTTTCGGGATAATAATTTTGGAAATATACGGTTTTGAAACTTAAAATGAGGCCACTTTAGGCAACACTCAGTATATTCCTTAGATTATGAACCTAAAAGCTACACAACCTTAAAATTTTTAAGCAAGATTATCTAGAGCACCATTGAAGAAGGTATTAATTATTTATCGAAAGTGGCGCTAGTACCGCACACTACGCAACCGGTAGCCGCTTCATTCATCATCATCATTTCAGCCGTAGGACGTCCACTGCTGGACATAGGCCTCCCTCAAAAGCCGCTTAAATAGATATATTCCAAGGTACAATACGACTAGAAACGCCTTTAATTTAATCCATCATTGCAAAGTGTCATGCGTTAAATTTATGATTGAATTTTTATGTCTAGGTACAAGAACCTCCTCTGGGGCATGGAGACTCCGCCTGGTGCGGCATTCACTGCCAGTTCGGTTGCAAACGGCCTGTTTGAGCCGCAGTACGCAGTTCTCAATGGACACCCGATGGATATCACTGGTACTTTAAACAGGTCTTTACTAGGTAGAAACAGGTACACACAGGCTTAGTTAGTAGAGCCATACATACTATTTCGGGTAGAACAAATGCCTAGGTTTCCCGAAAATCATATAGTAAAGTAAAAAATGATTTATTCAATACAGGATACAAGATATCGCTTATTGAAAGTCAATTAGATTAATCTAATTAATATTGATACCTTATTTGGTAAAGTATCCTATACTGATAGAGGCGAGGTAGTTCAGGGTGCCCACCAATTGGCTCTGGCAAACAAATGTTTGCCTTGCCTTACGACAATGGTCGCCTGGAGACGCCCCCAAACGAGCCCTCCTCTGTCAAATGATTCTACTCCCTTTCGCATATAAAACTCATCACTTTTCTTCCATTTTTCCCGCGCAGTAATCCAACGGATAGATATTTTGTCGACACAATCTGGCTTTGTTTGTGATCATTATCTAGATTAACAGATTTAATATTTGTGAAAAAGGTTACTTAAAATTCAATTTTATTAGTTAGTTTCCACAAAAAAAAACTTGCACATCACGATTCTCTCGCTCGTGGAGACTGCCCCTAACTTTTAATACAAATACATTGTGTTGTCGACTTATAACATTGTGGTCCAATATGAATTTTCAACAATATGAAATTTTATTTTGCAAATCAATATATATAAAACTCTTCCGTTACTGACTGACTGACTGACAGACAACGCAGAGCCGAAACTAAAAAAGAAAGAAAAGAAGTAGCGGGCTGAAATTTCGCATGTAGGTTCCTTAGTAAGTGTAGGTGAGCACTAAGAAGGGATTTCCCGAAATTTCCACGGGAACGGGAAAAATATGGATTTTTGTGTTTATGAGAAATCTTGCGCGTGTGAAACCGCAGGGCAGCCTCTAGTATAGTTATAATAACAATATTTTTTTCTATTATTGCAGCTGGTAGCTGGAACCCTGCAACTCAAGACACAAATCAGTGGATCCAAGTGGAGTTGAACCGTCGCGAGCCGATATACGGAATTATAATGCAAGGAAGTCCGTTATTCCAACAATTTGTGACCAGCTATGAAGTTATGTACGGTGACAATGGAGTCAGTTTCGCTAGCGTTCTAGATTCGGATGGGAAAACAAAGGTTTGGTTTTTTACTGAAATGTAACAATGTATTTATACGTCCCACTTACCGGCACGGGGAGGTAGTTTGGTCTTGTGCTTGTGACGGTGTGTGCCCAATTTCCGCTGGGAGTCGAAGGTTCGTTACAAATGTAATTGAAATTCACTCTTAAAAGTCTGAAGGAGTGTTGCAGACTTCCTTTGAAGTGTTCTCTGTGTGCTTTATATACTCCACGAGCTTTCCCGGCTTACTTTGTTACGCCATAGAATATAAGATGCTACAAAAGACTTGGCTCTATAGACCATGTTCTTTTGACTGCCCAGCATGGCCGAATAAAAAACAAACAACAACAACAAACCACCTGTCAAAATATGTAAACAACGGAAAAAATATTGCACCGTGGGTTACATTATTTGAGTTTAAGTAAGGATCCCTAATTTTTTTGAAAATCTAATATAGCCTATGACACTCGGGGTTAATGTAGCTTCCTACCAGTGAAATAATTTTTCAAATCGGTTCAGTATTTCCGGAGCCTATTCGTTACAAACAAATCTTTGCTCTTTATAATATTGGTATAGATTATAGGGCGCTACCACTTGTTTTTGGGTCTGCGGATTTGATCTTTCTTGGGAAAGTTTGGGTAAGCCCAAATAGTAAAGCCACCAAGTTTCCGAGTATGTATGTAATGTCTTTGTGTGTGTTAGCCATACTAGCTACACGATCTACCCGTGAAGGGGCTCCGATTGTAGAGGTTATTAATTCTTTAATATGTAAATAACCTCAATCCATGCTTGAATCAATGCCAAAACCAATACCACAAGGCGGTATGGTTCTGTCATAATATATACTCCCATGGTTTTGGCAAAACATATCCAACATTAATCAGACACATTTCCTAGTTTTAGTATCTCTGACTGTGATGTGTTATTATTATTTCTTCTTCGTATAACCAGGTGTTCAGAGGTCCAATAGACCACGAGAATCCAATGAAGCAAATGATCTCGCCACCAATTGAAGCGAAGTTTATAAGAATACGTCCTCTCACTTGGCATGAAGAGATAGCCATAAGGTTCGAGCTCCTAGGATGTGGGGAGCCGGCCAGTACTGCGACTGTGTCTAGTATTCTTACTAGCACTGTTACTGTGGTAAGGTTTATTTTTTTTAATATAACAACAATATAGGTATACATACTAGATTAAATCTTTTGTCTATGGATTACGAGTTGACAATACATACGTTGTTCTGTCTTAAACTGATTGAAACCACTGACAGTTGTGTCAAACACTATAAAGCGCTAAGTTTACAATGGACGGTTTATATGGGAAACAGAAATTGATGTTTTCAATATTTACTCACCTTTTCAACCTTCCTTCGACTACTACCAACATTTCAAAAACAAACACAACTAAAGTTGCTCAGCCGTTGTGTCAAACACTATAAAGCGCTAAGTTTACAATGGACGGTTTATATGGGAAACAGAAATTGATGTTTTCAATATTTACTCACCTTTTCAACCTTCCTTCGACTACTACCAACATTTCAAAAACAAACACAACTAAAGTGGCTCAGCCGTTTTCGAGTTTTAGCTAGACGAACGAACCACGAGTGATTTTTTAATGTAGTGCTGTTTCCAGCCATATCGGTTTAGTACTTACTTGCGTCAAACTAAGACAGACTTTTAGAGAGTTCATTTTCCCATTATGGCGCATCGTCAACAATGAGGTTGTGAGAAGACTGGCCATTCCATAGCAATCTGAAAAGTGTCACACGAAATTCCAAACTTGAGATTGAAAAGTCTTCGCTTCGACGTATGCCGATGTTTTCATTATTCAATTATTATTTTCCAAGCAGTCGAGTCGAGTCGTTTTGATACCTATGTACTTTAAATAATTTTGTAAAATATTTTCTGTAAATATAAAATTTGAACAGTTGTTTTAAAATCGTTTGGTAATTAGTTAGCGGGGATCGCTCAAGCTAGGAGCAGAGTCAGATAGCCAGCTCGCCTACAGTGGTGACCACCGACTAAGAAAAATGACTGAAATAAGCCTACTATCGAAACAGATAGAAAAACTTACGCTGGAGATAGAAGAGTTGCGATCAAGACAAAACTGGCGTGGTCGCTCACCTTACCGTCGTCGTTACCGATCCCGATCACACTCTAGAAACCATCGATGCCGTGATAAGCAGCCGGGAGACCCAGATTACCTGTGCCGCTACCACTATAAGTTTGGGGACAAAGCCTTCAGATGCGAATCACCCTGCAGTAAGAAGAAGCCGGAAAACTAGAACCAGCGCCGTCCACGGCGGGCGTCGGTGCTGAATTAGTCAACAACCGCCTCTGCGTCACTGACCGTCAAAGTGGTGAACGTTTCCTGGTTGACACGGGCGCCGAAATATCCGTACTCGCACTGAAAAAGAAACGCACGCCTATAGAAGATAGTTTCAAGCTATACGCCGCAAACGGCACGCCCATACCCACTTACGGCGAGAAGACGTTACGTATCAACTTAGGACTTCGCCGCAATTTTTCCTGGAACTTCGTAATAGCAGGCACGAAAAAGTCAATACTGGGAGCAGATTTCCTAAAACACCATAAAATACTGGTAGACTTACACCATGGAAGATTGATCGACAGCGTTACAGAATTATCCGTCAAAGCAAATTCTGTAAACACCAACGAACCCTCTATTTACATCGTGAACAAAGCGCATCCGTATCACGACATACTCGCTGAATTCCCAGACATCCAGCGTCCTCTATGCCTGAAAACTGCACCGAAACATGACGTCACACACCGTATAGAAACAACCGGACAACCTCTATTTTGCCGACCACGACCTCTACCGCCTGAGAAATACAAAGCCGTCAAAGCGGATTTCGAGAACATGGTAGAGATGGGTATATGCCGTCCCTCAAATAGTCCGTGGGCAAGCCCTATACACGTCGTCAAGAAGAGCAATGGCGAGCTTCGCGTGTGTGGAGACTACCGAAGACTCAACTCCGTCACAATTCCAGACCGTTACCCGATGCCTAGGATTCAAGACTTCACCTTCCAGCTGCACGGGAAGACCAGGTACTCGAAGATCGACATCAGAAAGGCGTACTACCAGGTCCCAATGTTTCCAGACGACATTCCGAAAACGGCAGTCACAACGCCATTCGGATTGTTCGAATTTACCGCCATGACGTTCGGACTACGAAATGCGTCACAAACATACAATCGTTTTATGCACCAAGTACTCAGGGGACTAGATTCTTTCGCTTATTCCTTCGTGGACGATATTCTAATCTACTCCAGAGGAGACGAAGACCACAGAGACCACCTACGTCAAGTTTTCGAGCGACTGAACAAGTATGGACTCAGCATCAATACTCAAAAATGCGAATTTGGAAAAGAAACTATAAATTTCCTAGGCTACAAAGTATCATGCGACGGAATACAGCCGCTAGACGAGAAAGTAGAAGCCATCTCCAAATACCCGAAACCCACTACCATCGAGGAGCTACGAAGATTCTTGGGAATGCTCAACTTCTACCGAGACTTCTTACCACAACAGGCAGACAAGCAACGGGAGCTCAATAAGTTCCTACACAACACCAAAAAGAAAGACAAAACACCTATCATATGGGACGAAGCCGCCGATCAAGCTTTTGAACAGTGTAGACAGAGCATCATAGAAGCCGCTACATTGACTCATCCGATACCAGGCGCCGAATTAGCCATCATGACAGATGTTTCGGACCGAAATATGGGAGCCGTCCTGCAGCAGAGAACACCAGAAACACAGTGGAAACCTATAGCTTTTTACTCCAAAGCCCTAAGCGACGCACAGAAGCGATATAGCGTGTATGATCGCGAATTATTAGCCATATACACAGCTATCAAGCACTTTAGGAGATATATAGAAGGGATAGACATAACCGTATACACAGACCACAAGCCACTGACGTTCGCTCTCAACAAGCCACCGAGCAATTCCGACATACCGAGAAGAGACAGACAGCTACAGTTCATAAGCGAGTTCTGCAACAAAATCATATACGTAGAGGGTAAAGACAACTGTGTGGCCGATGCATTATCGAGAATAAACGAAATTGAATGCCCGAGCGTAATCGACTGCAAAGATCTTTCCGAAAAACAATAAAAAGATACCGAGTTAAAGGAGCTCTACAATCAAGAAAACATAAAGCTAAAGAAAATTTTCCTCCCTGGACAAGAAAAGCCTGTCGTATGCGAAACCTCCACAGAAACTGCGAGGCTATACCTACCAAAAGCTTTTCGCGAAGTAGCATTCAACGCACTTCACGGACTTAGCCACCCTGGTATACGCAACACACGAAAACAGATGGCAACAAAATACTTTTGGCCCGGAATGAATAAGGACGTTTCACACTGGACAAAAAGCTGCATACCGTGCCAACGAGCAAAAGTAAGCCGACACACAGTAACCAAGTTAGGAGAGTTTCCAGAGTCAAGAAGGTTCGAACACATCCACTGCGACATTGTAGGACCGCTACTGCCATCCAACGACTACAGATACCTCGTCACTATCATAGACAGAAAGACAAAATGGCCCGAGGCGATACCCGTTCGAGATATAACCGCGGAAACGGTTGCAAACGCGTTATATGGAGGCTGGATATCAAGATTTGGCTGCCCTCTGAGAATTACAACTGACCAAGGCCGCCAATTCGAGTCAGCGTTGTTCCGGGAACTTATGAAAAAGCTGGGAGTCACAAAGATACGAACAACAGCCTACCACCCTGAGGCAAACGGACAGGTAGAGAGATGGCACCGAACGCTCAAAGCTGCTTTAATGGCACGAGGTTGCACAACAAGATGGTTTGATGAACTACCAACAGTCTTGCTTGGTTTGAGAGTTGCGCTGCAAAAACAAACAAATATCAGTCCAGCACTCTATACGTATGGAACAACACTGCGAGTACCTGCCGATATGTTTTTACCATCCGAGATAAAGAAACATGACAGCGACACTGAGTACGTCCGGCAGCTAACTGAAGCGATGGAAGCAATAAGGCCTGAACAGCAGAAAAGCTCCAACGCGCAGCGAAAAATATTCGTGCATAAAGATTTACAAACATGCTCGCACGTTTTCTTAAGGATTGACGCAACCCGAAAACCGCTTACACCACCTTATGAAGGACCCTACGAAGTTGTAGAGAGACACGACAAGTACTTCAAGATCAAGTTTGCGAACAGAACGAGCACGGTATCTCTGGACCGATTGAAGCCAGCGTTCCTGAGCTGCGATGAAGAAGACGAGCACACCGACTGCACCAGCACCACTGGCAACGGCAAGATCGCCATAGAACCGAAGGAGCCCAGCGTTTCGCGATACGGCCGACCTCAGCGTCGTACCGTACGCTTCACTTAGCGGGGGGTAATATGGCGCATCGTCAACAATGAGGTTGTGAGAAGACTGGCCATTCCATAGCAATCTGAAAAGTGTCACACGAAATTCCAAACTTGAGATTGAAAAGTCTTCGCTTCGACGTATGCCGATGTTTTCATTATTCAATTATTATTTTCCAAGCAGTCGAGTCGAGTCGTTTTGATACCTATGTACTTTAAATAATTTTGTAAAATATTTTCTGTAAATATAAAATTTGAACAGTTGTTTTAAAATCGTTTGGTAATTAGTTAGCGGGGATCGCTCAAGCTAGGAGCAGAGTCAGATAGCCAGCTCGCCTACACCATTTTTAACAACAAATATTTTTTTTTTTTTCAGCCCACACCCATCCAATGCACAGATGCCCTAGGTCTCACAGCCGGGCTGCCTGTAAGCAACATCGAAGTTAGCTCAAACAGCGACGCTAGAATTTATCTAGACTTTGAAGCTGAAAGGGGATGGCGGCCGCTCTATAGCACACCTGGTGAATGGATTATGGTAAGTTAGTCAGTTTGCCGTGTGGTGGACACATATAATACCTGGTGGTATTATACCACCACCCCATCTCCTCCCACAGGTGTCGTAAAAGGCGACTAAGGGAACCAACCAACGAACAGAGATGTACAAGATACCTTGAATAAAGTATCTGAATACAAGATACAGATACCTTTTTAAATAAGTATTTCAGATAACAGATGCAAATACCTTTCTAAAATAGTATCTGAAATACAAGATACAAAATACGTATCTTTAAGATACTTTTTATAGATAAAATACTTTTTACATAACTTTTTTTTATGAGTTTTTTTTAAAGAGTAAATCGCGTTCATTTCGTTTATTGGACAAACAACATTAAACAGTATGTCCGGGAAAGTTATAACATAATTTTAAGGGTGTATTCTATGATCAATTTTATCGACGAAAACACGAAGAAGCCTCACCCCCTCCCCTCCGTATGTTTTTATTTTTGCAAAAGTCGTCCTCTCTTACTTTTAAATTCATAGTTAAGGATCTTAGGATCACAGAAGCTTCATTAAGGTCTCGATCGAAGGCTAAGTAGTTAGGCTACCTACTTAAGTTACTAACAAAATAACGAAGTATTGCCTTTACTTTTTTTTTAATGTGCTTGAAGCTTATGTGAGCCTCTGATCTTTAACTGTGAATTTTAAAGTAGGCGGAGTTGACTTTTGCCAAAAAACTTAAAAACATCATACTTGTGAGGCTGGGACCCCTCATATGGGGTGTTTTTGTAGATGAAATTGATCATAGAATACACCCTTAAAATTATGTTATACTTCCCCGGAAACCATGTATAAAACAAGCTAGCACGCCGAACTTTGTACCGCCCTACAATGTAAGTTTACACAATGTTTGTGTTCGTTTGCATTGAATAGGCTTATAACTACCGGACCGTTTTATTTTTTCATTATGAATCCTACATTATCCCTGATGAACATAATAATAGTATAGAATATTCGCAAAAATTCAAAATAGCACAAGCAATAGTATCAAATATTACATAAAGAAATAAATAAATAATAACATTTACATAATATAATCAATATAATGTAATCAAGCGTAAATTAAGTTCTATGTTCTTTAATGATGTAAGTACCTAGGTACTCAATAAGTTCCTTCGGTGTTTGTTTTAATTTAACTACCTACTTTTTCTTCTATGTACCCCGTTTTTTAATTGTAAAGCGGTTTTAACTCGTTAAATCTAGAAGTGAAAACTTGTAATTGGCTTTGTTTAACATCATATTTTTTCTATAAATGTTTATGCTGTAAGTTTTCCTAACCAATAAAATAAAATAAAATAATTAAAGCCTTTCCGCTATTTTAAATTCTTGGAAATATTTTTTATCTATAGTCTATTGAATAGACTCTATTCTATAGGCTTTGCTAATTAATCTATCTCCTTCTACTATATATCTATAAAAAAATATCGTGGTTCGTTAGTCTCGCTAAAACTCGATACGGCCGGGACGATTTAGTTGATTTTGGTTTTGAAATGTTCGTTCTAGTCCAGGGAAGGTTTAAAAGGTGAGAAAATATGGAAAACGGAGGAGAAGTTAGTTAAAACGACATTTAATTTTTTCCATATAAAATTGTGTGTGAGGCACGATACGAAGTTCACCGGGAAAGTTAGTCAGGAATAATTCAGGATTCTAATGTTTTTGTTATGGACAGAGTTTATTCGATACAAAGAAACAATATTTTTTTTCCTCTTAACAAGAAAAAATTAAAACGCCATGCACAAACACACCCTCATAATCCAATCTAAAAGTATTTTGCAAACAAAGTATCTTCAAGATACTAAGATACCTAACAAAAGTATTTAAATACCAGATACAAAATGCATTTAAAAAAAAGTATCTAGATACAAGATTGAAGATACGTATTTTGTATCTTGTATCTGTATTTAAGATACTTTTATCTTAGATAAGTCACATCTCTGCCAACGAAGGACGGGCTGCAGCATCCTTTGTCGAAATACTTGAAGAGCCATACTGCGATCGCCAACCCGCCTGCCAAGCGTGGCGATTACGGCAAATTCTATCCACAACCTTTGTCCTTGTCTGTGGTGGAGACCTATGTGCAGCAGTGGACATCTAACGGTTTTTATGATGCAAGAAATGATCGCTAAAATTGGGCAAAATCTTGGAGCTTAAAGTTACTCGAAGGGCAAAGGGCTATGCTCCGAGTTAGCTCGAAGAACATTGGTTTCTGGGGCCAATATGTTTTCGAGGGGGGACCGCGCACCAGAAGACGCAGAGTAGGGAGACTGCCAATCAGGTGGTCATTGGACCTTGTCACAAAATACCTATCATTATGATGATCTGTAGGGTAGGCCTGTTTCCAGCAGTGGACCTCGTTCGGCTGTGATAATGATGACATTTTATTGCTTGAAATTACATAAGACTACATTTAAACCCTTTTTTTCACAGTTCGACTTTACATCGCCTCGCAAAATAACTGGCATAAAAACAAAAGGCGGTCGCAAAGGGTGGGTCACATCGTACAATATAATGTACACCTCTGACTTAACAACTTTCAACCCTATGATTGACGAGACAGGGTCTATAAAAGCTTACGCTGGCAATTTTGATAGTGACTCGGTAGTATTCAACGAGTTTAGGCCACCGATCCACGCGCGCTACTTGAAAGTGTTGCCTGTTGTATGGAAGGACAATATTGAAATGAGAATCGAGCCAGTCGGATGCTATGAGGCTTATCGTAAGTATTCTTGTCTTTCTTATTATTATGAATGGCTGTTCCAGCTAAAATGGCGTGACTAACATATCACAGGTTATATAAAATAACTAGAGGCTGCCCCGCGGTTTCACTCGCGCAGATTTCTCATAAATACTAAAATCTAGTTTTTTCCCGTTCCCATGGGAATTTCGGGAAATCCTTTCTTAGTGCTCACGCTACACTCCCTAAGGGACCTACATGCAAAATTTCAGCCCGCTACGCCCAGTAGTTTCGGCTCTGCGTTGTCTGTCAGTCAGTCAGTCAGTCAGTCAGTCAGTAACGGAAGAGTTTTATATATATTGATATTTAAGTGATCCCTGAAAATCTTTGAGGATGAGGACCCAGGAAAATTTTTGAGGAAAAAACCTCCAAACATCCTTACAAACTTTGGTTTTTGTAATATAAGTATGATTTTGGTCCAAATTATAGTTTCACATTTTGGACATACGTGGCGTGAATAACAGGTACTTATGCACTGAAAAGGCATAGTAAATAAGAACCAATACCACATCTCTTTCCATAGGAGCGACTTCCTCCATCGTAAAAGACGACTAACGTATAACCTGAAGGACGGGTTGCAGCGTTCTTCATTGAAAAACTTGAAGAACTAACTATAGCAAATCAATTGATTAAGGAAAAATCCTCTCTAAATATTCGTCCTTGTGGCGAAATTGCCACAGATCTGGGGGAGGCCTATGTCCAACATTAGGAGTACCTATCTCGTCATGATAAGACGCTAACTATCAATATTGTTTTCGACAGCGGTAACAGAGTCAATAACGTTCAACCCATCCTCGGTTACGGCAACGACGGAAGCATCTTGCGACGTGTGCGCGCGCGCTCAGCCGCCCAGCGACCGCGCGTGTCCGTGTGCGCCGCCCAACTCGTTCTATGACGGGGAAAACTGCGTTACTAGAGACCAGTGCCCTTGCTTTGTCGGGTTTATGTCGTGAGTACTTGCTTTCTTACATAATGTTCAAAATCTTTCTTCTTCTGCTTGATACTTAAGAGCTTCGCTCCTGTCGGTGGAGCCTCCTCCATTCCTCCCTCTTCCCCGCCATCTACTTGACTTCTTAATACGACACGACACCTATCATTTTCTTTATTTGGTCAAAGTAGTTTCTTCTCGATCGTCCCCTTTCTCTTTTTCCCTTCAATAATGTTTGTGATAAAGGAGTCGTGTCGTATCAGATGCCCAATCATCTTTCCCCGTCTGCACACAATAGTTTTTAAAATAATTCTTTCCTCTTCCACCCTTCTTAGCACTTCTTCGTTCTTCGAAGGTGGTATGCTGACGATCAGACCCATTAGCAAAGCTAAGAATGAAGCCGCCAGGAAACGTAGCGCAACGTTTGCGGTTTGTCCTGTTAAGATTGGTGTACCTCAGGGGTCAATATTAGGGCCGTTTCTGTTGCATGTTCGTTTTTGGGAAAGAGCGTAAGCAGAATAATTGGAATGAGGTCAAATTTTAGGGGGAATATCCTGGCGGTCCGATGCACAATGTTTTAACATGTTCTGTTATGTAGAGGAGCACTAGCTTATCAATAAAAAAGGCAAAGGACCAACAGTCTGGCATCAGTCAATTCCATCAGTATGATCATACGCTGACATAAGGTCTAAACGTATCATGGACATATTGATAGATGATGTTAATTTATAAGTATTGAAAATAGGATCAATCTGGACTAGCTGACGGAACTGATGCCAGGAACGGTGGGGTATAAAGCGTGGTTCACCTCCCTTTGGGATTCCAAGCTTGGGTTTTGTTTGAGGTTCTAGGGTTCCCGAACTTTTGAATCCCACACCTGCAGGCTAACAAAGACATTTGAGTATTTTCAGACTTTGATTGCGATTATTTTTAGATATCCCGTCGGATCGTCGTATCGAGGAGCGAACTGCGACGAATGCGTCTGTAAACTCGGCGGCGTCACCGACTGCAAACCAGTGCAGGAATGCAAATGTGATATTGTAAGTTGTCTTTTGTTTATTTTCTTCTTTTTTAGCCATTTTAGACCTAATGATGGGTAAGAGTTGACCTTATTCAATTAACGCCTTTTCTTTCGGTCTAGGGATTACACCTTAGACCGAAAGAAAATGCGTTATTGTTGTTTTAATATCCGTTTTAATTCCTAACACTGTATAATATGTCTTCGTGGAAGTCAATTATGTCCTTTATGTTAAATTCTAGGTAAGCTTTCCATTGCAAGTTTGAGCCGAATCCGTCCAGCCATTTTACCGTTTTACGTGAAAGAGTAACCATAAGTCATCCTACTTTTATAATATTAGTATGAAACTAAGTAACCTACAATTTAATGTACATTTGCAGGATTTAGTACCAAAACTAACGCCAAGCACATGCGAATGTACTTGCACCCGATGCCCGGAAGGTACCAAAATCTGTCCGACATCCAAGTTATGTTTGGAACTGAACAAATGGTGCGACGGATTACAAGACTGCCCGGACGACGAGGTCGGGTGTACGACGACGAGCTCGACTGCGAGCCCGACTCCGAGTCCGACTGCGAGCTCGACCGTCGAACCGATCGTGGTGACAACGCAGGCGCCGACTGTGGGAGTAGTTGCGACTACGACTTTTAAACCTAAAGGTGATTTTGTTTTTGACATTGCTGAAACTCAAAATATATCGTATAGCGTATCACACTAGAGCCCCGAACTAGGTAGAACCTGTTTCAATAGGGTGCCCGTAAACACAAACAAAGGCAAGGAGCAGAATCTTACGTTGAAAAAGCAATACTGCGACATGCCAACCCGTGGCTATTAAGGCAACCATAATGTTTGTTCTTGAGGCGATCAATGGTAGAGGGAGACCTACAGGTTGTTTCTGACAAGGCGGTAATAAATTAAAGGAGGGATTCTGCTCACCATACCTAACAACTTTCCCAAAGCAACATGGGTCGAAATCTGAAAACAAAAATCAGTCGTGCCGTACATTGACCCCGTCAGCTGATCGAACCAATGATTAGATTAGATTAGATTAGATTCATTTATTTCACACTATCATATTCATATTACATACAAAGTTGTATAATAAAATGTCAAAGTATAATGTGATCGTCAAAATATTGTACAAAAATTATATAAAAAATAATAAGTAGTTACTTAATTATTTAAGTACTATGTAAACAATGTCAAATTTTTAAATGTATAATTGTATATAAAATGTCAAATACTAAATAATAATTTAAATTTACTTGAATTACATATTGTAACTGTCGAATACTCAAATTACACAAATAATATCCAATGTCAAACAAATTTATAGTTTAAAAAGTCATCTATACAATAATATTCATGTTCCAACAAAAGTTTTTTCAGTCGGCGACAAAACGCTTCGTCATTGATTTCCTCCTTCAGCTCAGTAGGCAGATGCTCATAATAGTGTGGCCCGATGACGCGCGGGTTGTGTGTAGCGAACACCGTGCGACGAGGCACTGCGGCCAGGCTCCCCGCTCCCCGCAGCGCCCGCCCGCCGCACTCACGTCGTCGGAATGTACCTATATTTTTTCTGACATAAGTAATGATCTCGTAAAGGTATACTGAGTAAAGGGTCATTACTCGATACTTTTTAAAAAGCGATCTACATGATTCGCGACTAGGTATACCCTCTAAAGTTCTAATGGCGCGTTTTTGCATTATAAATGCACGATTTGAGTCTGTCGAATTACCCCATAATATGACACCGTAAGACAATATGGAATGAAAGTGCGCAAAGTAAGCTTGCCTAAGCACTGAACTGGAAACGAGCGGTTTTAATTTTCGCAGCGCATATGCGGCACTTCCTAATTTATCGCACAGTATATCAACATGTTGTTTCCAATTTAAATTAGAGTCCAGTGTGAGACCTAGGAACTTGCACGTTTGTGCTAGAGGGACAGGGCTAATCAGGCATGGTGGCGGTGGTCGTGTAACTCTAGGGCTAAAGATAATAAGATTAGATTTTGAAGGATTAAGGATTGTATGGAACAGCTGCTATTTTTTTTGAGATTTTGACCCATGTTGCTTTGGGAAAGTTGTAAGTTATGGTGAGCAGAATTCATCCTTTGATTTATTACCGCCTTGTCAGAAACACCCAGTATGTGACCTATGTGTGACTGAGATGATGTAGTGTCCTGAACATGGAGTAGTAGATTTATAAGACTCTGCTATTGTATTTTTTCCGTGTATACGATCACGATCAGTCGCAAAAATTTACTTAAGTACACCCGTGTTTTCATTGACGTCATATGTCACACGATAGTCAATCTTGTCTTTATACTATGACTATTAAGTTGGTATCCATGTTATGTGGTATTTATTTTTAAAAGCAATAGAAATGACAATGCTTTCCCTGTTACAGCAGTTGAATGTCCGAAAGTGGAATGTCCGCACGGGTACCGCGTGGTCTTTCCGGCACACCCTCAAAAGACCAGGCCCTCAGCTCAGCGGCTATCGGTCTACCAACGATACTATAAGGGAGGTGGTACTAAAGGTGGTAGGAGTTTCAGTAAAGGTGGTTTTGCTAAGGGCTACAGTAAAGGTTTGTAGTTTTTATCGATATTTTATTTTATACTAGTTTACATCAACTTCACCAGCGTAATTTTGAATAGAAAGAAGCAAATGTCCTTTTCAGGCTTAAGACTTTTTCTGTAGGTACCAAATTAAATTATAATAGGCACAGTAGTTTTAGCCTGAAAGCGAGACAGACAGACAGACTAGTTAATGTCGCATTTATAATTTTACTAGCTGTGCCCCACAGTTTAACCCGTGGGTAAAAAGTATCCTATGTGTTATAATCCAGGGTGTGAGCTAACTCCATACCAAATTAGATTGAAATTACTCCAGCCGTTTAGAGGTGAAGAAGTTACAAACATATACACAAACTTTCGCCTTTATAATGTTAGTGTGATAAGTATGGACTAGCTTTAAAGCTTTGAAATACGGCCTGCCTGAAAACATAAGTTTTCATAATATTATTAATTATAGCCATTCTAAAATTACAAACATGTTCTTACCTAGAGAATATTACTATTCTAATCGCTCTAGTAGTTTATTTGATTCAAACAAACAAAGAAACAATTAGATCTTTACTTTTTATAAATATGAGTATTAAAATATTTTCAGCCCCATCCGTACCACAATTGAACCAAGCATTCACACTGTCAAAACCAACTATGAGCAACTCCACACCCACTCCCACCGAAGTGGTTCAGTGCAAGCAGTTTAAGTGTGTACCCAAACTGCCGCCGCTAAAGGTCCACGGTTCGACTCCCGCGCCGGGCGTGTGCTCTGTCCCTATGTGCCCTAAGAAGTATACGCTGAAGCTGGAAGCTACTGGATCTCGGTGTCCGCAGTAAGTTATTATTTTTACCCCTTTTTTAATTTAATATCTAGCCAAAAAAAAAATATATTTTTTATAACCTCGTTTTTTGTTTTTGCCGTATTTGCACATTATGGACAGGCGAAGAACATAATCTGTACAGCCAATTCTCAGTACTAGAAGTAAACAACCGATTTGAAGTGACCGATCGGTCGAACGACTGATTGATTAAACCAAGATATTCACGGACAATCTTTACTTTATTAAACAGCTTCAATCCAGGTTTAGGACAGTGTTCTTGCATTACTCTTTTTTTTTTGTCTATATGTTGCTTGTGTGTCATCCGGATTTCATAAAATATGTCATGGTTCAGTTTTCAATAAAAAAAACCATGTCAACGAGCTCTTTTATCTCTAGTTTTTTTTATTTAGGGCAAATCACAATATCATTACAATTCAAAACAAAGTCAAGTTATCGAACATGGTCCTTCGAGCCGGATACAAACCGGTGACCTATGTTGATCATTTGCTGAAACATGCTCAGAATTTGGCTCATTATACCTTTATACAGCTCAATCAATGAACAGGTACTCGTGCGTCCCGCCGCCGGAGCCGCCAGTGTACTGTGAGCTGGCCGGCCGCACCTTCACCACCTTCGACGCAGCTCAGTACAAGTTTGACGTCTGCTTTCACATACTTGCCCGAGACACCGCTGCCGATGCCTGGACAGTGCTCGGTATGTTGATGAACTTTAAACGCACACACACACAAACACAGACACAAATTTTGACAGCAAGTCACCGGTCGAAAAGAGCCTATAAGTAGTCTCAGTGTGTATTTACTTTAAACGAGCTAATGCTCATTCTATCCATCAAATTATTTTAGTGTAGCAGAATTAGAGCATTCTTTCGTTGTTTTGTCTGCGTTCTATGGAATATTCTGAGAATGTTCGCTTGCTTGCTGTGTTGTGTATGCCGCTAGAGCGTTCTTGCGTGTTGGGATGTGTCAAAGCGTTCTATTGATTCACAATTCTAGCGATCTTTGTGCAAGAATTCTAGTTCTTGTCATTTTTTCTCGTAGTTTGTTGCTCTAGCTCTGTAATCTTTTGATGTAAATGCACCCTTAGCTACACAAACACACAAACTGCACAAGTCTAAGCTGCCGCGCTAACTAAGAGTGCAATAACTCGATTTTTGACGATTTTGAGTTACATATATATTCGGAATCAGCTAATCGAGATCTACAACTCTCTCAAAGAAACTTTTCATGAAACCTTCAGGAACCTGTTTTTTCAGCAAGCAAGAATGCAATAACTTAAATTTCGTCACTGCTTTACTTATCAAAATAACAATAATTATAGTTATGGTGACAAAACTTTTGAACTAAGCATACATTTCTAGTTATAAGCACAATAACTATGAAGTTGTGCCTCTTATGTTATGAAGAACTCGAAATTGGAATATCCGTTTGCAAATCATAAAAACAATATGTGTGACTTATTGTACTTATGATTAGTAATATTCCTATCATTTACTAAGGAAAAGGGCAAATTATAACAATTTATTAGGGACTCTGAATAAGGATTTGGTATATAACTTAGAAACAGTGAACTAACTGCGACTAAAATACACTGATACTGTATTTCGAGCCCTGATTCTTTAATTATGTCAGACGATTTTCCATGCCTACATAAGCAAAATATGTTTTAATTTATTTTACGTACTTACGTTTTCATGACTAACGTAGCTTTTAATTTTTTGTCTTTTAGTTTTGTAATAACAACTATGGACTTTAATGTATGAAAATAAATAGTTATTATTATTATTAAATAAGATTCAAAAAGTCTTAGATTTCCATGACTTGGTCGATGCTGTCCATGGTTAAATTTCACGTAAAACCACAGTTTACGCTTTTTCAGTGACTGTTTTTTGATGTTGTAGACTTTTCTGAAAGTTTTAAAAGATAAAAATATATATATATATACGCGACGAATTGAGAACCTCCTCCTTTTTGTTTTTTCGTCGGTTAAAAAATTGAACTAAGGGAGTATTTGAGGGACAATGTCTGTAAATGCCGAGAACAGTCACTTATAAACTAACAAAAGAACTTTACTTTTATCGATGAAAGTTACATTACTAAGGTACTTCACATTTTAATTTTGAAATAACTTTTCGCTTTTGATCTTAATTATTTTTTGTAATATAATTTTAGAAATCATACTGCAGAATTTTATATGAAACATAATTAAACTTTATCAAACGAGTCATCTTCAAACTGAGAAAGATGATTTTCTCATATTCAATTAATAGGTCTATTAAATATGGTCCAAAAATACTGATTCAACTAAAATACGAGATAGATTGTAATGGTAAACTTATGTTCATAATTCACAATTTATTTCTTCTTCATAATATTCTTTAATTTTTATAAAAATATTAATATTTATGAAATAAATGTAAATATTGTTGTGTTTCACAAGGATTTCCAACTAGATAACATGGATGATTCTAACGATAAATGCAATTACTTTAACAGTTATTGTATTTATCGTTAAAAATTATTAAGCCAGTGAATTATCTTAACAACAATGTGTTGCTTTGCTAAAGATAAATACAATAAGTAATGTAGTTATTGTATTTATGACAAGTAATGTTGTCTGTTCCATGGAACATTCCTAATTATAACCACTTTTTTAACGATTACAGGCTATTTAGTTATTTGAATTAGTTCTGTATTTGTTTCGCTTTCAATTAGTTAAGGATTCATGTCGATACGTTTAATAGGTCATGAGTTATGATGAATATAAAGTTCAAAACTTTAAACGCGTTTTTCTCGAAAGCGCCAAAATCGAGTTATTGCACTTATAGTTAACGCGGCAGTAAGAATGTTCTTTTGTTTTTAAAACAATAGTGAATTCAGTGATCTGACATACGAAATGGACGTTGCTGTTGTCTCTTTCTCGCGCAGCGGTTTCGCGCTTTGCCAGATGTGCTTGATTTTTTAACCGACCTCAAAAAGGAGGTTATCGGTTTGACCTGTATGTATGTAATTTTGTATGTATGTTTGTCCGCGATCATCTCGCGTTTGGCTGAACATATTTTGATGCGGTTTTCAGATAAGTATTTGTTTCATTCAGGAGAAGGTTTCAGTACCTATTTTAACCGACTTCGAAAAAGAGGAAGTGCTCAGTTGATGTATGTGTTAGTTTATTGAAGGCGGGTTCCTTTACTTTAAAAAAGATATTATTTACATTTTCCTTTTTATTCCAGTCCGCAAGAAATGCCGTATAGAAGGCTGTCTAAACGAGCTCATCGTAAGGCAAGACGACCAGTTAATACTAGTGAAACCGAGCCTGATGATAGAATACGACAACTACGAGTACACAGTCGAGCAGACGGACAAGATCTGCTTTCAGAAGAACAGTTTTGATGTGAATAGACTTGGAAATGGCCTGGTTGTAACATCTAGGCGTTATAACTTTACTGTTTTCTATAATAGAGGTGGCGATGTCAAGATTGGGGTGAGATTTTTTTGTTTTTGTTTTTCTTCTGTTCTTTTGTTACTTTATTATACTTTTTCATTTGACTCTAACAAATATTAATTTTACAGTAAGTACTAGGTACAGTGTTCATTCATTTATTCGACCTACCACTAAACCTTATGCTAACAAAATAAAGCGCTTGCTACATAATTACAGTATTCGAAAACCATTAAATACTGATAATGGTCCTTAATAAGCTGAATTTTCCTTTTTCATTAAAAGTTTTTTTTTAACTTGCAATGTATTTGTATGTTTTATTAATTTTTTTTATTTAACTTGCAATGTATGTATGAATGTTTATTCGGGTGAAATCTTGCAACTCAATTTTGAAGCAGATATCTTTGACCGATTGAGCTGAAATTTTATAAACACGTTCATGGAGCCTAACAATACGTTAGCTAATGTAACGTCATTAAAAATCCAACATGGCAGAAAAACAAAATGGCGGACGAGTTGTTTTTAGTGTTCTACATTATGGGTATCAAATTAAAGGCCTTGCTGAGAAGAATACCTCAAAAATTACTTAACGAAATAAATGTTTGATTTTAAAAAGGTTTTTACCATTAAACTTATTGAACCGCTCTGCTCAGGGCATCTGTATCTCATGTATGGAAGGAAAATATCTATACCCAAATAAAGCGAAGCAACTTAACTCCCAGGTACTAAAAAGCAACATGGGCACAATAGACGGTCTCTGCGGCGCATTTGACGGTGATTCCACAAACGACCGTCGTCTCCCGGACGGACGACAAGCTGCCACCATCGAGCAGTTCGGGGAAGCGTGGGCCAAGCCGGGGCTGCCTCCCGGGGCTTGCCAGACCAGGGTTATACCGCCTGAGAAGCAGAAGAGGGCTTGGGAGCTGTGTGCTGCTGTTGTGTAAGTTTCCTTCTTTATATTTTATTTAGGAGTCGAGCTTTTGGTCTGTGTAGCGTCCTCCACTCCAGTCGTCTCTCCACTCTTTCTAATTCACGTCCTTGTTAATTGTACAGTGGCGGACTTGGACGGCGTAACACTTTTCGGTTTTTCTGTATTAAAAAAAAACTCTTATTCTTTGGTAATTACAGTCTAGGGCGCACAAGACCATAGACAAAACTGTTACGTCGTCCTAGTCCGCCACTGTACACGTCTTGATTAAAGTGTCAACTTTAAGTTTCGTCTTTATTTGCTTCATGTAGCTTCTCCCTCGGTCTACCTGGCTACTAAGTAAGTTTTAGGTAGTGTAAATGGCACCACGTGAACTCGTTCGTCGAAGTAAAAAAGCAACATGGGCACAATAGAGTCTACACTACATACATAATAGTTATATAATAAAAAAGACCCATGAGACTATGACCCATGTTGCGAAAGTCGTTAGTTTAGAACCAACCTTAATCCATTACCTTGATTTAGGTAACTTACTGCGTGTTAAAACGACTGTTGATTATGAACTTCACATCTTTGTAATAGAGTCTAAAACCAATTAGTTTTTATAACAAAAAGCATTCACATCTGGGTTAAGGCTTTGGCCAACAGGCTCTGGGCTGAGATAAATCAATCAAGCTAGGTAAAGATCACAAGTTCCACCAGTCTTCCAAAGTGTTCTCGTTTAATTTCCCCCAGCAAAGAGCCCCTATCGCACTGCGGGCGCGTGTTAAACTTGGACAAATGGCGCAGCATCTGCCTGGAGAAGGTGTGCGAGTGCGCCGAGCTGGTGGTGGACGGCTCCAGCCTCTCCGGCGAGGAGTGCCGCTGCCGGCTGCTGGAGCAGTTCGCGGCCGAGTGCCTGGCCGCCGACAGCGATGCTGATGTAGCCGCTTGGAGGATGGTTAATGATTGTCGTGAGTGCAAATTTATTTTAACAGTAGGTTAATTTTAATTATCAATATATATAAAACTCTTCCGTTATTGACTGACTGACAGACAGCGCAGAGCCGAAACTACTGGGCGTAGCGGGCTGAAATTTTGCATGTAGGTTCCTTAGGGAGTGTAGGTGAGCACTAAGAAGGGATTTCCCGAAATTCCCACGGGAACGGAAAAAAACGGGAATTTTGTGTTTATGAGAAATCTGCGCGGGAAAAACCGCGGGGCAGCCTCTAGTTATCAATATATATAAAACTCTTCCGTTACTGACTGAGACTGACTGACTGACAGACAGCGCAGAGCCGAAACTACTAGGCGTAGCGGGCTAAAATTTTGCACATAGGTTTCTTGGGGAGTGTAGGAGAGTACTAAGGATTATTTTCCCAAAGTTCTCATGGGAACGGGAACAGACTGGATTTTAGTGTTTATGAGAAATCTGCACGGGAGAAATCGCGGGGCAGCTTAGTCATAGCATAAAAGGTATCTTTGAGTAAAAGTCTTAACAAACTAACTACAATACCCCTAAATTATTAAAAAAACAGTATCTTACACAGCATGTACATGTCTTAAACAGTAAATCAGGGTCGTCTCCCGTGCGGCTGCAGGCAATGTGTAACCAACAGTTCACAGGAGCACAAAACCAGCCCGAAATACAGGAAAATGTATATGCCACAATGTATAGGGCTGTCATGCCACACAAATTATAATAAAGCATCACACTCGGAGCCCTTGATGAAGTAGAAGCACGAGAAAAATAAACTAAACGTTGGTCCAGCTGGATGCGCCGATGTCTCTCGTAGGCTCAGTCAATGAGCTGGTGAATTAGGCGTGAGATTATGTTATGTTATGGTCACTAAACGAACAGTAACTTCCTCAGCGGCTAACTGCCCGGCGCCACTAGTCCACTACGACTGCTACCGCGAGTCGCGCGAGCCCTCCTGCTCCGAGCGGGGGGGACGCCGGGAGGGGACGGGAGGTGCGCGGGGGGGACAGTGTGCTTCGGGCTGCTTCTGTCCGGGGGGCACGCTGAGGCGGGGGGACGAGTGTGTGCCGCCCGCGCTGTGTATGGATTGTGAGTTTCTTACTACAATTTTGTTTTATTATACTTTCTACTACTATACTTACCTACTTACTACGCTGCTCTCATTTGTTTTGTTTGTCGTCACGATTAAGTGTACGTCATTTGTTTCTACGCGCATAGGTAAACTATTGCTACCGTCGTTATACCCAACGCATTGGTTGTTTCGTTAAACTTGTTTTAATTTAAATTTCTTAACGAAATAAAGTTTATTTCGTGTATATTTAAATTTGTATAAACATTACGAAAAAGGTTTTTTTTTGCCATGCCTATTAACATGTGTTAATCAGCAAGGGCAAGGCCTGATTTAATTGGGCCAGTCACTTTCTGTCTAATGTCAGTGTGTTAGTTTTACATTGTTTTTTATTTTAAGGCGGTAACTCACGGTATGGCGTAAATTTCAATTTTTTTCACGTTTTTTAATTATTTTGGCGATAGTATTCATTTTTAATAAAGTTTAAATAAATTCACGTACGTAAAAACCTATCTCCCACATTGTGATATATCGTTTTTGAAAGACAGAGTTACCGATTTTGTGTATACACAAGGCACAAGGAACTTGATTTTTGGCCTTTTACCCCTTAGACACAAAATCTGTAGGTCTGTCTTTCAAAAAACGTTGTTTAACAATGCGGGAGATGGTTTTTTACATACGCGAATTCATTTAAACTTTATTAAAAATGAATACTTTCGCCAGAATAAATAAAAAAACACGAAAAAATTTGAATTTGCGCCATACCGAGAGTTACCACCTTAAAGTATTTGAAAAGATCAGTGTAACTAACATACATGTATTTATAAATATACAGGCGTGTGCAACGGCATAGCAAGTGCTGGCAAGATTATAGTGTTTGAGAGAGAGGACTTGCCTTTCTCCGGGAACTGCACTTATCTCGCCTCCCGAGACAGAAACGCAACGGGACAACATAAATATGAGGTAAGTAACTTACTTATACAATTTTGTTATTTAACTTTAATACTATAGTGAAATTTTTCGGTCCGTGCAGACTCGGTAGTAAATCATAGGAGCGGGACAGCAATATCTTATCTCTCTGTCGCACTCATGGGCAGTATATAACCCTTTTGTTTGTGCGTATGGATGAGCCATACGGTGGCGGCATAGAATACCACCTCCTTGGGTCGTAAAAGGCGACAAAGGTAACCTAAGAGGAAGCAGCGTACTTTGTTGAAAAGCTTAGACTCATTCTGTTATCGCCAAGCTGCTTGCCAAAAGTGGAAATTACGGCCAATCCCCCCCTTTTAGGGATCCATGCTCCGGGGGACATAGTGATCGTCCCCCCGGAGCGTAGGTCTCTTTTCCAACGCTAGACGACGGAGTCGGGAGACCGCGTTCCTTCGTCCTTCTCGGGGCCGTTATATGACTACACGAGGCCCCCGCCTCGTGCACCCAACGACCCCGGGGTCCCCTATTAGTCGCCTCTAACGACAGGCAGGGGTTACTTCAGTCACTGCATCCCCCTCACCATGATTGTTCTAGTGACAACGTGTGAGGGGTGGATTGGATATGTCCAGTATCTCAGTCCTTTGGTTGGGATGGTGGTGATTCTGACCTATATATAACCATTCGAAGCCCTAGCCCCGCGTCAGGCTAGCACTCCAGCGTGACGCTAAAGCGCCGTCAATTGTACAAAGTTCGCCGGGACAGCTACCTAGTAAATTTATAATTTCAGGTGTACGTAACGAACGGTCCGTGCGAGGACAGAGCTGGTGCCGAGTGCACGAAGATTGTTCATCTGCTTTACGAGAAAAATGTTGTACGGTTCGAGAAGAATGCAGACACGAGAAAGGTAAATTTTCTTTCTACTAGTAAAATGTGTTTTTTTTTTTTGCTGACGCTATTATATAGCGTCAGCAATTTCAACCTTCAAAACTCATATTATGAGTCTTAGTAATCAAGTAATTCTCTTAATCTATAGGAGGTAAAGATCTGGAATTTCAATATAACCTTTTTGAGGATATAACAAAGTTTTTTATAATTGAGAAACACTAGTGAAATCAAAAAACCTCGATACATTATTTCGTCAAAGATAACCTTTCCAAAAAACGGGAATAGCTAGTTCTTCGAAATGACTTACTAGTTTTTGTTAAAACTACCTAGTAATAAACAAAATTAAATTCTGGTAATTCAGATTTGATTTAAAAGTAATAATTAAAAAGATATTCAATATTTATTACTTTTTCCAATAAAATGTACTTAGTAACCGATGTGGACGACTGACATATGACTGTCCCTTGCCCTCAGTATGCTATATCAAAGAGATAGACTCTGTTCATTCGCTCGTTCCATTTATTTGTCGTATATCGTCTTAAGATGTTTTCTTATATAACCCCACAGCATTACTGACTTAGTAAATGCGTGACGAGAGCGGTACGAAAGAAGTAAGAAGGGAGATCTAAGTAAGTTAAGAGAGAAATAGGGAGAGTTAACGGGTGTTTATTTAAATACTTATAGGTGTATAGAATTTTTCTTTTAAATTATTTTATTATTTCAGCTTCTTATGACAATAAACGGTTCACCAGTATACGAGCATCCGTATAATAAGGACTGGATAGCAACAGCTAGTGACAACGGGCAAGATATCACTGTCACACTGCCTAAAGCTTATGTTGAGGTAAGTCACCCCATCCCCTCCCTCCCTAGGTGACGCTAGTGTGACGCTATAGTATGAATTGACAAGCTATCTATCTCGATACATAATCATCAATATATATAAAACTCTTCCGTTACTGACTGACTGACTGACTGACTGACTGACTGACTGACTGACTGACAGACAACGCAGAGCCTAAACTACTGGGCGTAGAAAGCTGAAAATTGGCACGTGGGTTCCTTGGGGAGTGTAGGTGAGAAATAAGAAGGGATTTCCCGAAATTCCCACGGGAACGGGAAAAAACGGAAATTTTGTTTTTATGAGAAATCTGCGCGGGAAAAACCGCGGGGCAGCCTATAGTACCAATAATATTTCAATAATATTGAAAACGACCGTATTTCATTGTATTCATACTGTAGGGCCTTTTCATACAATCAACCGACCAAAGATAAGGTTATGGAGAATACACTACTAATATTTCACATGTTTTGCATACAGTTAACAGTGACCCAACAAAAGATGGAATTCGAACTGAAAGTGCCGTCGCACGTGTACTCCAACGCGACGGAGGGGCTGTGCGGGGCGTGCGCGGGGGAGGACCTGCTGCTCGCGAGCGATGGACGACCCGCCGAGGATCTGGACCAGGTGAGGAAAGAGAAGAAGAAAATCTTAAATTATACCCAGGCTTGTAAGTTGTGACTACAAGTTTTGAACAAATCTGACAAATATGTGCACGATGTCTGTTTTCATGTTTTCATCTTCACTTTTCAGAAACTCTAAAACTTATACGTGGCAAGTTATTGCAAGAAACAGTAGCTTAGTTTATACAATTTGTAGGTATTTGTATTATAGTGAAGCCAAGCCAAAATTTTAGTTTTAACTATTGATTGAAACATTGAGAACTTTCATTTTATTGTCACGCCAACTTATTGACCTTGATTGATTTTATCGAACCTGGATTAAAAAAATTATTAGAAACTAGAGGCTGCCCCGCGGTTTTTCCCGCGCAGCTTTCTCATAAACACAAAATTCCCGTTTTTTCCCGTTCCCGTGGGAATTTCGGGAAATCCCTTCTTAGTGCTCACCTACACTCCCTAAGGAACCTACATGCAAAATTTCAGCCCGCTGCGCCCAGTAGTTTCGGCGCTGCGTTGTCTGTCAGTCAGTCAGCCAGTAACGGAAGAGTTTTATTTTTAGAAATAAAAAACAGCTTTTTATTTATTTTAACAGTACAGCAACAGTTGGAAAGCTAAACCCGAGAAGCTAACATTGATGAAACTGGAAGAGTGCTCGGAGCAAACGAGTACCGAAGTTGAACCGCCGCAGTGCGTGCCGCCGCCACCCGACAAGAATCCCTGTTACAATCTGCTGAACGTTGAGACTTTTGGGGCTGTAAGTTGTTTTTATTAACCGACGAAAAAACAAAAAGGAGGAGGTTCGGTGCCACAGAATCAACGAATAACGATCACTAAATTACCTGAAATTCAAAGAAATAACCGAAAAATGTGTGCCGCTGCGCATCGCGCTTTAGGTAGTTAAGGAATTTGCTTGTGTGGTGTGGCGCCGACTTAAAGTTTCTCGGTAAACCAAAATTACTTTAAGAAGTTAGTAAATTAAGTCCTAATAGAAAATGTTTCCCTATTATTTAATGCTTTTCAGTTTTTTCGGCGGTTTAATTTTTTGATAAAAAGTTTTTATAGAGCTTATAACGCTTATTTATTGATGCTCGTCTTATCTTATGTCCATCGTGCAAAAAATGATGGCCTTGCCTAATGTCAATATAAACAACGCACAGGGTATGTGCGCACGACTTTTTAAGACGTTTGCTGCTACTACTACTACTTTACTATTCATAAGCATTTATTTAGTACGAGCTTTCCCGGCTTACTTCGTTACGCCATAGAATATAAGATACTACAAAAGACTTGGCTCTATAGACTATGTTCTTTTGACTGCCCAGAATGGCCGAATAAAAAACAAACAACAACAACAAACCACCTGTCAAAATATGTAAACAACGGAAAAAATATTGCACCTTGGGTTACATTATTTCAGTTTAGGTAAGGATCCCTATTTTTTCTGAAAATCTAATATAGCCTATGACACTCGGGGTTAATGTAGCTTCCTACCAGTGAAAGAATTTTTCAAATCGGTTCAGTGTTTCCGGAGCCTATTCGTTACAAACAAACAAACAAATCTTTGCTCTTTATAATATTGGTATAGATTTAAAGACTTATTCAAAGTATGTCTTGTTAAATAATAACTTTTATAAATTAAGAACATAGTATTCTATATAGAATAAGGCGCGGTAGAGGTCGTCAAACAGACGACACTAGAAAAGCCAAAGGGAAGCTAACAGTACAGGAGCACAGATCAGCCCGAAAACAGAGCGTTCTGTGGGGCTGACCTCTTTTTCCAGATTGTCCAGCTATTACGGCTGAGATTGTGATGATGAAGATGATTATATAGTGATGTATCTATTGCCGTTCGCAATGAAAATAAGAATGAAAATCATTTTTACATGTGATATATTGCGAACAGTAATATTGGCGAATTATTTTAAATATTTAAGAGATTCATTTGTAAACCCGCAATGTATACGAATCACAAATGTCTTTCATTCTTATTTTCATTGCGAATGGTAATAACCGTAATAATCTCTTCCCCAGTGCCACCCCTTAGTGGATCCTGAAAGCTACATGTCGTCGTGCGAGGCAGGCCTGTGCTCGGGAGGGGGCGCCTGCGCCGCGCTGGAGGCCTACGCCGCGGAGTGCCGGCGGCAGGCCGTGTGCCTGCAGTGGAGGAGCGACAAACTGTGCCCTTACACCTGGTAAGCTCACATAAACTTGGCTGACCTTCATGGTCGAGTCGAAGTTTGCAAACTGTCAAAATTTAACTTTAACCACAGAATACCTAATAGTACCAGGTACAGAAAGCTCACTAAACGGAGTCGTTTAAATAAATTTAAATCTAGCTGCGTACACATACAGCACAATCTAGCTCGCTCCTGTTACATATAACCTTAGTTAAAATCCTCTCTCACTCTTATCGCCAAAGCCGCAATGCATATTCATGCGATAAATTACCAGTGCTACTTTGCGAGAGCGCCTGTTTTAAGAACACTAACGGCATCGAGCAATTATTAGGGTTGCGAGAACTTGGCGCGAAAATAATAAGACGCGTGCGACGCGACGATGTGCGACGGGCTGGTGGTCCCGCCGCACGTACTTGCAGGTTTATACCTACAGCCTACAGTGCGGAGTGAGCCAGGCCTGCTTTAACTAGGTAGACCATTGCACCAATTTGAGTTGCACCGCCTTTGACAAAGTGAGTATAGGCTCGACGGAGAATTAGAAGGCTCAAACCAGGCTAATATCTGTACTCGAGAAAGGTTTCAGCGAGTAACATGTTACCACTGACTGTGAAGGCTTGTATCCCTACTGAGTTAGCAGTCACACCTCGGACACTAGTAATCAAATGTATGAAGCACGCGTTGCTACGCACACAGTCTTAGTTCGTGTACGCACCGTGCTTGTGTGAGTGAGATGAGACGTGCTGCTTGTACTGAGCGACACTGAGAGGTGCCGAGCGCGGGCCGCACTTGCTGAGGGAAACAGGGAGTGCCCGTACTGTACGTACTTTTATTTTATACTGTAACTAGTCGACCCGGCGCACTTCGTTACTGCCTAACCTACTACTTTTTGGTGCAACTATGCTACATATAAACCTTCCTCTTGCATCACTCTATCTATTTAAAAACCCGCATCAAAATCATTTGCATAGTTTTAAAGATACAAGCATACATAGGGACAGACGCGGGAAGCGACTTTATCAATATATATAAAACTCTTCCGTTACTGACTGACTGACTGACTGACTGACTGACTGACAGACAACGCAGAGCCGAAACTACTGCGCGTAGCGGGCTGAAATTTTGCATGTAGGTTCCTTAAGGAGTGTAGGTGAGCACTTAGAAGGGATTTCTCGAAATTCCCACGGGAACGGGAAAAAACGGGAATTTTGTGTTTATGAGAAATCTGCGCGGGAAAAACCGCGGGGCAGCCTCTAGTTTTATACTATGTATTGAAGAAATAAGTTTACTTTTATTTCAGCGAAAGCCCGCTCGTATATCGGCCGTGCGTGGCCTGCGAGCGCACGTGTGATAATGTGGAAGAGCTCGCTGCCAACCCAGCCAAGTGTACCAAGCAAGCCACTGAGGGATGCTTCTGTCCTGAAGGAAAGGTAATAAACATTTACTACTTAACCTAGTTATAGTAAGCTTAAACGATTATCTCCGAATACATATCTAGATAACATTTATTCCGTACTATCTGTCGCGGCGAACTTCGTATCGCGCCCTCCCCTCTATTTTTCCATCATTTCTTATCTTTTAAACCTTATCTGGACAACTACAAACATTTCAAAACCAAAATCAGCTAAATCGGCCTAACGGATCTCGAGTTTTAGCGAAACTAACGAACCATGATTCATTTATATTCATTATCTATACCAATATTATAAAGAGGAAAGATTTTTTAGCGAGTGTTGGTGCTAAATAAAACTCCAGTAGTTTAGTTGTAGAAGCAGGACGAGTGAATGTTTATTTACAAAAATGAAATCAATTTATACATAAAATTACACAGAAAACAAAAGTATGAAAAGCCAATAATATACAGTTTTTATAATACAAGAACCAATAGGAATGTGTCTTTAAAAAGAATGGCGCGATAGTTTCCGCGCGGCTCCGCTAGGCCGCGTGGAACCAATCCGGCAGGGGGCGCGGTTGCTGCGTCGTAGCCTGTCGTAGCTAAATACTGAGCGCTTCAGTATTTCGGCCTCTTTCTGCGGCTGCGCTCGCTCGCGCAACACGTGCAGCAAACCGTCCTTGTCAGGACGACCATCTATGTTTCTGCGAAGATAGATCACTGGTTCGTCCTTTTCAGGACGATTTCTTCTTATGTTTCTGGGTTGAATTGATCTTGGTTCCATGTGTGTGTTTTCTTAATAAAGTTGTTGTTTTATTTATCCTTCCCTTGGTAACTGTTTTCTGGTAATGGTAATGGTGTTGGTGGTATGTTGCGGGTTGGTTTCCGCCCTGGACTGGTACTGGTAACTCTGGTAAGTAGTGGTAATGCATGCTGCATGTTCTAGCTCGCGATACATTATTATTGTAGTAGTACCGGTAGGTAGTACCTACAGTGCTCCCTCCTAAGTGAAACGTACAGGCAGGCGTCTCACTCGGCCGGCTCGCGTAGTCTTGAGCGACGGCGGCGGCAGTGCGGTTGCTAGGGTAGCTTGTTGCTGTGGCGGCGCGTTGCTAGGGGTTTTCGCGGGTACTTGTTGTGGTGGCGGCGGCGCGTTGTTAGTTGGTTGCGCGGGTACTTGCTGTGGCGGCGGCGGCGACGTGTTGCTAGGTGGCTGCGCGTTTGCTATGGCAGCTTGCTTAGCCGTGTTACTAAGTGGCGCTTGAGTCGGTTCTGCGTTTGCTTCGTCGCTGAGGAGATAGGCAGGTTTCAATCGGTCGATTGAAATTGTTGCGATTCTTCCTGGTAGCTGAAGCGTGAATGTTTTTTCGTTTCGCTCGAGGACAGTGAAGGGACCTTCGTATGGCGGTTGCAGAGGTTTTCGGACTGCGTCGACTCGAACGTAAACTTGTTTGCAGTGCTTGAGGTCTCGGTGTACGAAAATAGGTCGCTTGTTGCTATGCGAACCTTTTTCCGCGGGTTTGAGTGAGTTGATTGTTTCTCGTAGCTTGCTGACGTATCCGTAGTCCATTTGTTGTTGTTGTTGTTGCGGGACGAAAAAATCACTCGGTAGGCGTAGGTTGTGGCCGTAGGTAAGTTCGGCTGCGCTCACGCCGGTATCTGTGCGCGCGGCGGCGCGTAAACCGAGTAGGACTGTAGGTAGCTCGTCAGTCCACGTGGAGTTTGTTGCTAGGCGAGTTTTGAGTGCGGCTTTGAGAGTGCGGTGCCAGCGTTCGATCATTCCGTTTGCTTGAGGATGGTACGGACTTGATCGAGTTTTCTTTATTCCCATTGTTGTCATGAGGCTTGCGAATAGTTGTGATTCGAACTGTCGTCCTTGGTCGCTAGTTAGTGTTTCCGGACAGCCAAAACGAGTAATCCATTTTTCATAGAAAATTTTCGCGATGACCTCGGCGGATATTTCTTCGGTAGGGACAGCTTCGGGCCATTTCGTTGCTCGGTCGATCATCGTGACGAGATATCGGTGACCTTGAGGCGATGTAGGTAGCGGACCAACTATGTCGATGTGTACGTGGTTGAATCGGGAACTTGGCGGGAAATTTGAAATTGGACTTGTTGTGTGGCGTTGTACTTTGCATGCTTGACAGTTTGTGCATTCTTTAGCCCATTTTGCAACTTCGGCGTTCATAGATGGCCAAAAAAACTTTTCGGAAATGAGTTTTCTTGTTGTTCGGATGCCGGGGTGACTGATGTTGTGTACAAGGTCGAATGCGGCTCGGCGGAACTCTTGCGGTAGGTACGGACGTATTTGCGGTGTTGATGTTTCGCAGTAGAGTTGCGCTTGAGTGTCGGGCAAAGTAACTTTTTTGAGTTGGAGGTTACTTTGTTGCAGTAGGTGTGTGAGAGTGCAATCTTGTTCTTGAGCGCGTGCAATTTGCGTGTAGTCGAATGCAGATGGACAGGCGATTTCTTCGATTCTGCTCAGTGCGTCTGCAACGACGTTTTCTTTTCCGCTGACGTGTCGTAAATCGGTCGTAAACTCGCTTATGTACATGAGTTGGCGGGCTCGCCGGGGAGTTTCGGAAGGCGACGGCGGTTTTGCTAACACGTAGGTGAGCGGCTTGTGGTCGGTGTAAATTGTGACGGGTCGGCCTTCGAACATTTTTCGGAAGTGGCGTACTGCCATGTAGATTGCTGTGAGCTCGCGGTCGAATGTGCTGTATTTTCGCTGTGCGTCGGTGAATTTCTTCGAAAAGTAGCTAAGTGGCTGCCACTTTCCGTCGATTTTCTGTTGTAACGCGGCGCCGGCCATCTTGTCAGAAGCGTCGCTGAAGATTGCGAGTTGTGCGCTGTGCGAGGGATGTGCAAGTAAAGCTGCGTTTTGTATGCTGACTTTACATGCCTCGAATGCTTGCGTAGACTCGGTACTCCATTCGACAGGTGTCTTGTCGCGTTTCTTGACGTTGTGGAGGAGTGCGTTGAGCGGTGCTTGTAGGTAGGCGGCGTTAGGTATGTGCTCGCGGTAGAAATTGAGCATACCAAGGAATCGACGTAGCTCTTCGATTGTTTTTGGCTTCGGGTATTCGATGATGGCGGTGACTTTTTCTTGCGGCGGCTTGATACCTTCTTTAGATACGGTGTAGCCGAGAAACTTTACTTCAGGCTGACCGAATACGCATTTCGCCGGGTTGATCGTAAGTCCGTTTTCTTCGAGTCTTTGGAGTACTTGGCGTAGGTGTTCTCGGTGCTGAGCTGCATTTTCTGATGCCAGGAGCAGATCGTCAAGGAACGGAAATACGAAGTCGAGTCCACGTAGTACTTCGTGCATGAAACGTTGAAATGTTTGACCGGCGTTTCTTAGGCCGGGGCACATTCTTGGGAATTCGAATAAGCCCATCGGTGTGATGATGGCGGTCTTCTGGATATCGGCTTCTCTGACTGTCAGTTGCTGGTAAGCTCGGTTGAGGTCAATCGTCGAGTAGGTATTTTTGCCGGAGAGTTGGTAGGTAAAATCTTTCATGCGGGGAATCGGGTAGCGGTCGGGTATTGTTATCGCGTTGAGTCGGCGATAATCTCCGCACACTCGGATGTCTCCGTTCTTCTTAGGGACGACGTGGAGCGGTGATGACCACGGGCTTTTGCTGGGTCGGCAGAGTCCTTGTTCCATCATGGTTTCGAACTCTTTGCGGACCTGTTCGTAGCGATGTGGTGGTATAGGTCGTGCTCGGCAGTATAGTGGTTGGCCGGTGGTTTCTATGTAGTGCTCGACAGGTGTTTGCGGGGTGATGTTCATCGCAGTGAGTCGAGTGATACCGGGGAACTGCGCTAGAATGTCGTGGTAAGCTTGATCGACGTCGATGCTTCGGATGGTCGGGACGTCGGTTTGTGCGACAAAACCTGTGGTGGTTAGGTTTGTCTTACCGTCGACGAGTCGTTTGTTTTTGAGATCGACCATTAGGTTGTGGTGTTTCAAGAAGTCGGCGCCGATAATTGGTTTAGATACTTTTGCCACGATGAATTTCCACTTGAATGGACGACGAAGGCCTAGGTTGAGTTCTAGCGTCTTCTCGCCGTAAGTAGGTATGACGGTGTTGTTTGCAGCGTAGAGTTGAAATGTTAAGGGCTGAGTTTCTGCACCTTTACATTTAGGTATGACGGAGCTGTCGGCGCCAGTGTCGACTAAGAAGGTAAGTAGCGTCTTCTTGTCTGTGACGAATAAGCGGTGTGTTTGGCCGGGGACGCTGGATTCCGCTGCATCCAACGTCTTCGCTAGTTTTCCGGCAGCGTGGCGTCCGGTTGCTGTGACTTGAATTCGCATGGCGGCGAGCATTTTCTTGCTTGGCTACCGAAAATGCGGTGGTAGAAGCAGAATGGTGAGCGGGACTGGCTGCGGTTGCGGGAATTACTGCGGCTTCGGTGGTGGTCGTGACGGTGGCTTGATTCGCTGCGGCTTGGTGGCTCGTGTATTTGCGACTTGATATCGGCGAGTTCAAGCGATAATTTTTTCAGTTCGGCGATCAATAATTGCGTTACGTCATCATCGGTGCTGTGCTTGGATGGTGGTAGACGCATGCACATGGCGATTTCTTTTGACATGGCTTCTGTGGATGCGACGTTTGGTACTGGAGTGGCTTGCGATTCGTTCGTCGTTGCGAACATTGTGCTGCTTGATTGATTGCCGGAAGTGCAGGTGGGTTTGCAGGTCTTCCAGGCAGGGGTTGCAGATGTTCTTTACAGTGGCTGTGGTTGAGCTTCTTCGGTTGCGGATATTCTTCCTAGGGGTCACCAGTTTAGCGAGTGTTGGTGCTAAATAAAACTCCAGTAGTTTAGTTGTAGAAGCAGGACGAGTGAATGTTTATTTACAAAAATGAAATCAATTTATACATAAAATTACACAGAAAACAAAAGTATGAAAAGCCAATAATATACAGTTTTTATAATACAAGAACCAATAGGAATGTGTCTTTAAAAAGAATGGCGCGATAGTTTCCGCGCGGCTCCGCTAGGCCGCGTGGAACCAATCCGGCAGGGGGCGCGGTTGCTGCGTCGTAGCCTGTCGTAGCTAAATACTGAGCGCTTCAGTATTTCGGCCTCTTTCTGCGGCTGCGCTCGCTCGCGCAACACGTGCAGCAAACCGTCCTTGTCAGGACGACCATCTATGTTTCTGCGAAGATAGATCACTGGTTCGTCCTTTTCAGGACGATTTCTTCTTATGTTTCTGGGTTGAATTGATCTTGGTTCCATGTGTGTGTTTTCTTAATAAAGTTGTTGTTTTATTTATCCTTCCCTTGGTAACTGTTTTCTGGTAATGGTAATGGTGTTGGTGGTATGTTGCGGGTTGGTTTCCGCCCTGGACTGGTACTGGTAACTCTGGTAAGTAGTGGTAATGCATGCTGCATGTTCTAGCTCGCGATACATTATTATTGTAGTAGTACCGGTAGGTAGTACCTACAATTTGTTTGTTTGTTTGTTTGTTTGTAACGAATAGGCTCCGGAAATACTGAACCGATTTGAAAAATTATTTCACTGGTAGGAAGCTATATTAACCCCGAGTGTCATAGGCTATATTAGATTTTCAAAAAAATTAGGGATCCTTACCTAAACTCAAATAATGTAACCCAAGGTGCAATATTTTTTCCGTTGTTTACATATTTTGACAGGTGGTTTGTTGTTGTTGTTGTTGTTGTTTGTTTTTAATTCGGCCATTCTGAGCAGTCAAAAGAACATAGTCTATAAAGCCAAGTCTTTTGTAGTATCTTATATTCTATGGCGTAACGAAGTAAGCCGGGAAAGCTCGTATTATATATATAAGTAGTAGATAGTAGATAGGACACAAGGTATCTCTTATTAAGAGTGCATCGAGTGTAGTAAACTACATTACCCTAAATTCATTAATAACTTAGTATCCTATATCGCTTGAGACAAGGTGGTCCAGGCCTATGTGTCTCCGACAAGTAAATTTGAATCCATTTTATCCGTTGCAGTCCAAAAGCCTCTTTTTTCGGCTTTCTATTTGTCTCTACAGTAGTAAATAATTAACATTACATAAACATAACCGCATTTAGTGACCATTGCTGCTTTTCTTAGGACAACAGTACATGCCCTAAGGAAAGGTTTTTAATGCCGTCATGTCGAATATGATTTCATAACTATGATAATTAGACACTAGGTCGCATTTCTCGATCGTATTTTGTAACTTGTAATCATTATTTGGCAGGTCCGAGTAGAAAACAAATGTATAGAGTCTAGAACATGCTACCCGTGCGAGTCGGCCAACAAGACGCATTATGCCGGGGAGGAGTGGCAAGTAAGTTATTCCATTTTATTTACGCTTCTCTAGAAAAAAAATTGCACCGTCAGTCTAATTGTGCGTACCTAAGAATCAGAATCTTTATTTGTTACCATAGGTCTATACTTTACAGATGTTATGTAGTAAAAAAAGAGTATCACTATGATATGCCTAAATTAGGCGCACAAATTTACGTGTGATTATTATAAATAATAAACATTATGGACAAAATCCTTACATAACTAAATAAACTTTGTCTCTACATACCTAGTTAACAAAAACAAATAACTCCTTAAAATTAACTTATTGTAATGGACGTATATAGCTACATAAAACAGGTTCTTTTCTAACTGCAAAGGGTAGGAACTGGTAGGTAGGAACATATAGTTTTTTACATCTTATCTTCTAGAAAGTCTTTGAGACTATAATAAGCCTTAACAACTAAAAACTTAAAGAGCTTATTCTTAAATTGTTGTGAAGGTAAACATTTAATATTATCAGGTACTTTGTTGTATATTTTCGGTCCCATACAGATTAAACTATTGTGTAACAATGTAGTGTTAGAAGGTCGGATACAGATATTATTTTTAAAGCGTAGATTTCTATCTTGATACTTAAGAATATTAGTAGGGTAAAGATTTTGATTAAGCTTGACAAAAACTGCTACTTCGTAGATATAAAGGCATGGAAAAGTAAGAATCTTATAATGAATAAAAAAAAGTCTACAACTATCTAACTGCTTTAAATTAAACATTGATCTTAAGCAACTTTTTTGTTGTTTGAAAATTATTTCTCTGTCAGTGCAATAACCCCAGAAAATAATGCCATAGCGTAGTACAGATGCCACTAAGCCATGATATGCAGCTACAACAGTTTCTGTGTTTGCAATTTTCTGAAGCATGTAGAGAGCATATGAGCTCTTACTTATTTTGTTACATATTGCATTAGATTGGGCTTTCCATGACATATTGTCATCCAAGATAATGCCTAAGAATTTTGTATTACTCACAGCTTCAACAGATTTATTATTAAATACAATATCAAGACAAGGTTTTGCTTTTCTTTGTGTAAAATGCATAATTTTAGTTTTATCTAAATTTACTACAAGATTGTTCTGCTCTAGCCATTGGATAACTGTAGATAGAGTGTCATTTATTTCATTTTGATATTTATCTTTTTGGGTACATTTAAATACAATGGTTGTGTCATCAGCAAACAGGACTAATGGGTATTTTATATAAAAAGGAAGATCATTTATATATATGAGAAATAATAACGGGCCTAAAACACTTCCTTGGGGCACTCCATAACTGACATTTAAACTTTTGGAGCGATGTCTTTTTTCAGTACATGTTTTTATATCAATGGTTGACAATTCAACAAACTGAGTCCTATTATCTAAGTATGATTTAAAAAGGTTCAAAGCATTGCCTCTAATTCCGTAACTTTCTAGTTTGTGCAAGAGGATAGTATAATCAACATAATCAAATGCTTTAGTGAGATCCATAAACAAAGCACAAATGTCACTTCTCTCATCCATATTAGTCAAAATAGGATTCAACAAATCATAAATAGCCATATTAATACTCTTATTTTTCTGAAACCCTTTTTGTTCCTTAACAAAGATATTGTTTTTCGTACAAAACTCATTAAGTCTATTGTATATAAGTTTTTCAAATATTTTTGAAAAATTTGAAAGTAGCGCAATTGGTCTATAATTTTTCATAAAAGTTTTAATGTCTTTTTTATGTAACGGTATAACTATAGCATGTTTTAACTTATCAGGGAAGACACCTTCACTAAAACATAAATTAACTATGTGACACAAAGGTTCCAATAAACTTTTTCTTACATATTTTATAACTTTGGTGCTGACTCCGTCAATACCTACACTATTTTTATTTTTGAGGGATTTTATAATATTTTCAATTTCAGTGCAATTTGTAGGACGCAGAAAAATAGATTGTCTTTGACGTTGTGGCACAGAAGGTAGACAACCAATATTTTTTACAGTTGAAGTAACTTGCTTTATAAAGTAATCATTAAATGAATTAGTTATATCAACAGGGTCTGTTAGTGTAGAGTCACCTTTTTTATATTTGAAATGCAATTTTTGGGATAGTTTGAATTCGATTTATTTATTATTTTCCATGTAGCTTTAGATCTATTTTCTGCTGTTTTAATAAAGTAATTATTCTGTGACTTTTGTGTAAGGCTAATTATTTTTTTTAATTTTTTTGAGTATTGTATGAGATTGTTTTTATTTTCTGTAGTACTACACTTTCTATAAATCCAGAGAAGTTCTCTTTTTTTTTCTACAACACAGCTTTACACCATTTGAAATCCACTTGGATTTATTCTTATGTGTCATACAAATATATTTATATGGAAAACACAATTTATAAAATAATGTAAACAATTCTACAAACAAGTTGTAAGCCGTATTAGGACATGTTGCAGCAAATACTTCAGAGAATGATAACTTTTGTAAACATTCTTTAAACTTATCTAGATAATTTTTACTGTAATCCCTTCTTTTTATTTTCCAGCGTTTCATTATGGATGTTTTTTAACAGGAATATTTAAAATTTGCCCTGTATGATCTGACAACCCTAATTCGACCACTTTGCTGGTGCACCTTTTGATGTTGTGTGCAAAATTGTCTATGCAAGTATTACTAGAGAGCCTTGTCGGTTCATTAATTGCAAACTTCATATTGTATTCTAGAAACTTGTTTATAAGATTTTTGCTAGTTGTGTTAATTTTGATTAAATCAATGTTGAAATCACCACACACAACAATTTTTTTGTTTTTACATATAATTTTTTTTAACATTATATCTAACTTTTGATAAAATATATTTAACATTTCATGATTTTTAGATGACTATTATATTTATTTTGTCCTGGGATCCGGTAAATGCAAACAATAATCAGATTATGGTTGGAAAGTTCAACAATACATGTCTCAAAGACACCTGTAACAGAAACATCCATTGTTGATGTAAAATTTTTAAAGTCATGGATACCACGAACCAGAATACAGGCACCACCTTTTCTTTCTTTTCTACAAAAACTGGATGCTAGTTTAAAGTTTGGAATTGACAATAACTCCTTATTACCTTCAGACATGTTGTGTTCGGTAATACATAAAATATCAATTTGTTCACTTTTTTTACTAAATTCTTGCAAAAAGATTTCTAAATTATCTGCTTTATTAATAAGACCAGAAATATTTTGGTGTAATATTCTAAGCGACTGGTAAAAGAAAAAACTGGTTTTCTTGGTTTGTGCATTCAAGCGCACTGATTTCTTTGTGAGAATTGTTAAATTTACTAAGTAAATGTTTCTCTATTTTTTTCTTTCTTTCATGTATTGTGGTCGCTACGCACATTTATGTGACGACATTACGTTATGACAACATTAGGGCGTAATCAAAATGTAAAATAAAAACATATTGAGTAAATATAAAAAGTGTATGTCAGAATATTGTCTTTAGATAATTTAAGAAAGACGTTTTAGTAAACTGACCGTTTTAAAAGGCCATACCACCACCCCATCTCCATCCTTGGGTGTTGTAAAAGGCGACTGGTAACAGGCGAAGAGCGGACACTTAATGTCTTAAGTTGCACAATACTTGAAGAAACACACTGCCATCACCAACCCGCCTGCCAACTTCTTCCACAAAGGAATCTTCTTTCACAATTCTTTCTTGTGGAGATCTGTGGGGGAGATCCTTTGTCCAGCACTAGATGTCTAAGTATAAGTTATATACAAGAGCTTTATTTATTTTAATAAAATGTTGTAAATTATGTAGGAGGATGAATGCACAGTGTGCAAGTGTACAGCGCGCGCGCAGGTGTCGTGCTCGGAGCGCGCGTGCGCGCGGCCCGCGTGCGCGCAGGCCGAGGACCTGGCGGCGCTGCCGGCCGCGCCGGGGGCGTGCTGCCAGCAGTTCCGATGCGGTAGGTTGTTGACTATGTTGTATTAACCTATACCTACTATACTTACCTTTCCCTAGTAACATTAAGAGCCAGTTTACCGCGATGATAGCGCCATTCGCGAAAAAAAAATCTTCTAAACTAAGGCAAATATCAAAAATGTGGCACTGTATGACACTAGATAATGTAGCCTAGTATTTTTAGGGCACTTCTGTACAGATTTTAGGTTGAAGACCAAAGAAAGCTTCAAAGTGTTACTAAAAGTGGCCACTTTTGGCAACAATCTATGTTTTTTTTTTTTTTGTTCTTTTTACTTAGGATTACTTTGCTGTGCTTAAAAAATACTAGTGTCATACAGTGCCACATTTTTGATATTTGCCTTAGTTTAGAAGATTCTAATTTTTTTCGCAAATGGCGCTAGCATCGTAGCAACTGGCTCTTAATGTTTTTTACTACAGACTGCCCCGCGGTTTTACACGCGCATTTTTCTCATTAACACAAAAATCCCGTTTTTTCCCGTTCCGATGGGAATTTCGGGAATTCATTCCTTAGTGCTCCCCTACCGCCCGCTACGCCCAGTAGTTTCGGCTCAGCGCTTATTGTAAGTTAACACATCAAAGTTCTCACATCTTTAATATTATTATTTTTACTAAGTATAGTGTAAGCAGTATTACGCCACGGCTTTGCCAGCACAATTTCCATTTCCACAAAAGTCAAAATCCCAATAATATGTTTCCATGGAGGTTTTTGGGATAAAAGTAGCCAGCCCTTTCTCAGAATATATCTGTACCAAATTTAATTTTAATCGGTTTAGTAGTTTTGGTCGTCGTGACTCGTGAAAGCGAGACACACAGAGTTACTTTCGCGTTTATATTAATTATAAATTAAATAATATTAGTATGAAAGTATGGATTATTTAATATGAACGGTTAAGGCGGTAACTCACGGTACCTATGGCGCGAATTTCAAATTTTTTCACGTTTTTTAATTATTTTGGCGCAAGTATTCATTTTAAATAAAGTTTAAAAGAATTCGCGTACGTCAAAACCTATTTCCCACATTGTGATATATCGTTTTTGAAAGACAAAGTTACCGATTTTGTGTATATTCAAGGAACTTGTTTTTTGGCCTTCTACCCCTTAGACACAAAATCTGTCTTCAAAAAACGTTGTATTACAATATGGGAGATAGTTTTTTACATTACGCTATTTATTTAAACTTTATTAAAAATGTATACTTTCGCCAGAATAAATAAAAAACACGAAAAAATTTGAATTTCGCGCCATAGCGAGAGTTACCACCTTAACAAAACTTTTCTACTCACACAGTACCGAAGGCCCGCAGCGGCCCGGAGTGCGTGGAGCCAAAGAAGATCGAGTGCGGCTTCGGTCAGGTGCTGAAACACCGGGACCTGCCCAACGGATGCAAGGAGTTTGCTTGTGGTAAATATATTAAGAATTTTATAATGTCAAATTAAAGTTCATTATTCTTCCAGCAAGTTGCTCCTTACTGGCAAGCTTAGCCAGCGCGATGTTCCTTTGAAGCGCAAAATCCCAATTATCCGTTCCCATTAGACTTTGGGATGAATAGTTATCTATGTCCTTTTTCGGGTTGTAGACTAAACCTATACCAAATTTCAATTAAATCTGTTAAGGAGGTTTGGCGTGAAAGTGCGGACAGACAGACATTACTTTCGCATTTATAACATTAGTATGAAAAGGAAACATACAAGGTATCACTTATTGAGAGACTAGAAAACTACAATACACGAAAACAAAAGTTATAAACATCCTACACTAAATGAGCGGAGGTAGCTCCTGGGCTAGCGATAGTGAAACCAACAATTCACAGAAGAACATGCAAGCTTCAATAGCAGGACATTGTTGCTGTCATGTCACGCGAGCTAGACTGTACCCTGTCGCAGCATGCCGCCGATCAGACCAAATAAAACGACGGAGTCGCCAGGAAATGCCCCTAAGGCTACGAACGCACAGGCGGTTTTTTTCCGCGCGGATTTTATGTAACATATTGAATCCTTTGTAAGTGTCCGTCCGCACCAGCGGATAAAAAACCGGGGAATAAAAATCCGCTGTTGCGGTTATATTTCCGCGCGGATAAAAACTCGTCTGTGCGTTCGGGGCCTATGAATAAGGTTGAAAATTAAATAATAGCCTTTAACCCCGCGCGGAAATAAAACCGCAACAGCGGGTTTTTATCCGCGCGGATAAAAATCCGCCTGTGCGTTTGTAGCCTTAAGGCGGTAACTCTCGGTATGGCGCGAAATTAATTTTTTTTCACGTTTTTTAATTATTTTGGCGAAAGTATTCATCTCTAATAAAGTTTAAATGTATTCGCGTACGTAAAAACCAATCTCCCACATTGTGATATATCGTTTTTGAAAGACAGAGTTACCGATTTTGTGTATATTCAAGGAACTTGATTTTTGGCCTTTTACCCCTTAGACACAAAATATGTAGGTCTGTCTTCCAAAAACGTTGTATTACAATGTGGAAGAAGGTTTTTTACATACGCGAATTCATTAAAACTTTATTAAAATGAATACTTTCGCCAGAATAAATAAAAATCGCGAAAAAAATTGAATTTCGCGCCATACCGAGAGGGACCACCTTAACGTCGTCCGTCTCGCCCCAAAATGCTCAGAATAGTAGGAGACTCTTGTTCCACCAATATATTAGAAAATAATTTCGAAACCCACTAAAATCCCTAACTACTTTCAGAATGCAAGCCAGCATCAGAATGCGATCCCATACCGGACCAGTCGGACGTGGAAATGCTCTCCCCGGGCATGGAGCGAGTGATAGAGCGAGACGGCTGCTGTCCGCGGGTGTCTGTGGCTTGTCGCCGCTCGCTCTGTCCCGCTCCCCCCGAATGTTCTACTTTACACCGGCTTGTGAAGAGAGGGGTGGTTGGAGGGTGCTGCGATGAATATGAGTGCGGTATGTCTTTTTGTTTTTTTTTTTTACCATATTTTCAGCAGAAAGACGTCTACTTCTGGGCATATGGCTCCCCTATAAATCTTCACAACGACCGGTTTAGAGCGACCCTCATCCGATGATTTTTTTGAGATTTCTTTGCTTGGAGAAAGTTGTTTGGTATGGTGAGCTGAATGACTCGACCTTGTGAGAAAATATCCTGTATCTTAAAATAATAATAATAACACATCACACTCAGAGCCCCTAACTAGGAAGAACTTGTATCTAGGGTACCCGAAAAACACACAGAGACGAACATTACACCCAGACCGGAAACAAACATCGATATTCATCATATCAATTTTCGCCCCGCCCGGGAAACGATCCCGGGTGCAAGTTCAACATTATATTTTATTTACACAGAGTTGCCAAAAGACAAGTGCGTGGTGACCCTGGAGTGGGAGGCAGCGGCCAAAGGTGGTGAAAAAGCGCGGGAAAAACCGGAGACTGTTCTCAAGGATGTAAGTTAAAACAAAAAGTTGGGTTTTTTATGAGCCGCGCAGATAAAGAAACGATTTGAAAATGGCGGCCGAAATAATGCTATCTCGCGTATATTAGTATGAGGGAAGAGTTAAGAAGAGAGACAGACCATACAATGGCTGCCATTTTTAAATCGTTTCTATATGTGCGCAGGTTATAAACAATCTATCTGAGGGACACCGTAACAGACTGAATGGTCGTTAAGTTTTCTTATTTCCCGCAAAACTTTTTGAACATTTTTTGCAAAACTTTGCGCAACACATAAGTAAGTAGGTACAAAACATTTTTTTTCAAATAAGACAAATGTTTAACTTAAATTTCCATTACCTATGTAAAAATTATAGTGTTTCTAAAATACAAAAATTGTAGCGCCCATCACGTTCCATGTAATGTAGCCTAGCAAAATTTTACCCTAGTGGCTAAGATTCGTCTAAGACTTGTATATGTATATGGTGATTTGTGGAAACAATAAAGTATTGAGTATTGTATTGAGGTACTAATTTGGAATAGCATATTTTTTATTGATAGCTTAGTAACTCGAACAAAACAAACATTTGTTTGTGTCGCACTCTGTTCAGCACAGTGCCGAACAGACATTTTAGAACTCCGGTGGAATCGTCGCTTTCTGCTTCCGTTGCCGACGTCGGTATGCCGATAACGCCCAAAAAAGACTTTAAACCCTGTATATAAGATGTGTTTTCGTTTGAGAATTGTAAATTCCGATGCCGTATGTGGAGAGGCAGCTTCAAAGAACTATACTTCTTTAACACGATACTTTTCACCTTTCAGTTAGATTCCACCTGGCTGGACGGTCCGTGCCGCTCGTGCCGCTGCGTCCCTTCCAGCACCTCCCAAAACCTCCCCTCCCCCTCCCCCACACCATCCCCCCAGTGCACAGCAACGCAATGTCCCCCCGTATTGTCGACGGAGCAAGTGTTGGTCGAAGCGAGGGAGGTGCCCTTTGCTTGCTGCCCTGTGGCGGTCGCTGTCGCTTGCAAGGATAACGGTGCTGTTTATACGGTTTGTTGTATTTTTTTTTAAGTATCAGCCCCCGCAGCACTACGGACTATTTGGCGAATCTAACTGTCACTTTTAATCTCTTTTGACATTTCAATGCGGGAAAATGTATGGAGATGATCGACAAAAGTGACAGATAGATACGACAAAGTCGACAAATTGTCCGTCATGCTGCGGGGGCTGGTAAGTACTCATTCTTTTTATGTTATCTCTAAGTTTGTTTTCCCTTCTTTTTTTATATGTTGTAATCTGTAACTGTTTAATCGATTAAATATGTTAATCAATCAATCAATCATTCTGGTATTCACTTTATGAGCCCCCATTGAACATTTCATAGTCATTCTGATGAACCTACCTTATTAGGATGAGCTCCATTGAAAATTTTTAGTCATCCACTTCTCAATAGCTTCTGGGTGTTGACGCTGGGTGCATGATCTATTGGTGCATTTGTGCCTGGGTGGTGATCCTTCTCACAATATAGCAAAACTCTTGAAATGGCTAAGATGGATTGATACCCTCGCGCATAGTTTACCAAGTGGTGGCGGCACAGAATACTATCACCACCCTATTGTCATTGGCAGCAATATCTATAGTTGAAATTTTTAAACAGCCATAATGCGATCACCAATCCGCCTGCAAAGAGTAATTACGGCTAATTTCCTACACAAAATGTGTCCTTGTACCAATCTGTGGGTGCATTGAGACCCATGTCCAGCAGTGGACGTCTATCGGTTGGATAGATAATGATGACGTATTTATTTATATTTATTTAAATAATCAGGTCGGTCAAAAATGGAAGTCGGCATACAACGCGTGCGAAAGCTACGAGTGCGTGGAGCGGGAAGACGGCAACTTGGAGAAAGTCACGACGCTTCAGAAATGCGACACTCACTGCGAACCTGTAAGTATACTTGTTTATGAAAACACGTCGGGGTCACCACTTTTAGGATAAACCAGATAAACCGTAATGTTCCTTGGCATTTTACAACATTAAAAACGAAAACAATGTATGTATGGGTGTTGTGGTGCAAAAACCATGAAAATATAATGCTGTCTCGCCTAGATATATCGTTTTGAACGAGAAAGTATGAGTCTGTCATGTCTTTTCAAAACTATTCTTAACACTTTTCCGACCGAGGACCCACCTTGGGGGCACTTTTGAACAGCATGACGTGCCGAGTTCTCGCTTGCGGGATCAACTTATACGTAGTATAAAAAAATTACGGGGAGCGCGCTATTATGGCACAGTATAATAAATAGTACAGACACGGACTAGGAGGCCGTAACAGATTTGTCTATGGTTTCGTCAACCCTAGACTGTATTGCCAAAGAACAAGAGCTATTTTGCAATACAGAAAAACCGGAAGTGTTACGCCGATCGTGTCCGCCACTGTACCTACATACAGTCCGGGCACTCTCCACAAGTATGATGCGCGTGCACGTACACGAGTTTCGGCTGTGCGTAAAGCAACGCGCTTTTTTCTATGAAGTGTATGAAGTGCGGTTAAGGTTATGCTTAATATACTCGGTTCTAAAATGAAAATTGATATTTTGGGCCAGTTGCAAAAGTTTTAACTGCGAGTTATTCATTCATAACCGAAGAGTATTTCAAAATGTTTCGTCATGTCTTTCTTGCTTTCTCCCAGGGCTGGGAGTACTCACCAGCCTCCACTGCTGGAGAGCGGGCGTGCTGCGGGCGCTGCCAGCCGGTCGCGTGCCGCGCGGCAGGCCGCCTGCGAGCAGTGGGCGACACCTGGGCGTCGGACGACCGCTGCGTACATTATACCTGCCTTGATGTCAACGGGACGGTTCGTCGCATCTAATATTATACTAGGAGACAGCTCACACGGTGAACTTGTGTTCTGAATTTTTGAGAATATTCTATAGCCTATGTCACCCGGGGATAATGTAGCTTCCTAACAGTGCTATCATTTTTTAAATCGGGTTAATAGTGTAGTGTCCTAGGGTAGATGTACATACTTACTTTTGTGTTTCTTGTGGGTAGTTACGCTGAGGGGTCTCAGTCGGAAAATAAACTCGATGCTAACAGCATATTTAGTCTTTTTTTACAAACATACTAAATAGTCTCAGAGCATATTCATTGCAAAATAACAAATCTTTCCTCTCTAAAATCAATATATATAAAACTCTTCCGTTACTGACTGACTGACAGACAACGCAGAGCCGAAACTACTGGGCGTAGAAAGCTGAAAATTGGCACGTGGGTTCCTTGGGGAGTGTAGGCGAGCACTAAGAAGGGATTTCCCGAAGTTCCCACGGGAACGGAAAAAAACGGGATTTTTGTGTTAATGAAAAATCTGCGCGGGAAAAACAGCGGGGCAGCCTCTTGTATATTATATGTATAGAGATTCAATAGATCATTTATATTATAGATATATTCGATACATATATTAATTTCTGTAGAAATCAGCCTTTACTGGCTGACAAACTAACGACGTCCGATGAACATAGACCTGCCCCGCAGAATTGTTGAAGGTTTTTGGACACTTAGCGGCCTGTTAGTGATCGCAATCATAATAGTTATTTTTTAGTTTTTCGTAAAAGTATAAACAAAAAATGCCGCTGTCCTTGGAGGATAACTGGACTTAAAAATTTAAGAAATCCTGTAAAAAATCTGCTCAATTTAGATAGTGTTGTGACGTAACATACCGTATGACGTGTACTGACGTAACGTGACGTGATGACGAACAGTATTAATAACTAACTTTATAATATTTGTCTTTATTTCACAGTTACAAGTGCAGAGCACAAACGAGACATGTCCAGTGGTGTCAGAGTTGCTGATGAAGCAATACGTATTGGAAGAGACGGTAGTTCCAGGCAAATGTTGTAAGACTGTCGAGCCTATCGCCTGTCGGGTCGGCAACTTGATCTATCAGGTTTGGTACCTACCCACTATATTTAAAAAAAAAAAATGATGACCATCTTACGAACGAATAAACTGTACTGTACTTTAAGGCCATTTTACGCTAGTAATTTCACATAAAAAAAACTGAATAAAAGAAATTGAAATTAATATTAACATGACTAGAGGAAAAAATGTTTAGAAAGCGAAAACTGATTCAAAGTCAAGTCAAAGTCAAAGTCAAGTCAAAGTCAAAGTCAAATTCTTTATTCAATATAGGATACAAGATATCACTGATTGAAAGAATAAGATTAAATTAGTGCAATGAATGATATAGATACATAAACATTAATTATTTTTTTAAATAAATCTTCCCTTGCCATTTAACTAATGTTTTATCCCACTCTCTAGGAGGGACAATCCTGGCACACATCGGACCCGTGCACGAACGTGACTTGTTCCCGTGACGTCTCTGGACGTTTAACGCAAGTCACGCACGTGGAGACTTGTCCCGTCTGTCCTGAGGGTTCTAAACGAAAGGAGGGCGAGGCGAAGGGAATCTGCTGTGGCGAGTGTATTCCAGAGGCATGTGTCGTTGAGGGAATTGAGAGGAATATAGGTAAGAATGTCTTCTCTTATTAAGCAAAATACTAAGCAAAATTATCTCGTGTCATACTATGCCACATTTTTGATATTATTTGCCTTAGTTTAGAAGTTTTTTTTTGGGAATGGCGCAATATCGGTGTTATAGGCCTTCTTAAACTAGTGACTTGTTCCCGCGACCTGTATAAACGTCGTCCAGACTTGCACGAGATGTCAACATTATAACAGTAAATTAAAAAAAATCTTTACTTCAGGAAGCACATGGCAATCTGCGGACAACTGCACGACATTCTCGTGCTCTCTGTCGGGCTCGTCCGTGCTGGTGACGTCATCACACGTCACGTGTCCTGACGTCCGGTCCTGTCCGATAGAGGACCTGTATAACGAGACCTGCTGCCAGCGCTGTGCTGAGAGGCCGCTGGCTCACAGTATGTATGGGTTAGGTTTCTTATTATGACGTCTCCTGACGTCTGTGTTGGATGAAGGCCCTTTTCCAGTCATGCGTGTTTTTGCAACACAGGATAGAAGACCAAAGATAGTTTTGTGATTATTTTGTCATTAAATTTGTCACTTTATCATGTCGTTTTGTACAGTGGCGGTCTACGGCGTTACACTTCCGGTTTTTCTGTATTGCAAAATAGCTCTTGTTCTTTAGTAATACAGTCTAGGGCGTACGAGACCATAGACAAATATTTTACGCCCTCCTAGACTGCCTTCGAATGTGTGTAATCCTCGTAAAAAATACGGACCAAATTTGTATATTTATTATTTCAGTTCCTCTTATTTTTTTAGTGATATCTTGTATCCTATATTGAATAAATATTTTTAGACTTTTGACTAGATTCTTCCTATTAAAATTCGACAGATTCTTGTTCTTTAGAATCTTTCTTTTAATCTGTGAACGTCTATATCCGTTCAAACGTAACAAAATAGCAAATATAATGTTTTAAAGGCACGTGTAACCCAGTATCGCTGTCGGCGAGCGAGTCCGTGGGCGTCGTGCGCGCGCGCCTGGGCCCGCGCGGGCTGTGCGTCAACCAGGAGCCGCTCGCGCAGTTCAAGGAGTGCCGGGGCTCCTGCAGCTCGGGGACTAAATATAATAATCGTAACTTGTTTTTTTTACTTAACTAGTGTAAACGTGAACTTCGTTTCTCCTGACGCCATCTATTGGTAGGTTCGACAAGAACAAATTGGGGAAGAATTATGTGATCAAATAAAAAAAAGAACGAACAAAGCGGTTATGCCGTTATCCCGTTATGTGTTAACCAGAAGAAAAAGGGAGTCATTTTATTTTTTATGTATGTAGATTGATTTTCCGTATATAGGGTGCTACATTGAAAAAAATCTAACGTTACCAAACCAATAATAAAGTACTTAGTGGCTAATAAAGTAGCAACAAAAATCTAAGTCTGACATTCAGAGTTGAGTTGCAGCTCGAACTCGCACTCCAAAGTGTCAAAATGTAACTTTGAACCGTTCTCCGCTCCAAAATAATATAGATAAACGAGTTCCGACTTCAAGGCAATGAAGTATACTCTTAATGGAGTTAAATACGGCTACAGCCAGAATAATTAGCACTCAGGAACGACTTGTCCGAGTGTTATTATTCTCGACCTAGTAGCCTCCAAACTAAATCCGTAAAGTTATGCTCGCATTAATTGCACTCGGTCACATACACAGAGACGGGCAGCCACGACTCCCGCTGCGAGTGCTGCCAGGCGGCGCGCTACTCTGCTCTAACAGTGACGCTGGTGTGCGCCGACGGCAGCCGGCAGCCGCACCGCGTGGCCTCGGCCCAGCAGTGTGCCTGCCGCGCCTGCGGGGCCTCTCTCGCGCAGTGGCCGAGGGATGAGGGTGAGTGTTGCCAATCATTTTTGAATAGAATCAAAGAACCCGCTCCATCGATAGAGTTACTAACACCACATTATTGTATTAACATTTGTGTCGTTTTTTTTTTTTGCGCATAACACGTTGTCAGCCACGGACTCATTCAGCGTAACACCTCCAGTTTTTCTGTATTGCAAAAAAGCTCTTGTTTTTTGGTATTACAGTCAAGTGCTCACGAGACTATAGAGAAAAGTGTTACACTGAATGAGACCAGCACTGTACAAAAATCAAAAATACATAAACTAACATCGTTAGCCTCTTACTAATGAAAAAATTCCGGTCTGTTGTTGTTGTATGCGGCCATTCCTTCTAGGCAAGCAAAGTAACGTAGTCTATACAGCCAAGTCTTTAGTAGTATTTTTCATAACATAACTGGTCAAATTAAGTGGATGTTCACACATTTTTATTATCAAAACTTACGTTAGTTTCTCAACAAGTTCCCGTATTCAGTGATCCATATAACATGGTGCCTGCCTACGCACGGCAAATGAACCGTAGATTTTCTAAGCTAAAAAATCTTGTGTGAACAGATGCTGCTGCTGGCCTAACAGTTTTTCTTTTCAACAGCAAAACCAGGAACGACGAGCCCGACAAACGCAGCTTTGATAGACGAAGAAGATTCATACGTTCCAGAAATATACCGAAGAATTAAATCTAGAAAATAAACTTCATTTGTATCCAAACTAAACCAAAGATAAAATAATAGTCATTATGTAATATTGATCACATTGTTGTATATATTTTTTTATGTAATATATTGAAATCGAAGACTTGATTCGTTTTTTTTTTGTATATTGCCTAAACATCTTAAAATATAACATATATAATTACAAAATTTTAACAGAAACAGGCTATTTTAAATAGAACAAAGCAGTGGCGTTACTACTATATAAGCCGAGAAGCCCGGCTTGCCCTATTAAAATTATTAAACTGCATTTACACTCTCCTAACTCATAATTATTATAAAAAAATTCGTTTACGTATTTTTTATAGTTCAAATATTCGCGCGCTTCTCGCTGTCAAGTTTGACGTTGACAGGTCATTGACACATGCACCACGATATTTCACGCATGTGTCAATACCGCTATCGCCGTTTCGCTCGCACTCGTTGGCTTCTTATTTGGCTTCGTTTCGAGCCGTGTTCTCTCTTTCTAACCTATTAAAAATTCGACAATGTACATACATGTAGGCAAGTAGCTATTACGCACTTTACTATGAAATCGAAAGCCCTGCTTGCGTACGAAGTTAGCAACGAGCGAGCCGCTGCGCGAGAGAGAGGAAACACCAATTGGTTTGCTGTTCACTTCAGTTCGATTTTATTTGTCGTGTTTGTTCATTGTTAGTTTTAATTTAATAAAATGTTTTGAAGGAGCAAACTATTGTGCAATGTGTTGATTTAATTTAAATGAGTGTTTGAACTTTGGTGGACGGGAAGACGAGAAAAAGGTTAGTGGTTTGAAGTGCATTGTACATCGGCTTTGTATTCGATGTATATTGTTAAACATGCAGCTTCTCCGAGTTGCTTGGCACCTTACGCGCTTTAAATCCTTCCCTATACTAAAAAAAAAAACTACAATATTGATTGTCTATGGTCAAGCTGTCAAACGTCATTCTTTGTGTTCGCGTGGTTACCGGCGCTTTGTTTTTTAGTAAAAAATAGTTTCGTTTTATAAAATAAGTGAAAATAACAGCAAAACTACACGAAAATGTGTACACAAACATAAGTCAAAGGACAGGAAACTCGAAATATATCGAAACAAGTTCCGAAAATTGTGAAATGCAGGGAAATAAAAAGCCTGCAACAAGGACGTTCGGAAATTTTCTGATCTGCAGGATGAGAATTCTTCAGGTATAATTAAAAATTACATTGGTTACGTACCAATGACCTCATATGACACAATGTGTCATGTTGGCATGTTTTTTCAAACAAGCCCTTTCTATTGACACGGGTGGTATACGCGATATACCGACGTGTTTGTTGGCGCATGCCTTTACAAACAAGCCCTTTTACATTGACACGGGTGATATACGCGATATATCGACGTGCTCGTTGGCAAAGCAGCCGTTTATTGGTTTGATAAGGGCGAAGCACGCGCACGCGATGCGCAGACATTTTGGCGGCAAAATATTTTTTGTCTTCTGAACAAGACACAGGCTGTGTACGAGATACATGGATGTGCTCTACAATTTCTTAAGTGTCAAATCACAAAGATTTACTCAGATGGATCACAATCAACATGAGTCACAAATGCCAATAGAGCAAAGGATGGAGATAACTTATCTTCTCCGTAGCAAGTTAATACTACCAATGTACTACCACACAGGTAGGCATAACATTCAGGTTCAATCAGTAACACTGAGGGAGATACCTACTTCCCCAACAACCTTAATTTGGCCCAAAGAAATAAGATAAACTTAACTTTTGGAAGAGTTTTTCCCAGAAAACTAAGTATAAGAAATTGAAAATAAACAAAATAAATTTGTTTTGGGACCCGCCATGCTATGGAAAAATTCTTACAACACTAAAAGTAAGTTAAAACATAAACCAGCTGAAACTTATATCCCCACTGCGACGCAGTCAGGATCTTTGCTGTCTTGCATTCTATTCAAACAAAAGCAAGAATAAATTTTACCATGTCTAATCTAGATAAACCATTCTTTGAATCTAGTCAATGATGTACTGCGGGACAAGTTCCTTATTTTGGCCATGATCTTCAACAGAAGATTGCAACAATGACAATTTAGTCAACACAATGCAAAAATCAATATGCAAAAGCCACCTGCAAACCCTGAATGGGAAAACTTTATCAGGCCATCCCATTACTACCATATTGGTTTGCACTGCTGTATGGGGAAAACCCATGAAACCCCTGGTAGCCAGGAACTACCAATACTAGAACCACCATAGGGTTTCGCAGGCAACAGCCTAACGACCCAGACGCAGCCCTGTCTAAGCGGCATGCGCATGCTCCTTCTGACAAATAGAGGTAAGCCATGGTGGCAAGCTTATTTCCACTTTTTTCCTAAACTAAAGGAAAAATCTCTGTTATAATTTGTTTATTTTGGGTTCTGTATGTTAAGGGTATAACTACACCTTTTCATTCAATAGAATCTTAAAATCTGTCCAAGAACTCAGTAATATGTTTAAATTAAAACCATTTAAAATATTTTAACATTGCCCAGAGTACCATCAATACACTCTGAAAATTTATTCAAGAACACAGTATTATGGTTAAATTAAAACCATTGAAAATATTTTAACATTGCTCACAGTACCATCATTAAATAAATTAAGTAATGGATATAGTCAAAAATTTAATCAGATTGTTAAAAGTGTGACAATCAAGCCAGTCAGTTATATAAAAATCATTTCTAAGTACCAAAAATGGTGATCATGGTTTATTTTATTTGAAATATTTCATCAGTTTATAACAGTGTTATATTTACACGTCGAATGTATACTTACCCTCAAACACATACAAACTATGTACAGTTTATTGCACAGGACATTTAGAGGTTTAAATAATTTAAGATTAAGATATTTACATGAGTTCCAGACACATCCTTATGGATGTGTACAGTTTCACTTTAAATAATGAAAGTGGTTTTTAGCTTTCTTACATCAATAAAGCCTTTATTTTGTAAATTTTTAAATCTATTCTATAAATATATGGAAAAAATATAATTTTATGCAAATACATTATGTACAGACAAATGCAAATGCATGAAGAGTTAACAAAAATTATCACATTTACTCTCATATTTGCTACGCTCACAGCATTAGAATGTAATACATGGAATTTGGCTACAAATGTGTACCAAGTTTTTTGAGCCAGCAAGGGGTATTTGTAACAGTAGTGTGTTTTTTGAGTACTTAGAAGCTGTTTAGACCAAACACTTTCTATAAATGTTCATATATTATGTACATTGATATGTACATACATAATACCTATGTATTACACGGGTGGTATACGCGATATACCGACGTGTTTGTTGGCGCATGCCTTATGTACTGTATTGTTACTTATCGCTACGCCTGTTTCCATAGGGGTAGGCAGAGAAAATTAATTTCTACTTGCTATGATTCTGACAAACCTTTTCTTTTCGCTTCTTTAGGCTGCAAGTTTTTTAATAACTCTTTTCATTATTACAATGATTCAATTAGTCAAACATCTTAAATTCAGTATTCTTATGCCCAGCAAAACCTAAAAATTTTCGCAATTTACTTTTGACACTTCATATGTAACATTAGTAGCTTGTCCAGCTTCTTGCTATGCATGGGTGAATTTTGGAAACTGTAACAAAAATCCTGGAATGTTGATTTACTGTATCTAGTGTTAACTATGTTACCAGCATAATGATGGTCATCACAACTTTGGTTCTCTGTTATGGATTATTTTTTGGTTTTTGCAACACCCTGAAAGAAACCTTTCTTAATTATTATCTTCACCTTTCAGAGACCTGCTTCATTGTCAGATAATATAGAAACAGAGATATGCTCCAGCAATGCCGGCTTAAAATATCAGTACCACTACTGTCATTTGTAGAAATTATAATTGAGTCCTCAGCGGTGAGCATTGAGCAAACTCAATACAATAATTAAAATAACAATGATCCATTCTTTGTTTTTTGTTCCATATAAATGGACATTCCTCCTAAGAATGTTAATTCAGGTGCTTCAAATTTTTATAAATTTGATTTTATGTTGAATGGTGGCTCTAAAATAGGGGATGATGATTATATTATGAAGACCTACCACCATTGCCATATTAATGTCATTGTTTATTTATTTATAAATAAATATAAGATATGATTAAAGTATTAATAAATAAACATGAGATATGATTAAAGTATTGAATGTGAATGTGAATGACAGTTAAAAAACATGTTACTAGCTTTAAGTAGCTACTGCTACACAGAACAAATATTGACTTACTAGTCATGTTACTAGCTTTAAGTAGTTACTGCTACACAGAACAAGTATTAACTTACTAGTCATGTTACTAGCTTTAAGTAGCTACTGCTACACAGAACAAGTATTAACTTACTATAGTCATGTTACAAGCTTTAAGTAGCTACTGCTACACAGAACAAGTATTAACTTTTAAAAAGTAAAGTAAGTACTAGAACTAAATAAATACAGACTTCAATATACATAAAGTTATACTGATATTGTTAAGACATTGAGTCTTAGATTTTTTTGTAAACCAAATTAAATTAATCAAAGCTTTTGAACGTGAAAAAACTTCTGTTCTGTAAAACTTCTGTGATTTTGAGAAAACATTCTTAAAAATCCCATTGTTAATTCTTTCAAAAAACGACACAAATCTGTGACCTCATCAACAATAGTATGCTGGACCAAAAATATTTTGCTATTTTGGGGTAAAAAGGGAGTAAAATCTTTTAAATAAGATGATCTTGTTTGGGTGCGTCTCCTGGCGGCTTCCATCGTTGGCTTCGATGATGGGTCTGATCGAAGGCGTGCCGCGGCAGGGTGCAGTCTGGCTCGTGTAGCATGACGTAGCTACGTACAATGTTTTGCTATGCGGACTGGTCTGTCCTTTTGGGGACTGTTTTTTGCCTGCGCCTCTTGCGGATAGGATACTATATTAATAAATATAATGATATGAGACTTGAAATAAGAGACACCTTGTATCCTATGTAGAATAATTTAATTTTAAATTTGAAAGTTAAGGTGTTTGCAGGACAAACACAAGCCATCTAGCAACCACCAAGTCTAAAGGTGTGTCATTAGACAGACAGTTGACTAAACCAGTAGGTCTTGAACTATGTAGAGGTTCACATAATACAACTCTATTCATGTGATATCTTTTTGTTTTAGTTAAGAAGCGGTATTAATACGCCCTGTTTTGATTACATTTGATATTACATTTAACTTTATTAAATTTTCTTTTATGTATTATTACATTTTCATGTTCCTTTACTAAGGATATATAAAACAACTTAATTAAGTTTTCAAACAAATCTGTTTGTCCTTTCCTATATTAGAAGGGGTTATCTTCGATAGAAGCCTCACAACTTTTGTTTTAAGATATTATTATTGGCTCTGAACATCTGCATGTTTAACAATATACATCGAATACAAAGCCGATGTACAATAGGATGATCAAACGAGCTCACCTGAGTGAAGTTCGATCATTATTGTACGAAGGCTTTGTATGAAGACGTATATTGTCCCGCCCGCCCTTTACAATTTGTAAGTAACCCAAGTTGTGAGTCAAGCTCAATAAGGCTCTAAAGAATGACGTTTGACAGCTTGACCATAGACAATCAATATTGTAGTTTTTTTTTTTAGTATAGGGAAGGATTTAAAGCGCGTAAGGTGCCAAGCAACTCGGAGAAGCTGCATGTTTAACAATATACATCTTCATACAAAGCCTTCGTACAATAATGATCGAACTTCACTCAGGTGAGCTCGTTTGATCATCCTATTATTTCTCAAACGAATAAATATACCTACAGTAGGTTAGGAACCTAGGTTCTTTTAGGAGTTGGGCACTTGTCCCTTAAATCATAGCCCAGGCTTGCTCTAACTTGAAATCCGAGGCACGCCACTGGAACAAAGTAAGTTCAATCGAAAATGTACAGTCTAATAAATGCTTGAATGTCATAAATTCATGAAGTACTAAAATATAACGATAAACAGTAAGGAAAACAGTCAAATATGTATATAAATAACATTAAAACGTTCACAACAAAAAAGAGGAAATAAAAACAGAGCCCTATTACACTAAAACGACCGGTAACCGCAAAAAAAATCTTCAGAAACAATGGCAAATATTAAAAAGAATTATCCTATACGACACTAGATCATCTTGCTTGGTATAAAGAAAGGTAGGATAAAGAAAAGACAAAATAAAACTGTGTGAGGCCAGGCCAGGCCTAATAAGATGATTTAGGGACTTGGGACTACATAGCAGTACATACATACATACATAATAACGTCACGCCTGTATCCCATCGGGGTGGGCAGAGACAAAAAGATTTCCACTTGCTACGATCCTGACACACTTCTTTCGCTTCTTCTACAGTCATAAGCCTACACGCACATCTGTTCGGGAACTCTTCACGCGGCCTTTCCTCAGGACGTCACCACTTTGGTCGGTGAACGTTCCCCGTGGCTTACCTGTTCCAACCGTGCCTTCCGCATCCGCTCTGTATATTTCTTTCGTCAATCTCCTGTCATCTATCCGACCAGAGACCAAACCACCGAAGCATACCTTTTTCAATCTTAGTCACTACATCCTCTTTCAAACCATAGCGGTGCCTAACAAAATATTAAACAAGATAATATAATTACATACATGACAACTTTTTTTTTTTTTTTCGCTATTAAGGTGGTAACTCTCGCTATGGCGCGAAATTAAAATTTTTTCGTGTTTTTTATTTATTCTGGCGAAAGTATACATTTTTAATAAAGTTTAAATGAATTCGCGTATGTAAAAAACCATCTCCCATATTGTAATACAACGTTTTTTGAAGACAGACCTACAGATGTTGTGTCTAAGGGGTAAAAGACCAAAAAACAAGTTCCTTGAATATACACAAAATCGGTAACTCTGTCTTTCAAAAACGATATATATCACAATGTGGGAAATAGGTTTTTACGTACGCGAATTTATTTAAACTTTATCAAAAATGAATACTTTCGCCAAAATAATTAAAAAACGTGAAAAAATTTGAATTTCGCGCCATACCGTGAGTTACCGCCTTAACGCAACTATCGGTCTAATAATATAGTCTTTTATTAAAAACGTATATTTACATTCCTGAACAATAGAGCCCCAATACCGCGCGGTCACGTGGTCCTAACTATACCTAAATTTGCTAATTGGGAGTTTCACTATGACTGCGCTACATTTTCTGTTTCGCTGCCGTCTTCAGCCTCCCGTTGCTCCGCTTCCTCTTTCTGTTTCTGCTTTCTTACTAGGTCCGAGAGGTACTTACATCGCTGCATACATTCCTCCTGCAAAACGAGATTTCTTGGATAAGTAGTATTGTATGAGCATTAATTAAACTGTTTTTACAAAATTAATCAAACAACGAAAATATATCTGAAACATAATTAAACTTTCATAATAATAATAATAATAATAACACATCACACTCAGAGCCCCTAACTAGGAAGAACCTGTATCTAGGGTGCCCGAAACACATACAGAGACAAACATCACACCCAGACCGGAAACAAACATCGATATTCATCATATCAATATTCGCCCCGCCCGGGAATCGAACCCGCCCGAATCGAATAATATCGTCTGTTACTTTTACGAGAGTTACATTAGTTCAGTACAAATTTACATTACACAAATATTCGTGCACTACTTGTTTTCGATTGAGTAATAAGTGCGATTTATGTTAACACAACTGTACAATTTGTAATAGGCAGACACCAGAAGGTTACATTATTACAAAATTGTCGTCTCATTGATAAAATATAAAAAGTGAAAGCGTGAACTATTCACGCTTCATCGATTGCGTTTGAAATCTGTTGCAGTGCAGCGCAGATTACAATGAAATCATTTTACTACTTAACTCGAAGCTCCATTTAAAAAATATATCAAAAATTAGGATAGGATAGCACGCACCTAGCCAAAATGCCTATCAAAAATATATTTCTACCTATTTAAAGAAGAAAAAATAACACAACTAGTTTTTCTCAATAAATTGACATTAATTGTCCTTAGCATAGCACACTACATAGGTACTGGTTATTTGTGGTTTTACTTTTAGCCTAAGGCCCCCAGATTCCCTCTTTCTCCCCTATACAATATTAGTTTACTGTATTTTTATTATTAACTTATTTTTATGTATTGTGCAATAAAGCCTTTTTATCTCATGGCATATATTTTTGTTTACTTTCAATAAATGTAGAATATACTACATTATTGTTTGTGCTACCTATAGGTTTCAAGCACTTTTATATTTTCTGTCACAGTTGTGTCAATAAAATACATATTCAATACCTACGTAGGTACTTACATGTGCGAGTAATGTGGGCAGATGGTCAAATAGTAACTTTTTTATACATAGGCCGCCTCCGTAGCTCAGTGGCGTAGCGCGTCGCACCTTTGGTTAGGGTACGGAAGGTTGTGGGTTCGATCCCCGCAGAAAACACCACATATTGATTTCTCACAAAAATCATGTCGTGGTTGTTTTCGGTTGGATAGGACATTGCAGGCTTGAATCACCTGATTGTCCGAAAAGTAAGATGATTCCGTGCTTCGGAAGGCACGTTAAGCCGTTGGTCCCGGCCGCAGTAGTGGTCGTTATAACCGCGGCGACAAGCTGGCCCCGCCTCACGTTGATAATAAAGCATAAACTCGGCTAAACGTGGGTCCGGCTCTTAAGCTAGTACCTCTGCCTAACCCTTCGGGGAATAAAAAAAGGCGTGAGATTATGTTATACATAGGCATTAGAACTAGAAGTCTGCTATACCTTAGTCTTCCCGGGCACGGAGTGAGCGATCTTCTCCCAGCGGTCGCCGGCGCCGCCCTTGGGGTGCCTCGCGAGCGCCGCCTCTAGCGCCTTCTGCTGCGGCTGCGACCAGTTTACTACCCCTGGCGAGGCTGCGACTGACTCTTCTTTGCGAGTTTTTACCTGTATTTTACATTATTATATGAAGTACTAGAGGCTGCCCCGCGGTTTTTCCCGCGCAGATTTCTCATAATCACAAAAATCCCGTTTTTTCCCGTTCCCGTGGGAATTTCGGGAAATCCCTTCTTAGTGCTCACCTGCACCCCCCAAGGAACCCACGTGCCAATTTTCAGCTTTCTACGCCCAGTAGTTTCGGCTCTGCGTTGTCTGTCAGTCAGTCAGTCAGTCAGTCAGTAACGGAAGAGTTTTATATATATTGATTGATAATCTGCAAGTATTTCGGCATCACCATGCATAACCACTTTTTTTTTCTTTTGGTAACGTTTTCAAACTAACCTCTATAGTACAGTATATTGTAGCTTTACTCGTTACGACTTGTTTTCACTTTTCTTGTGTTTTACGGCATAGAATACTAAAGGTGACTAAGTACACCTGAGAAACCGGATTATGGACATCCCCACTCTGTTAGTCGTTGTGATGATATGTGGCGGATGCCACTATTACGTGAGCGATCTAGTTGCGAACGCGATGCGGCGCGGTGCGGCGCGAAAACAATAAGCAGTATTTAACCTATTGAAGTGTCCCACGTGACCAAACGCACGTAGGCGCGAGACGAAGCGAACGCGATCAGTTGACTTGTTTTGTTCGCGCGAAGTGCACGCGTCGGCCATATTTTTCAAGCAAAAAATCCAGCTGAACTGAAGGGCGGCGGAGGGCGCGGATCGTTTCGCAACCGCGATCGCGCTGAGTCGTCCACGTAGGACGCAGCCTTAGAAAAGATTATTAATGTTGCCAAGATCATTTAATTGTACAATAAAAATTAAAATACCTTCTTGGGCGGTTCGGGCGGCGGCTCCTCGCTCGCCTCCTGCCCCGGCACCTTGTAGCAGTTGTCTTTGAGTTTGGCTGCCATATACGTCACCTGTTTATCAGATCATTTATTACTGATCGGCTAATATCCAATATTGGACACTACGCATCTCTTTTTGAAAGTCTAGTAGACCTTACCTTCAATGATTTTAATACATCTATATATATAAAATTCAAAGGTGACTGACTGACTGACTGACTGACTGACTGACATAGTGATCTATCAACGCACAGCCCAAACTACTGGACGGATTAAGCTGAAATTTGGTATCCGCTAAGAAAGGATTTCCCAAAATTCCCTCAGGAACGGGAATAACGGGACTTTTTAGTTACTATGAAAAATCGATATTATTGAGTGTATCGACGAGAAACTTGGTGTACACGTTCCTCAGTGAATGAAAGAGTGTCGAAAGATAGGAATTTACAAAACTCCCACGGGAACGGGAATTACGGGACTTTTTAAGTGAGAATGAAAAATCGACATCCTTGAGTGTTTCGACCTGAAATTTGGTGTACAGGTTCCTCAGTAAATGTAGGAATGTTGAAAGAAAGTAATTAATAAAATTCCCACGGGAACCGGAATAACGGGACTTTTTTGTGAGAATAAAATCTCGACTTCCTTGAGTGTATCGACGTGAAATTTGTGTACAGGTTCCTCAGTAGATGAAAGGGTGTTGAAGAAAGGAATTAAATAAATTCCCATGGGAATAGGGTTACAGGACTAATTATTTAGTATGAAAACCAATTTTCCTTGAGTGTGCCAACGTGAAATTTGGTCTACAAGTGTAAGGGTGTTGAAAGGAAGAAATAAACTAAATTCCCACGGGAACGTAAAACGGGACTCTTTAGTTTGTATTAAAACAATGTATATATATTTCTTTATTTCCACGTAAAAATAGGAAAACGGGTTCTTCAGTGGGTGTAATTAGATTCAGAGTTCTATTAAGAAAAAAATAACCAAAATTCACATGGTAACGAAACATTCCCAAAAACATAAAGCGCCTAAAAATCTTCAACTTTTTTTTACTCGAGTAGGTACATTATACTAGGTATGTAGGTACATATATCCAACTACTTTTACCCAACCAGCTAATAGAAAGGTTAGAAGTTTCAGTGTCTGAATGGTGAAGTGTAGAAATGAATTTTTGGAGTTGCCACGGGAACTGAAATAAAGATAGATATTTTTAGGGGGTATGGGTGCGATCAGAAATGATGTCACCAAAATCCTGAGTCGTAAATCAACCAGTAATTAACGATTTTAATGAAAAAGCGCGTGCGAAGCTGCGGGCAAAAGCTAGTAGTATTCTAAATTGCATGAGGCGGGTAGTTGCCTTGTTTTATCCAGTGTGCGTAGCATGCTTTTTTTTAAGAACATTTTTTTTAGTCTTTATGATGATAATGCTAATATTTTTATTATTATATTATATACTATTTATATGGCAGTACACACCTATTTATTTAGTAAGATCTTTTTTTATTTTATTATATTTTATAAAAGCAGTAGCTCACAATATGAGCGTTAATTTATAGTTTATTTTCATTTGTTTCATTTGTTCTTCTTTTGTTTAATGATCTAAACTTTGCTAAAGGTAACACGGCTGCTTAAGGTTCTGGCAGAATGATCAGCGTTGCATTTCTTGCAGCACATGCTGAGTCGGAGCCTTTCCACATGCACAATACATGTTATACTAATAGATATATTTAATCTTTATTTTGTATTTCTTTTGTTTTTCCTATATACCTGTATTGTTCGTGTGAATAAATTTTTGTCTATGTCTATGTCTTTCATGTACATGTACGTAAATCATTGACGCTCAAGACCAGTCGTTGTGGCGACTTGTGGGGGAGGCCTTTGTCAAGCAGCGGGCGACTTTCGGCTGAGATTATTCACAGTTGGTTTTCCATTATCTTAACTCGTGTTTAGTCCTGTATTTTCAGTTCAAATTTGTTTATTTTAATATCGGAGTAAAAATTCAAGTGAAAGGCGACCGAACCCACCTCCATCCCAGGTTTCTCAAGACGTCTGTCGGCTTGAAAAAAAGGATGATGACTAGTGTACATGGTTCTGTTGTATGTTAATTTCTTCGTCTAATTTGTATGCCTATATGTGTGTTTGTGATGTACATATATACATACATAACGTCACGCCTGTATCCTATCGGGGTAGGCAGAGACAATTGATTTCCACTTGCTACGATCCTGACACACTTCTTTCGCTTCTTCTACAGTCATAAGCCTTTTCATACACGCACGTCGGTTTCGTGAACTCTTCACGCGGCCTTTCATTAGAACGTCACCAATTTGGTCGGTGAACGTTTTCCGTTTGTGATGTAAATAAGTTTATTGTTATCTTATTGATATAGTGACCTCGGGCACGGAGCGGCCCAGCGCGGCGGCCACGCGCGCCCAGCGGCCCGGCGCGCCGCCCGGCAGCTTGTTCACGAGGCGCGCCAGCTCGCACAGGTCGTCGTCCGTCCACAGCCCGCCCGACACCGGCGCCGGCGCAGCCTGTATATATACACACTTATATATAACTAGAGGCTGCCCCGCGGTTTCACTCGCGCAGATTTCTCGTAAACACAAAAATCCAGTTTTTTCCCGTTCCCATGGGAATTTCGGGAAATCCTTTCTTAGGGCTCACCTACACTTTCTAAGGAACTTACATGCAAAATTTCAGCCCGCTACGCCCAGTCGTTTAGGCTCTGCGTTGTCTGTCAGTCAGTCAGTCAGTAACGGAAGAGTTTTATATATATTGATAGCTGAGTTCACCCCAAGAGATCCAACGCATTTATCAGCCACTTGTCGACCCGGCGAACTTCGTGCCGCCTAACCCTATACAATTTTGTCATGTATTATACATATAAACCTTCCTCTTGAATCACTGTATCTCTTAAAAAAACGCATCAAAATCCGTTGCGTAGTTTTAAAGATTAAACATACATAGGGACAGACGCGGGAAGCGACTTTGTTTATACTATGTATTGATGAAGTTTAGCTAGCGATTCAACGCGATACGATCGCACGCTCCAAAGGACCAACATTGAGCTCCTTTGATCTTCAGATCGCGTTAGATCGCTTGGTGAGGAGCCAGCTCATGTGGTAAGGACCTCGGACGCTATAATGTGTTTGTTTGTTTAAAATCGTTTATTAATAATAAAGAATTACAGGCATATAACACACATTATATCGGCCAAACTGCAGGACAGGTGTGGTTCTCGGGGTTCTTCCTAAAAACGCCAAGACGGCCGCCGGGGGGTTTTAGTGGCCCGTTACAAAATAAAAAGGAGACAGCTCATGATCAGCTCGATCCACAGCCGTAAAGTCGTGTGGCGGCAGCATAGGATACAACCACCACCCAATTTCCGACTAAGGGAACAGCCGAAGTACGGGCAGCAGCGTCCTTCGTTAAAAAACTTATAAATACTGCAATAACCAACGACCTGCCAAGAGTGGCGATTATACCCCCAAAATGCTTATCCATGTGACGATCTGTGGGGGACGCTCACTAACAGTGATCGTCTCTCGGTTGAAAAATGACAAAGATAAAAAAAGTTATCTGTAAGAGAAAATCTATCTAGCAGTGGTTATCTGTCAACTGAAACGATGGATGTTACTAACTATATTATGATGAAAATTGTAACAGCACCCGAAGCGAAATAGCTTTGAAATAACCTCCTTTTTTTTTAAAGTCTGTTAATAATTTATTTTTTTTCAAAAAATTAACCTGCCTTCAATAAACTGACAGAGATACTTCAACTGAGCACTTCCACTTTTTCGAAGTCGGTTAAAATATGTTTTAAAACCTTCTTCTGAATGTAACAAAAACTTATCTTAAAAACGCATCAAAACCGGTTCAGTCAAACGCGAGATAATCGCGGGCAAACATACATACATACAGGTCAAATTGATAACCTCCTTTTTTGAAGTCAGTTAAAAACTTTCGAAAAGAAACCAAAACGTACTTATTTCTAGCGCGTAGGCTAAAAAACAACTGACCTGTGTATGTTTAACAGTAGTCTCCTCCCCCTCGGGTTCGTCGACAGAGTCCAGCAGGCAAGCTCCGTCCCGCTCTGGCGGCACGAAGCCCCGCCTCCGCCGCGCCCCGCCCCCCTCCGCGCGCCGCGCCGCCCGCGCCGCCGCCAGCGCCGCCTGATCGCGCTCCAAGCGGGCTTGCTCGTCTTCTTCTCTATTTTATTATTAAACAAGTTACTACTTTCACTCGACTTCGTCTACTACGACCTATTTAGTGAAATTAGGAACCATTTTGGTTTATTGCAGTCTTAGAGCATCTTATTCTGCATGGAATTATTATAAAATAATAGAGATACAGATAAGTAAGACGCACTAATAGCAAAATTTTAAATCCCATAGATAGCATTTTTAATAAAAATAAATAAATAAATTAATATCACGAAAACGGTTGAGTTTGGGATAGGGTAAAGCTAGGTCTTAAAGGCAAAACAGTCAGAAACGATGGGTATTACCCGCCCTTAACGGATCTAAAACTCCTTAACCAATAACCCTGTATAAAGAAACAAAATAATAATAATAATTCGTCCCCTCGCACGCCTCTCAAAGGGCCGGGCTCCATCCCGTGATACCGAAGAGTATTGAGAAACATAATAATAATCATTTATTTCAGGCAATATTACATTAGTGGATGTTAAATAATATATACCACATGAAAACTCTTACCTCTTTTTAAGTCTTAACTCCTCCTCTTTAGCTTCCTTGCACTGCCGTCTCCACTCAACTATAGCAAATGGCAGACCAGTAATCATCCACCACAGGAACCGTGGTATTTGGCACGGCAGCGTGTCTTTCACAGTAGGACGGGGCAGCTGGTCTAAGACCTCCGCTAGTCCTGCTTCAAAACCTGATTTCTTTTGCTTCCTACCAACTCTGCTGTTCAGTATTTGTTGCTGTTAACAATATTTTTATAAGTTTTCATGGCATTCTAGTACATATGCTTTTATTATACAAAGTGTAGCTATTTAATAAAACAAGCTCTGATGCTTTTTTTTTTATTATGGACTGCTCCAACATGAAAAAATCAATGCTTTTGTCAATCAACCTCAATTTATATTTGAACAAAGCCTTTACAGAACTATGACCCCTACAAAATGTTGATCAGAAATATGCAATTATCTGTTTTATGGCAAGCCAGCCCAATTTCTACCTACATTAAAGTTAAAATTCGCTTTTGCCGTCGTAAAATGTAACTCACAGCAGTATAAACTTTCTCAGCATACGCCGCCCAGCCAACAGCGTACTGGCCGAAACTGATAATGACAAACAAGATGAAGGCTCCTTCAGCAAGACCCATCTTGCGTACATGGCGGTAATAGTAAACTGCTGAGCGCCAGTTAGGTAGACCATTCTTCAATACTTCATTGTACCTAGTAAGAAAATGATTGTATTAGAGTTTAAAGTTTTATTTAGGCTACGAACGCACAGGCGGTTTTTTGCCGCGCGGATTTTATGTAACATATTGAATCCTATGGAAGTGTGCGCGGATAAAAACCGTAAAAACACGCTTGTGCGTTCGTGGCCTATGAATAAGGTTGAAAATTAATTAACAAATTTGACACCGCGCGGAAATAAAACCGCCTGTGCGTTCGTAGCCTTATAAAGATACAGTAGATTTTAAGTAGCTTTACTGGAGTTACTACTTCTCTGGTTTGTTGTATGGTAAATATGTGACATCCAGTCTAAATTGACACATGTCAAAAACTTTTTATGAATAAGCTATGGTCTGACCGTATAATTCAAAAAGATACAATAGGTTTTAAATAGCATTGCTGGAGGCCTACTTCTCTGGTTACTTGTACACTTGCTATATGCACACATACATCAAACTAAAATGCACTTTTTACTTTTAATGAATAAAAATATATAATGTAAATGAATTCAAATTTAATAATATAACATTATTAGAACATTAACAAAAGAGAATAATTCATATTTATTAATTTATTCAGTTCTACTAGCCTCTAAAAATATTTAAAGACAGACATGTGTTGCTTGGAAGAAATCACATGATAAGGCATTGGAATCAATTGGAATAAGAAAATTTAAATTGTATTGAATGATTTCAATAAAGTGTCTATAAATCTATCTAATTTACCTAAGATCTAGAACATAGAAAAACATACTTCTCTCTCTTACCCGGGTCCTTCAGAATATTATGAATGGACACCAGGTTTCTGAACTGGACATCCGCATCCGGAGAATCATTTTTGTCTGGATGTAGCTTCAGGGTTAACTTCTTGAATGTAGATTTTATTTCTGCTTGTGATGCTGCCTATGAAATAAAAATGTAAGCTAAGAATACTACTTTCTACTCTTATACTTTGGCATTTTTAGGGACCATAAGGTATGACCTACGATTTTTGCAGTGCCAACTTTGCCAGCTTACATCTATGTTATTTTAGAATTAAAGAATATAAAACTATTCAAAAATGTTAGTGACTAACTTAAGAAGAGTAGAAAAGAGAAATTACCGGCGAAATTCCCATAAATTCGTAGAAATTCTGGTTGACTTCCTCGACTGCATCGAACACTTCCAAGTCGCCATCGTCCCACGCTGCGGCAGTGCACACCAGCGATAATACAATTACCACTGCCGCCAACCGCATTTTGGAAAAGATTCAATGATCTCTCTTTTCACAAAACCATCAATAGTTAGTTGGAGTAGGGAAAATTTGGAAATCAAAAAACGATTCAAAAGATTAGCTAAACGTCGTCGGTCGTCGTCGTCGTGGTGGATTGAACTGCCATGCCATGAGTGACTGATTGATATATAAATGCAGAGAGAAGGTAAATCACTACGTTACGGAATAAATGAGGTCACCAAATATATTAATGGTACTTAAAAATTCGAGTTGGCAACACTGTGTGGTGCAGGCAATGTTGCCACCTTAGTGGATGTTAGTGGCAAATTTTTACTTTTAGTGGCTAGTGGTTTTTTTAGCGGAAAAATTAGACCAAGAACTCTTGCAGTTTTTAATGGGGTTGTACACGGAAAACTTTTTGTAGTTGACGCTCTATATGTTTGACCCATAACAAACAAGTGAAATAAAATAACAAGTTTTTTTTTGTGTTTTTCGACGTTATTTTACACTGTATTGTATTGTATCGTATGAAAAGAATAAGAAAACATAGTTGCAAGAAGAAATTAATGAATGAGAAGGCTTTTTACGTGGTAAAAACGCTAACTTCGTGAGCAAGTAAACAATGGGTAAACTTTAGTTCATGTTAGCTAGGACCATTTGCTTGTCATTATCTCAAGTTCACATTTATTTACTAAGGTGTATGGACACAAATTCATACGAATGAACCATTTTAAATGACTTTTGCAAGTAAATCAAAATATAACCTAAAAACAATCAAAGGTCAAGATGGGTCAAACAAAATATAGAGCGTCATCTACAAAAAGTTTTCCGTGTACAACCCCATTGGAATGTTAGGTTTTCAATTTGACATCTCAGAAAATCGTCAGATGGTGCTAGCAAAAATCTACAAGTGAAGTTGATTGATATGAATCATTAAAAGCTGAAATAAAATTGGAACTCGTCATGCGCCGGGCAAATAGTTTTTGTTTTGTTCTAACCTTTTCAAGTTAATTTGAACTGCTGATTTGAATTACTCACCTTTGTCTATTACGCCATATAACGCCATCTACGAGCGTATTACGAACATATTTTTTTTATAAAGGTCAATTTGAAAACCCCTCATTGCGGTATCCCGTTCAAAAGCGTATTAACTAAAAATGTTTTAGACAATTAAGTAGAACTGCAACGTTTTTTCCTTTTTTTTGATTGAATATAAAGTCAATGTAATTATTTGTTTTCATATTTTTGTAGTACAGTGGCGGACACGATCGGCGTAACACTTCCGGTTTTTCTGTATTGCAAAATAGCTCTTTTTCTTTGGTAATACAGTCTAGGGCTAACGAAACCATAGACAAATCTGTTACGGCCTCCTAGTCCGTGACTGTACATACTTTGAAGGCCCTTAGTTTTATTTTTAGCTGTCTTGAGTACTTTATTATAGTTTTTAAAGACTAGAAGTATGAGTCTAGATGAAAATAAAATGTTAAGGTTGCGAATTGGTAAATTTTTAGAAAAGTTAAAGTTTCAAGTTCAAGTTAGGGTCTCTAGTCTTAAAAATTAAGAATTTAAAAATCCTTAAAAAAAATTAATGGGCCCAGGTCATATTTTTGGGGTGGAACGCATAGCAAAGTGTCCCCTATTTACGTAAGTCCACTCATGGACCATACATCCTGTATATCTTAGTGGAAATTAGTAGTAATAGTGCTTTGCAGAGGGGGACATCTTTTTGTTAGTGGTTTTCTGTTTGTTTTTGACATCTGGCGGATTGCTATTTTAATGAGGGGTTTTAGTTTTGGACAGTTTTAATGGTTTTAGGAGAATGCTAATAGATGGCACTGTATAGCCAATGTATGTGTAATGTCAACGTCAAATCTGATTGACCTGACTGATTGAATTCATTTAGAATTTGACATTTAACCTGATTGCTAGTGCCATCTTATGGCAGTCTCTGTAACAAAAATTGACAGTTCGAAAACCGCTCATTCAACTAGTGATTTACCTTCTCTCTGAATTCAACCGTTGGCAACACTGGGTGCAGGCAGCTTTTTTTTCTTTTTTTTCGGCGCGCAGCGCGCAGCAAGCAAGCACCAGTGATTTTCGTTTCGGTCGGAGAAACTTCGATTGATTTTATTGATTTTTTGTATCAAAAAGAAATAGTTTGTTATTAAAAATCTGTATAAATTTTCGTCTTAAAAACAAATATTAGTTTCTGCGGCAGCAATGGCCGACGACCGGAAAAAGGTTTCCTCTGAGCAACTGTTGATTCTCATTGAGGAGATAGAAAAGGACTCTTCCCTTGGCAACGGCAGGGTAAGCGGAGCTGAAGCCAGGGACCAGTACAACGAGAAATGGGAGCATCTGGCTAATAAACTCAACTCAGTCGACAATGGTGCTATGAAAAACATTGCAAAATGGCAACAGGTAATACAGAAACCAAAAAACTGCACTTATATTCCTTCTCAACTAAATTCCTTAGGATTTATAATAATTATTATTTTGCTTGCTTGCTTAATTTGTAGGTAGCAAAGTAACAAGATGAGCAGGAATTATCTGTAGAGCTGGTCTGTTTTCATATATGAAGTACCTAAATGCTTCTAATTATAATAGAGATAATTTGCCTTAGACTAAAAATAGAAATATTGCTAAGCCAAACATAAAACAAGTGCCATTGTCTTTTCTGTTTTTCAGGCATGGAGAGATTGGAAGTCTAATACAAAGAAGAAAGCAGCCAAGTTTGCGAAAGAAAAAGCTGATGAAACCAATAGTCAGCCACTCACTCCACTGGAGCAGAGGGTACTAGAGATGAGCGAATCAGAGTCGCCAGAGAGGCAGAACGGGATTGTACGTAACTTGTACTTATATAAAACTAGTTGACCAAGCGAACTTCGTACCGCCTAACCTATTACTATATTGTGCATGTATAATACTTATAAACCTTCCTCTTGAATCACTCTATATTTTTTAAACAACCTCATCAAAATCCATTCCGTAGTATAAAAGATTTAAGCATACATAGGGACAGACGCGGGAAGCGACTTTATTTAATACGAGCTATCCTGGCTTACTTGTTTACGCCATAGAATATAACATAAGTACTACAAAAGACTTGGCTCTATAGACTATGTTCTTTTGACTGCCCAGAATGGCTAAATAAAAAACAAACAACAACAACAAACCACTTGTCAAAATATGTATTTAAACAAAGGAAAAAATATTGCACCTTGGGTTACATTATTTGAGTTTAGGTAAGGATCCCAAATTTTTTTGAAAATCTAATATAGCCTTTAACACTCGGGGTTAGTGTAGCTTCCTACCAGTGAAATATTTTTTTAAATCGGTTCAGTATTTCCTTCGTTACAAACAAACAAACAAACAAAAAAATCTTTCCCCTTTATAATATTGGTAGACTATGTATTGATTAGGCATGTTAAATTGTAGAAATCTGTCATTGCTGCAATCCCAATTATGAGTTTGTCACCTAGTGAAACTTTCCTGAGATTACGAGTGATAAATTGTCACCAAGAGCGCCCAGATTGTATGGGTCCGCGCGGCTGCCGTGCGGCACTGGGTCTCTCGTTTGTTATAGCCCTAAGCTCTACAAAACATTACAAAAGTATTTATTCAAAAGTGTGACACAGGAAGTTTAGGTAGGTGTTCTTACCCTCTTTAAGGATTGTATTCAGTTATGGCATCAATGTCAGACTATTACACATGCGAATGGCAAAATTATTATATTTTTTTATTTCAGGATATAAGCCACATTGCTGAAGTGGACCAGTCATCATCATCTTCAAGTGACAGTGAGGAAAGTGAGGAAGATTCCGGAGACAGCGACTCCAATCCCGCGTCTGATGTAGTCACACTGTACTCTGAGAAGGACAGTGATGCTGCTTCTAAGAAAAGATCCCACTCAGTTGATGATAGCAAAGGTTGGTATAAGAAATTCTTTTAAATTTTAAACTTGAGGATAGTTATTTGTTTTCCATGAATAGTCTGTAATCAGTTATTTTCTGGTACTTAGTTGGTTCTGTTTTCTATGGTTATGAATTTTACATGATTTACTCATATTAACAACTTAATAAACAATAAATGTGTATTAATGTTATGTGTCTCGTTAATTTTCAAGATTTTTTTAGCCATCACGCTCACTTTATGCTAACAATGTTCTCTGCCGCCGGGAATCAACCTGGTGCACCTGCGTATCAGTCCACTGAGCCAGGGAGCGGACAATATGAGAATCATATATTCGTATGAGAATTATATATTTGTTCTGTACATAAATATAATTTTTTTGTTCAATATATTCTAAATTAATTTTTGATTGTTTGTTACAGTTGGCGTAAAGAGAAGGCGTTACCAAAATATTACTTTAGAGAAAATATGTAAGTTCTGTACAAATTACAATCAAACACTGTATATTAGAATAACATTTAAAATAAACAACACTAACACTCTGATCCCCTCAAGGTAAAGCCAGTACTCAAAAACATTATCATCATCATCATCATTTCAGCCGTAAGACGTCCACTGCTGGACATAGGCCTCCCTCAAGGCTCTCCATCTGTACCGATCGCAGGTGGCCCGCATCCAGCGTGGACCCGTAGCCTTGCGCAGATCATCCGTCCATCATCCAAAAACATAAAAATACGAAATACATACATACAAAAACTTACATTGATTTGGTTTGTAAACCTACTAAATATTAACAAGTCCTTTACCAACGCAGGTCGTCAGAACAGACGCATAGCAGCCCGCCTGTCCCGCCTGGAACAGAACCAGCTGGAATTCCAGCAGCAACACACGTCCCTGCTGGGCGGACTACTCGCAGCCCTAGAGCGCCAGTTGGCTATGGAGGAGAGGCTCGGCTGTGCGCTGGACAGGGTTGCCAACCTGGTCGATAATAATGATAATGCTGGCCCCGGAGGTTAATTGTGTAGTGAAGTGAAGTTTTGTGTAGTGAAGCAAAGTGTTGTGTTGTAAAGAGTTGTGTATGTAATGCTACTTATATTAATGTGTATATTTGTAAGGATAATGGTTTGAGATCGAAAATAATTGATGAATTTTGTTATTGTATAGAAGTATCTGCTTTGGACTCAGCTATAGAACACGAACTGGGGGGTTGACTCATAATTATCTTGATAGCAACTTCGGTAACCATTGCATTTTTTTTGGGCGTGCAACAGAAATTGCCTTTGTAAAAGCGGCAATGGTTAACAAAGTCGCTAACAAGACGATTATGAGTCCATCAAAAAATAAACTTGCTCCCCCTGATCGGAATTCATAAAACTTCACATTATGATTTTATATCAGAAGACTCAAGAAAATGCTTTAATTTAAATTGATATTGTTTTAATTGCTATTTTAAGGCGGAACAAAAATTGTAAAAATTTGCTATAACATACATAAAGAAAAGTTCTCAAAATGGCGGCCGTTGTATGGGCTGTATCTCTTCTTAACTCTTGCTCTCATACTAATATACGCGAGATAGCATGCGTTCGGCCGCCATATTTAAGCCTTATCTTTATGTTATGTATGTACCTTATACCATACCATTTCACGTCTAAACATCCTCCTAAATTACCGCTTTAAAATATTTTTATTTTTAAAATATTAAATGGTCAGCTCAGTCAGATCCCAGTTGCTGGCTGAATTTGACCAGGTTGTATTATGATTTAGGATAACTTTGATGTTTTATTTAGCTAATTATTGCCATATAAATTTATTAGTCTGAACCAATTAACTTATAAGATTTTACATTCTAATACTTTGGACTAATAATGCTAATACCAAACATGTAGCCACATTACAGAATAAGAAAACTTTGTGAACAAAATGTTTTTATTAATAGAGTTAGGTAAGTATTAACATTATTTTTTACTGAGATTCTTAACACTCTACAAGCTACTTGCAACATAGTAGTTTTTTTTTTATATTTTCTTATGAATTATTTCATAGAGTGGCGCCCGTTTCGCGTAGGGAATGGCCGTAAGGTTGTCAATCCTAAAGATCTCATATAATCCACCCTGTTTTAAACTTAAATGCACAACATAAAGTTAAGGAAGTATTTGGTTTACATTTACTACACTCACTCATTAAATTAAATATTAGACTAAAAAAAGGTGGTTTTAAATATTTTCCTTGATGTTTAATGTATTTTGTAAGTAAGTATTATAGAAAAAATATTGTGACTGAACCAGTAAGATTTCGACGATAATTAGTCAAGTTACTACTTAGGATTTTATTACTTTATGTTTCTTTTATTAAATTTTAGTTTAGGCTGTAAGTTTGAATAATAAATTTCAAATTAGTAAAATTCAATAATATTTTTCACTGAAATCTCCTTTGTTAAATGAATAATAGTTAGTTGTTATTAATTTTACAGGTACATTTAGTTAGAGCTCCTCTAACACTTCAAACCAAAGAATCTACATAATACATATTTGTTTAATGTAAGTGTCTATAAAAGTACATACAGTCAAGGCAAGCAAATATTGTTTTTATTAGTTTTCATGAAATAATACACAAAAAAAAAAACATTTACGAAAAACGAAGAACATACAGCTGATAGCGAAAACACCTTCACCTAGCATAGTTGCCAAATTATAACCGCATTCATTGCAATTCAAATCAATCCGCATCACTCGTTAAATCTGCAACCTGCAACGTTACTGCTTCAAGAAAATGCTTTATTGGATTCAGATTTGTAGGTCATAGTTCACAGTTCAACGATCCATTAGACTGAATATTAAACTCGATATAGCAACCTAAGGGGTTCGGAAAATTGTCTGTCTTCACACCGAGTTACTTTAAACATTTTCTATGTGTGTTTGTGTGCGTGGGTCGTAAATATTTTATGCTGCCGTCTGCACTAAACTGCGCCGCTACTCCGTCCGCAAAAACCCCTGACCATTTAACTAAGACCTTCTATAGCACAATAAAGCCTTTGATTTAGTACTGCGCAATGGCGAGACAAGGGCGGGCGGGGCTCCTGAAATATTTGACGGCTGCGTCGCTGGTTCAGTCGGTTTGTAGATTTAGAAGTGAAGCAACGATGGCGTAGAGTATTTTTTTTTTAATTATAAAAACAGGGTAGTGGTGTGTTAAAAATTTAAAATGTGGGCTTATTAAAGTCCGAGGTTTAGTGGACTATGTGAGGTGGACGGCCTAATGCAGTGCCAGACTCCAGTGTTTGTTACGACGATGGTTATCGCTTCAATAGTTTTCAGTATTTTGGGTGTCATGCTGATTTATCCTGCGTTGGTAAGTGTTTTTTTTCGTTTATTGTAATAATATTATATTAGAGAACAGGGCGTATCCACGGCTATGATCTTGTTTTCGCTATTCAATTACTTCTTTTATTTTTTTTAAATAATGCACCTTATTTTTACTTAATTTTATAAATGTTTACTTATCGTATTTATAAGGATTGATATATTTTTTTAAATCATTAATCACCAGCATAATTTTGTATGTGTAATTGAATTGTGTATTGTACGATGTTTTTTTTCAGATATTTATATTTGCATTTACTGCACAACTGTTACGATGCGCCACCACTTTGTATAGGTACTTTGTAAAAGTATCTGATAATACGCTTAAGCAAATTTTGTCTACCGATTTTCAATGTTTTTTAATAAGCCTTTTAGCAGATTGGTAATAATACTAATATTAAATAAAAAGGAATTTTGCTGCAACAATATCAAAATAAGGTTCTAGTTTCTGCTTTCATTACTAACCAATGTTTGTTACCAAACAAGCCAATTTATTTCGCCATAAGTACTTTATTCAATTTGTTCGTGTTTGTATTTAAATTTTTGTCATATCATGTGAAGATGATAAAATGCGTAAGCTAAGTTAGTCTTCCAAATCCAAATTTTGTTAAAGCAGCTTAGCAATATTATTCGTTCGATTAATAAAAACTTTTTATCAAAAAATTAAACCGCCGAAAAAACTGAAAAGCATTAAATAATAGGGAAACATTTTCTATTAGGCCTTAATTTACTCACTTCTTGAAGTAATTTTGGATTTCCAAGAAATTTTAAGTCGGTGCCACACCACACACGCAAATTCATTATCTACGTAAAGCGCGATGCGCAGCGGCACACGTTTTTTCGGTTATTTCTTTGAATTTCAGGTAATTTAGTGATCTTTATTCATTGATTCTGTGGCACCGACTCAAAATTTCTTGGTAATCCAAAATTACTTTAAGAAGTGAGTAAATTAAGGCCTAATAGAAAATGTTTCCCTATTATTTAATGCTTTTCAGTTTTTTCGGCGGTTTAATTTTTTGATAAAAAGTTTTTATTTTTTGCTTTTCAGTTTTTTTTCAGCTAGTCACCCTTCACAGTGTGGTCCCACCCCACAAGGTGGCCACACAACCTGGTGAAGGTTGAAAGACTAAACAGGATGAGGGTCCCTCACGACCGGTCGGTGAGGCGATTTGTGAGGGAGGCCTATGTCCAGCAGTGGACGTCTATCGGCTGAGATTATGATTATTAACATTCATATAAAAAAGACTCATAATTATACGTAGCAGTTTTCACGTAAATCACAACACGGCTATACAATCTGTGAGTGAACAATAAAGTCATCCCTATTTTTCCACCCTTAGGGTTAGAATTTTATTTCCAAATTTTTATGGGACCAACTTCAAGGTATACCCTGTCGATTAAAAAAAGAATTATCAAAATCGGTCCACACAGTAAAAAGTTATGCGTGATCATACATAAAAAAAAAAAAAAAATATACGCGACGAATTGAGAACCTCCTCCTTTTTGTTTTTTCGTCGTTTAAAAACCCGTTTTTAACTCTGTGCATAGCATACGTCCTAGCGGCGCGTCGGCGGCGGGCGGCGGCGGCGGCGGTTTCCTTACTCTGAGATACGTCCCTCGCCAGAGACATCCAGACATCCAGAAATGTGTGCAGATTGCAGATGTGGGCGTCTTTAAATTGTAACAAAAATAACTTACTTATTGATTAAATTGTATGTGTTGTACAGTTTTGGGAAAATCCGATTTGTTGGCATGAAAATAGAATGAGAGGACAATCGATAGGCGGGAAAACATGCGCGATAAACATTTGATCTAGTAAACGTTTACTGATAAACACATTCGATATGGTGTTTCTCGTGTAAAACATGTACAGTAGCGATCTAGGACGGCGTAACAGATTTGTCAATGGGCTCGTGTGCCTAAAGAACCGTGTGTTTTACCAAAGAACAAGAGCTATTTTGCAATACAGAAAAACCGGAAGACGCCTTGCAAGAGCGCCTCTAAATTGTTTAAGGAAGGCTTTACGCCAAAGTTAAATGTTAGCAATGGATGAAGTTATAGGCGACCTAGCCTAGCCCTAGCAGTGGAACTGCACAGATATTTATTGTCCACTTTTATTTAGTGCTCGCAAATTTCTTGTTTTCTTTGTTCCTCAATCTCACTGCGTACTAACCAAGTAGTTTTGTTTGGTTTCAACTAACATACAAAACCACAAACCAACCACTGATGAATAATTACCTAACCTAATGCTTAAAAAATATCGTCGTCGTCCGCATTTTTAGTTTATTTAATAAACAGTTCAATCAACTAAACAAATTCAAGTAGCTATAGGTACCTATCCTACCTTATATCTATATACCTAGGTATTCCGCTATCTTAGTGTAAAGTTGTTTTATGTAAACGGTTCCCTGGGTGGGCCGCAACTGCTTATATCCCGTGCTACCGAAGCCACAGGAAAACTCATTTCCGCGGCGTGCCTTTAGGAGCTTGCAGGCAATTTGCGACGTGCAATGTTAACATTGGAGTGGTATTCGGTTTTGTAAATGGCAAGCAGTTACAGCGTCGAGCTCACATTAATATTCTTCCGACACATTAACTTTTTTCAGTCGACCTGCAGTTGTTTACCTGCTTCAATAAATAGCAACGAAACGAATATAAAGTATAGCAATTAAAAAAAAAAGCCTAGCAACTAATTGAGACTATTAAGTGCATTTTGAGTCGTAATCTATAAAGCAAATAACTTTTAGTTCTACAAGCAGATTTTACTTCAGGATCTGTAATAATCATAGAGTTAATGATCATAGACCTTCTAACAGTAATGTAATAGCCACTTTCTATACAGTAATATACACTAAACTTGCTTATTTATAAATTCCCCAAAGTTTTAATTTTAGTGCCTACCTTAATACAGAAAATTACTTAATTCTTAGGTAGGTACAAAAAAGACGATTTGTTTCTGACGTATTTCAAACAAATTGATAAAAACGACGTTGAATTCGTCGCTAAAAAAAGTCAAATAACGGAATAGGTACACAAGTCTCGACTCGACCCGGGAATAAATGGAAAACCCTCCAGTGAAAAGCCTCCGGCCTCACAAGCAGACGTTTCATGTTCAGAATTGAAATGTTTCTATTTGCAGCTTTATGAAAAGAGGTCTCAAACTCTGAGATGTATGTGTAACGGATTCTTTTGATAGAGGGACGAGTTTCAATTTACTTTTTAAATTACGTTTTTAAGTACATACGTTTTTTACTACTTTTTTATTACTATACTAGTCGACCCGGCGAACTTCGTACCGCCTAACCTATTAATATTTTGTGCATCTATATACTTATAAACCTTCCTCTGGAATCACTCTATCTATTAAAAAAATCCCGCATCACAATCCTTTGCATATTTTTGAAGATAGAAGCATACATAGGGACAGACGCGGGAAACGACTTCATTTTATACTATGTATTGATGATGTTTTTTATTTAATACCCAAGCCCGTCTCACATCTAGTGAAATGTGGCGAAGATTTATTTAAACTGGTATCGCAACTAAGTATATGGCACATACAAAATTTTAAGACCAGACGCGAAAAGCTGGTTGGTATAGCTTAGAATAATGATTGATTAAAAACCTGCTTTGATTCATGCGCCATAGAAATAAGAGAAAAAATATAATTGTTTATTCCTACTTTTTAATTTAATGTATCTATAAAAAATGAGACATACACTAAGTATTTTCATTAGATTGGATGTAACAAAGTGCTCCGCTTTGTAATATATAATCAAACTTTCGTTCGACTTTGCCGTAGTTCTATCTACGCCGTAGTTTGAGCTACGCCGTAGTTTGAGCTACGCCGTTGTTCGTAGCGACTTAGCGTAGTCACTACGGCGCCAGCTACGATCTTAATTTTCTTTTACGTAGCAAATGACCCATTTTCATAAATTGTATAGCACACACACGAACAACTGTTTAAAAGAACTAATTTTCAGTTGTTAATATTTTTACGTATAAAATATAAAGCCTTTGGTAGCATAAAAAGTGTCTATCAAACTTTGAAAAGAAAAATACCTAAGTATACTTTATTGCAAACTAACATAAATGCAGTTTATGAAAAGACTTACTTTAATAAAACCCATTTCAATAACTTGTCTCTATCGTTGTTAGTTTAATTAAGTTATTCTATCGGTTGTAAACTTGTTAAAAACACATATTCCTCGCTACGCATCTTAGTTAAAAACGTAACCTTCAGTAGGCTGGCTATTGGCTAAGATGGTGACGATTATTTATGCAAAACAAAACCTAGACGAATTACTAATTTAGTGAATTAGTGGGTTTTACTAAAGTGGAACTCTATCGCTAAACAAACCCTAAGAAATACCTACCTAAACCCATAACTTATCATCCCTTCCATCTGATTTGACTGCTCCGTGGCTCAGTTGGCAGTGATGTGGACAGAGTAAGCGTGTGCACCTGGGTTCGATTCCCGGCGGGGCGAATATTGATATGATGAATATCGATGTTTGTTTCCGGTCTGGGTGTAAGTTCGTCTCTGTGTGTGTTTCGGGTACCCAATGCCAGAAACACTCCCTAAGGCGTTTTCATCTAGATCCAAAAAAAATTGGAAAAATTTGTCCAAGTATTTTTCAGTTCAAAAAATTTCTTTTTCATTAGGTACTATTTCGAAGATTTGTCCATCACCATTGCAAACACGATAATTTTGCGCATTTTCAGAAGAAGAAAAAAACTAAGTGTTTTATATGGGTCCCTTTCCTATAGTCCAACCGGTAACCTAGATAAAGGTTCCTTCTAGTTAGGGGCTCTGAGTGTGATGTGTTATTATTATTATGTTATTATCTACCCAGGCAGACAGATCATGTCCAGACGGGCGCTCGTGCCCGAAGACCTGGCTCTGCTGCGACCAGGGCTGCTGCGCTCCCTCCACGCTGACCCCGCGCCGGGAGCCCGATGTGAGGAAAGATGCGCCGCAGGATTACCCCTGGTATTCACACTGGTAAGGTTTTGGATTGAGAAAACGATAGACTACTTACAAGCAATGTCGACTGCAGGACTTAGATCTCCTAATTTGTGGAGGGAGTTTATCGTAATCGCCACGCTTGGCTGACGATCGCGCAGTAGGTATGGCTCTTCAAGTACCTTTATATTTACGGATGTAAATTTATTTTATACTTACTGGGTGTTTCCGATAAGTCGGTTATAAATTGCTGGTCAAAAAAAAAACAAAAGCTATGTAACTGTTTCAAATTTGTGCGATCCGCTGACGGGGTCGGTACGGGATAGGTAGAGCTGTTTTTTGTTTTGAGTCTATGTTGCTTGTGGAAAGTTAATAGAGGCATGTATAAGTTGAACCGTAAAAACACTTTGTATAATATACGAGCTTTCCCGGCTTACTTCGTTACGCCATAGAATATAAGATACTACAAAAGACTTGGCTTTATAGACTATGTTCTTTTGACTGACCAGAATGGCCGAATTAAAAACAAACAACAACAACAAACCACCTGTCAAAATATGTAAACAACGGAAAAAATATTGCACCTTGGGTTACATTATTTGAGTTTAGGTAAGGATCCCTACTTTTTTTGAAAATCTAATATATCCTATGACACTCGGGGTTAATGTAGCTTCCTACCAGTGAAAGAATTTTTCAAATCGGTTCAGTATTTCCGGAGCCTATTCGTTACAAACAAACAAATCTTTCCTCTATATTATTGGTATATACTTACCAATAATATAAAATATGTGTATTTTAGTAAAGGTTTTTGAGTAAACAACCCCTACTACTGCTGGCTATGCAGGGCTTTATCAGCCTAGTATCACTGCGACCTTTGCAGATCTACTGTGATCGTCACTATTATATTTTAATAGTTAAGCTTCAAGGCCTGTTGCCTTTAAGAACAACAGTGTCCTTGAAACTGAGAGATTTTATCTCATCCGGCTGTAACAAATATTTTCCGAGATGGATTGACCGTTTATGTATTAGGGGACCACACCACACTTATACAAAATATGCATCGCAGTTTAGAAATAAAAATTACAAAACTAATTATTTCAGGCCAGTACTTTTCCTAGGCGGCACGCTGCTGGGCATATTCGTATGTAGCATGTGGTGCATATGTTGCCGCAACGGTTCGCGGCAATGTTCGTGCATGTTCGCCTGCTGTATGCGCCGCTCGATATCGGACCATGATTCGTCTGGTTCCTGCTATCCGCCGCCGCAGTACAGCCGCTGTGGGTCCTTCCATCAGGCCCCACCACCGTATTCGGAGGTAAGTGATTTCTCCTGCTATAATAAAGGTGAGATTCCCACACTTTATTTCTCATAAATCACTTTTAAAAATTTCTGGTTCCGGTGGTCCTTCATCATCATTCATTGCAGCCAAGAGATGTCAATGTCGGTGGTGGCATAGAATAATACCCCATCTCCTTTCCGTGGTTTCGTTAAAAGGCGCCTTCGAGTGTCCTAGGCCTAGTGGACGGTCAGCAACGTTCTTCGCTAAAAAGCTTTATGAGCAACCCGCCTGCCAATAGTGGCAATGTTGGCAGAATCCCTGCACAATATACTGTCTTTTCGGCGTTCTGTGAGGGAGGCCTATTTCAAACCGTGGATGACTTTCAATTGAGATGATGATGAAGAAATTTATTCCTACCGTTAGGTTAATAATCCAAAGCCTCAATTTTTTTTTATTTCCATGACTGTTACTTTTCATCAGGTAACGTCGAAGCCAGATCTTTATCCGTTAGTAATCACATGCGGGGAAGGTGACAATAAGAGCGGTGGAAACTATCTCATGGTTCATTACTTCAAGAACTACGTCATACGGGCACCAGGTAATAAACCCATTGTATTATAAATGCTAGAAAATTGCGTGATTTCGTTTCATTACATTTCATGTAACCTTGACTTTTGCACAAGCTCTATTTTTGCAACGGTTCTCAGTAGGTAACTAGAAACAAAGTGTACGTTAGCATGTATAAAGTAATATATGTAAGTACCTAAGCAGATGTTGAAACCACAGACTACAGATGAGTCGACTAAAGACTCGCTTAACGATATGTTTTTAATTAGGCTAATTAATTTTTTGAGTAAAATGGACAAAGTGATATCTGTCGTATGTCAGTACGTGTCTGTCAATCAAGATACGGTTTCTGAGGTTTCATTGCTGTAGGTGAAGGGTGAAGGTACCCATTCATTCTGCATAGGCGACCAATAGTCTTTACTGAATCATCAATATATATAAAACTCTTCCGTTACTGACTGACTGACTGACAGACAACGCAGAGCCGAAACTACTGGGCGTAGAAAGCTGAAAATTGGCACGTAAGTTCCTTGGGGAGTTTAGGTGAGCACTAAGAAGGGATTTCCCAAAATTCCCACGGGAACGGGAAAAACGGTATTTTTGTGTTTATGAGAAATCTGCGCGGGAATAACCGCGGGGCAGCCACTAGTCAGAAGATAAAGCGATGCAGTTACATTTTAGCGGAATATTCAGTAAATGTTCTTCTTCTCTCTTAAGAGCTGTGTTCTTGTCGGTGGAGCCTCCTCCTTACCCCTGTTCCCCGCCAGTTTCTTAACCATCTGATACGACTCTGCACTGACGTAGCACTAACGTAGCACTGACTTAGCAAGTGACTTACATAAAATATGTGGACATTTTTAATAATAGTCCTTAACGTAAAACCCATCTACATGTTGAAGTATATCCTATTAATACGAGAAATTTGTTTCAACATAACATTAAATAACTTATTTAAAATAAAAATCGTAAAAATGCGTCCACAAATATCTAATCCAGTTAGCTGGAATTCTGTCTCGGTAGTTATAATTGAGTTAGTTTGTTTGTTACATGCCCTATTTATTACTATACTGAACTTTGCCTTTTTGCAGTAATTACTTAAGTGCTTTACAAACTCAGCCTGTAAACGATCAAATTCAAATTTAACGTGTTTGTCAAATATACATAAATTTAAAATATAGTTATACATGTTTTATCCCACCCACTCGAAAAGTAGACTTTTTTATTACTGTTTTCAGGTCGTAAAGTTTCTCATTATTCACATGCGGTTTGTAGCCGGTCAATAATGAATTGACATACATTCATTATTGCCCTCTGGGCAATTATGATGTACTTATACAAAAATAAATGATTGAAGTAAAGTGGGATTAAAAACAAGCTGATTAGGTCAGAAAAGTTAGGTAGGTACATAGGTGATTCTTTTTTATATGTAAATTTTATCGTCGGATGAAATAAAAAGCAGTATATACAACTTGGGGGTAAAGTTATTCTGCCTCGGGTGAGGTTAAAATCCAGATCCAGGTTTTAACAGAACACCCTCGTACAGAGGCGGACTAGGTCGCCGTAACACTTCCTGTTTTTCTGTATTGCAAAATAGCTCTCTTCTTCTTTGGCAATACAGTCTAGGGCTGACTAACTATAGACGAATCTGTTACGGCCTCCTAGTCCGCCACTGTACATAATACATCACTTTACACCCATGTTGAATAAACTACTATTAATAACCTCTGTGATAAAGGCTTGCCTTGTGCAGGGACTGGACCTGCTTTTATTTTGTAAATGTTTACTGAAATAAACATTTATTTATTTAACTAGACTCAGATAAACACAAAAATCCCCTTATTTTCCGTTCTCACGGGAATTTCGGGAAAACATTCTCTATACTTTCAGCCCGCTACGACTAGTAGTTTCGTTCGGGTCTGCGTTGTCTGTCAGTCAGTCAGTCATTAAAGGAAGTGTTTAGTTTATATACAATTTAATAAAAAATTGGGTCGTTTACTCTACTACAGTACACTACACTGTGTATTTGTACATATTTATCACAAATTAAATAGAGATACTGATATATAAACTTTGTTTGATAAAAATTAAACTATAATTACATTATCATGCTTGGGTCAGTAAATAACATTTAAAGAAACACGAGGGCAGTAAAGCTGGTTAACTCAAAATGGCAAATGATGCCTAAAATTAGTTCCCCCTTTTCCATTCCTCACGTTCTTGCGCGGTCTACCACCAGTTCTTATCTAAAGGTAGTGGACCCAAGCTCGTCGCTGCATCCCATTTTTTTTTTCTAATTTTTTTTTGTTTTTAAGGCTCTCTATCGACGACGAGTACTGCAGAATCTCTCAACTCCAGTTTCCTATGCAACGCGGCAAACGAGGTTTGTAATTGTAACTATTATATTTTTTGACAATACCTGTAACTAAATGCATATATTGCAGCGCTGATGATTAGCTAAGCGCGTACGCTACGATACGCTACGTAAGCTACGTTTGCATAGATATGCTACGTCCAAACGAACGTTCAGGGCAGACTGTCGTCTGTCGAGCACTTTTAACACTTTCCGGGACACTCCGCCTGTCGACGTAATCTTGTATGCGTGTAAATTGACAGTACGGCTGTGGGCGGTCGACTTTAGGTGCTCCTAGCGGACAGACCGTCGACAGCCGTTTTAGTTTCATACAGTTAGTATGGAGCACGTGATTAGGTGTCGTATCGCACACATTTCTGTGTTAGTAGGTGTCATAACAAACACTACACGGCTTTATATTGTCATAATACACGCTATGATAGGTACAGTGGCGGACACGGTCGGCGTAACACTTCCGGTTTTTCTGTATTGGAAAATAGCTCTTGTTCTATGGTAATACAGTCTAGGGCTGACGAAACCATAGACAAATCTGTTACGGCCTCCTAGTCCGCCACTGTACATGATATGGCAGACCGCCTGTGTCCGTTAAAGCGCCATACAAAAATATAACCATTTGAACTGGGTGTCACACAACACGCTCCACCTATTTGGTTTGGTGGATTTTTTGCTTACTATTGAAAATCTTATGTGATATGACGTAACGGCCATGGACGTATGAACATTTTGTATGAGATTTCGAGGTGTCATATCACAATATCTCAAGACTGAACTGTGTCCCGGAATGTGTTATCATCATCATATCTGATAGGCATTTCGTTGTTTTAACACTCACCCAGAGAACTAGTACCGCTCAAAAAAAAAAGATGTTGCTTCTGATAATTACATAATGGACCAATTATTGGTCGTATTATATACGACCTTGTTTTATGGGAAGAAACGGTAATCTTGTGTTATTAAATTACAGGGTGTACAGTGGCGGACACGGTCGGCGTAACACTTCCGGTTTTTCTGTATTGCAAAATAGCTCTTGTTCTTTGGTAAAATAGTCTAGGGCTGACGAAACCATATACAAATCTGTTACGGCCTCCTAGTCCGCCACTGTACAAGGCGCTAATATACTGGGTGTTTCTGAAAAGGCGGTAATAAATGAGAGAGATTCCGCTCACTATTAACGAACAACTTTCCCAAAGCAACGTGGTCTAAATATAAAAAAAACAGCTGTTCATTCATTGGTTCGGTCAGCTGACGTGACAGCTGATTTTTGTCATTTCGGCCCGTTGCTTTGGGAAAGTTGTTGGCCATGGTGGTCTAAATAAAAGGAGGGATTTTATTTATTACCGATTTCTAAAAAAAAACAGTTTGTAAGTGTATGAAAAACTGAATTGGAACTAAAATGAAGGGTTTTCATTTTTGACAGTCCTACTAGTTCTAGGAAAATACTGATAGATGGTGATAATAGGTATTATGTCAACATCAAATCTGACTGACCTGACTACTTAATTGAATTCATATAGAATTTGATATAATATTACCTGATGTTAGTGCCATCACATGGCAGTCTTTTTAACTAAAATGTAACAGTTCGCAAACCGCTTATTCAACAGGCAAACTCAGTGATCCCGCCACCGTACACCAGCAATACTGAAGAATGGCGCGGCGTTGGCGTGGGTTGCGCAATGCCGCGCTCGCTCTCCTCCCTGACCGCGCCCTCCGTTAACCCCGCACCTCCCGCGCTCTGCCGCGCGCCCTCCGCGCCGCCCAACCCCGCGCCCGCGAGGCTCTGCTCCCCCGATGAGAGTTTTAGAGAAACGCTCATCACTTCGCCTGTACAGCCTACTGTGAGTATTATCACACCTCCGGCAGGATATTTCTGTCACTTTATGGAATCGTCTTAATGCATTCCATCCCACATTTAGATGTCAAAAGAGGTCAAAAGTGACAGAAAGATTAGACAAATGTCGGTCACGGCCAGCGGGTGTCGACTTATGCTGTCGAACAGAGAGAAGGTAAATCACTACGTTTTAAGAGTCGCCACTCTAGCCCTTCCCTAGCTAAGTTTAGGTGTTTCTTTAGGCTTACTTGAGGGAGCAAAGTTTATTTCAAGCGTTTATTGTCATCACTGGCATTTACCTTCTCTCTGATCACTGACACCTACGTAGTGATGTACGCAGTCGATAATAGTGCTTAAAAGTATCGATATAACCGCCTTTTATCGATATCGATATATCGATGAACAGCAGTGGTATTAATAAAATAAAAAATACGCTTTTGTTGCCTACCCTTAAGTTAATAAAACAAACAAAGTTATTAGAATGCATTTATTTATATATATATTAGTATGCTGACATAAAAAGTGATAGATAGAAAAGTATAACTTTAAATTTAACTTGATTATACATATTGAAAATAAAAAAATATTCATAATGTAGAATTGTTGTAATGTTTCTTATATTGAAAGCCTAGTAGAAATAATGATTCTATCCAGCAGTCTAAGAATACATTTACTCCATTTAGTAGCCCTTGCTTACATAAAGCGCCCTTGTTGAAGGGTTATTCAGCTTCAACATCCATCACGATTCACGTTCATTCTTCCCAAATCCGATCGAATATTGCACAAAACAGCGGTCCAGTTTGAGACGTAAAACGTATTTTCACCAGCACCAGATATCTAATATACACAAGAGTAGAACTCAACCAGATGTATTTTCAATTTGTAAAATGCCCATTTCGCAATTTTAACTCAAATATAAAACAGTTTTATCAATTCCAATATTTAGAAAAATAACAATTCTGAAAACTGTCACAATAACAAAACAAAACATAAGAGTGCTCATGTCAGACACTCATAGCTATGATAGAGTATAGAAAAATAATTTAAGATCTGCAGAGAGGGATCACTCGAATTATAGCTAGGCCAACCCAACAATTTAAAAAAAAATATCTAACTGCGGTAATGGTTAACAGCCGTACAAAAACAAGTGTCTACTGACTGCTGTCGAATCTGCGACAAAAAATTGCACAGACTTGGATTGTTTCAGAGATTAGATACCCATAGGCTTTCAGGGATTTGTTTGTATACCAATAATGTTTTTAAAAGCTAAGAAAGTTGCAATTTTGTTCTCTCTGCTGGCAGCACATTGTTTTTCATAGATAGTGTGTAAAGTAGAGCATGAAGTTATGTGTAGAGTGTAGAGTAGTGCCTAACTTCTCTCTGGATTTTATGAAAATCAGAGAGAAGGTAAATCCCAACATGAAAATGTCAAAGTTACTCTATGGATAATGTTTTTGAAATTTTCAATTTTAATGGCCGTTATTTTTAATTTTTTGTTTCCTTGATTAATTATTGTGCAATGAAAGAAAACCAAAGAAGGTGTTATACATGTCGGAATTCTGTAAAAAGTGATTCTACAATAAAACTAAACGGTTTTCAGAACCCGGAATCCGAAATAATACAAAGGTAACATCATTGAACTATTATAACTACTGGGTAACATTGAGGTTATTTTTAGACATAAAGACCGTTTTTTAGTTCGTATGTACTAGTAAATTTGAGTTTTAACCTTTGAAATAATAACGAAGTGAATATTATTATGTGATAATCCTGATTTAAAAAAATAAATAAATAAGATCTAGCGCACACTAGGGGCGACACGCGACAGCGACGTGTCGGCGGCTAGACGCGACGTCAAGCTGCGAGGCACGCTCGCTTGCTACTTGTCACACAAAGCAAGCGACAGCTCTGCGTCCAGACGAGACGACACGACTCTAAATATAAACGACAATGCCTCGATAATACGCGTCTAAAAGTCGCTTAGTTTCATATCAATCTATATTCACTATCCATATACAAAATTCCATTTAAATTGGTTCATTAGTTTTCTCTGGAAAGCGAGACAGACAGAGTAACTTTCGCATTTATAATTTTAGTAAAGATTGTCGCCCGCAGCCTGTCGTCACGTCTATCTCGCTTATAGAATAGCTTGCACAATAACGTAACTGCCTTCGTGGCTTAGTTGGCAGTGATGGCGACTGTGACTTCGATGGTTTGGGTTTGAATAATTATATAATATTTTTTTTATCAAATTTAAGGTTCAAACTTTGGGCAAATATGACACAAACCTGGTGGATTTTAACTTCCTGGTGGACAAGAAACTACTGTGGATGAAATTCAAGATGTGGTTAGCTTTGCTGTTATTATTTTACTATCTGACGCGATGTAATGACTAATCATTTCTCCAAACGCCTTCTAGTGGTGGAATGCAAGACCAACTGTTTCTGTTCAAGGGGCCATACGGTGCGTAACTAGCGCCACTTCCGATAAATAATTATATCTTCTAAACCATGACCGAAATCAAAAACATGCGTCAATGACGCCCTATTTATCCTTGCTTTGAATTTTTAAGGCTCTGTTGTGTAGCTTTTAGGATAATGATCTAAAAAATATTCGTTTGTGAAATCAAGTGGTCACTTTAGGCAACAAAAGCATATTTCTAAGATCAGGTTTAGTTTGGAAGATATAATTATTTATCGGAAGTGGCGCTAGTTTTGCAACGTGTGGCCACTTAACCTTGCTAATTTTTCTTTTTCAAAAAAATAATTAATGTAATCGGTTTAGCTATTCTTTAGTTAGGGCCTATCCTGGAAAATATTTAAGTTTCTGTTTTTTTTTTAATCCGTTAAAATCTTCTCGATCCTAACAATTATCTTAAAAATAACCTTTTTAAGGGGCTAAAATTGGGAAAACGGCGAGAGGAGTGTTCGTATATACGACTTTAATAACACTTAAAAATAATACAGAAAGGTATTTTTTTTTTCGTAGCTTCTCAAAAGACTGAACTACAATATAGTAGGTTTTCAAATAAAAAAAACTAAAGGGTTTTCTTATAAAAAAATCGTAAAGTTCATCAAAAACTGCAAAAACAGCTTTTGCTGTTAACGATTGTTTACTAGTTTAAAAGTAAGTTGAAGCAAAACAAAAATTGTATCATAAACTAGAAAGTCTGTTCAACTTTTATATTGTAATTACAAAAATATACATGTCCATTTTCATCTAGTTTTAATTGCTAAAACTTTACTAAAATTTCGGCGGAAATTCTCCATACTAAATTGTATGGAGGGATCCAACGGCCGAGCGGCCGATTCGATAAGCAGAAACGGGCGCCAGTACGCCTCCGGTCTTGAGGCGGAGCGTACGTCAGTCGTGCTTTGGCGCGCTATTACAAGACTATTTATTATTGTTTGCGCGAGGTTTGCGCAGTGAATGAGAATTCTTTTTTAGTTTGGAAAAAGTAAGTACATTTTATTATTATTATATTAATAAATTTGAGCAATAGTAGACATAAGTTTCTGTGATTTTTTAATATCAAATAAGTATCCCTACAAATTTATATTCTGAGGGGAAAAAGAAAGCACTTATTTTCACTCATTTTAAAAACGATATCTACATAGTACAGCTCTTAAAAATATATTTTTATATTGGGTTGTTTTCTATATCTTTCTTTTTTAAATGCAAAGCAATAAACTTTTCATTATTTTTATTTATTTTACGATTTGATATGTAGGGGTCATTGACCTTAGTAGGATTACCCACTCGTCACAGTGTGTATGTACCTATCAGGAAAAATAAAAACGTAGTGCTTCTATTACTCTATCGTACACCTATATAGTAATTAGTTTTTTCTCTACCTACTTTACACAATGAAACTACAATAGGTATGGACGTAGGTAGGCAATGTTTGGTTGCATAAGGGTTTCGTATGAAAAACAACTTTTAGGGGATATCTCTCAAACAAGAACAAATTTAGGTGTAAGGTACTATAAACTATAGTAATAATAACTTATTATGCAATATGCAAGCCCGACCTGACATACGCGATCCTTTATCGTTGCTCGAAATTCAACACCTCGAAAAAGGTTTTTGCACATTTTTATAAAAATAATATTATGAACTTCAATTTATTTGAAAATGATGAACCTAAAAATTAATAAAAAGTTACTTTCTTTAAAAAAATTAGAGGTGGATTTAACAGAGTTCTAAATATCAATGTTATTTATTTTATTATAAAATTATATAAATAACTGCTTGCCAGTTGTGTTAAAAAAACAACCCAGTAAGATTAAAGTTAAGCTCGGAAAGTAACTTTTTATTCTATTTATAAAAAATGCAAGAATAGGTAAAAGGAAATGAACGTCTTTCTATGCTGCAAAAAAAGTTAAATATCCAAGAATGTTCTATGTACTGTTGGTTTGTCTAATAAATAAAATAAATAAGACGCCACCGCTACAAAGGTAATTTTTATTAAAATAACCAACTTAAAATATTAATTTACACGATTATTATTATCTATACCTACTGAAGATTCTTATGTATGGATCATGTTACTTTCTCGGCCAGGAATGGGCAAATTAAATAACAACAACGTTAAATCTTAGACAGGAAAATACATAAAACAGTTTATATGGGAAAATTACATTTTTATTTTTCTTTCAACCCCTCCATTTTTTCTATCTTTTCTCACCTTTTGAACCTTATGTGAACTACGACAAACATTTTAAAACTCAAATCAGCTAAACGTTCTAAGTCGTTCTCAAGTTTAAGCGAGATAAACAAACCACGATTGATTTTTAAATATAAACTAGTTGACTCGGCGAACTTCGTACCGCCTAACCTATTACAATGTTATGCGTGTATTATACATTATAAACCTTCCTCTTGGACAGATGCGGGAAGCAACTTTATTTTATACTATGTACTAGAGGCTGCCCCGCGGTTTCACCCGCGCAGATTTCTCATAAACACAAAATTCCTGTTTGTTCCCGTTCCCGTGGGAATTTCGGGAAATCCCTTTTTAGTGCTCACCTACACATGCAAAATTTCAGCACGCTACGCCCAGTAGTTTCGGCTCTGCGTTGTCTGTCAGTCAGTCAGTCAGTAACGGAAGAGTTTTTTATATATTGATTGAAGATGGTCTGTTATTTTGACCATCAAACTCTATCTATAGTCTTTTTTTATCCAATTTTTTTTTTATTACAACAACAAACCTTTTTGGCGGGAAACATTTTTCATAGTCAAAGAAGTCTAAAGAAAATCAATCAATGTGGCAGACAGACGTTTGTTTTATTGAAAGGTTTAATATACCTAAATTTTTGAATAATATAATGTACCTATTTAAAATTAATTCGAACAATAAATGTTCGTTATATTGAAATAGGTATTTTAATCTGTATGTGTGTATGTACTATGTATGTTTGTCCGCGATTCTTTCACGTTTGGCTGAACCAATTTTAATGCCGTTTTCAGAGTAGTATTTGCTACATTCAGGACCGGGTTTAAGTGTTTAAACAAACTTTGAAAAAAGGCAGTTCTCAGTGTATGTATGTGTCAGTTTATTGAGCCGTGTGCCTTTAAAAAGAAAAAAGTATCATATTGTCACTCGTTAGCATTAATTGCGAGACTCTTAATGTCATACCTACGTAATTACATTTATTTTTATCACAAACAGTAAATTATTGCAAGTAATTCTTTTATATTAATTATTAGCAACGAGTTTTCAGATGCAAGTTCCATATCTCCTTTTTAAAGATTCAGCTATCTTCTAACATAATAATGACAGGTATAAAGATAAACATACAACCAGTACTTAGGGACACGTAAAAAGTATCGATACTTTGCGGTATCGAGTACATTTCCATTCCTATCCTTACTTTGTACTCAATACTGTGCTTACGATACTTTTAATCAATGAGTACATACATTTTGGCAGGTATGGCATCATATCGAATGAACTGAAATGAATTCCCATATAAAACTAGCGACAATAAAGGTTCTGCAAACGATCAAATTTGTTTGACAAACACGTTTTCATATAATATTGTTTGACAAACTTCAAACACAGCTGCCCACGATTAATTTTTTTGACATACGTAAAATTTTACAAAAAAAAATAAGTGAAACGGACACTTACACGGCTTCCGGCTATTTTTCATCGTTAAAGGAAAGCCAACTTGTTTTTTTTTTTGAAGAACTTTCTTTTATTGTATTAAACTTGTGTGCCTAGCCTAAGTAAGAACTGGCCCTAAGAAAAGTGCTTCGGGGTATCGATACTTTTGTTTCTTGTTTTTTTTTTTAACAACTTTTCCAATTATTGTATTAAATTTGTGTGCCTACCAAACGTAAGAAAAGTAAGTACTATAGGACCTCAGAGAAGTACACGATAGATACATTGAAGAATTGATACTTTTGTTTTGATACTACTCATTATGAGTACAGTATCGATACTTTCTATTCTGTACCATATATTATATTAAATAGTTTTAGGTTTTGTAACAGTTTTTTTAGCGTATTTATTGCTAGTGCTACCTGCACATAACACAAATAAATTTCGTGGATAATTTAATGAGTGGTTTTCAATTTGACATATAAAAAAAAAAAGTTTTATTACACCGCTATGGTATGGCGCTTTGCAAAAGTCAATAGGTCAAGTTGAAATGAATCATTAAAAGAAAAAAAGAAAATTGAAACTCGTCACGCGTCAGTCAGATAGTTATTTTTGTTTTAAACTTTTTAAGTTAATTTGAACTGATTTGAATTACTATCCTATGTCTTTTACTTTAGACAACGCAATCTACGGGCGTATTATGAGACTTATTTTTGCTTTTTAATGACACAATGAAAACCCCTCATTAATTCATATTTGTTTTTTACACAAATCAGAATCTTCCATCCCCCCGCTGATAAGAATTTATCACACCTTTATGAGGCATACTGAAGTTTATAATGTAAAACTGGAGTAGACGAGTGGAGTCGTCATGTCATTATGATAAATTTTAAATCTTTTGTAATTTAGGGGATATTGTTATTATATTTTATTGTAGTTAAAATTTTAAATTAATAAAATATTTACGTGTGAGTATTTATTTAAATGAAATATATTTACCTATGTTGAGAAATTCAGTCCTTTAACAAATAAAAAAAAACCTAAAAGCTGAATATATTAAAATCACTCTCAAAGCCTAAAAATCAAGTAAAATCGACAATTTTTTATTTGTGGCAATAATTGTTTTCTATCTTATACCAGTTGTAATTAATAAAAAATATACAAAAAAAAATATAATATTGAAATGCGACTTTAATTTTTACCTTTAATGTAATCAAAAAGTCATAACCAACTTTTTGTATTTTTGCAGTGTTGAACTCTGACCGACGATCTTTTTTAACCGACTTCATTAGTTAAAATAAACATACTTTACCTTTTATTTAGTAAATAATAAGTAGGTAAGATATTTAGTTAGATAGTTAAAGTTCTAAACAATTTTTTTAATGTTTCTAATAAAGTATGTTTAAGTACTCGACAATAAACAATTTGTACTAAAATAAAACCTATTAGGCAGTAAAAAAATTATATAACATCGATAAATCATATTATTTCGTAATCACAATTCAATAAACCCATAAATCATAGTAACGATACACCCAAGTTAATTCGCGCGAAAAATCAGATTTAAATATTGCGCCAAGAAATGTTCGCAACTCGGCCGCGTAACATTGAGCGCTAGGGTCGCGCGAAATCGGCGTTCAAATAAAAGAGGCCTCAGCCTTAAGTTCTAGTTTCATATTATTACGATTCTGCATGAAGTTGATTTCGATTATCGGGTTACCAGGAAGCCAAACAAAACAATGTCTACCAGAAATTAAAATATACCTAATAAAAATAGAGCACCTACAACAGCACTCGGGACTGCAATTTTATATACAGGGTTACTGGTAAGTAGACCCGACCATTTTAGGAGGTGATAGTAGGGGACATTCATTGACTGCTGCTCCGTGGCTCAGTTGGCAGTGATGTCGACTGAGTAAGCGTCTGCACCTGGGTTCGATTCCCGGGCGGGGTGAATGTTTATATGATGAATATCAATGTTTGTTTCCGGTCTGGGTGTAATGTTCGTCTCTGTGTGTGTTTTGGGTACCCTAGATACAGGTTCTCCCTAGTTAGGGGCTCTAAGTGTAATGTGTTATTATTATTATTCAATACCAAACATTTTAGGACATATAGATGTTTTTTAGATAATATTCCGATTAAATTTCTAGTTGAATTTCTTCACAAAATGCAACTGAAAAATTTACCTTTGCTAAAATTAAATTAAAATTATAGTTGAGAGGGCTGCAAAACTCATATTATTATTATTATTTTTGCAATTTGAGTATTTTTTATTTAAACAATTTATTAAGGATAAAAATTGCATTTAAAAGAAACTGTGACTTCTACCAGCAGACAATAAACTACTGTGAAATAAATTCAAGATTTGAATATGTGAAGGAACAGAGAAAATATCACCGCTCTACAAATCTTCAAAAGTTCGACTACTTCTGATAAGGTAGCTTAGAATAATTTAAAATTTTCAATCAGTCTTTTTAAAATTTGCCATATAATTTAAAGAACAGTTTATCAAACGTCGCTGGGCTTAATATTCCAGAATTATGTATTATTAAATGAAATGTAATATCTACTTATTAAATTTTTAGTTAAACAAAATGCACTTATAATATTGTTGCAGTTGCATTAAGTTTCTTGTTTTTTGTTCATTCGTTAGTTTTATTGTGTCTAGTATTTTGTCATTAATTAAGATTAAGTTTTAACAATACCTTTGTATACGTGGTCGCTTTTCCAATTGATTGAATCGATGCTTAAGATAAGTTATACTTACTAAACAAACGGTTAAACGAATTCTGATGATTAGTTTCATGTAGTAGTTCATACACTTTCCCACTTATCTATATTGCTAAAATTATTCTTATTCGCTAAAACTTGATCATGCATGGCTAAGCCGATTTAGCTGAATTTTTTTCAAAATGTTTGTCGTAGGTGGGTAGACACTTTATTATAATCAATCAACTTAACATAAATTTACTTTTTTAAGATCATATCACAACAATTTAATTTCTGAATTACACAAAACTAGTCGACCTGGCGTACTTCGTACCGCCTAACCTATTATTATGTTGCTCATATATAACTTGAATCACTCTATATTAAAAAAAAAAACGCATAAAAATCCTAAATCTGAATCTTTATTTGTTACCATTGCATTGTTTAAAAGATTTAGGCATACATATGGACAGACGCGGGAAGTGACTTTGTTTTATACTATGTATTGATATAATTTTCAGCAGTGTAGGTTCTTCGGCCGAAATTATGTTGATCATGAAATTTGCCATAAAAACTGTTCTGTAACTTTAAACTTTTAATATTGACCCAATAGTTCTGTTTAGACCAAAGATTCTTAGATTAACCCACTTCAAAAAAGGAGGTTATCAGTATGACCTGTATGTTTGTATGTTTGTCCGCGATTATCTCGCTTTTGGCTAAACCGATTTTGATGCGGTTTTCAGAAAAATAATTGTTACGTTCAGGGAAAGGTTTTTGTACCTATTTTAACCGACTTCTTGTTTATGTATGTATCTGTTTATTGTATCTTTTTGTAAAAAAGAAATTATATATTTTATCATTGCACTTTTGTAAAACATATTGATAATTAAAAAGGTGTTTTTGAACTTTGTTTTTTTAATTTTTAGGTCTCGGTGGATGCTGGGTTTAGTGCCAAACTAACAAACTAAATTATAATTCAATGCGCATCAGGTTATATTAATTTCCCGCGTATTTCTAGCCCCTCGCAGCGCCGCGCCCTCTCTGGGCCTCCCTATCCAAACTTGCGATTTTTGTCTACCTATAATTTGTTTGTAGTTATCATTCTTCTCGACTAGAGAGTAAAATTTTTCTATGGTCACGGCTGACGGCCGCTGGAGTTGTATAAATATTTTAATAAATACAAATTTTAGCTGCTTACACACAAGCGCAATTTTGCTCGCTCTTGTTATATTTAAGTATCTACAGCGATAATAGCCTGAATTCCTATTTCTGCAAATCATTAATGCGAAAATGACCGGTATGAGCGTAACGCTATTACTAAGTACTTACTAGCTGATACTGTGAACTCCATACCATCTAAAAATTTATAAAGTTTACCCATTAGAGTCCATAGGTACTTAGAATTGTAATGTTAAAGTTTTTGAGTATATTCGATTCAAACAAACAAATGATAATGAATTAGAGACGAGAATGTAACACAAATCTTACTTCTGCTTCCAGGATTCCGCCTTCGACCTAGAGCTAGATTTGATAGACTACGAATTATGTTGCGACAGCGGATGTCGGCCACGATTAGGCGCCTCTCCGCTTCCCCAACGCTCTCCCACCGACACACACAGCAACGTCTACGAACAAGACTTAGAAACCCTCCGCCGGCTCTACACCTTCACACCAGATGGCGCTTGCGAATCGCCACCTCAACCCACAAGCCCTACCCAAACATCTCGGGAATCTATAAGAAGACCGAGCGATGAGAGACGTCACAAACGAAATATAAGGAATTCAAGGAAAACGAGCTTATACATGCCGTTGACTACTTCTTATCCGGTTAGAACCAGAGTTTCCCCAGGGGTAAGGTCGTCGCGGTCAGCCCCGGTAACGCCCTGTGGAGGTTTGGTGCCAAATTTGATGGCGCTTTCGCAGAGAGTGTCGTCCTCACGGCAAAGTTCGCGGTCGTCTAAGTTGGAAGAGGAAAACGATCCGTTATTGGCTGAAACGGATAATACACGAGCCGATCACAAGTTTTAATTAAATTTTCTCTTGGATCTTTCTAACAAGGTTGTAATTAATCAAAAAGAGCGATTCAGCTGTTTCATAATGTTCCCTAGCTCTTCGATCGCTGACTGACTGATCCCCTTTGAATTATTATCGCCTTGTCAGAAACATCCTGTATACCTATCTCTTTATGTAAAAGCAAAGGTACTAGACCATACAGCCTGTATTTTTTTGTTATTCCTCATTCAAAATAGAAGCTGAATAGTTTTGTTTGTTTATTCTTTTGTAATTTACAAAGTAATTTTGTGGTGGCTTCGAAATCTTGATGGCACCCTTTGCCTTGAAAGGCGGACCTTGCAGCGGCGCGGCGGCGGCGCGGTGGCGTCGTTGTTTGAGCGCTTAAATGTAACCGATGTTAAATACTGTCGAATGCCCACGATTGTTTTTAAGTAAGGAGTTAGTGCAATTATGCAACTAAGTTGGTAGTTAGATAAGAATATAATGTTATTTGATATTTGCATTAGTTGTAAGAAAAAAGCTTGTTGGACCATTGTTCACATGCCTCTTGTAATAATAAAATGAATAAAATGTAAATGAGTTTTTTTTTATACCAGCCTTTTCTCTTGAAATGCTTTGAAATAAATAGGTACTTTATGAGATAGGCGGAAGAGCACAAGTAAGAATTTTATTTTTGTGTAAGTAAGTAAGTATATTGGCAGATATAATTTTATTATTAGGTCAAATCGTTAGCTATACTATATTAGTTCCATGGTCAAATATAATTGTGTCCTTAAGAGCCAATTTACCGCGATGCTAGCGCCATTCTCGAAAAAAAATTGTATCTTCTAAACTAAGGCAAATATCAAAAATGTGGTACAGTATGACACTAGATAATGTAGCCTCGTATTTTTAGGGCACTGTTGTATAGCTATTAAATTAAAGACCAAAGAAAGCTACAAAGTGTTGCTAAAATGGCCACTTTTAGCAACAATCTGTGTATAATTTTGTTCTTTTAAGAGCCAGTTTACCGCGATGCTAGCGCCATTCGCGAAAAAAATTAATATCTTCTAAACTAAGGCAAATATCAAAAATGTGGCACAGTATGACACTAGATAATCTTGATTAGTATTTTTTGAGCCCAGTAAAGTAGTCCTAACTTAAAATTATAAACAGATTGTTACTAAAAGTGGCCACTTTTAGCAACACTCTGTAGCTTTCTTTGGTCTTTATCCTAAATGCTATACAATCGTGCCCTAAAAATACTAGGCTACATTATCTAGTGTCATACTGTGCCCGATTTTTGATATTTGCCTTAGTTTAGAAGATATTATTTTTTTCGGGAATGGCGCTAGCATCGCAGTAAACTGTCTCTTAAGTTAGGACTACTTTACTTACTGTGCTCAAAAAATACTGAGCAAGATTATCTAGTGTAATACTGTGCCACATTTTTGATATTTGCCTTAGTTTAGAAGATATAATTTTTTTTTCGAGAATGCTTCGCGGTAAACTGGCTCCTAAGTAAAATCCCGAAGATAATGTAGGTATGTAGCATTTAAGGAGAAAACCAATGCCAGATTCAGCGTAGCAAAAGGTAGTGCTTTTCTTTACTCTTTAATGGTAGCCAGGCCAGCTGATGTACGGTGTGGTGTGCACTAAGAGTATGCAATGCAATGCATTTATGCACTATGTATGTATATTATATGCTAAAAGTTGGATGCATCGGTTTAAATCCCTTTGCCTAATAAAAAAACATAAGGATTGTCTATGGTTTTTGTGATTGTATTTTTGAGGTTATTTTTTGTGTTTTATTTTGTAAATAAAAAAATCGCCGTGGAAAGGTACGTGATCTCCAAGATAGACTCAGAAATGAGTTTACCTACAGATTTTGGTCCAGACTCCGGTGGAAGAGTGAAGGTAACCATTATTTCTACTAAACACTAGGCTTTTATTTGCCGCCGTTTTCTGAAACTCGTATTTCTACAGGGGTTGGTGATAATAAAACCAATAATTTACGGCAACGTAGCCCGTTACTTTGGCAAGAAACGTGAGGAGGATGGGCACACGCATCAATGGACCGTCTACGTTAAACCATACGCTAACGAAGACATGTCAGCATACGTCAAGAAAGTGCATTTCAAACTTCATGAGAGCTATGTGAATCCCAACCGTATTGTGACGAAACCCCCTTACGAGCTGACTGAGACGGGCTGGGGCGAGTTCGAGATCGTCATCAAGATTTATTTCCATGATCCTAATGAGAGACCAGTAAGTTTTTATGCCTACCTACATTGTTTATAGTTGCTTCGTTGTGGCGGCTATGACTTCCACTACAAGTAGGTACGTCTCTTGCTGTGGGTGTATCACTATCCAATTTTTATTCTTTAGGTGTTGTTAAAAGCGCCTAAGTTAATGTTTATAGAACAGTGAACAAAATCTTTTAAATTAAACTGAATCGCCATCCTGCCTGCTAAGCACGGCAACATGGTTCCAACAATGCTTTCCCATAATCTGTGGAAGATGTTAATGTCCCGCTGTCAACATTTATTTCGCTCAAAAAAGCAAAGTTGATACTAAAAATGTTTTTGCAAAGCTGTTAATATATATAAAATGCAATTCAATATCTCACTTCCTTTTAGGTTACCCTCTACCATATCCTGAAGCTATTTCAATCCCCTGTCACCGAAGGTGCTCCACCAGTAATTGGACGAGCACTTGTGAGCGAGAGTTACGAAGAAATTGTGTTCCAAGAGCCGACACAGCTGATGCAACACCTCCTGACCAGTGTCAAGCCGCTCACCAGCCAGCCTTGGAAACATGAGACTGATTGTAAGTGCTTTAATTTAAGTACTTATGTGAGCTGCTTGTTTTGTCCAGCCAAATTTCCCTGCAAAACTCCATTTAGACTTGGACGTGAACAACTCAAGCTCATTAACAGATCTTTTGACTATTAAGATATTAGGCCCATTATTCATAAAAAGGTTTAATAGCATTTTAGTTCTTTGATGTATGTCAATTTAGACTGTATGTCTTGTATTTACCACACAAGTAATCACAGTAGACCTCCGGTAAAGCTATTTTGAACCTATTGTATATTTATGAATAACGAGCTTTCCCGGCTTACTTCGTTACGCCATAGAATATAAGATACTACAAAAGACTTGGCTTTATAGACTATGTTCTTTTGACTGCCCAGAATGGCCGAATTAAAAACAAACAACAACAACAAACCACCTGTCAAAATATGTAAATAACGGAAAAAATATTGCACCTTGGGTTACATTATTTGAGTTTAGGTAAGGATCCCTAATTTTTTTGAAAATCTAATATAGCCTATGACACTCGGGGTTAATGTAGCTACCTACCAGTGAAAGAAAATTTCAAATCGGTTCAGTATTTCCGGAGCCTATTTGTTACAAACAAACAAACAAACAAACAAATCTTTCCTCTTTATAATATTCGTATATATATCAAATACACTTCATTATCTAATCTTGACATATTTTCTTATGAGTAAATACTTAAAATATATTTTTTTATTACAGTTGAAGAAAAAAAAGAAAAAACATTAGAAAAGATCCTAGCAGCCAAAGTGAAAGCGCGCGCTGAGAACTCTGAACTCAAAGACAAGCTGAAACTGGCTAAAGACACAATAGCAAAATTTAAAGAAGAAATCGCCAAATTGCAGAATAGCCCCGGAAACATGCTGACCGTATGACGACCGACCAAGTAAGTGCTGGCACTTACATAGGTGTAGTTTGTATGAAGGTGATAGGTTGACAGTATGGTGTTTTTGCTGATCTTTTTGTAATATTTATGTGAATGATTGTGGATAATTACCTTAAAATCTTCAGTGTTTAATAAGTTAAGATTGTCTGAAGATAATTTGTGTGCATGGTGTTTTAAAATTTAATTATATTATATTATTAATAAGATGGATCAAATTAAAATAAAATAGAGATTAGAGTAAGATAGTTTGAAATAAAATGAGAATAAATTACTATTTTTTTATCTAAACGGTATGTTATTTAATTTATAGAACCTATGCAAAACAAATAAAAAGCCCTGTAACAAACTCCAGTATTATTGGTGTACCCATGCTTAATAATAGGTGTGCAATAAATGTTAACATGTAAACACGAAACGTATAGGGCTTCAGTTGAAAGTACATTCTATCGATCGTTAAATTGCCTATCATTAAGTTTTTATAAACGATTGTGAGGTTTTGCGCTCATAATATTGAATACTCATGGTATTTACGAAGAAATATTATCAAGAGCATTATGCTGCGATCGCCAAAACAAATGCCAAGCGTGGCGATTAAGGCAACGCTGGTGATTATCAATAAATAAATAATAGTTGGTATAACCCTTCGAATGCTCCGTGGCTCAGTTGAAAGTGATGTTGACTGGGACGCGGGTGCACCTGATTCGATTCCCGGCGCGGCAAGCATTGTTATGATGAATATCGATGTTTGTTTCCTGGTCTGGGTGTAATGTTCGTCTCTGTATATGTGTCTGGCACCCTAGATACAGGTTCTTTCTAGTAAACCGGTTCTCCGTGTGAATGATATGGATGTGAAATGGCTGTGACTAAGCATATGCTGCAACGCTGAAAAGAAAGAAAAAATCAAAATAGTTAAAGTACAGTCGAACCCCGTGACCCAAAGCACGCGCTGTGAAAATCAGGTTATGTAAAGAGTGCAGTATCGACTTGCGTGACGACCGGATGTCCTGATCAGCCTTTAGCCTGCATTGTATAGTAGCCAGCACTACAACTACAACCTAACCAACCTACTAATGTTATAGTTTAAATGTACATCAAATAAAAAAACAAATCAAATAAAATCTGAAACCACGTATTAAAAAAACTAAAAATGCGCATTTGTGATTTTGGGTTTACCGTTTACCTACATATTAGTATAAGATTACAGAATGGCCAATTAACTAGGAAAGCGGCTTATCTTTTTATTGTTTAGCGAAGGTAAAGCGAAAAGCTGACGCACATTCAGCCAGTGGACGCGGCCACAAACTGCGAATGAATTGTTTCATACATTTTGTATAGCATCGGCAAAAACCGCCGAGCGTTCAGTCTAGTCTAGACACAAGCTGCGGGAGTCGCTCACTGTGTCTATGCCACTATAGCGGCTGCGATTAGTGATTTATTAGTGTGGAAATATAAGATGGTTCATCACCAATGTATTAGCAGATTTGTAGAAGTTTAAATAAAAATATTTTTTTATATAAAAATACAGACACGTTTATTGTTTGAAATTTACAAAAACACAACACCGAAACTTTGAGCAACACTCTTTTAAAACAACGAAAACAAAACGCATTTCTTACACTTCTTTACTTAAAACACCTCTTTTAATATTATTATATAACTATAGCTGGACATCATTCGGGATAAACTTTTGATGGAATTTGTATTCACTTTCGTTTGTTCAGCACAGCAGCTAAATAAATAAGTACACATTTTTAAAAGTCCCCTTAGTAACTTATCCTAAAACCAACTGTTATCCTTCTTCATTCGGTCGCGGTGCCTTCCCGTCATATCTAGGCTTTGGAAAATCTCCGACAACTTATCCAACGTATGCGTGGGGCTCTCGGGCAAACTTTGCAACTCTTTGCCGTCCTCCTCTGGAAGTTGGAACGTTTCCCTTTCTCGCATACAGAGCAGCTTCCCAGTTTCAGGGTAGCAAGAGAGTTTCGCCGCTTGCATGGCCGCTCTTTTAAACCGTGACTTCGGAGATTCCTTGGGCTCCATCTCTGTTTCGAACGAGGAATTCGGAGACTGTTTTGTCTCCCTCTTTTTTACCTTTAGACGTTTCAGGAATATCGGCGTGATGACGTCATAAGTGTTCTCACGAAGCAACTGCTGCGGTCTGTCCAGATCCATGGTGTTCTGTCTGTTAAACTCTGGTCTATCCAAGTTCATTGTCAGCTGTCTCTTGTAGCCTTGTATCCTTAGCGGCGTGAGTGGTTTCAGAATGTCGTGCGGTTTCTTCAGATCTAATATAATGATCTCCTTCTCGTTCTTCTTGCATCCGATAGCTGGGAGCGGGTGGAAGGGAGATAGAGTGTGCTTCACGGGCACGTCGTCAAGCATCCTGGACTGGGCTGTGCGGTTTTTGCGAGGTTTCAATTTTCGTGGAGCGTAGATAGTAGTGAGCGCGCGTGTTTTTCGCGGCTCGAGCGGTGCTAATGGGCCTGGTAGCATGGGGCGTGCGGTCCGGCGCGCGGCGCTGCCCCGACAAGCGCCGTCGACCTTGGGCCCTCTGGTGCCCACCTTGAGTCACCCACCCACCCCCACGCCCAACGCAATTGACCACTGGGGGGTAAAGCACTACGTTCCGTCGATTCGTGCAACGTGTGAGTGTGACTTACCATTGATAACGCTATTTCGTAATTTTCCTTCCTTTTAATTACTCGGATTTCATATTTTGTGGTTGGGTTTTTGAAGTTGTATTTCAAAATAACATCGGAATAACATAATAATATGATGATTGTCAAAATTTTTACTTTTTAATAATCACGTAACCATCGTCACACTGTTTACAATAAAAAGTTTCAACTGCAAAGCATTAGGTACTGAAAAGTGATACTCGCATTTATTACACTCCTTTTATTTTATGTTTTTAATATAAAAATTGAGTAGTATGGGGTAGGTGGTAACTTAAACAACGTGGGTGGACAGTATAATGACCATGGTTATCAATAGACGGTGCCCATCGATCTGCCCTCTGACCTTCAGGACTTCAGGACACATAATGATACATTACAATGCCTTTATGCTTTTTCGTCACGTATTTAAAAATATTTTATTTGATGTTAAAAAAGCGTAGATATTGATTTGAAGGTCGCTTAGAAAATATTTTTAAGTCAATTTACAGTAGGTATACTCTTTAAAAAAACAGTTTTCAGTTTTTTTCAGTTCTCAAGGGAGTTTTCGTGTGTATACTCCTCTTTGTGCATTCTTTTTGTTATCTCGTATCGTATATACAAATACAATTTATCGTATACGCATATATCGCAAACAAAATTGCAATTTATGGTGTTACTAAAGGCTGCCCCGCGGTTTCACCCGAGCAGATTTCACATGAACACATAAACTCCGTTTTTTCCTGTTCCCATAGGAAATTCGGGAAATTATTCCTTAGTACATAAACTCCCCAAGGAACCCACATGCAAAATGTCAGCCCTCTACGCCCAGTAGTTTTGGCTGTGCGTTGACTGTCAGTCAGTAACAGAAGACAGCGGTTTTCGCTGTAGGTTGTCATACTTCAGTAATTCAGTGTTGCAACAACTTAGTTTTCGTCAGCAGCTATTGTTGTAGCCCTAGTTTATAAGTTTTGTTTTGAGAAATAATAAAAAAAAAAACTGATTTAATAGTTTTTTATTACCCTTATAAGCCTTGATGAAACATTGAACTTCAAGACCTCGTAGTCTCATAATCGATGAAGTTAAGGTGGTAACTCTCGGTATGGCGCGAAATTAAAATTTTTTCGCGTTTTTTATTTATTATGGCAAAAGTATAAATTTTTAATAAAGTTTTAATGAATTCGGCCAAAAATCAAATTATGTCCTAAGACACAAAATCAGTAGGTCTGTCTTCCAAAACCGTTGTATTACAATGTGGGAGATATTTTTTTACATACGCGAATTCATTAAAACTTTTTTTAAAACGAATACTTTCGCCAGAATAGTTAAAAAACGTGAATTTCGCGCCATACCGAGAGTTACTGCCTTAACGTGAAAACTTGCAGATGTTTACTAATAAGTGAGAAGCTAACAGTTGTGAACGAACTTGATCTTGAAACCTTTTCAAAAAGGTTCCAATATCAGCGCCGATTACGAAAAATACGAAGGAAGATTATATCCTACTGACATTATTAATGCGGAAGTTTGTAAGTGTAATGGTTTTACTGTTTCACGTAAAACTACTGAATGGATTAATAAACTTTAAAATTAAAAGTAAAGTAAAAGTAAAAAATGATTTATTCAATACAGGATACAAGATATCGCTTATTGAAAGTCAATTAGACTAATCTAATTAATATTGATACCTTATTTCGTAAAGTATCCTATACTGATAGAGGCGAGGTAGTTCAGGGTGCCCACTAATTGGCTCAGGCAAACAAATGTTTGCCTTGCCTTACGACAATGGTCGCCTGGAGACGCCCCCAAACGAGCCCTCCTCTGTTAAATGATTTCTAAATGGATTACTATTAGCAAGTGGAAATCAATAGTCTCTGCCTACCCAGATGGGTAACAGGCGTGACAATTTATTACACCAGGAAAAACAAAACTAGGTCAAATACATAATCAGTTATTGACATCTCTGTCCCGGTCACTATTAGGGGCATATTTGGGTCAAGCTCATCTACCGAGTTTGGAAGGGTCTGGTTTGTTTTTGTTATCAATATACTTCGTATAAAATAAAGTCGCTTCCCGCGTATGTCCCTATGTATGCTTAAATCTTTAAAACCATGAAACTCATTTTGATGAGGTTTTCTTTAATAGATAGAGTGATGAAGGTTTATAAGTATAATAGATACACAAAATACTAATAGGTTGGGCGGTACGAAGTTCGCCGGGTCGTCTAGTTAAATAATAAAGGCCTAGGTATGTAGTAGTGCGTTCGGACATACATTTCACTTCTATCAAATCATCTATTTCATCATACAGTCATACTGATACACACCTAACTATTCACAAGATAAAACTTAACAAAAAATTTAAAGTTATTTCCAGAAACATCTGCGCTTTATGTATGTAACTTATATTCTCTGTGATGTAACTATCAAAAGTTATGTATAAGTAACTAAACCTATTTCTATAATAATCTGTAATATGTTGAGAAAGCATTCCTGCTTTGCACGTCCATTTCAGAACATTTAAACATAAATTAATTTACAAGTCAGTAAGCTATTCAGTTCCAATTCAAAGAAAACTCTATAATTTCTCCAAAAAATAATGTAGTTAGGTATGTAACCTAAAATATTTAGGTGGATAGTAATTTGTAAGAAAGGTTTCATGTTTTTTTGATAATTTTATATATAGGAACCCTTCTATGAGTAATTTCTGTTTGTACCTAAAACGAGTTAACTAAAAAAATTTTACGATTAAAATCTAAATGAGTCAACGCAAAGCCTATGTATACTAAAACTGACGGATATAAAAGATTGACCTTTGAAAGAAAAAAATGTGAATATACATAAATTTAGCTTTTTTGTTTTGATAAATAGAAGATAGGAGGAGGATAGGACAATAGGAGGCTCCACCGACAAGAGCACAGCTCTTAAGAGAGAAGAAGAATAAATAGAAGATAGAAAAATTATTCGCTAATAATGTATTTTTCAATTATTGATTTTTTTTTAGTTTTGGGCGTGTATTAGAGAAGTTACCAATGCCGATTCTCTTTTCTAAGGAAAACTGAGAAGAAAGATTAGCTTGTTATACTTAATACTATATACTATGTTATACTTACACGGTGCGAAACTAGCGCCACTTCCGATAAATAAATAATATATTAAACCTAAAAGATACACAACAGAGACCTTAAAATTTTAAGCAAGATTATCTAGGGAGTTACAAGGCGCATATTTTTGATTTCGGGCATGGTTTATAAGATATCAATTATTTATCGAAGTGGTGCTAGTTTCGCACCGTTTCGCCCCATAAGCAATACTGCTTTTATTTGAGGAAAACGCGGGTAACGAACAGGCCAGAGGAAAATTGAACAGTCTGCCTCCGTAACTCTACGGGCGTGGTAAACGTATCTCAGAAAACTTACAAGAGTTGCATCACTTTATTTTAAACTATATTGATTAACCAGTCATACTAATTCTTCAAATAAGTATACTTATGTTAATTCCTACTTACTTTTGTTTAAATCATGTTTTGAATGAATACAAAACAGTTCGAACAAAACAACAACGAATAATGAAATGACGTAAAAACCGCCTAACAAGACCCGGAAAATACGTCATTTGACGCCTAACGCCTCCTAACCAACAAGCGCGCGCAGGATTACGTCACTCGATAAAATACGGTATGTCAATGTCAAGTCCACAATCCGCAACACGAGCACGAGTCGAGGTTCCAAAATTCGAACACGTGATTGCGGATGTAGAGCATATCTTTTTAATTTTAGTACAGTTTACACGTCTTTTTTTCAGCCAGTATTAGTGAAAAGTGTCAGTGTTTTAGATAAATATTATATAAGTTTGTATTTGGAACGTTTCAATTAATAACTTAAAACTGTGGTGAGTACGAATTGAAGGCTGCTTTGCTCTGCTAATTTAGATAATTGGTTGATTTATCGTTTTTTTTATTAGCTTAATGTGTATATATATGTATACTATATATCTTGAAGAAAAATTGTTATCCTAACATAGATTATGTTTAAAGTTATGTTGGATAGGACAACAAAGGTAAAAAGCTATAAAAACTGCTTAATCGATTATCTCGTGGTTGGATGAACCGATTTTGATGTGATTTTCAGAAAAGTAACTTAATTGTTATATGGTTATATTAAGCTTCGATAAATAGGAAGTTCTCAGTTTATGTAAAAAACAATTTCGTTGCGGAGATGTTAAGCTTACTCTAATAGATAATTATCATTACTATAAATTCATATTTTCAGTAATTCGTAAATGTTAAATTATGGACATGGCTCAGCAGAGCTGGGGTGAAAGAAAGAAAAAAAAATACTTACCTCATGGAATATTTTTATACCTATAGTCACGAATTCCTAAAATCTTCAGCAAACAATATAAACGAAGATAATTGTAATTGCTTAACGTCATACAATTTGTTCCTTATCTTGTTTCTAGTAGGTACCTAGGTATTATCTGAATATTACACGTGCCTTTGATATCACTTTAAATGTCATAAAAATCGTGTATAACTCTTACCAAAATGCAAATACATATACTAATAAAAGATACATAAACACCCTGGAAGATAAATTAGAAACTTTAGAGAAAAAAAATCGGTCAAGCTGTATTGAGATCCGAAATGTCCCTAAACTAACCTCAGGTACCTCCGTAGAAACAAAGCGAGACCTACAAACATTTGTGAAACGATTAGGTAACCAAGTTAACGTCCAAATTGAAACATATGAAATAAAAGACCTTTTCCGAACACATCCAAACAAGGACAACATCAAGAACTTAGTTGTAGAGTTCTCAAGTGTACTGAAAAAAGATGATTTGCTCGCAGCTGTCAAAGAATTCAACAAAGATAAACCCAAGGTCGAAAAACTAAGTACATCGATACTACAACTAGATGGACCAATAAAACCCATATTCGTCTCTGAATGCCTTTCTACAAAAACCCAGAAGCTGTTCTTCTTAGCTAGAGAATTTACCAAATTAAATGATTTCAAATTTTGTTGGACATCACGTGGAACAGTTTATATAAAAAAGGACGAAAACTTAAGGTATTTTAGAATAAGCAATGAAAGTGATTTGGCTAAAATTAGGGAATCAGTCTGACTAGATTTTACCTATTTAATAGTAAATAAGTTGCATGTTTTTTATTTTATAAAGTCATATGATTATTTTTTTAAAATTTATACAATCTTTATTATATTATTCACACATACAATAACATACAATATACCCGAAATTTTACTAATCATCAATTGCGACTATAAATATTTTTTTAACACAGTATTACCAACAATGAAAGCTCAGTATCTCATAAACCTTTTAAGCGCTAATTATACTTGCATTATTTATGAAATGGTTTCTTACAATATGCATATAGAGCAAATTTCTGACTCATATTTTTCTATCTTTAAAAATGTTGAATAATCCTATTGATATTCTTGATCATCTAGAAGAAGTATCTTTGAGTAAAGCCATACATACCGATACTACGAGCTGTTATAAATATATTAAAAATACTCTTAATAGTCTTACTATTCTCACTCAAAATATAAGAAGTATCATGTGCAATTTTCCTAGTCTATTAGCTTTTTTACAAGATTTAAAAGTTGATTGTGATATAATGGTACTCACAGAATGCTGGCTAATGAAACTATTGACTAAACCTGAAATTGATGGATATAGATCATTTAAAACTAACATAAACCGAAATCAAAATGAAGGCATAGTTATCTACGCAAAACTCAACCTGCTAGTTACTGTAGAAGAACCAGACTTTAATGACTCGAACTGTCTTATCTTGAAGATTGGTGAAGACACTTCACTTGTATCAATTTATCGCTCGCCGTCCCACCATGATTTTACCCCGTTTATAAACTCTCTTGACAACATACTTAATAAAGTTAAAGATAGCAAGAATATTATTGTCATGGGTGACATTAACATTGATATTAGTGAAAATGTAGATAAAGAAGCTGAGGGTTATCTCAATCTCGTAGCTTTTCACGGTCTAATTCAGGGTCATCAGTTTATAACAAGAGAATCCAGTGGATCCTGCCTAGATCATGTAATGCTCAAAACTAAGAAAGAAGCTACTACAGTAGTAATAGACTCTACTATTACAGACCATAAAGCAGTATTAATAAACCTAAATCTTAACAAAAGTACGTACGAAACCTCATTAGAAACAACAACGATAGATTATAATAATTTAAATCTGGACTTAAATAAACTTGATTTCAATGACGTACTTAATGAGCCAAACCCAAATGTAGCGCTTCGTTCTTTCGTTAGTAAAATACAATTAGCTATCAATACAAACACCCGCATACATAAACTAAATAAAAACAAGAAAATCTTAAAACCCTGGATTACGCCAGGAATACTAAAATGTATTAGAAACAGGGATAACTTACAAAGAAAATTAAAATCTAACCCCAATAATGACATTCTAAAGAAAACTTATATAAGATATAGATCATTCTGTAATAATTTGTTAAAGAAGCTAAAAAGGGACCATGATAAAAAACTTATTAGTGAAGCTGGTAATGACTGCAAAAAACTCTGGACTGCAATAAAATCAATCACATATACATCTAAAGTTATACAAAATGGACAGGAATTACTCAAATCTAATAAGACTATACAAACTACTCTTGATAATATTAATAAGTACTATGTAAATGTGCCTAGAAATCTAGCAAAAAAATTTACCCCTTCTGGCAATCAGCCTTCTAGGAACAACAATTCAACATTAAATTCATTAGTATTAACGTCAACAGATGAAATTGAGATAGAAAGATTAATAATAAATTTAAAAAATGAATGCGCTGCTGGTAATGATGCAATACCAAACAGAACACTTAAAGAAAATAGGACCATATTTGTTCCTGTACTGACAACTATATTCAACAAATGCCTGGAATTAGGCATTTTCCCAGATTGTCTTAAAGAATCAATCGTGCATCCAATCTTTAAAAGTGGTGATATGACCTTGATTGAAAATTATAGACCCATCTCTATTCTTCCCGCAATGTCAAAAATTTTAGAGCGCATTCTAAATCAAAGGCTGGTCAACTACTTGGAAAAGAAGCAATTACTCTCACCAAATCAATTTGGCTTCCGCTCAGGCTACTCCACCTCAGACGCTGTACTAAAGCTGACTGACTATATAACTGAGACTCTTGATAGTAAAAAGAAGTGTATTGCAATTTTCTTGGATTTGGCAAAGGCCTTTGACACCGTTCCTAAAGATTTACTCTTACATAAACTTCACAGGATTGGTGTCAGAGGCCCGCAGTACGATATTTTTAAAAGTTATTTAAATAATAGAAAACAACGTGTTAAATTGGGAAATTGCATAAGTGAAGAAGAATCAGTTGACTGTGGAGTTCCCCAAGGAAGCATTTTAGGACCAACTTTATTTCTAGTTTATATCAACGACCTATGTGATCTTAATTTACCACAAGGTAAAATTGTTACGTATGCGGATGACACAGCTCTCATATTCGAAGGCAGAGATCAAACTGAAATCCACGCTAATGCACAAGATGGCTTTGATAAGGTAAATGCTTGGTTAAAAGATAACTTCCTAACTCTAAACGCAGCCAAAACCAAGTACTTGTCTTTTTCTATACGAAATCGATCTGACCAGAACCACATCTTTAACCTAAGAGCCCATACGTGTTCTCCATCCTTAACAAAAAAGGAATGTAGCTGTCCTATACTAGAATGTGTCAATTATATCAAATATCTAGGCGTAATAATAGATTCTAATCTCAATTTCAATAAACACATTCTTTATTTAAGTAGTAAAATACGTAAACTTATTTTTATCTTTAAAACTCTTCGATTTATTGCAGAACCTCTAGTACTGAAAAGAGTGTATATCGCCCTCTGCGAGTCAGTTTTAAGATATTGCATATGTTCATGGGGTGGTGCCTCAAAAACCGATCTTTTAACTCTGGAAAGAGCACAAAGAGCAGTACTTAAAGTTTGCCATTTTAAACCATTTTATTTTCCATCTGACGAATTATACAAATTATCAGAAGTTCTAACAGTTCGTCAACTTTTTATACAAAGTATTACTTTGAGACAACACAAATTGACCCCCTTCGATAGTTCTACTCAAACAAGACGCCGCAACGATAAAGTATGTTCAATCCCTTTTACCCGCACATCTTTTTGTCAGAAATTTGTTAGTTTCTTAGGACCTTATATTTACAATATCCTAAACAAATGTCTTAATATATACAATCTGAATTATTATGAGTGTAAGAATATTATACAAAAGTGGCTGTTATCTACATCCTATGATCAGACTGAAAATTTGTTAGTCATTAAGAAGTGATTTTGAATTTATTATTGTTTCATTATTATTATTTAATTATTATCAAGTATATTATAAGATCATCATATTTTACTCCCAATTTATCTTTATTTTGTAAAGATATTGCAATGAGTTACTGTATTTTTGTTCTATTCCTTATTTTATTTGTTCCTTTTATTTATTCTAATTCTAAATTTAAATTTTTGTTATAGATTTAAACATTTAAATTTTGATAGAGATTGTTATTTTAGTTACAAACATTATAATACATACTTACTCACAGACAAACTTTGCATGTTAGGTTATATGATTTGCATGAATTTTTAAATACTATAAGTTTCATTTATTTATTTCCAAATTGATTCTAAATAAGTCTATAACATGTATTTGTAAAATTTTGCAACGGGAAGAGCCTACTCAACCCATAACACAGGGGAGACCCTATTTTGGGGAGTAGAGGATCTCAACCGTTTTATATATTTTATCTGTAAGATATTATGTAAAATGGTTTTATGTATCATTCAATGAAATAAATATTATTATATTATTATTATTATATTATACTTAGGTGAACTTACATTTCAAAGTACGAATGTTTGTATCTCTTTTAAATGTTCCTCAGACAGAACCCACTCTTTTTTTAAGGAAGGTTTCATTAGGCCAAATCGCGTGTGACTTTTAGGTACAACTTTATCTAAAGAGCAAATTATAAAAGCATGATTTCTACATTATTATCATATTGAATGTTTCAGGTATAGGTAGGGGAAGCATTATAAAAGTCGCTAGAATAAAAATAAAAATAACATCTAGTTTTTATTTTTGTTCAACTCTTTTCTCTTCTTTCTCTTTTAGATAACTTTAACAGAATCCCGATCTACCTACCCACACCTAAGTAGGTAAAATCTCTTGCAAATGCCAAAGAAAACCCTTTAAACTAAATAATGGAATTCATAATCGGGGGCCTAGCCGGGGCGGGTGCAACCATTATCACCAACCCTATGGACGTGATCAAAACTCGCCTCCAACTGCAAGGAGAGTTGAAAGCCAAAAGTGAGGCCAAAGCTAGATATAAGGGAATATTTCACGCGCTCTATGTGATCGGAAAGATGGACGGTGCAGCGGCGTTACAGAGTGGTTTGGCGCCTGCCATGCTGCTTGGTTTTACTATGAACTCTGTCAGGTGAGTGGTTTCATATATCTCTTGCTTAGGTTTATGTTATAATATTATAAAACGCAAATATTTGACTGTTTGTTTGAATCGAATAATTTTCGAAAATACAGTTAAACAATTCGAAAAAAAAATAACAAATTTTGTTAGAGAGCGTTCGAAAAACGAAATGCTAGCGGTAAGAATGATTTGCTAGTTGCGTAAGAGCGAGCGTACAAATAGACAGGCCCACAAACTGGGATTTAACGCACAAGTGGCCGCCACAAACTGCGGAGTCGCCCGAACTCTACCACTATGCCAATAACGGCTGCGATAGGTGGGCCGCGCCAAGCACTACTACGTTTGCTTTTTAACTCATGTAACCCTAGTACAGTCACGGACTAGGAGGCCGTAACAGATTTGTCTATGGTTTCGTCAGCCCTAGACTGTATTACCAAAGAACAAGAACTATTTTGCAATACAGAAAAACCGGAAGTGTTACGGCGATCGTGTCCGCCACTGTACTGTCTTGCAGTAAGTAGGTACCTAAATCGATCGACGGACTCGGCGGAGTGGGCAGTGATGTGGTGTGTGTTGCCAGAGGACCGGGTTCCATTCCCTATTTGACATTTCTGAAAAATCTTCAAAACCATTTCAGACTGGGCCTCTACCACATAGCGGAAGTCCACGGCTTGACAAAAGACGACAAAGGGCGTCTCAGCGTTCCAAAGACCCTCGCCTGTGCCTGCATCAGCGGGGCAGCGTCTGGGCTGGTCTCCAATCCTGTCTCCGTCGTGAAGACCAGGATCCAGGCCGCTGCACATCCCAGCATTGCCGTTGGGAGACAGCATCGATATAATGGTAAGGATTTCGTTTTAAAAATATCTTAAATCTCGCTTTTCAGATGTTTTGTGAATTTTGAGTCGCATAACGAAACATTACCTAATTTATTGTTGTAAGTAGATCAAGCATCCATAAAGCCAAATTGAGGCTGCAATTTTAACGCAAAGAAAATAAATAGTAGGAATCAACATGGAAATTTGAGTAAGTACATACCTATTGAGGCTACGTTTAGACGTCAGCAATGACGTAGTATAGTCACTAATCATTTTCTGCAGTTGTCGATGTTTTTTTGTTAACACGTTTCCATTGTATATCTTTGAAATAGAGGTTTAAGAAGCAACATGAAAATAACAAGAAAACAAGTGGAATGATAAAAATTACCCTATGAATGGAAACCTAGGTTGTTAAATTTGTAAATCTATCACGTTATTCTAACTAAGCCTCATTGTTTTCATGTGTTTTCAGGTACATGGCATGCATTTGCAACGATATACAAGACAGAGGGCATGCGTGGTTACCTCGCGGGCATCAACGCGACTTGTTCAAGACTCGCCATCGGCAGCGCTGCGCAACTAACTACTTTTTCTGCGTAAGTTTTTCATGTAATTTTGTTTTAAATAAAAAAGAACCGAAATATGTACAGTGGCGGACACGGTCGGCGTAACACTTCCGGTTTTTCTGTATTGCAAAATAGCTCTTGTTCTTTGGTAATACAGACTAGGGCTGACGAAACCATAGACAAATCTGTTACGGCCTCCTAGTCCGCCACTGTACATCCGCCGTGGTGGCGGGACAGAATACCACCACAAGATCTTCTCCTGTGGGTGCCGAAAAGGCGACTGATAATTTCCGTAGGACGGGCAGCAGCGTCCTTCGTTGAAAATTGTTTACCAGCCAAACGCGTTCGCCATTCCAATTGCCAAGAGTGGCGATTATAGCAAAAGCCCTCCCAAATTTTCTGATCTTGCTGTGATTTAAGAAAGGAAGCAGTGGACGAATTTTCTTCTGAGAAAAAGAAACAGAAAAAGTCTGCTAAATGAAAAATCTACAAAACCAAAATACTTTTCTTTTCTTCATCCAGTTTTGTAAAATAATATTTCCTAACTACCAAACATTTTCCTAGCTCTAAAGATGCACTCCTGAGCCACGGATTTTTCACCGACCAGTTCCCATTAGCTCTGGCGTTTGCGTCAAGTGCAATAAGCGGTGTTGCCGTCGCAACAGCAATTTGCCCATTTGATGTTGTCGCAATACGACTTTACAATCAGGGTATGGACGAAGCATTAGTCGTCTCTGGTTGAAAGTATTTAGGGCGTATGCTTATTAAAATAGGCTAGTGGCTAACTGTGCCTGCAAAAAACGGCTTGTAACGAAGCTATGAAACTTGCCTCTAACCTATAGTTTTGTGTTTCGATACCGCCTTATTCATAAGTATCAAATCCAGCCCTAAATACTCAAAACCAGAGACGCAAAATAACACCCATATTTGTGTCCACAGTGTAAAAAGTCAGATCACCTCCCACGGGTACTGTGTCGACTCGCCTGTGACTCTCTCATTCGTCTCGAGCCTTGCGTGTGGCTTCGTTTGCATTGTCGTTGAAACACCGTTAGACGTTGTTAATACGAGACTGATGAATCAGGGTAAATAGTTCGCTATCATGCTTTGTATTAATTTGGCTGTTGTATGCTTTTGTAGATGAAACTAAATTTGCTTTCTTCTGTTGCGCTATTTTCCTATAATATTTATTGAAGAGTAACGGGCCGAGGTTGTTACCTTGTGGGAATACATTTATCTGCTTTTGTGGTAAAAATGTTTGCAATGAAATTAGTTATACCCCAATATATCTAAAACCATATATTCATTGAAATATTAATATTGTATCAATAATAACGGACTGAGGTTGCTTCCTGTGGGAATACATTTATCTGCTTTTGTCGTGAATTTAGTTTTATCGAATTCTTTCTAATATTAACTTAGTACATAATGTCTCCAAAAATATTTCTTTAATATTTTTCTTGTTTCAACCCTAATACAGTTTACGTAACGTCATCTAATGACGCGACGTTAGATTAAAAAGTGATTTCAGCATTCCATCTTACATTATTCATTACAGTATTACTAACTAAAACCTTAGCAAACAAAAAAAACGAGTCGAATATAAATGTTTGCTTTCCAGGTCCACCATCATCGAACGGCGAGCTCTTATACAATGGAGTGATAGACTGCCTACGAAAGATTTACAGAACCGAGGGCTTCCATGGACTTTACAAGGGATTCGGTCCTTTGTACCTTCGTATTGCACCACACACGACTCTATCGCTCGTCATTTGGGATATGTTAAACAATATACTACTCAAAGACAGCTGAATTTTTTGTTTTATTGTAATGATTCTGGATTTAACTATGGGGTTTGATATAGTTAATACACAAATTGAAAGTTCTACAAGTCATAAATTGTAAAGACAGCAAGTCCTCATTAAAACCATATTAGAAAAAAAAACTTAAGTAGATAGGTTCTGAACTAAAAATCAGAACATTACCTCTCGTCCAAACAATTGGACATAATAGGTAGCGAGTACTGAATCTCCCATTCAACACTCGACGAAGAACTCGAAATATATTCCAACTCATCAAAGGAACTGTTTGAAGACTCATCTACTCGAACCCAAGGATCATTAGCATTATAAGGTTGACCTATAAATCTCTTATAAGCCTTCAGACAAGTATCCATACAACCATCTGGATACATTTCAGCCAGTTCTTTCTTTACTTCCTGTTTTATAAGACGACGCTGTAGTTTCTCTTTCATTTTGATCTTTGCCTCGTTGTTTGCACTAGCTATTGAGTATTTTAGTGGTTTTATATCTTTAAGTCCTTTTATTTCTTCATCAGGTAACACTTGCATCTCAATATGATATTCGCCATCTTTTTTACGGACGATCAATGCTGGTTTGTCTTCGTTAGGTCTTCTAGGTTTTCTTTTAGGTGGTGTGTTATCAGTAGACGTTGCTTTATGTTTTGCTTGTATTAGCATTCTTAAAAGTTTGAATGATATCGCACCTGGCCTCCATCCTTTGGGTCTCTGTAAAATTAAAAGTGTCTAATGAGAAACTGATATCTTTTAAATTAAACAAAAATTAACGAATGAAAAAAAAACTTATCTTTATCTTGTCTTCTCCATATTATCTTTTTTCAATTTCAAAATAAAGGTAACCCATATAAGTAATCTAATAATGTATTTTCTTACAGTTACATGACTAAAATTACAAATTTCACTTAGGACAATACCAAAATAAATAATTCAACTTAACACGTTTGCACTAAATACACCACAAAATTATTCACTTCCAAACAAAATTAAAACTTGGACAATAAGTTACGTTTCGACGACCATAAATTAAAGGGGCTACCAAATAAACATTTTAAGTATGGATCATTGGGTAAAGTTCACTTGGGAATGTCACCCCAGCCTCGTCGGCATAGTAAGTCCTCGCCTCTCTAACATTTCTATGTTCTCCGGTACCATCATCACCACGCTCTCTAATCCTAAAGTACTTTTTATGTCCTCTTGAGTCTACGATCACGCCTTTTTGTGATGGAGTTGGATGATTACATTTTGTTCTTTCAGTAAAGTAAACCTTGGAGCCCTGATTTTGTTTTCTAGACCTTTTCGGTGCTAATCGTGGCACTGTGGACGGTTCCGGAATCTTAACGTTTTCTCCATGTGCCAACATATCCTTCAAAGTACTGTATAGGAGCTTTTTGTCGTTTCCGTGGCCCACTATACCTCTTTCTGATAGATCTGCAGCTGAAGCGTCACCAAAACAACTCCACGTTGTGTCAGAAGGCTTGTAAGCAACTTGCAGGCCTTTATCACCAGATGCTTTACCTTTGGATTTGCTGTCACGTTTCTGACGTTTTCTCACTCCCCGAGGTTTCGGATAGAAGCGCCATCTTCCTTGGCAATCAACAAAACCATCCACGCCTACAATCAACCAGTTTCCGTTTGCCGCTTGGAACCTTCCTATTTCAGCATCAACTGATTCTCCGTTTGGTCCGATAAAGGAATTGGGAGCCCATCTGCCATCAGGCGCTACATAACCGTCAACATTTATCTCTAGCCACGTATGGCCAGGTCCCCAAAAGCCTCCTAAATCACTGCACTCCGTTTTTCCATCAGGTCCTTTGAAGTATCTGGGTACAGGACTGCCGTATCTATCTAGCAACTTGACTCTGTAATCTAAGTACGTGTACTGCGTACTTTTCTCCACCTTAGTAACTTTTTTAGGTTTGAACGTAGGATCGAAAGTTGCAATGGGCGGCGTAAACTCTACTATCCATTCGTCAGAGTCTGTATCGGAACTTTGAAGCATTTTATCTTCCGAACATGAACATGAGAGATTTAATCCTAATTTCTCTGCATCTGGCTCCGCAGGGAAGCACTGACATTGAGGGTCTTCAGCATCGGGAAGTATACCAAGTGCTTGCTGGTAAGTTTTGAGACATATTTCTTGGCACATATCTCTGAAAGCACTTTGAATGAAATCGCGCTGTTCTCTTTCAAGTCTTCTTGCCGCCCGATCCTTCCTCTTCTGCCTTTGGCGATTCTCTTCTTCCGTTCTTCCTATAGTATACGTCAATACCGGCTTATCTTCGTAAGGATACTGGTTGATGGTTCGTTGCTTTTGATAAGTCTTCATGGTTTCCATTGTGACGGTGTATTCTCCGTCCTTCTTGTGTACGATCAGAAGCGGGCGTTTCTCATTCTTCTTCTTGCCTGTTTCCTTCCTTCTCTTCTTCGCGAGGATCTCGCCCGGATTCTTCGCCATCCTTAGCAAACGTACTACGTATTTGTGAATCGCACCTGGCTTCCAGTTGGGTCGAAACTACGAAAAAGAAAAAAAACGTAAAAAAAAAAGAGAAAAAATAAAACAAAATAATAAGTACTACCTAAGTACCATGTTTTTTAACTAGCTTTTCAAAAATTACCTTCATCCCAGGAATGTTGTCAGCTGTCCAGAGCCATCCCATGCTTTTAGGTACTGGGTTCATGGACCCCGTGCATGGTGCTGTACACTCTCCATGTCCAATGTGAGGTGCTATAACAAATAAGATAGATAGTAATAATTTCACAATTCATATAGGTAGGTAGAGTAACGATTAGGTAAGTTAAAAATACGTACGTATACCTTGGTAGCCGTAATTGAACTTGAATCTACTGTCGTCTTTCTTCTTTCCCTTTTTATTAAATTTCATATCTCTTTCGGACTCAGTGCTCCGCTTATCAGTTAGTGATTTTGCACTTCTTTTCTTATCAGGTGTTGAACCCCTTGAGTTAGCCACACCAGTGGATTTAGAAGTCTGCTTCATACTTTTCTGGCTCTTTTTACTATCGCTTCCAGACGTGCTTAATGCTCTGAGACGCTTTGCATCCACGAGCTTGTGGTACACCGGGCAAGGAGGCACCATAGCGTGGGCTGGCTTGCGCGTCATGTCGTCGCCCGGTATTTCGTAACCACCACAAATGTGACAGTATGTCGTCTTCTTTTTGAACCCGAAAGTGCACTCGCAAGTACACTCACAAGGCAGACCTTTTACTTGAAATTTAGCTTGCATTTCTCCTACTACTTCTTCAACCTTCTCTGTTAAATCGCAGCAATTGCTTCGCAAGTTCTTAAAATCAAGAAGTATTCTGTCGTCGTCTGGTTCTGGGGGTTCTCTTTTTTTGGTCACGCAAGCTAGTTCCGAACATTTAGTTACTCGTATCAAGTGAGCTGCGTCTTCTGGTATATCCATACTATATCCGCTTCCTGAAGCCTCAAGCCGTTGCTTTTCTGGGCAGTCGCTAGCGCATGTTTTGAATTTGTATTTTGGCCTTGACTGATCAGATTCTGATGTGACATCCTTTACTGAAGTTTTGGATGTCGAAGTCGAACCAGATTTAGGACTCTTAGCAAAATCGTTTTCAACTGTGCAATAGCCAACGATATACACTTGTTTACCAATTGGGCCATTTTGTTTTAAATATTTAATAGCATCTGTATCTTTTATTAGCAATGCTGAAAAAGATTTTGATTTCTTTGCTGTTACACGTTTATTTATTGAGATATTAGCCTCGCTTTTTGCCGTATTTATTATATCCATTACTTCTTCTGGTTTTTCGATAGCATTGTCGTGTGGGACTTCCGTAGAATCTGATTTTGTTTGTGTATTTAAAAGAACTTCGTTCTTTTTATTCGTTCTTTGCGTTTCTTTTTTCTCTTTGATCATATCTCCAATGAAAGTGTTTGCAACAACATCAATTTTAATTGAGTCCTCCACATCTTTAGTTGTTTTCAAATAGCCAGAGTAATTAAAGATTCCAACATTGTTTTCTGAAAGCGACCTGAACTGTATCGGTATTCTGTCATGAATCTGGCACATTCTCAACTGTAGTTTGACTCTAGCGATGCATTTTGATGAAGTAGCGACATCGAAAATGTAATGTTCTCCAGAAACACTGATTGGGTTCAGTTCCTTTGTTCTTGTTAGATTGTGTAAGTAATTCAAAAAGGCTCTATCCCATTGTACCGAAGTAGATCCCATTTGGGTTTCCGGCTTTTTTCTGCTCCATAGCGACAGCTCTAAAGGATGCTGTTTCATGTACATTATAAGCTTGTAAAGATTGCATGTGAACAATACAGATTTTGATTTTACTTGTTCAGCTATACCTATAGCTGTTGCTGTTGTGTCATCGCTACTCTTCTTTTTCAGCTTGCCTTTCAACCTGGAGTTAGCTTTCTTTCTGGGTCTTTGACTAAAAACATTGTGTTTCTTTGCCTCCCTCAAGAATATAGTGAAAAGATCAGCAAATTGGCCTTGTATAAAGTAGTGCTTACATTCTATGCAGCTCTGAAACTCCTCCAAGCTCATTTCAAACAGGAACATTGACTCCGAAAGAGCCATTTTTACTTAAACACTATTTTTATTTTCTTGTTTCTTTAACGTTTCCTTATTTCGTTATGAACGGCCGTTTAATAAAAATATACTTTGAAAATTTAATGAAAAAATTAAAATAAACTTTTCAATTTGAAAATTTGCCAAATAATGCCAAAAGAATGTCAAATAAAACGTTGTATTTGTTATTGTTTATTTTTTGAAAGCGGTAACGTCACGTCAGTATTGTCATCAAAAAAAGTTTGGTGGAGCCACGTGGAGCTGGAGCTCTTTGTAGGAAATAATTAGGTACCCAAAGGCGTTATATGATATAGGTAGCTTCGCATCTTTGTAATTATCACTTCAAAATAATCACTTGAGAGCAGGTGCACATTGAGCCACGAATCTTGGCGTGGCCAGTAAACGCGCACGACCACTTCGATTTAGAGACACCTAGCAGCTTAGTCATATCGTATAATATCATAGTGCGTATAGTATACGTATAGTAGAACAGCACTTGTTTCTACGTGTATACTTTTCACGAGCAGCTGTTTTACCAGCGCTTATAAAGTAAGTGTACTGATCCGCGCTGGTAGTCAGCGCAGGTAGTTTGTATACTTACATCCATCAGGTCCATCCATACCTCTTCCCAATAGACACGCGGCCACCAATGAAGCCGCTAGTGGCCACCATTCACCGCCATTTAGCCTCTTGTTTTGCCTGAATTAATTTCCGTTGGAAAGGGGTGAACAAACATGTTTAAAAAATTTACTCTAAACAATAAGGCCGCCCTTGCAATCAATGCATTAATATTTTTATAATAATGTTTAATTTTATTGATTGCAAATAAATAAAGTATCTCTCTATCTATCCGGGTTCGATTCCTGGGCGGGGCGAATATTGATATGATGAATATCGATGTTTGTTTCCGGTCTGGGTGTGATGTTCGTCTCTGTGTGTGTTTCGGGCGCCCTAGATACAGGTTCTTCCTAGTTAGGGGCTCTTGAGTGTGATGTGTTATTATTATTATTATTATATTATTATTATCTATTTAGTAATGGAAACCCTCAGTGCATATTTAGATAGATGATATTTAAAATGGTATACCTAATAACCCAAGAATAATTAAAAACAAAAATTCGACATATTTAACAATGTAATCACCACCTAATTCAAAACAATAAAAATTTACTACACATTTCTTCAAACACATGCAACAAAAATTACTTCATTATTTTCTAAAGGAATTTAATAACGACAACCGTCGTGTCTATTCTGATTTCTGTAAGTGCTAGTGGTATTCGTCCTGTGTATTGAAGAATCAGCCATTGTGGGAGTTTGCCTCGTTGGAGACGATCTATCTACCATTGTAGGAGACTGTCTCATTGGAGATAATTTGTCTTCTATCGTGGGAGACTGTCTCATTGGGGACAGCTTATCCAAAGTGAACCGAGAAATCTTCTTGCGAGGTGTGTTTGAGGCTCTATTTGTCTTCGTTGGCGGCTTCAGCTCGCACAGCGAATCGTATATCTCCAAGTCCTTCATAATCTCTTTGTATTTTATCAGCTTCTTTGGATCGACTCTCATGTTGCTTTGCTCAGGAAACCGTGGTGAGTAGTAGCGGCTGTGGTTCATCGCCACGTTCACTGCGACGGGTGCCTTTGCTCGGCCAGAGTAAGTAACAGACTTTTTAGGTTTTTCATTATTGTTGTTTTTATTAGTTTTTAGCGCTCCGGATTTTTTGTCTGGTGTTTTCTGTGATCCTTTTGCGCCAGATTTACTCTTTTCATCACCTTTATCTTTGTTAGGTTTATCACTTGTTCTACTGGCTGGTATTCTGTCAGTTGTGGACATTAAGGTAGATTTTGATTTTCCTGGCTGCCGCCGTTTAGAATACCAAGCCCATTTCCCATCCTTGTCGATGTATCCGTCAACACCAATCTTTATCATCTGTCCATTGCTATCGGTAAAGAAACCTTCCTCTGCAGAGTAGAACATGCCATCAGGTCCCGTAAAGTTCATTGGAACCCATCGATTATCAGGACCTATGTACCCGTCTTTGTTAATCTCCATCCACTCGTGACCAGGGCCCCAGAAGCCGCCTAAATCGCTACACTCCTGTTTACCATCGGGACCTTTGAAATACCTGGGAACATGGTTCCCCTGCTTATCCAGTAATTTAACTTTGTAGTCTAAATAGTTGTATTGGCAGTCGTTCTCTGCCAACGTAGGTGGATGCTTTGCCTTGGCGTCCCATTTGGCAGCTGGTGGAGTAAATTCGATAGTCCATTCATCATTGTCAGTATCACTGCTGGATATTGTGTCATCATCTGAACAGGAACAGGAGTCAATTGGAGGACTAAGAGCTGGATATTCGGGCTGGCAAGGGCAGTCTGGACTATTAGGATTTGGTAAGGGTAGAATTCCTATTGCTTGGTTGTATGCTTTCACACAGATTTCTTGGCACCTGTCTCTAAATGTGGACTGTAGTAGTCTTGATTTTCGTCTTGTCTCTCGCCGCTCTCTTCTTTCCCTCTGAATTTGTATCTTTCGCTTTTCTTCTTCAGTTTTTCCAATGGTATAAATTAAGGGTGGTTTCTCGTCATATGGATACTGGTAAACTAGGCGTTCTTTTGAATATTGTTTGAAGACTTCCATTTGGACAGTGTACTCTCCATCGCGCTTTTTCACTACGAGTGTTGGCTTCATTTCTATTTTCTTCTTTCTTCCTAGTAGAGCTCGTTTTTTCTTAAGAATACTGTCCAATCCTTCTCTTAGGGCTCTGTATCTTCGTACCAGAATCTTGTTCGCTGCACCTGGCTTCCACTTCGGCCGCGGCTATTGAAAAAAAAAGATTAATTTTAAATACTTACAACTGTTCTGAATTTAATATTAGGAAATTTTCATGCTAAGATAAATAATGTCTATTAACCCTCATGCCCGGGATGTCATCTGCCGTCCAGTTCCAGCCCATATGCTTGGGTACAGGTGGATAAGGATATTTGCTCTCTGGTTTCTTGTCCGCTGGTAATGCCACTGTCAAAAGTTATTATTATGATAAGTGACTTTATTACAAAGTTAAAATTTTAAATGTATAGGTATAAGGTACTTACATTCTTTCTTCTCGACGTTCGCAGTGAACTTCCCAACTGGCTTCTTTGTTTCGTCTTTCTGCTTTTTCTGTTTCTTTTCCGGTGCTTCTTTCTTCCTCTTGCTTTCTCTAACAGATCTTGAACCTCTGTCCCCAAAACCTTCTCTAGACGTGAACTTGGAAGACGTAGTTCTTGAACTCTTAGAACTCAGAGCTTTAGTAGAGGGCTTCTTTTGCTGGTCATCCTCATCGGGCCAAGGGCTTTGAACTTTAATGTACTTTTTATCGTACAACTTGTGGTACACCGGACAAGGATGTGGTACAGCAAATGCTGGTTGATCTTTCATGTCATCACCCAGACATTCGTAGCCACCGCAAACGGCGCAATACGTTGTTTTCCTTGAAAATTTCAAGTTGCAATCACAGTCACAGTAGCAAGGGTCCTCTTCGTCATCTAGCATTTTACTTTTCTTATACAATACACCTTCAACTATAAACTCCTTGACTGCATCAGCTGCATCGCATGTTTTAACGCAGCACATGTTGTGTATATCGTCAAAGCCCATCACGATATTACTGTCAGCTGGGCTAGGTGGAAAATCGCGAATGTGTGGGCAAGTTGGATTTTCGCAGTCCTTGTGTCCTTGGCTTTTATCAGTTAGTGCAGTCCCACAAGTACTTTGAGAACACGTAGGCCTCTCTAACGCTTTTAGACTAGGACATTCATCATGACAAAATCTGTATTTCGAAGGTTTTGATTCTGCTTCATGTGAAGATGGTGCTTGCGATGGAGTGTTTGAAGGGAGAGGAGACTCTTTTTCGAAATCATGTTCCACTGTAAAGTAGTAGACATTGTAAACTTGCTCAGGTTTTTTTGTAAACGGACAAGACGGTTCATTGCATTTGCTGCCACTGCTATCGCTGTCTTCACAATCATTATTGCAGTCTGTAAGACATGCTTTCTTTGCCACCAAAGCCTCTTGCATTTTTTGGACACAGGCGCATTGTGTCGACAGTCCTTCTAAAGTGGTTCCTGCTTCGAAAGCACCTTCATGTCTGAGGAATTCTTGAATCTTTTCAGCTAGGAGGCAGGTCTTACTACCACATGGTCCTATTATATCATCAAGATTAATTTCTTGTTGATCCTCTTCGAGAAGATTTTCAATGTATGCACGCATTTCTCTAGCTATTCGACAATCTGGTCTTCCACAAGGACCTCTGATGTTTGCTATGTCGAATGTGGCAGCTCTGGAGCCCTCTGATTTTCCACCAGCATTTATACACATAGGGCAAGCCTCACTTTGCGCTTCCCTTTTAAATCTCTTCGCGAGTTCTCCACCAGGCCATTTCGTCTCTTTACAGTAACACAGTCTATCAATATCTGTAGCTTTGATTCTAGGTCTGATAGTCTCGCGTGGAGTAAGCATTCTCATATTGTCATTACATGAGACTATGATCTGTCGAACATAGTCCATAATGGTATCAATATCGGGCATAGTCTCTGGCGATTTGTAGATTGATTCTGGAGGCTTGTCGGCGCGATTCATACAGCAGTAGTCGCCGTCATTGAAGAATGTGAGATTAGCTCCGGGCGCGTTCTTGAAATCTGCATAAACTATCTTGCCTGCAGGTTTGTCCTTTACGAAGTTGTTCTCTATCTTGTTAGAATTTTCGATGAACGTTTCATCTGTCGTTTTCATTGTGCACATGTACGACGTAGTTTTGGAATTGATTCCAGTGTATAAATATTTCTTGACTGTCGGATCCTCAGATAAAGTGCGGAAAGATGTAGTGACTTTATCTTTTAGAAAGGACAACTTGACTTGGATTCCCAGCTTTGCCATTAGTTTAGCCTGTCCCTCCTCGAATATGTTATATTCTTCATTTAAAGTCACGGGTGGTGGATCTTCGCAGTTGCATATCCTTTCAAGGTATTTCAGATATATGGGGTCCCAAGGAATGACGTTGGATCCAATGAGGCTCAAGTTGTCTTCCTTGCTCCAAAGTGATAGCTCTAAAGGGAATTTCTTCATGTTCTGAATGAGGTACTCTGGAGTGCTTGTAAAGAGCACTGATTGGCCTGACTGTATGACGGGTTCGGGGGGTGGGAGTTCCACTGCGCCCTTTTTACCTTTTTTGGGTTTTGGTTTCTTCGGAGCTTTCTTTTTCTTGCCCGGGGGGTCGGGGGGTAGCGGCGGGGGTTCCGGCATTACTATGTGCATCTGTTTCGGGTCCTTCAGCTCTAGAGAGAAGACGTCAGCAAAGTCACTCCGGATAACGAGCTGTCGGCTCTCGCAGAGTGTCTTCACACTCTCCACGACCACCTCGAACAAAAACATTCCGGGCTCCACAGCCATTTTCGATTTTTATAAGCATTTATTAGTTAATTACCTTATAAATAATTGGTTATTTTTACATAGGTATTAAACTACCAACTTTCTCAAATATCACTTGTTCAATTTCTCATTTTACTGATAATTTAGTTATATTTCAAATTTCAGACATCTTTCCAAAAAATTACCAAAACAAACAAGAAAAATACAAATCTGTTTCCATGACAACGAGTTTTTTTATAGCGTCTCCCACCCCCACCTCCATTATCAAAATTTGATCACTCAAAAATGAATGGTCATAGCAAATTCGAAACGCATTAGTCAGCTGATTTGCGTCATGGAGTTGGAATGTCACTGTCAGAGAGTCAGAGAAGAGAAAAGTCAGTTTACGAGTGGAAAAGAACAAGGAAGATTACGAAACGAAAAATAATATTTTGCTCATATATTCAAATGATTCCTGTGCAAAATGTTTATAATATTGTATCATACGAAACATAGAAGATGAGAATCATATGAGCTGCATCTTGTGGAACTTTTAACTACTGTAAGTTTACAAAAATAAGTTTGTATTTTAGCCGAACCTAATTTTGCCCTGACTGGAATGCAGTTTTAGATAAATTAATAATGAACGACCCTTAATATCTTTAGGGCACTTATTGTGTAAACCGTTAACAAAACTTTTTTTAAATATTAATATTACCTTAGTCCTAGAAATTCCGTAAAGAATAGGTTATATTATAACCTTAACAATTTAAAACACTATTAGGATTTCATAAAATAAAATTCTAATTAAATGCTGAGGATGAGAACATTGTTCTAGTTCCTGTGGGATCAAAACATATATACCATACCACCATTACAGTAGACCATAACAATCTTCCTTCCAAAAATCTCTAAATAAAATTAGGTTTCTAAAAAAAGCATGTTTATTTAAACTATAATGATTACCCCACCTATATTCCATGAATCTTTAAAATCATACCATAACATGTCTACTAACTTACATTTAAATTAATAAAAGTGCTAAGGAAAATAAAAAAATAGTACCTGCCTAACTACTAATAACAAAATTTACCAGAGTTGAGTTTTTTAACAAAAGAGTTTCTTTAATCTCTCATCGGGAGACCATGACAAAGTTGTAATATTGTTTAGTGCAATGGACTTCGTTGTGGGCGGCCTGGCGGGTGTGGCAGCTGGTTTCTTCAGCAACCCTTTTGACGTTGTCAAGACCCGCATGCAGTTACAAGGCGAACTGCGTGCTAAGGGCCAACATGCCGTTCATTATAGGAACATTCCCCATGCTATGTATACAATTGTGAAACATGACGGCATATCAGCATTACAGAAAGGCATAGTGCCTGCATTGTGGTTTCAGTTAGTTGTCAACGGTGTAAGGTAAGCAGATTTGTGAGTGTTTTATGATTTATTGCTGTTTGCTTTGAGTGCTGCATTACCTAGTGGATTTACTTTGGTTAAGTCATGCTTGTTAATATTTATTTTGGCTTATAAAATTACTATTATTGGCTTCATTTATGTTGCATGCTTACTGAATCTATCTTGGACAGAATAAAATATGCATGCAGAGCTTACTGGTATTAACAACATATTTTTCTTTTAAACAAAACATGAAACCGTTTCAGATTAGGAGTATACCAACAAGCAGATAATGCTGGCCTTTTACGAGATGAGAAGAAGAATACGAAATTCTTAAACAGTCTTGCAGTTGGGGCTTTTGCTGGCATGTTAGGAGCATTTTTCGGGAGCCCCTTGCAACTTGTTAAGACTCAATTAATGTCGTATTCATCTGAGAGGATAGCTGTTGGGACGCAGCACGCGCACACCGGAGCTTTATACGCTTTTATAAAGATTTACAAGAAGAATGGACTCGGCGGTCTGTGGAGAGGCGCCCATGGAATGATGTTGAGAAATTCCATAGGGTCGGCGTCCCAAATTGCCGCTTATGCTGTGTGAGTTATTTTTGTTTTTTGATGAATATTTTCGTAGTTCGACTTTAGAACGCTTTAATGAATAGGTTATTTTAATAGGAAATTTTGATATCAGTTTCAAAATACAAAAATAAAATATTTTGCCCCTAATTACCATTATTTTTGTGAAAAGTAAAGTGCTATGCATGCGACTTTACAATTAATACAATTAATTTGCAGTAGGTATACTTCAAATCTTTATTCTGGAGTTTTCTTTATAGTTGTAGGTATATTTCTAAGAAAAGACAGGGCAGGATTTATTTACTGCCATACTTCTTAACATTGAAAGTGTTGTACTTTTGCATGTGACGTACAAAGACACATTTTAGAAATGCAACATATATATGATCATAAATTTGCCCTTTCTTAGAATTTTCGCTATTTGTCGCTGAATGCACATTTTCATTAATAATACAAATATAGGAAGTGGCAATACTGTCACAGTGACTAAATACTTGCCAAGGCGTATCTTTGTATCTTCCAAATACACATGAATACGCATTTTCAAACTTGGATCAAAGCCAAGTCCAGCTATTTTAAAACTTTTACTCAAAATACGTCTGCCTACACTCTTTTGTGTAAAATTTTATTAAGGTGACTATAAGACCCAATGACCTTGAGTGAAAAGGCGGAGCTTCTAGGCTTCCCCCCGCGCAGTAGGTAGCACCCGCCGCGATGCAGCCGCCGCTAAAGCGGGAATTTTCCTTAGCCTAATATTAGGTAGGTAGGTATTATGGTAAAAAATAAATTAGCGTAGAGCTACGAGTTACAGTACAGGTTGCTAGTAAGTATATAATAACCACTGTGTTTAATATGTTATTATATAATTGATTGTTACTATAGGTACTATTGCTAGAATTGAAATAAAAATAATTTTACTAAATATTTTCTTTTATTATTACTTACTTAATAAAAAAAATAGACATTTAAACACAAAACAAAACAATAAAATAAAAAATCACGTGTAAGTTGAAGTAGAGTGGGGAAATTCCATTTAAGCTTTCACATTACACAAACAAAAAAAATACTACTACTTTCTGAACTTGTGAAATATGTGAGTAGTAGGGTAGATCGGGGAAATAATAATCAACGGGCAATATTGATCCTAATATACAAGTTAACACATTACACACAAGCTGAAAAACAAAGCTTTTTATTCCTAATTCATAATTATTATGAAAATAATGCAAATTTTTAACTGACTTCAAAAAAGGAGGTTATCAGTTTGACCTGTATGTATGTATGTATGTTTGTCCGCGATTATCTCGAGTTTGGCTAAACCGATTTTGATGCGGTTTTCACAAAAGTATTTGTTACATTCAGGAGAAGGTTTTAGTACCTATTTTAACCGACATCAGAAAATAGGAAGTTCTCAGTTTTATGTATGTGTCAATTTATTGAAGGCGAGTTTCTTTTTAAAAAAAGAAATTATTATCCGATTTGAAAAAAGGAGTTTATCAGTTTGACTATGTATGTATGTATGTATGTTTGTCCGCGATTATCTAGAGTTTGGCTGAACTGCTTTAAATGCGAATTTCTCAAAAGTGTTTGTTACATCTAGGAGAAGGTTTTTGTACCTTTTTTAAACGACTTTAGAAAAGAGGAAGTTCTCGGTTTATGTATGCGTTAATTTATTGAAGGCGCGTCTCTTGTGATTAAAAAATTAATAAAGAAATCATAGATCTCTTTATAAATCTTAAAATAAAAATTCCATATCAAATGAAATAGGCATTAATGCGACTTAGATGGAAGATTTTGAAGCTCCCGCAGCGTAGAAGGAGATGGAAGATTTTGTTTTGCCACCTTACATAACTTATTATCTTTATTCAAGTCCTTTTTCTTTTGTTTTTCAGCAACCGCTTGTTTTATATATTCTGGATCGCGTATAGGCATATACCTTGTATTTCTTGGGTCTACTAGTTCAGGAAGAAGGCAATCTAAGTAAAAATCTTTCAACCGGGGCAGCATTTTTTCCCAGCATCCGTCATCTCTCTCGATAATTTCTACAACCATTGCATTTTTTTCTCCGTGCCATAAACCAAATATACATTTTTTTGCTTTTGTAATATGCAATTGCCCCTGGATTTGATAATACCAATCGTGATTTACATTGATTTTAAGAGTGCCATCCTTATTTTTTTTGTAAAATGGAATCTTGTTTTTATTTACAGCTTCGGCAAACCCTAACTTAAACGCTGTTATTGGGCACTTTATTTCAACGATGGTGTCGTTATCGACAATGCCGTCAGGAGAAGCACCCAGGAAAGGAATCTCGTTATCAATGAATAGCCCACAAGGTTTTATGTCTATATTCTCTTGCTTTGCCAACTGCTGAATGGCCACTTTTTCGTTATCGCGACCGTGTTTTAAAGAACTTACATTATCTAAGCATTTTTTATACAACATATTTTTTACAATATTGGCGCAGCTTACATCTTTGCGCCTTTTAAAAACTTTCCCGAAATTGGAAGCAGTAAGTAAATTTCTTCGTAATTCTAGCCACTCGCTTGAGCCACTCTGCAAAACAGTCGCCTTCTCTATTTTGGCTCTTTCATCTTCAGTTTTTTTTAAATTTTCGAGAAAAGAGGTTTTCGCTTTTTCAAACATATCAGGATTCATATCTGGCTTTTTGCATTGCACCCCATAGTCAGCGTCCTGGCCCGTAGTGTTGAATATCAATCTTCTCTTTTTTCTTTGATACTTTTGTGACAACTGCATTTTTTTCACTCTCCTTTTTTCCAAAATGGCCATTCTGCCACGTGGACTTTTTCCAACCGCTGCTTTATAAACAGACGACAGGGCATTGTGGCTATTAAAAGATACAACTGCAACGTTGCACCTCGCTTGGTATGATCCCTTAAGGCTATAGTTAATTCTTTTACCACCTACTAGTTTGGCCACGATGCTGTTGTACCTTTCTACAGCATTGCTGTCCACATCGTGAATAAGGCTTGGTGAATGCGAGGCCACGTTAGACATTATCATAGAAATTCTGCTCCAGATAGAGCTTGTGAAAAAGTCTTTATCCAAATCTTCATTGGGTTCTCTGTTACAGAAATACGATTTGCATCGGCTATGGTCATCAAAGGCATGCAGGTGGGCCAACATTAGGTCACTATAAAGTAGTTCGACACTTGAATCCAATTTGTGTTTTTGTATTGCAGTGCGGATGGTCTTACGAAGCACCATAATTTTTTTCTGGGTGATATATTTTCTTTGGCGCAAAGGATACTTGGTATCTGTTCTCAGGTTTTCAAGTTTGTTACATAAATTTCTAAGAATGTGATTTCGACATTCAATTTTTTGAATAGTCAGATGGGGGTAGGGCCTACATTGAAGTAGTTTATTATATGTAGAAGCGTCGCCGTCTGACACCATTCGGCCATAAATTAAATTATGCATTTCGATGGAGGATTTAAATCCTTCTATAAGTATTGCCGACTCCATACCAGTTGAAGAACCTGAATAATTTTTAAAACATGTGTGTTCTTTGGGCTCAGCGCCCTTTTTTTCGGCTTGAGCGCAAACACAGCAATACTTATTTTTGACCCCCAAATAAAGAACCTGACCTGTTCTCTTGCCTATTATTGCAGCTGCGCCCGAAAGAGCTGAATAATTTTTTTTATAGGTTCGCTTGCTCCAGCAACCATCTAATATAACGTCAATTATAGGTACGCCATTTTTATCAACACGTCCCTCTGCTATGGCGTAATTCCTTTCTTGATCAGCAGCTTTATTCATGGTTTCAACTGCAATTTTCTCCCAATAGGTCGATAATTGAGCATGGCACTTTTGATAGGTAAGTGGTGATACCATTGGCAAGTCCATGGCTGACAATATTTCCTCTAATTGTGATTGGCCACATCCAATTGCAATTGTCCCTGCGACAGTTCTTCTGTTGATATCTAAATCATCCGGAGGTTCATTCTCTATGACAAATGTACGGTTGCAAAGTGCACACTCAACAGTGAATTTAGAGCGTAACCCAATTTTTTTTTCACTGACAATTTCCAGGCAATTAATATCGCACCCCAACGGTCCATGGTTCGAAATTTCTTTGAGTTTTTTAAAAAAGTATGCAACATCAATTATGCGCCTACCAATCATTGGTTGTATTTTATTTGGAGCATGCTCGTTCTGAAACAAATCAATCAATTTAAATAATGAGTAAAATATAATACTAACTAATATAGTCGATAGCTAGGTTTTTATCTATTTAAAAAACGATTCTTAATGATGGCAACCAATATCGCCAGTGGGTTCGGCAAACGCCGATGTGCATTATTTTCGACCCCGTAGGTTACCTACCTCTATTTCTAATACCATTTCTTCGGTTTGGTTACTGTGAGTTACCATATTTTGGTCCTGTGTCTCACGATTAGCCAGGTCCTCTGGTATCTGTAAAATATGTAAGTATGCAATATTTCAAAACTCATAAAACACGAACTAGTGTTGTTGCTAAAGCCTATCTGTAGAATAGTTTACATCACATCGATTTAATAAAAAGCTCTATCGATACCATAGATAGAGCTATCCATCCTCTAAAGAGAGGTATCGATAATTGACTATTGTGCGGAAGCACTAATCATGGCTGATTATAAAAAACTTGTAAAATATTAGAACAGAATTAAATTGCTAGCTTATCGCCTTATAAAACCTAGACTCTAAATAAATTTTAGTCGCTTTGTAAGACATGTTCCGGAAGAAAAGTAAAATAATTTCTTTTTTGCAAAAAGAGACCCACCTTCAACAAACTGACACATACATAATCTGAGAACTTCCATTTTTTCGAAGTCGGTTAAAATAGGTACTAAAACCTTCTCCTGAATGTAACAAATACATTTCTGAAAACCGCATCAAAATCGGTTCAGCCAAACGCGAGATAATCGCGGACAAACATACATACATACATACATAGATACATACAGGTCAAACTGATAACCTCCTTTTTTGTAGTCCGTTAAAAAATCACAAAAAATATATTTACGAAAATAAGTTTATGAAGTTACGGTTCCAATTTTCCCCACTTTACCTTTCTAGGTAAATTTACTACCTACTAATAGTTTACCTTTTCCGTTATCGCTGCAACATCAGCAATATTTTCGTTTTCCTCTGGGAGCAATTTCAGAGACCTTCTAGCTGATCTAAAATAAAAATAATCTGTCAATATTTATCAAAATAATTTAGGTCAGGTCTACGAAGGTATCTTATGTATTGATGTATGTAGGTATGTATCTGAATCTCATCTGTATCTCAGCGTGTTCAGTACGAGTATGCGTAGAAGTACAGTAGGCCGCACATCAAGCTGTCGTTCAATTCTATGCTTTAATAATAATAATAATAACACATCACACTCAGAGCCCCTAACTAGGAAGAACCTGTATCTACGGTGCCCGAAACACACACTGAGAGACGAACATCATACCCAGACCGGAAACAAATATTGATATTCATCATATCAATATTCGCTCCGCCCGGGAATCGAACCCGGGTGCACACGCTTACTCAGTCCACATCACTGCCAACTGAGCCACGGAGCAGTCAAAATGTATTCTCATTTTGCGTTACTTTATTTCAAATATATAATACTTACACCTTCTACTGTACTTTGTACTTTTGGGCAAAATTGTTATTACTTGTAAACATTATAATAAAAACTTACAAGACGGAATGCATTTTTCTTGCGTTGTTCATTCTCAATTTCTTTTTTTTATTTATCTTCGGCATTTTGAAATGTTTTCATCCACTTCAACAATATGTAAAAGTATAATCACTGAGGTCTTCGAAAGAAAAGATTGCGCGTGATCTCACAGAGCAGAGGCGAAAATTAGTAAACGTCCGACCCACAAGACTGCCGCAGCGGTACTGACGGCCCGCGGGCCCGCCCACTTTTAACTCGCGCGCACTTTTATTTTTAGGAAAAATGAAAAATGCAATTATTTAATGATTTTTTAATTAAAAAAATCAAATTCATTTGTCCAGATTATGCATTAGCTTACTGGCAATATTCTAGTGCATATTTCACAGAAATATGTATTTTAGTTTAAGAGCCTATGCAACATTTATGTTCAAAAAGAGGCCTTAGGCTGCATTTTTTCCTGCTTAGTATATAAAAGATTTATAAAATTTCAAATGTGTAATTTTTAGAGAAAACGTTAATCTGTAATATATATTTTTTTTGGGGATTCACTATTAACCTGAAATGAGCAGTTTGAATTTGCAATACCCGGTTTGGCCCTTATAAGCGCCTTAATAGCAATCCTTTTGTTTTTGAATTTTGACTGAGATGAGAGTTCATTAACCTTCATCATCATCATATCCTTTAAGTTTCTCATCAGGGCCATAGGGCTTAAAGAAGCGTTTTAAATTTTTCTCGGTCCTGTCTGCGTAGCATGACGGACCATTTGTTGAATTGTTCTGACATTTTTGATCGCATTTGACATTTAAATGCGGGAAAATGTATGGAGAATGTCAGAAAGATTCGGCAAATGGTCCATCATGCTACCACCGCAGGATTCAATTGAATAATGTACCTTAGTTAAATACATAAATATCATTTGTTTACGGCAAACTTAAGTTTATTATGTTGCATTTCTTCAAATATCACGGCTTACCAAGTATTATACCTACCATAATTTTTCTCATATAATTTATTTAACAGATGCAAAGAGTGGATGGACAACAACAACATGTTCCAACAGTCCAAGTACCTGTCAGCCTTTGTGGCTAGCAACATCGGCGCTGTTGTCAAGACGATCACACTGACGCCCATGGACGTTATTATGACGAGGCTTTACAACCAAGGTGAGGGTTATGGCTTTACTTCCAACGAGCTGTCCCGGCTTACTTTGTTACGCCATAGAATATAAGATGCTACTAAAGACTTGGCTCTATAGACTATGTTCTTTTGCCTGCCCGGAATGGGCGAATAAAAAACAAACAACAAAAACAAACCACCTGTCAAAATATGTAAACAACGGAAAAAATATTGTACCTTGGACTACATTATTTGAGTTTAAGTAAGGATCCCTAATTTTTTTGAAAATCTAATATAGCCTATGGACACTCGGGGATAGTGTAGCTTCCTATCAGTGAAAGAATTTTTCAAATCGGTTCAGTATTTCCGGAGCCTATTCGTTACAAACAAACAATCAATCAAACAAACAAACAAACAAATCTTTCCTCTTTATAATATTGGTATAGATGATTCCTGGGTCTTCCCGAGAGTCACCGAGACGGCCACCGCGGGGTTTTAGTGGGTGCGAGCCGAGCCGAGTCGATATCGGGAAAACGTTAGGCATTTCCCCCGTTATATAAAAAAGGCTTTCATACTTTAACATTTTAAGTCTAAAAAAAATTGGTCTTCCATATTGCTAAATCTCTATCTCCTCTTGCGTACGAATGTGAAATGTAAACTTTTTTTTATTTAGCTACAATAACGAAATATTACCTAATAGGTAAGAATTTAGTGCCAAAAAAAATCTTTTTATTTTTTTATGACGTCATATAACTTATAATTTCTTCCAGCTGTCGACGCAAAAGGCAACGGAGTCCTCTACAAGGGCATAGTAGACTGTGCCCAGAAAATAACAAAATCCGAAGGAATGTGGGCATTTTATAAAGGAATAGGACCCTCTTACTTAAGGCAGGCGCCTCATACTGTGCTATTACTTGTCTTCTGGGACATGCTGAAGGATTTACAGAAGTCTTTCGAGGAGAAGTGATTCTGTCCGGTAGGGCATTGCGAACTAGTGAGATTTTTCTCGAATGGCGAGATTTTGACAGAAGTACCGTTTCGATAAGGCGGTTAACCGACTGGAATTGTTAGGAACTTTTCTTAAATAAAGTCGTAATAAGAGAGTATAGCATTCTGAACACAGAATTTTTTTTTTAACTGTTTTTTTTTTTATTTCTCGGGTGCATTGCCATCTCTAGGTGTTTCAAAGCGCGTGTGTACTGTCTAAACATCAGTCGACTGTCGAAATCTCTACCACTAAAAAAATCCCACTGGCTCGGAATGACTTCCTTGCTAGTTTTATGTCTGGTGCTATATGATATACTATACAGACCGTATACTTGAAGTCTTTTAAACAAAAATGCTGTCGCTTAAAATGTTAGTATTAAAGAAAATTATAGCAACAAAAAGATTAACTTAAAAGGTTTTCAAGAAGTCTAGCGTTAATATTTTTTCTCAATATGTACCAAAGTTTTTTTATACCAAAAAATCTGCTTTCGTAATCTCTGAAGGCTTGAATAAGTACAAAAAGATGTAAATGCTTACCAAAGATACTAGAGATGATTGTTTACTATGCTGATGTTCGATCTACAGAGTAGAACGAGCGTTTTCGTTAGACCGTTTGTGTTAAAATAGTATTTTAGACAAATAGATATACAAAAGAAAACTTTCACGTGTACAAAGATTGTAGAAGAACTACTATTAACTTAGGTGATGATTTATTCTTTTTTTTTGTATATAATCTCGCTTGTAGTATGTAGTTATTATAATGTACGAGTAATCTTACGTGTTTAAGAACGCAATATATGTAAACACAAAAGTGCCTTTTTTATCGACTTCAAAAAAAGGAGGTTCTCAATTCGGTTGTTTTTTTCGTTGTCGACTTACTTTTACGTAACGTAGTAGTATTGGCATTATATCAGTTAAATAACTCAGTATTATTAGTGAACCTAACACAGTTTTACCTTTTTTTTATAATTTTATAGTGAATATTGTAATAAAAAATTATCATGATAATTATAGGACTTATCAAATAATTGAGATTAAAAAATCAAGAGTTAATACTCTTGATTTTTTACTACTTGATTTTTTATTACTTGATTTTGTACTAATGTACAATATTAAATTAAATGGAACTGTGCAATGATCAGATTAGATTTAAAAAAATATTAAAACCTTTTAAGTTGTAAATTCCACAAGCGCCACACAACAAGCATTTTATTTATTTCACTTATGTAAAAAAACTTATAGATTTCTATTTACTTACATAGAAATTAAATCTTGTTGGAGTCCCAAGGTTGTGATGGCTTATGGCGGTTTATTTTTTGTCTAGTATAGTTGACGTATTATTAGAAAAGAGCATTTATGTTTTAACTTAATTTTAGTGAAGTGTGGATACTTAATCAAAAGTAGTTTTTTTGTGTTCATTAGACTATTAACATCTACGCTTGTAGTAATTTGTAAAATAATGTATTTGCCATAGCCATAACCATAAGAAAAAGAATAAATATTTATATTTGGATTAATTTTTTTATTTTACTTTTTGGGGCATCCATAAACAAAGTATAAAAAACTATAGGGGACGCTTGGCTATTACTGAAGGAAGACATAATCAATACATTGGTTGAAAAAAAAAGTCGCTTCCCGCGTCCCTATGTTCCTTTGTATGCATAAATCTTTAAAACTATGCAACGGATTTTGATGAGGTTATTTTTATAGATAGTGATTCAAAAGGAAGGTTTTGTTATAAACATGCACAATTAGTAATAGGTTAGGCGGTACGAAGTTCGTCGGGCTGACTAGTTAAGGCGGTAAGTCACGGTATGGCGCGAAATTCAAATTTTTTCGCGTTTTTTTAATTATTCTGGCGAAAGTATTCATTTTTAATAATGTTTTAATGAATTCGCGTATGTAAAAAAAAAAATTCCCCCACATTGTAATACAACGTTTTTCGAAGACAGACCTACTAATTTTGTTTCTAAGGACCTAACTTGATTTTTGGCCTTTATGTCCTTAGGCACAAAATCAGTAGGTCTGTCTTCTAAAAACGTTTTATTACAATGTGGGAAATGGTTTTTTACATACGCGAATTCATTTAAACTTTTAAAAATATTTATACTTTCGCCAGAATAAATAAAAAACACGAAAAAATTTGAATTTCGCGCCATAGCGAGAGTTACCACCTTAAGATAAACAAAACTAAAAAAAAAACTTTTCAGGCCTCAAAAAACATAATGGCGGCAACGGCAAAAAATATAAACAAAGATGGCGTCCGCCGTGACGTCACAGACTTCGCCATGGGGGGCGCATCCGCAATGTTTGCAACACTTTTCACTAATCCACTTGAAGTGGTTAAAACCAGGTTGCAGCTTCAAGGAGAGTTGAAAGCTAAGGGTCACCACGCTGTGTTTTATAAAAATGTACCGCATGGGTTGTTGGTGATCGCGAGGAATGAAGGATTCCTAGCTTTGCAAAGTGGACTCACAGCTATGATGGGGTTCCAGTTCTTTTTAAATACTTTTAGGTGAGAAATTGGCAAGTAGGTATTTATGGTATTCTTTAGTTCTCATAGGTATAAGCCGCGCAAATAAAGAAACGATTTGAAAATGGGTGCCGAACGCATGCTATCTCGCGTATATTAGTATGAGGGAAGAGTTAAGAAGAGAGATAGCCCATACAACGGACGCTATTTTCAAATCGTTTCTATATGTGCGCAGGTTATATCTAATCTAATATTAAGTACCAAGATTATAAGAAAGCAAATTAAAATAATTAAAAAAAAACACGACTTTACCGTTAAGTATGGTAATGTCATATTTAAAATCATGGTACCTTACCATATTATAGGTACTTACTTTAAATATCATTGAGTAACATGGTATAACGAATTTAGAATCGATCGGACATAAGTAAGTCAGATCTTCTCATCAACTATTCAAGAGCTGATGATCCTCAAGCGGCTAAACAGCTTTTCATGGAAATCTCGGTTCATCCTTTTTGGAGCTACCGATACTAAGACATGTTAGTAATATACATGTAATATTATCAGTACCTATCTATATATATATAAAATCCAAATACCACTGATCTACTCACTCACTCACTCACTCACTCACTCACTCATCATCGCCCAGCCGAAACCGCTGAAGATAGAAAGATGAAATTTGGACAGTAGCTTCTTTACGTGACGTAAGCACCCACTAAGACGGGATTTTGGGATAACTTAACCGGGACGCCGTATACAGGGTGTAACAGTTTGTATGAAACTCCTAAACTACTGGGTTTAGAATGTTGAAATTTAGGCTGTGGATTCCTTTTATATCACCAACATCACAAATGATTTAGTTTTTTTAATTTTGCCCCTGAGGTCTTATACAGGGTGAAATATGATTTTTGCTAAAATCTAAACTAATGACACTAGGGACTTCAAATTTTCAAAATAAGCTCCTTATAATATTACAACATCAAATATTATATCAAAACTGCGTTTATTAGTCCTGAAAGCCTTGATATACAGGATGTTAAAGTTTGTATGAAAAACCGAAACCACTCATTATTTTCTTAGAAATTGCAGTGGTCGCTGTTTCTAGATTGTTGGGGGTGCTAATTATGAAAAAAACGGGACGCCGTATACAGGATGTAACGTCTGGATTTAGAAAGTTGAAATTTACACTGTAGATTCTCTTTGATTCGAAATGGGTGATGTTTCTAGATTGTTAGGGGCGCTAAATACGAAAAACAAACGGGACTCCGTATACAGGGTGTAACGTCTGGATTTATAAAGTTGAAATTTACACTGTAGATTCTCTTTGATTCGAAATGGGTGATGTTTCTAGATTGTTGGGGGCGCTAATTACGAAAAACAAACAGGACGCCGTATACAGGATGTAACAGTGTGTATGAAACTCCTAAACGTCTGGATGCAGAAAGTTGAAATTTACACTGTAGATTCTCTTTGCATTAAAAACATTATACAAGGTAGAAGTAGTTTTTTTTTTTTTTGCCTCTGAGTTCTTAAGTTCTTATACAGGGTAAAACAAGTTTATCGCTAAAATCTAAACTATTGACACTAGAAACTTGAATTTTCAAAACAAGCTCCTATTAATATTAAAACATCAATTATGGTATCATAACTGCTTTTATAGTTACTGGAGTCTTTGATACAAAGTTTTTATGAAAAACCGAAACCGTTTATTATTTTTCTTACAAAATATCGAAATGGGTGATGTTTCTAGGTTTTAGAAATCGTTATTACAAAAAAGACATCATCATTTTAATTTATAAATGCAAAATGTAAATCGATATGTGTGGATTTTTTTTAGGATATTGGGGGTTCTGATTACGAAAAAGTTAGAAATTTGAAAATCCAACATGGTGGACATAAAGTTTATTATAAAGGGGCGTCCTCTTAGTTTTTGCGAACGCTGATACAGGGCTTTACAGTTTGTATGAAAAAAGAAATGGTTGTTGAAGTATACTGGATTGGAGTCGCGCAAGACCAATATACAGCAGTGAACGTCTATCGGTAGCGAGCGACGATGATGATGAAAGTAAACGGAGTTTACCATAGATGACCTGGATTTTTTTTTTAATCGTCAGAGTTATGCATAAAGGCAAAGGTTAGTTTGTGTATTCAGAAATACGGATATTATAGCTTGCAGCCCAAACAGCTAAAGATTTTTGTATTGTAAAAGGAAACTGCATGATATTGATTTCTTTAGAGGTTTGGATTAGAAATTAGAAATGATTTCCTGATATTTCTGAGTATAACTACAGATTAGAGAGTATACCTACTTAACAAAACAAATTAACAAGTAATTTACATTTATTCTAAAAAAGCGCTTGCGAAGCTGCGGGCTAAAGCTAGTTATTTATAAAAATACAGTCGGTTTTAAGTAGTTTTACTGGAGGTCTACTTCTCTGGTTTGTTGTATGTATTTACACGTGACATCCAGTCTTAACTGACATATACGTCAAATAACTAAACTGCTCTTTTAACTTTTTATGAATAACAGGGTATGTGAGCAAACTTCGTACCGCTAGCAATGTCATTTATTTTAACCAACATGTCTACTCAAACAACACTGATCTTAACTTTTACCTACTTTTAAATTCCATCTAGATTAGGTGTATACCGCACAGCAGAGCGTAGAGGCTTCACCACGGACTGTCAAGGCCGGACTTCATTCCTCGGCGGGGCGACTGCCGCGGGCATCGGCGGAGGCCTAGGATCGGTCGCTGGAGCACCCTTCTTTTTAGTTAAAACCAGGTAATTGGCGCCACTATCGATAAAACTTGTTTTTTTTTTTGTTGTAAATTTTTTATTAACTTTTTATAAAAGTGATTGCACCATCCGCGATACTAGCGCCAAATTGGAATAATATTAAATAACTTCTAAACAATAGCCGAAATAAAAAATGGTGGATAATTATGTACCTACTGAATAAACTTGCTTAGGGATTTTATAAAGCACTGTTGTGCAGATTTCAGGATAAATATCTATAAGAAATATACCGTTTGTTGCTAAACGTGGCCACTTTAGGCAACGACACTAACCGTCTTATTAATAAAGATACAGTAGATTTTAAGTAGCGTTACTGGAGGTCTACTTCTCTGGTTTGTTGTATGGTAAATACGTGACATCCAGTCTAAATTGACATACGTCAAATAACTAAAATGTTCTTTAACTTTTTATGAATAAGACGGTAAATTTCTTAGATTTAAAACCTGTACCACTCAATTTGTTACTTTAAACTTTAAGTGGTGTTATAAATGGCTATGTCTCGCTCTCAGACTCATGTCGTTATTTTTTCTCTGGAAATGCTTGTTTAAATAGGTTTCTTTATGAAATGTTAAGGTTGCAATCCCGTGCAGCGCGGGCTGTGGCGGTAGGCCACCAGCATGATCACGCCGGTACACTGAGCGCTCTCAGAGAAATTTACCTCAATGAAGGGTTTAAAGGTAAAGATATATAATTCTTGGCTAAAATAAAAGCTACACAAGACCTAAAAACATAAGAAAATACTGATAACGTAGCGGCACACTAGCGCTACACCTTCATGCGGGGATCGTTCGAAACAATTTCTACATCAGATTTCATTCAAATCGGTTAAGTAGTTTAGGCGGGATTTGCGTAACACACAGACAGACAGATAATTTTGCATTTATATATTACATAAAGAGACAACTCAAACTCTATAATAACACTCATAATTTGAGCCAAAAGACGTCCACTGCTGGATATAGGCCTCTCCCATACAGAGCTGCAGATACAGCTTTCATCAGGTCGTCTTACCACCTTGTTATAAATACAATAGCCGCTACGTTTTTATATAAAAAAACCATTCCTTTATTTTCCAGGTCTTTTCCGCGGCGTAACGCCCCACATTCCCAGAGGAATAGTAGGAAGCAGTTCCCAAATGGTCAGCTTTGGTTACGCCAAGGACTGGCTTCAGGAATGGGAGTATTTTGCCCAATCACCTTTGCTGCTTTCCTTTATGGGAGCCAATTTAGGCGGTTTGGTGATGACACTCTGTTTGAATCCTTTCGATGTAGCTGCTACTAGGATTTCTAATCAACGTAAGTTTGTTTTAAAAAACTATTCAAAAAATGTTCTTTTGTATGACTTTTTATTTTATTAGTATACACTTTTATGCATCTCTACATTTACAGGGCCGAAATCAAAAATATGCGCCTTTGACTCCCTAGCTTAGATTTTTTTCTTTATTTCTTCTTTATATTGTCATTGTTTTATTTAAGAGGCATAGCACAGCTAAAGTAGCGCCACTCGAGAAAAAAAAAATCTAAACTAAGGCAAATATCAAAAGTGTGAAACATAATTCCACTAGATAATGCAGCCAGGTATTTTTAGGGCACTCTTGTATAGGTTTTAGGTTAAAGACCAAAGAAAGCTACTGATTGTGGCTAAAAGTGGCCGTTTTTAGCAACACTTTGTAGCTTGCTTGCTTGGAAGAAATCGCTTTTAGCGATAAGTCCGCCCATTGCATGCAAATTTAAATATGTGTACCATTAATTGTATAATGTTCTTTTGTATCTTTTGCAATAAAGTGTTTTTTAACTTTTAACTTTAACTTTAACTTGCTTTGGTCTCTAACTACGAACAACAATACTCAAGAAGCGTAACTAGCCCAATAAAATGCCCCACGCAATGCACAAGGAAAAGAAGTCCCGGTGGGCGGGGCTTAAGGTTACGGACACCATGCCGCGTCAGTTCCTAGTAGCACCTTGAGTCGTTTGGCTGCAGCGTCGGGAGCATATTACTGTGTTTTTGGGTATTTCCGACCGTGTTTTATCTTTACAAATATGCCTTCGTGCATTATAAAGTGTTGTAGAAGCCATAAAGACAAAAAAATACTTTATATCATCTTTTAATAAATATTATGTAAAATAACACTTGACCGCCATCCAATAGCGATAATATGTACCTACCAGCCAAAAGTAGGGGGGCTAGCTCGCTGCTTTGTCGACAGACGCGAGCGAAGCGGCCAATAGCGTGCAAGCTTGTCTATGAGAATGTGTGAGTGTTCGTTGCAGTAGGAGTTACTGTGTGTGCGTAAGTGGAACCAAAATCGAAGCGTTTTTGTAGGAGGGTTACGCTTCTTGAGTATTGTTGTTCGTAGGTCTCTAACCTAAAAGCTACACAACAGATACAGCTCTAAAAACACTAGGCTGCATTATCAAGTGGAATACTGTTTCACAATATGCCTTAGTTGAGAAGGTATTATTTTTTTTCGCGGGTGGCGCTACTTTATCTGTGCTATGGCTCTTAAATAGTGGGTCAAAAATAACTGAAATGAATATATCTGAAATCCTTGTTTTCAGGTGTCGACGCAAACAACCGAGGCGTGTTATACAAAGGCATGGCGGACTGTTTTGTCAAAATTCTAAAAACGGAAGGACTCTACGGTCTCTACAAGGGAGTTGGGGCCAACTATTTGAGACTTGGTCCACATACGGTTTTGTTGTTGGTATGTTGGGACCAACTTAAGCTGTTTGAAGAGTACGTTACTAATCGGAATTAAATTTGTTATTTTTTTATACGGTTTTGTATAGTTTAAGTCAGATTAAGTATAAGATGATATTGTTGTTGTTATTGTTACATAGTTTATTTTATTAACTTTTATGTGATTTACCCTAAAATATATTTTAATAAAGTATATTGTCGTTATTTTTTATAGAGCGCGTGTTTTTATTTTATGTTGTCCGTTTTTTTTGTATGCAAAAAGTAATCGACGATATTTCATCAAGTATTGGTAATATAAATACTCATAAATGTATACAAGCAAAGCAACTTTCTAATTTGCAATTAATCAACTTTATATACTTAAAATTTTTCCTCATTATTACATTTATTGCAATGGTAGACTTTATAGCTTAAAGCTATTTCTGCCAGGCAACCCATAAAGTTTAAAAAGTAAGTCAATTAAAAACATCATTAATCGTGGACAAATTTATTCAGTAATTATATATTTTCTATATTCCATTGACATTCTATTGGTAAAACATTCCAATGTAATAAGTACAAAATTATTAGAATTATATAATTTATCTATAACCTCCATATACTAAAAACTAGAATAGCAAATAACACAAAAAAAAAACAAATGTGATGCTTTTAGATCTAAAATATTCGAGAGTGAGAGTTTTGTTCTGTCTGATTTAAGTAAACCCGAATAGACCTCTATTAGATATGTTATTTGCTCACTGTTTTGTAGTTAAACAGTCCTTTTTATTATAAGCCGCGCACATAAAGAAAAAAAAATTAAATCATGACAAACATCATACTGTCTCGCTTACACATACCCATTCTGAACGAGGACGCATGATGCTGTCATGGTTTTATAAAAATTTTCTTTATACGAGCGCGTTATATAAGTGTTTTTAAAAATTACCAACACATTTGCATTAAAAATTTAAAAGCAAAAGTGGACATATTTAAAGCTAAGACGTAACTATGTTTATGTATAAATATCCTAATGTCTTAAAAATACTATATTGAAGCTAAATTTTAAAGGCCACAGCGTTTTAATAAAATTTTTGTGCAAATACGCAATGTTTAAATATTAAGTCAAGTATTATACTACTAAATCTGGACGTCACAGTCTTTCATAGTAAAATTGAGCTATAACTTACTTCTAAACTCGGTCGGGTTATACATCACCATTCATCGAGGTATTCTGCAAGGGTTTCGATTTGAAACCACGACTTAGTAGTTTGGCAACTTGTGTGGGAGTCTTTCCTTTGGTTTCCGGGAAGTAGAGTCTGCAAACAGATTAAAATAAAAATCATAAGTACCTAGGAGTTTTTAAAAAATCTTCACAAATTAGATAGTGTACATAAAAATATAGGAGAAGACAGCAATATGAGCTGGTTACTAAATTCCATGGCACAGTTTTCAAAACAAGTTTGTAATGGAAAATTACTGTAAGCTACGATTAGAAACGGCTTTTATCAGTAGACTAGAGGCTGCCCCGCGGTTTTACTCGCGCAGATTTCTCATAAACACAAAAATCCCGGTTTTTCCCGTTCCTATGGGAATTTCGGGAAATTATTCCTTAGTGCTCCCCTACACTGCCCAAGGAACCCACGTGCAAAATTGCAGCCCGCTACGCCCAGTAGTTTCGGCTCTGCGTTGTCTGTCAGTCAGTCACGGAAGAGTTATATATATTGATTATTTTGGACTTTAAACTTAGGACTACATAAACAGTGCCCCAAAACACACACTATATACTTATTTGCCATCGTTTTTCGCGATTACTTCAAGCAATCGGAATTACTACTAATACTACCTATTTACTCAGATTCTGTACTGGCTACAATAAATGAGCTATAAAAAAAAAAAACATTTTATATTTGAATTCTGAAACTTACTTCTGGAACAAGAACAGGGCAGCAGTAACGGCAGAGAAGACCAAAAAGCAATACGGCCCCATAACTTTTCTCATAGTGGGGAACGACATTCCCACTAGGAAGTTCCCACCCCAGTTGGCCAGCGAGCCCCACGCCATGCCGGCTGGACGGGGACCCACTTCGAAGATTTCTGAAAAAAAAAAAGTTTTTTTTTTTTTAACTAAGTAGACGAACCGAAAGCCGCAGAGCAGGCAGACCCCTCATAAGGTGGTCAGAGGACCTGGTGAAGGCTGCGGGAATACGTTGGATGAGGGTCGCTCAACACCGGTCGTTCTGGCGTTCTATAGGAGAGGCTTACTGACTGCTCCGTGGCTCAGTTGGCAGTGATGTGGACTGAGTAAACGTGTGCACCCGGGTTCGATTCCCGGGCGGGGCGAATATTGATATGATGAATATCGATGTTTGTTTCCGGTCTGGGTGTGATGTTCGCCTCTGTGTGTGTTTCGCTCACCCTAGATACAGGTTCTTCCTAGTTAGGGGCTCTGAGTGTGATGTGTTATTATTATTATTATGTCCAGCAGTGGACGTCTTTCTGCTGAAATGATGATGATGATGATGAAACTAAGTATCTGACAATAAGTTCTTTATTTATGTCTGACTTTACTGTTTAATTTTTAAGTTTTTTGTTCAGGTACGAACATTTTACAATACTCTTCATAGTTTAGCTAATCTAAGAATAATCTAGAAAAATTGCAAACTATGAGGATATCCGGGAAACATGATAATGTTGATATTTCTGTGTCAAATATAGAAACTTTTTCACGGTGTGACATTTTGTTAGTAGATTAACCTTTCAACATATTATTGAATTTGATGGGATTTTCTATGGATGACAACTCTCCATCGTTATTATAACTATTATTAAAGGTGCAATGTACAGTGGCGGACACGGTCGGCGTAACACTTCCGGTTTTTCTGTATTGCAAAATAGTTATACAGTCTAGGGTTGACGAAACCATAGACAAATCTGTTACGGCCTCCTACAGTGGCGGTCGAGGAGGGTGTAATAGATTTGTCTATGGTGTCGTGCGCCCTAGACTGTATTACCAAAGAACAAGAGCTATTTTGGAATACAGAAAAACCGGAAGTGTTACGGCGACCCAGACCGCCACTGTACAAATTGCGTCATTGCGACAGCACTTTAAAACGGAACACTTACCTGAAGCAATAAAGTATGGTATGGGACCAAGTCCAAAGCCATACACGAGGACATAGGAGAGAACAGCGACCATACAGACGTATGGCATCCACGGAGCGGCATCCTGTCAAATGAAATATTAATATAAAAAAGAGTAGAACTTAAGTAATGAAGAGTTATTTATAGTGTCATCACATGCCACATTCTCGGGAATAGTGAGGCTTCCCAACAGTGAAAGAATTTTTGGAATCGGTTTAGTCGTTTCTGAGCTTATTTATAGCAAACAAACATACAAACAAATCTTTTCTCTTTATATATTGGTATACATATGATACAAAAGTGTCACTTATGCACGTCTATTAAACTACTTAGAATACCTTGATCAAAAACATACATTAACACCCTGTATATTGACTGATTGATAAGATTATTGATTGAAATGCTTTCTGATTTATTGACTTACCATACACTTAATAGCAACAGCTAAAGCTCCTGTATATTGACTGATTGATAAGCTGATTGATTGACTCACTATACACTTAATAGCAACAGCTAAAGCTCCTATATATTGACTGATTGATAAGCTGATTGATTAAAATACTTTCTGATTGACTCACCATACATTTAATAGCAACAGCTAAAGCAGCCAAAGTAACAACCGCAGCTCCAATAGAACTTAACAGAAGAATCCTACGGCCGTATAACGGTAATAGTTTTAGCATCAGCACGGCCGTGAACACGTTAATAGTACCGCAGCCGATGGTCGCGTACTGGCTGCTCTCGTCTGATAGGCCGGCTTGCTTGAATATTGTTTGGGAGTAGTAGAATACCTGGGAACAACAACATGGGTTAGTTTTAGTCAGACGACCTGGTAGAGGATGCGGGAGTACACTGGATGGGGGTCGTACAGGACCAGTCGGTATGGCGATCTGTTGGAGAGACCAATTTCCAGCAGTGGACGTATGAATAACGTGTGTTATATTTCTATCTTTTATGTATAAAATGTTTGTGTACCGTAACCGGAAAAAAAATGGTTTGTGTAAATGAGACGTATTTCATTATTTATGTAAACACTAGTCGACCCGGCGAACTTCGTACCGCCTAAACTATTAATATTTTATGCATGTATTATCCTTATAAACCTTCCTCTTTAATCACTCTATCTATTACAAAAAGCCGCATTAAAATCCGTTGCGTAGTTTTAAAGATTTAAGCATACATAGGGACAGACGCGGGAAGCAACTTCATTTTATACTATGTATTGATAATATAATTTTTAGTCTATTTAAAAACCTTCCTCTTGAATAACTCTTATAGGTTTAAATAAGTATCAAAATCATACCTAGTTGAAAAGATCTAACATCTATCTTATTTTATTTATTTATTTATCTACAAACATAATTCTAGAAATGAATGAATTAATGATCTCTTTATTGTTCAAATAAACACATAACAAGAAACAATATATATAAGTGAGGTGACAAAAGGCGACCTTATCGCTTTAAGCGATTTCTATCTATCTTCTATGTAGTGCTGAAGAATCGCAGCGACAAGTTGGTCCCTTGTAGGCTTGGCCCTTGTCCCTCTGCCTGACCCTTCGGGGAATATAGGCGTGAGATTTTGTTAAAAGTTAATGAAGACTCACAGCATTAATACCGCTAGTTTGCTGTCCAGCCTGCATAGTGCAAGCCAGGAGAAGCGGCAGCCTCAGTCGAGGGTCCCGCAGCACCCGCGCCAGCGTCCAGGCCTGCCCGGGGACTCCGGAGGCCGCGGGGGCTTCGGCTAGGGCTTCGGCGCGAAGGGAGCTTACTGCTGAGGAAAGGAGAGTCGGTGGCACCCCGCGGAGACGACTTAGTTCTGGGGAATATTATATTTATAAATATTTATGAAAAGGCACTTTATTGTACATACTACCCAACTATCGTGACCACGACCGCTCTGTCAAGAGCGAAACGAAAGAGAAGAGACCCAACTATGGATTTCTGGTCTGAACATAAAGAGTTATTGTCTATTAATAGACTATGCAAATCAAAGAACTATATTTTATAGAAAATATAATTCGGATGTAACTGTTAGTTTACATATATATATGTAAACTAACAGTTACATCCGAATTATATTTTCTATAAAATATACCAGATCAAACCCATATATGGGTTTGATCTGGTACACTAAATTAATTATACAATAGGTACGTGGACGTGGTCTAGCGTGGTTGTCGCAGACTGAAGCGGGCAGAGCGATCCGCGCATAGGGTCGCTCCGTGACGTCACTCGCGACCCGTTTCGATCGACGCAGACGTATAGGCGCGAACAGTTATTAATACTATTTTTTGCCCATCTAAGCTGTAGGAGCATTCAGGCACTTAGCCGATAAGATAAGATATTACTTTTTTGCAATTAAAAGTAAAACATAACACAAAAAATAACTAAATTCATCAAACAGTGCAAAATACGGCTTTCAGACTAAAAGTGATTTCTTTAGGACATATTATGAGTTCGGTTGGCTGCAATAAATGTGGGGAAATGTTCAATGGCTCCAAACACGTGAGCTAAATGCAGGCACTCCACTTAGATCCTTTTAAGGCTCTGTCAAGCACACGGGGCGGTGTAGCGTCGCACTAAAGCGCTAGTTTTTAGTTAACGCTCTAGCAGTACGCAGCCCTAGACGGCTCTTTCATGCTCTGAATTTTTCTCTTTACAAACAAAAACATATATACAAAAACTAAAACTTACCATTCAAAGCTTTTTCCTCTTGCTTCTTAACAACAAATAAGTATTTAGGACTCTCCGGCAGCAAACACACCATCGGCACGCACAGCACGACCAGCACTACGAAGCACGAGAGCAGGTAGGGCCAGTCGTCCACACCTCCTATAAAAATAATGTTATCTTCAATCAATCAATTGCAATCATCAAGAAATTGATGGATTTCTGCTTAAGAGAAGTCCATTTAAATACGATTAAAAAATAACCCTGCCCCAAATATTCCCCAAGGACAATAAAACAAAGATAAAAGAAAATTCCAATAAATTATAGTTTTTCTTTTAATTATAATTATTCAAGTACAGCTTGGCAACGGTGTCTTGACACGGAACCATCTCAAGTTGGAAAACCTAAAAAAATATAACTTCTAGTAAAGAAACAGATCATGAATTTGTTAATTTTTGATTTTGACTAACTTTGGGCTTAAATTGTGATTTATTCAGGGAGAAATCGAATAAAAAGTATTTAGTCCACATACTAGGAAGCGCCCCCATTATTTTCTAGTTATCTGTGCCAAGCTGTAATAGGACTAGTGATAATAAAATTAACACTAGTTCTATTATTTCGAGATTCATCTTTAAGTGGATCTAATGATAATAAAAATTATCATCATGGAATTGAAGAGAAAACTTTTGTGTTTGAAGCTTACAAAAACTGTTGTCTCTTTCTCGAGCAGCGACTTCGTATCGGAGGTGGGCTACCATCATTGAAGTTATGGAATACCGACTATTATTATTATAAAGCTTACCTAATATAAAATTGAGCCCCATAACCTGTCCCACGAGAACGCCAACATTGACCCCCATGGGGCAAACCACGCCCATCGCCCCCGTCAAGCTGGCGGGGGCTAATTCCGTTAAGTACATTGGAACTATGCTTGTTGTCAGTCCTGTATTGAAAATAAAAAAGCATTTAGGCAAATGTTTACTTGCACGGCATGTGTCACACAATATGTGGAGCCTTTAGAAAGACAATCTATACGTACCACCGGCCAAACCGACCAGCAAACGGCCTAATATAAGCATCTCCACCGAGTTGGCAGATCTCGAGAACAGGAAGTTGATAGCACCCAGGATTGATAGCACCATGGTCACCAGCGTCGCTCTTTTCCTGCACAGATTAAGTAAAAAAAAAATAACTTTAACCTTTCGTGATAAGATTACTTTTGCCCACATTGGGGCGCCACTTTGTATGTGGACTTATTTATTTTCATTTGCTTTCTCCCTAAATAAAACACGGTTCAAACCCAAAGTTAGTCAAAATCCAAAATTAACAAATTCATGATCTGTTTCTTTACAAGAAGAAATTATTTGTGAGGGTTTTCAAAATAAAATAAAAATGGTGCCCTTTCAAGACACCGTTGCCAAGCTTAGCTGGTTCTGTATGGCCACAATTAAAATAAATATTTTTTGTTTATCTCTTATTCTATGATTGCAATAAAGAGTATTTCTATTCTATTCTAGACCCTAGAGCAAAAAGGACTACGCTAGATAAACGAAAGATGTTCTTAAAACGGGAGATGAGCGTGAACCAAAAAAGGACCGATTTGGAGTGGTTTTTATTTGTTTTTTTTTGTTGCTGTTCGTCCTTTGTGTGTTTCCTTCTGTCTTTTGATTTTTCCCTTAGTCGCCTTTTACTAGACCCTTGAGGCGATGTGGAATGTTAAGGTGGTAAGTAACTCTCGGTAAAGCATGAAATACAAATTTTTTCGCGTTTTTCAATTATTCTGGCGAAAGTATATTCATTTTTAATAAAGTTTTAATGTCTTTAGACACAAAATCAGTAGGTGTGTATTCAAAAACGTTGTATTACAATGTGGGACATGGTTTTTTACATACGCAAATTCATTAAAACTTTATTAAAAATACCAATATTTAAATCATAAATTTTATTGCGAACTAAGTGTTTTTACAGATGGTTTATAAAATAAAAAACAGAGCTTAAGAACTTAGTAGACTTTATCGCCAGCCATACCGAGAGTTACCACCTTAAATACAAACCTGCCAAACTTATCAGCAAAATAGGCACCGAGTAGCGAGCCGGTACATCCTCCGACGATAAATATAGAAACCACGGACGACCACAGGATGTTCATAGCGGTGTCGTCGAGGATCACGTCGTAACGGCTAATTATGCTCGCATTGCAGAAACTTTTTATTAGCTGTAATCAAATTTAGGCTATGAACCCTCTATCCGGTAACACTATATACATTCAATAATAATCTGACTGCTCCGTAGCTCAGTTGGCAGTAATGTGGACTGAGTAAGCGTGTGCACCTGGGTTCGATCCCCGGCAGGGCGAACATTGGTATGATGAATATCAATGTTTGTGTCCGGTCTGGGTGTAAAGTTCGTCTCTGTATATGTTTCGGGCACCCTAGATACAGGTTCTTCCTAGTTAGGGGCTCTGAGTGTGAGGTGTTATTAATTCAATCCAATTTGATACCGTTATATAAAAGATCTTTTTTCTAATAGCTAAAATAGTCTTTTTTTTTGAATACCTGAAACTCTTGAAATATAACGTTATGAAAGCACAGGGCCAATGTAAACTGAGTAAAGAGCGATTTTTCCGTAAGGATAACAATTCAACTAGCCTCTAAATTATATGTCTTCAATTAAAATATTCGATTGATAGCCTATTTTGAACCCTGTGCCATAGAATTTAAAGACCTGTTTAAATTTTTATACTTTCTGTATCAAATTCAAATTTTTAAATTTACTTTATACTGCTACTAAATAAAGTAGGTAGGTAATATTTTTTTTCTTTTACCTCAGCTGGCGTATTAACAACGCCAATATTGTATCCAACTGGCAGAGAGGCACCTAGAGTGGTGGCAAAACCAGCCAGTATCAAGTAAAACGACCATCCTTCTTTGTATTCGCCTGCTAACTGCTGCTGCTCCTGAAATAAGTATTTTAGTTTAAAAGTGCAACTTGTGCGATCATACATTTACCTACATACAACTGTTTTTGTGTATTTCTGAGTTTTGTTACATAGTAATGTAAGAGTCAGATTGCTCATGTAAGTCTTATATAAAACGTGAATAATTTTTTAGGTTCAAAAAAACGTATTAAAATTAAGGATATCTTAAAAGTGCAACTTATGTCATCATTACTTTATTATAATTATCTATTTTTACTCATGCTTTATTGCTTTTTTTAAAGCTACTGAATTTTGTAAATTTCAATTATTATTGCTACAGTCAATAGATCAATTCGAAATCGAGATCTTAGTAAAAAACTATCAAAACCAACTTACGGTTAATTTATTTGTAATCACAACCATTTTCATATGCAAGCTATTTTTAATTTAGAACAAACAAAACACTACGCTAACTATTCTTTTTCTTCTTTTTTCAGCATCGCTTGGCGCAAATGGTCGTACTGGCAGTTACAATGTCAAAAACTGCCGGAAGTACGGAGCAGAAGAAGAAAATCGGCCAGAACCAATCACAGACCCATCCGTCGAGAACGAAATAGGTTAGGATGATTGAGCCGCCACCGTGTGCCGCTATAGCTGTTGTTTATGAGTTAAGGCATAGAATACCACCACCCATCTCCTTCTATGGGTGTCGTTATAGGCGATTAAAAAAACAGCCGAAGGACGGGCAGCAGCATCGTTAGTTAATTTAACAAAAAAAAAGTAATATTGCGATCGGCAACCTGCCAAGCGTGGCATTTATGGCACAACCCTCCCACAATGTTAACACAACTCTTCCGGTTAAAATATGACATGACATAAAATATATCAAACTTAGTTTAACTCTATGATATCAAAGCAATAAAAGACACGTTACAAAATATGAGTTACAATACCGGTGGATTTGTTTTAGCGGTTTAGCAGTGGTGAAGTTAAAAGAATGCAGTAATTCAGCGTTAAGGAATAAAGGGTCGGTCTTCACTCTTCATTCATCTTAATATAAAAATGTTAGAAAGAATATATACATGATATTATTATATATTTTTTTACAAGGAAAAGGATACACAGAAGAGACACAGAAGGCGAGAACATTGTTATGCCGAGTATGAAAGTGGTGAACTCGAGCAGTATGAACGCGATCGACGTGGCGAAACCCGCTACCAATCTGAAAGCATGCAGGATGAGGCCTTTTTAGTACTGGCTGGTTAGTTATTTGAAAGTTCCTTTTATTTTATTGAATTGAGAAACCATTTGAATGTTGATAAGTCAGTAATTAAATAAAGGACTGGCTGGAATCAAAAGAAAAGGGTAGTTCTGTTCACGCCCATCGTTCGTGCACATCAACGCGACCTGGCGCGGATTCAAATCTGCCGCGCTACCACCACCACCGACATCACCAACGAGCAAGCACGGCGCGGGACGCGGGGAGAGGCGACCATCAGCGAGGCCGCTACAAGCGACGCGCACCAGCGCCCCCACCCACTCACTTTTCGGAACCCGCAGTAGTGACCACAATAGCCCTTTTTGTCACCTCTTACTTCCCGCCATTTGTAACCGCGATAATTTGTTACCAGAATACAAACCCTATTTTGAAAACACGTGTCTACCTTACCTTGTTATATAGCTCTTTTAGGCCGCATTAAGGCAGACCGAGGTATTTACCTAAGGTTATCGCAATGTTAAGAATAAATTAAGTAAGTAACTTGGCATTTGATCTCATTGAATAATCAAAAATGAACAAACAAACTCGATAGACGCAAACTTCAAAATTAACCTATTAAATTATTTTATTCTAATTGTATTTTGTTCGTTGAGAGGAAAGGAAAGTTGAAACCTATCAATCGATCGTGCTTATAGTAAAAGGCGACAGTTAACCTTTAATTTATTTGTTTTTTTTTTAAATGCTTAAAACTAATATTATACTCTAAAAAGTAAAAGTTTACCATATAATCCAAAATCGCAGTAACAAAACAATATCAATACATAGCATAAACAAAGTCGTTTCCCGCGTCTGTCCCAAATTCACAATGTATGCCTATATCATTATAAACTGTGCAATTGATTTTGATGCGGTTTTTTTTAATAGATAGCAGATTCAAAGGAAGGTTTAATTACGCGGTACGAGGTTCGCCGGATCGACTAGTAAGTATCTCATAAAATCGTTATTAACAAATGAAAAATTAGAGAGCAACAAATGTAATCATAACTCAACCTTGAATGGTTTCCGTTCATCCATAGCTAGCTGGCACAATACCACTTCTTTTCACTAATTACGACCGACTACTGTCCTATTGTTTAGATAAAGAGGCACTTTATTAAGCAATCAATTTATTAGATGACGTCACGTTGTGACTTTTATCGCGTTGTTTTAAAAAACGTGTTACATATTGGTACCAAAAAGAAAACTGTTTGGAATACTTAACACTTTTTTTTTTAAAAGACTTATTTGTGTAAGCACCTAAGTTTGTGTGGCAAATAACGAAATTAGGTTTTAAATGTAAAATCCTTATTATTCTTTTAAATGCGAAAGTAAAGAGAGTGAGAAAAGTTTGACGCCTAAAATTCTTAATCGATTGTTTTAATGAAAATTGGTAGATAGGTAGCTTAGAATCTCGAGACAGACATAGTATATTTTAATGCCAAAAATCCCATGGCTAAGAAAAAAATAGTATTTCGAATTCCGAAGGAAAAATACGCGGGCGAGGCCGCGTGGCGCACTGTAGTAAAGATAAAATTTAAAAGAGGTTTATATTTTAATAGGGATCTTTGTGTTTTATTCAAATACCACTTAATAGTTCTATAATAATAAAATAATCCTATACAAATATGTATGTTCACTTTTCAACAAAGCTTCATCAATATCTAACTCATATAAAACATGCACATTGCACATCATTAAGCTACCTGCATTACATGGTTGGCAGAACAATGGTAGCTTGATCCCCATAATATACAACCAAATAGTCTTTCACAATATGCAAGTTAACAGAGTACCTAACATCATTATTTTTCATTCGGTGTTTTGAAATAATCTGTATAGTGTGAGACTCACAGCGTTGCCCACACAATTCATCTTCAAACCGCACAATCAAAAATAAAAACCGAAAATCCCACTGTGGGATTTTCGGGATAAAAGTATCCCATGTCCATCTTGTGGTTCTAAGCTGTCTGTCTACTTACCAATTTCCCATGACATGATTCAGTTTTTAAGGTGTTATTGTGTAATAAACAGACATACAAATATTAATATAAATATTATCATTTCCAAACCCAGAGTGAGAGTGAAAAAGAGAATAAAGCTGAAAATTTAGTAGTAATATTTGCACAAGCTAATCTCTGGAACTACTAGACAGATTTTCTAGAAGGTTTCACAAATTTTATGGAAACATTAAGTCTAAAGTGTAACCTGGAGCATAATTTTGGCTTTTATCAAAAGTTGCTACAGCTAGTAAAAAATATAACTTGTTCAAAAGTAAACATTTGCTCATTGTCAACTTGATGTTGAAAAATAAATATGGAGAAAATTTCCAAAACCTGTAATTATACTGTTAATCTACATTAATTCTTTGGGCACATGGTCCTCATTTCAATTTACAGACACTCAACTAAAGATGGTGTCTTAATACTTACACCCTGTACTTGTTTATTGGATCGACCCTAAACTTATCACTAAGGGAAAATTTATGAAAACATACATTTTCTTTATGTTATGGCTAACTGCTAGCTTCCCATAAGAAATTCTTTACTTGATAATAAACATTTGGTCAAATACTAAACAACCTTGGCCTCTAAGCTAAGTAACTCTAAGTCAGTGCTCTGCCACCAATAGAATAGAATAGAAGTTTACTTTCCCTTGTGTGGTAGGTACAAAAGATGGCCAAAAACAATCAATGCTACAGACAAGAAAGCACTGACCCTTGGCTGTGTTTTTTAGATGAGGTTTTTTTGCCAGTGCTGGCTTGGTTTGAAAAAGCGTTTATATGAGGCCAATGCCAGCGCTGGCTTCGTGGTAGCTATACTTTAGAGGTAGGTACTAGAACCTGATAAACAAATACAAGACCAAACCGTTACATCCTAGTTACTAAGCAACAAAATGTAAACAAGCCAAAATTAAATGAAAAGCTGCGTAAGTATTTGAGGAATCAAAATTTTTGGTTGGAAACTTGAATATGCCGGTGGTCGCAGTTGTAGCTAACTTTATGGGAGCTCTTTAGTTGGGATGGTACATACCGATTGTGGTAATCCATTTGCAGACTCGGCTGGCTTGCCAAACAGAGATTCGTGCTCTGCTTCGCTTCCCATAACAACGTGCTCATGACGCATAGATGACCGGTTAGTGTGAGGAAGCGGGCTGGTATTAATGTGTTAGCCCCTCTCATGCCGTTTATGCGGCAAATTTTTATAATTTTAATTAATAAAAAAATAGATGCACGCTGCCGCAGTCCACAACGACGACAAACAAAACTGACTGTGACTGAGACTGACTGAACTGTCAGAGGAAACACAAGGTTTCTGACCGCCAATCAATCAATCTATTTAAGCAAATCAATATCAATACATTTTTGTTTTTCAATCAAATCCAACCAACTTTGATTTTGCCGATTTTTTTTTATTTCTTTCGAAAAACAAGAAATTGCTTCATTTTAATATATAAGATTTATGCCTAAATCTAGGCTATAACAATATAAATGAAACTTCTAAAGCCTAGTTGGGTCAATCATGAAGGTGAGCATTTTTTGTCTTTCGCGCGTTCACGTTTCTCTCATGGAATTCTCCTATATCTAAAATGTAAATTTACAGATAAACCTATATTTTCCGTGGACATCCACCCGTCGGGCAAGCGGTTCGCTACCGGCGGTCAAGGCGGAGATTCCGGTCGAGTCGTCGTGTGGAACTTGAACCCAGTTTTATTTGAAGCTATTGAGTTGGATCCAAATGTCCCCAAAATGCTGTGCCAAATGGATAACCACCTTGGTTAGTAAAGCCACTAAACTAGGGAGAAACAATTGATTTTTGCTATGCAATATCAATCTTAGGCCCTACCTCGGCTGCTTAAAATCAAAACCCAGTAACTTGTTTTAACTAAAATGTTCAGGAGAGCCAAAAAACGGGTCGGGCACTTTAATTCGTTGCCCCGAAGAAACCAGACGCAATAGCGATTTGGGTGTTTGACCAAAAGTTTGACTATATTGTTGACTATAGTTTGTAGTACTTGTAATCGTGTTAGAAGTTATAGTTACACTTAAATCGATCCCACTGTATTTTTTTTTGGAAATTTACCCAAATATGACAATGAAAACAATTTCAAAACATAGTATTTCACACTTAGTTAATACAATCTCTGAGTTAATTCTCTACTTTTTATATTTTTAGCAGTACGTTTCGAGTGAGAAATGTTTTTTTTTGAAGTGGATTCATTTAAAAGTTATACAAATGGTTTATTTGTGGCAGAATTTAGTTCTGGTTACGATTTGGTTACGACTCGTGGTTAATTCAGCAAAATTTCCCTACTTTGACTTACTGTTTTTTTAACTTACTAGATTCCATCAAATTTTATTTGACTTTACAATCGGCGCCAAATTCAAAACATAGTCGGCTTTCAAATTCAAAACCTAGTAAGTCGCTTGAGTTGCTAGGTTTTTTTATTTGTTATCCGATATGCTATGTTTAGAATTTGTACTTCATGGAAATTTTAATAACTTTTCCAAATTGGGTAGACTTGCTAAATTTTATTTTTAAAATTACGTAGGAAACTGGGTGTTTTAAGGTTCATATCAAATCGATACCGCCTAGTAAGCCGAAAAATGACAAAAACGGGTTTTTTTCAAAAACACCAGTTACTAGGTTTTGCATTTGGGCAGCCGACCTGTCTTACTACAAAAACAGAAAAACACTGCTTTTAAGTTGCTTCCAACAGAAATCCTAAGTTCTAATAATTCATGCATGCATGCATGAAAAAGCTTGCTATCTATCTACCTCTATGTAAAAAAGCTAGATAAAATAAAAGCTTTTAGAAGTTTGGTCTACTTTTTCAGCATGTATCAGCTCCCAGATGTACTACATAATGCTACTAATTATTTCTTAGTTCGCTTAATTTTTTGCTGGTGTACACAACAAACAAAAGTTCTTTTTACTTTCTTTGTTACATTACAGCCTGCGTCAACTGTGTGCGTTGGAGCAACAATGGCCGTTTCTTAGCCTCTGGCGGAGATGATAGACTCGTAATGGTCTGGGCTCTCAGCAGTGCAGCGCCTGGATCAAAAGCAAAAGGCGAGACTTGGAGATGTGTCTCAACTCTGAGAGGACATGCAGGTTAATATACTGGATTCATAATAGATAGGTGTTTCAAGGAAGGGGCAAGTTATTTCAAAGAAGGAAACTGTTGCCTGTCCTTTAGGTGTTCTCTTAGTCCCCTTTTACGACATCTACAGGAGGAGATGCAGTGATGCAGTCTAGGCTGCTACCACATGCACTCAGGGTCTTATTATAGTATTACTAAATCAATGATTTTTATTGATATTTATTTATTATAAACCATTGTTTTTAAACCTGCATCACAAGAAATATATTTTTTTGTTACATCACCTTTTTAAGCTCTATTTCAATAAAGTACCTCTGGTATAGGTATATAATTAATGTGTATTTAGGAACCATATTTTTTTTGTTTAGATTTTCTAGTTAAAATTTTGATAATGTCACTAAGCAATGTAATTTAATCATTTTTATGTCTCACTTTGTATGCAATGAAGTTGTTTCTATTCTATTCTAAGTATCAATATCTTTAAATCCCAGGTGACGTCCTAGACCTGGCATGGTCACCGCTGGACAAGTGGCTGGCAAGCTGCAGCGTGGACAACACAATTATCATCTGGAATGCGGAGAAGTTTCCGGAGATGGTTTCTGTTCTGAACGGACACACAGGGCTTGTGAAGGGTGTCGCTTGGGATCCGGTAAGTTTTGTCTTGTCTATGTCTTAAGCAAAATTCCAATTTTATAAAGAAGTTTTTAGTAAGATTGCATCTTTGTTAGTTTCGTCATTGGGGTAGTTTTGTTTTTTGTATTAATGTTTTAATTTACTGAAGTATTTTTCTTAAAGATTATACTTTTATGATAAACAATAATAAATATGAAAGTTATTTGATCAAAAAGGTATATTTCAATAAGATTACACATATTTATTGAATAAAAATTATCATTAAGTTAATAATAAAAGTTGATATTTAGGCTACCTTATTACTCTAAGGTATTTATTCCAGTTAAAATGGTACCTGCACAATATAGTTTAAAAATAATGTGTAAGAAAGAAATAATTTAATAAGGTGCAGTTTTTTTTAATAATGAGACTCATATTTGTATGAGTACCTACATAACGGAGTACAGATCTGAACCCAAATTGAATACATTACTACGAAAGCCTGAGCGAACCAGATAGTACTTACTTATATGTATTACTCGTCGACCCGGCGAACTTCGTACCGCCTAACCTATTAGTATTTTTTGCATGTATTATACTTATAAACCTTCCTCTTGAATCACTCTATCTATTAAAAAAAAACCGCATCAAAATCCGTTGCGTAGTTATAAAGATTCAAGCATACATAGGGACAGACGCGGGAAGCAACTTTTATACTATGAATTGATAAGTTTACATATAATTAAACTGCATAATGACAACAGTGTAGGTGGTGATCAATCCGCCGAGGCTCAGTATAACCGACGCGTCCACCTCGAATATTCCACAAGCATTCACCTTACTGTAGTTCGTATTGATGTCACGGATTATGTTCTTGTAGACTCGTCGCATTTCCACTGTGAAAATATTTTATATAAAGTTTTTTTTTAGCTACAAATAAAAATATATAGAACTTAAGCATCATTCAGCGCACGTTTCGTTTTTCTGTGTGACAATGGCAAAAAGTTATTCGCAACTGTTCTATTACAGTTATCAATAACAATGATAATGTTTATATTATCATCATCTAAAGTCACATAGTCCAAATAATTGCGAAACTTAAGTGGCAATGGGCACGGCACATATGTAGCTCGAAGTTCAGATAGTCGTTGGGGCCTAAAAGTTCTCGAGTGGCGACCGCGAACCGGAAGACGCAGAGTAGGCAGACCCCCCAGAAGGTGATGACCTGATAAAGGCTGCGGAAGTACACTGAATAAGGGTCGCTTAAGACCGGTCGCTGTGGCGTTCTGTGCGGACGGCCTTGTCCAGCAGTTGCCGTCTTTCGGCTGACAGGATGATGATGATGTTATTATATCTCTCACTGTTGGACATAAGCTTAAAGCTTCCCCTACAGATCGCCAAAATATCAAACATTTTGAGGGGGGGGGGCTGCCATAAGTGCCACACTAGGCAGGCGGGTTGGCGATCGCAGTATGATGCTTCAAGTTTTCTTTTACGACACAAACGCGAGAAGGTGGGGTTGTGGTAAGTGGTAATCTATGCCGCCACTACACAGCAAAAGAATTTGGAACTTTTTTGGAAAAAGTTATACAGGATGTTTCTAACAAGGCGGTAATAAATCAAAGGAGGGATTCATCTTACCATACCTAACAACTTTCCCAAATTAACATGGCTCAAAATCGCAAAATAAAAATCAGCCGTCTCGTATATTGGACCCCGACAGATCAGGCGAAAAACCAGACCCTATAAAATCTTAAATAATTAGAAGAAATAAATACAGAAAAAGTCGTAGACAGACAGCGTACTAACCACATGCCCTTGTATTTACGTAAGTACTTACAGTTCCAAGTCTTTCCACCAGTTTTCTCAAGGCACACCTTTCGTATACGATTGACAGTTGTATCCAGACTCTCGCACTTGATTGTCATTGTCAAGGCTATAATTATCATCTTCAGCATCCAGACTGCGTTCATCGCTGCTCTGGCTATTAAGTATGCTGTCCTTACGTTGGCCTTAAAAAATGATAGGTAACTCTCATAATAATAATAAAATGTTTAAGTACCTACCTATGGGTGGGGCTCGCACACACTAAGGCTGACATTCACAGTCAGCGCGCAAAGTTCAACTTCGACCTGACTGGCTCAAGTATCATATTAGCGACTCGGAGTAGACTCGCAATCATTCGTATTCAGAGACGAGTTTCGCTGCCATTTGGGCTTGACTTCGCGAAGTTCAAACATTCGGCACAGATGCAATAGTTTTCATCTCACAATGGTAAAACACCACAAAATTTTATCGATTGTCTATGCTCATGGACACCCTATTTAAAAAAAAGTTGAAAGACAGAGAGAGTATGTTGTATTATTTCGTACATCGAAAAGGGATGGCACATTGAAGTACCTATCGCTACCTTATAGGTTAGAAACGTTTGTTTTGATTTCAAATACGGGTTGTATTAAAAAACAAATCACTAGAAAAAACACGCTTTACAGAATGGAATTCCAGTGCTTATCTTTCGGCTTCTTTATCAGACCTTGAAGCCCTAATCGTGGTCAAAGTTACAAAATTACAAGACTTTTCTAACAACTTCACACACAGCTTCGATACCGATGTTTCATAAAGTTTCAGTTTATATCCTCCAGCTCCATCATCAGATCAGTTCGACAGTACAATATTATTGTATTGTCATCAGAAATACACACTGCTGCCAATTTTCATGACGCTTCGCTACGACCCTTGGAAGATGGTTAATTTTGTTCCATTACTTAAGGAGCAAAGGCAAAACGATCCACTGACCAAGCCGTCCCCGAATGGAGAACAAGAGAAGGGAAAAGAAGTGTAGGCAGACCACCAGCCAAATGGACCTACAATATAAAGACCGTTGCTGGGGAAACATGGATGAGACTGGCAGCCGCTGAAGCGAACTGGAAAATACTTGGAGAGGCATTCGCCCAGGAGTGGGCTTATATATGATTAAGCTAAAGGAAGAAAAGGTTAATACAGGTCAATTTCATTCAAAATTTAGGTTTTTGGACTCATTCTAAAGATTGTTTTGTGAAATTAATAAATCTTTATAAAAACATTTAGTTTTGTTTTTAATTATGAATTCTAACTAACCTAAACACATTTTAACATTAGTTTCCAGACAAGCATAGCCTGTATTGTTGCAAATAATAAATTTTAGTTAGCGGGCTGCTGTTAAAAATTACAGTTAATTTTTTTATTTTGGTTAGTGGGATGGGTAGTAATTATACAAAATAAAATGGAAATAATGTTTATATGTAACACTAATAAAATACATATTATTATTATAATAATACAGAATAACTATTCGAAAGAAAAAGTATAACCATAGGGATATACTACAATAGTGTAGTAAATCACGCCAAGTATTTAATATGATCAGATTTTTTTATTGAGTCACAAGGACATTATTAGACATGAGAGCTGAACCTAGGTTACTATAGTTGAGGAGTTTATGGAATTTAGTTTACTGCGGAAAGGTGCGATAGTTTTAGGAAAAGGAATTTAATTTATTAGAAATTACTTACCTACCTAGATTTTCTTGAAGCCAAGAGGTAACAAGCAGCAGTGTGGTACTTACAGCTTAGGCTAATAATCAATGTACCTATGTAAGAGATAACAAAAGTCAATCCAGATTCAGAGTGAGCAACTACTTATTCGCTACATATATTTTGAAAAATTATTGATTTGACGCAGACCTATATCCTATCAACTTACGTACCTCCAACCAGAATATTAAGTGGGTAAATAAAAATTAAATTTAAAAATAGGTGTTTCAATAAGATTCTTTAATTTCTTTTCAAGTAAGTACTTAGGTATAAAATAGGTCTAAAATATAATTCCTGAAGGCGAGACCCAATAAAGTTTTATGATTTTTCAAACTATTAACCGCAACAAAATTCTTGGATGTGGCCAGTCTTGTGTTTTCCGACCTGCAAGCATCATGGGTATCTTTTCCATACACAAGTGGTTATCCATTCTATAGTGGTCCAAACTATAAAGAGGGTCCTGGTAAGACAATTTCCGCAGTCAGTTAGATATGTTAGATAGGAAGATTAGCAAAAAGAACGAAAAACCGAAAAACCAATCACCTCAGATCAGAAACAAAAACAAGCAGTGATTATTTTTCAAACAATTGATTGATTACTTTCGTGACTGTGTGTGGTATTGATAGAAATGTCTTGTCCTAGCCGTCGCGAGTGCTAGCCAAGTGCTAAATTTGGTGACTCGGGCCGTCTCATGCTTCGCCGAGTGACAGGGCATTGAGATCACTACGATACTCGACTGTGAATATGAATTTCGAGCGGAGAGCGAGTTTACGGGCGATTTTGACAGTTCGGAGTGATACTCAGTGCTGCAACTCGACTGTGAATGTCAGCCTAAAACCCCACCTTAGCTTCTCGGAGTTTTTTGAAAGGATCCTGGGAACCATTGATGATCAGCGTTTGGTGTCCTTTCACTGTTGGGAAGCTACACTATCCCCGCGTGACATATGCTATAGAATATTCATAATAATTTTGAACGCATGGCGGCACGAAGTTCGCCGAGTAAGCTAGTATTAAAAAATACTTACCCCTCCGCTCCTTATAATTTCAACCTCCACAATAATTAATACGTGAAGAAATATTTTGCAAAAGTAACTGGTAATCTGTAAGTAAACATAATATTTTATTTACAATATCTCAATTGTTACACAGTGTAACACTGTAAAAAAAATTAAAAAATGTACATTATTGAGACGAATGTTTAAAAAATTTTGTATAAATAAGTCGTCAAACACATGCAACCACACATACGTGTTCTTTATTTACATTGACTTGTATTTACATTAACAATTAATAAAAAAACCGATGAAAACCAAATTAAAAACGCGCATACACTCTTTTAGTTTTTTTTCTGAATAGTTTTTTTACACTGTGTAATGTATTGAAATTTCCGTAATTATGAAAAATTAAGAAGTAGTTCATGAACCTCATATCAAAACTAGCATCAAACTCAGTAGAACCTGTATCTAGGATGTCTGAAACACAAACAAACTCATAACAAAATACCCACCGAAATTTATTTTATCATGTTACACTCTGTAGATCTGATCTGTATGTGAAAATTGTGAAATTGAATAAAATTATTTATATATTTACCGGCAGCACATAAACTTTCTTCATGCAATTGAAAGTATCTAAACTCCTTCTCAATATATTGAACAAATTCTTAGGCGAATGTTCATTGTCGTTAATATTATTATCATTGCATCTTTCTATAGCAGTGCAAAAATACTGCAATCGGGAGTTGACAAAACCGACGACGAATATGACAAATATTGCATCAGCGTCGGCTATACTTCTCATTAGCACAACAATATTATATTGCATATCCAAATCTTGTGCTGCATATCCATAGTATAACACGACTGTAGAGAATTGATACGACAACGCAACTAGTATAAGAACATAATGCTCATATTTAAATCGGTTGTATCTTTTAGCATCGTTGATTCCGAGTTTTATATCGATTTCGCTTATTCTATTAACGATTTCTACTGTTTGATCGCTTTTAAATAATACCGGTGTTATGTTAATAAGTACTTCTATTGCTGCGTATGTATTAAGGATATTCAAAATTATGCATCGTGCCACAGACCCTTCACATTGGCCTTTAAGAAAATTCTGAATTATTCCTAATATACATATTCCAATGTATAAAGAATGAGACAGTATTGAGAGGATCGTATAACGTTTTGAATTTGGAAATATAAAACCGTTTATTATGTGGAATGACTTCGAGAAGAATATGGTTCTCAGGAGCGCTATAGGACGCAGTGCTGCTTGTAAAGGCAAATCAATATAATTGTTTAAAAGGTATTCGTTTGAAGTAGACATGTTTTAGTTTAGTTGTTTTTTTTTATTTCACAAAATCGTCAATTACAAGGTAACGACTGGTTTCTTGATTCTTACTATTATTATATTTGATTTGTTTATTAATATTCTTAGCGGAAATAAACAAAATTTGATTACTTAGCCTGATTAATTATTAAAATTAATGAAAGATTGTCTTACCATTTCACTGCTATGACAGTCCTGTCATAAAATGTTATCAACAGTTGTATCTATCTATAAACATACATTTTAACGATTATTAAATTTTAACAATCATGTAACCAAGGTAAATACAAATTGGGATTGGACAGAAACATTTTTATTTCTGTCTACACATTAATATTTAAAAAGTATATATTATGTTACCGGTAATGTGCGTAACTCAGTTAAAGTGCAGATTAACTAGTTAATCAATATATATAAAAAATAATCGTGGTTCGTTAGTCTCGCTAAAACTTGAGAACGGCCGGGCCCATTTAGCTGATTTTGGTTTTGAAATGTTCGTAGTAGTCCAGGGAAGGTTTAAAAGGTGAGAAATTATGTTAATGGAGGTGAAGTTAGTAAAAACAAAAATATAATTTTTCCATAAAAAAAATATACGGTGCGTTACGTAGTTCGCCGGGACGGCTAGTATTTAAAAAAACTCTAAAGACGAGTAGTTTTAGTAGAATAGAATACATTTTATTACACGCAAGTAAAATACAGTACATACATTATACATTTTTAGGTACAAATAATGGAATTTGCATGCAATGGGCGACCTTATCGCTAAAAGCGATTAGGCTAGGTGATTAGCGACAGTATTAAAGATTTTTGTATAATAATAATAATAACACATCACACTCAGAGCCCCTAACTAGGAAGAACCTGTATCTAGGGTGCCCGAAACACATACAGAGACGAACATCACACCCAGACCGAAAACAAACATCGATATTCATCATATCAATATTCGCCCCGCCCGGGAATCGAACCCGGGTGCACTCGCTTCTCAGTCCACATCACTGCCAACTGAGCTACGGAGCAGTCAAAGTAAAGTGTATAGTTTATATATAATTAAACTGCATAATGACAACGGTGTAGGTGGCGATCAATCCGCCGAGGCTCATCAAAACTGACGCGTCCACCTCGAACACTCCACAGGCATTCACCTTTCTGTAGTTTACATTTATTTCGCGGATTATGTTCTTGAAAGCTCGCCGCATTTCCACTGTGAAAGTATTTTAAGTAAAGTTATTATTGAATTAAAACAGCTTTGTTAACGTAGCAGACTCATAGCCATAACATCATATGACCCGAATCATATACAAAAAGATTTACACGAGAACTATCAGACTCCCCACTTTGTACTCAAGAATGGCAAAAGTTTAATGATTATAGTTCCTTTGGATCAAGATCAAGAATAGCAGCAAAACTACTGAAATATCTATATAAATTTCTTCCATGTTTTGGCAGTTCAACGCGACATGCAGTTCGCTGCGTCTGCTTGTTAATCATATAACTCGGGCTTGTAAAAACAGTTCTGAAATGTCATAGCAAACATTTTGCTGGATCGCTCAGATATATAAATTTTTAACGAGAATGTTTTTCAAAACTTTATTTTATATACTTACAGTTCCAAGACTTTCCACCAGTTTTCTCGAGGCAGACCTTTTTTATACGATGAACAGTGGTGTCGAGACTCTCGCACTTGAATGACAGCACGGCGGCTATAATTGTTAACTTCAGCAGCCAGACTGCGTTCATTGCTGCTCGGGCTATTAAATATCTTGTCCTTTCGCTGGTCGATATGTCGGTCTAAATCATAAATTTTATTGCAAGAATTTTCGTCAAAAAAAAAAACAAACGAAAATCAGTTCATCAGTTTAGGCTCTACGAAACCACAGACAGATACACACGTTAAACTTATAACACCCCTCTGTTTTCACGTCGGGGGTTAAAGAAGCGATACGCAATTGCTCATCGCTCTCATAGCCCCCTTTTTTTTTGTTAACGGGGAGAAATGCCTTATGCACTTCCCGTCGCTCGGGAGCGACGGGGGTGTGTGGGGCTTGCACCCACTAAAACTCCCCGGTGGCCGCCTCAGCGATTTGGAAAGAACCCCGGGATTCGCCTCAAAGCCTACCGCTAGGATCCTTTCTAAGCATAGCTGCTTTGCCAGCTTCTGCCTCGGGGAGGGTATGTTTTCCCTCCGCTGCACCTCCACTGGTGCTGCAGCAGCACAGTGCCACAGAGCTGTGTCGCCGCCCACCTCGGGACTGTTTTCATAGATGTGTAGAGCCCCCGCTCTGCACACCCACAGCCCCGATGACCCCTTTTAGTCGCCTCTTACGACAGGCAGGGGATACCGTACTATTCTTTAGCCCGTAACTACAGGGCCGACTCTCATAGCCCCTACCTAGGTAGAACTAGTATCTAGTGTGGCCCAAGACATTTAAAGGCAAACACATATTGAACACACCCGAACCACACCTCGGACACTAGCGATCAAATGTATGAAACAAAAAAGTTGCTTCGCACTCTGTCTCAGCTCGTAAACGTGTACTATGCTTGTGTGAATGAGATAAGACAGCTGTTTGTACTTTGGGGTAACTAATAGTTAAACGAGCGTGGGTGGGCGGTACTTTCATCGGGTGGCAGGGAGTGTCTATACTTTACCTAGTACCTACTCTTTCTTACACTGTCTGTGCCCAGACCATGGAAGACTTCCCGAGCCGACCTTAGTCTCCTTATACAAGGTGGTCCCCCCACCACCTATATCTAGAACTATTGGCGTAACAAGCGAATCTGTCGAAAGAGCCTCAACGAGTTGGGTTCGTATCTCGCACGCCTCTCAAAAGACCGAGCTCCATCCCGTGATATCCAAGTGATAGAGTTATAATGACGTCATAAAGTATTTCATTAATTAATACTTACCCTTGCGTTCCGTAAAATTTCTAGTTCCACGATCAATAAAACATGCAGAAACAGTTTGCAAAAGTAACCGGTAATCTGCCAAAGAAGAGAAAAGTTTTAAAGTAAAATTAATGTCAGAGATATTTTTGGTATTTTTATTATTACACAGTGTAACACTATTAATACAATTTTGAGGTCAATTACTTCTTTAAATAGTTATTAAAATAAATAACTGTTCACAGTCTTGAGAGCCCCTAAGTAGAGTAAGCCCGGGCGTCCGTGCCGCCGCAGCTACAAAGGCGAGCCGGGGAGGGAACAACATGCCCTCCCTCCTCCTCGAGCACAAAGCTGATAGCAGCTGAGCGTGGGAAGGACTTCAGACGGTATAATGTGTGGTTCCCGGGGTTCTTCCCAAAAGCGCCAAGACGGCCGCCCGGGGGTTTTAGTGGGTGCGAGCCCCACATACTACTGACGCTCACCCGAGCGTCGTTACAAAAAAAGCCCAGTAGAATCTTTATCTTGGGTGTCCGAAACACAAGCAACATATCAAACACACTCATACTCCTTTAGTTAATTTCTGTCTATTTTGTTGCCCTGTGTAATAAGAAGAAATTAAACTAAATTATTAATATTTACCATCACCACATAAACTTTCTTCATAAAATTGAATGTATCTAAAATCCTTCTGAATATATTTAACAAATTCTTTGGTGAAAATAAGTTGTCATCGTCACCATCATCCTTGAACTTTTCTATAGCAGCGCACAAAAACTGTAATCGGGAGTTGACAAAACCGACAACGAATATGACAAATATTGCATCAGCGTCGGCTATACTTCTCATTAGCACCACAATATTATATTGCATATCCAACTCTTGTGCTGCGTATCCATAGTATAACACGACTGTAGAGAATTGATACGACAACGCAACTAGTATAAGAACATAATGTTCATATTTAAATCGGTTGTATCTTTTAGGATCGTTGATTCCGAGTTTTGAATCGATTTCACGTATTCTCATTATGAGTTCCACTGTTTTCTCGCTGTTGATTAATACCGGTGTCATGTTTATAAGTACTTCTATAGCTGCGTATGAAAAAAGGAAATTTAGAATTATACATCTTCCCACTGAGCCTTCGCATGTGCCTTGTAAATGATTCTGAATGATTCCAATTATGCATGTTCCAAAGTGGACAGAATGGGATAGTATTGAAAGGATCATATAACGTTTTGAATTTGGAAATATAAAACCGTTTATTATGTGGAATGATTTTGAGAAGAATATAGTTCTCAGGAGCGCTATAGGACGCAGTGCTGCATCTAAAGGTGCGTCTACGTAATTGTTTAAAAGATATTCGTTGGAGGTAGACATGGTTTAATATTTTTTTGTTCTAAATTATTATTACCACACAAAACACACAACTGTCACCATTACTAACATAACTATGCAAATGTTTTCTTTATTCTTACTATTTGTTTTTTTAATAAATTTTCTGGACGGAAAGAAACAAAATTTGATTACTTAGCCTGATTAAATATTAAAATAGAGCCAATCAATAAGATTGTTCTACTATATTCTACTTAGTCATGACAGCCTTAAAATATAATGTTATCAAGTTGTATCTATAAACAAACAAACACTTAACGATTATTAAAGTGTATCAATCAAGTTAAGCAGAGTAAACATACAAATTTGGATTCGACAAAAACATTAAATTAAATTTATTTTGATATCTGCTCTATACACAGGATTTTTTTTAACATTAGAGGTACCTATGTACTTCTTTAAATAACCGATGGGAGTCCGAATACTACAGGTCTTTAATAATTTATTAATAGGTAAGAATAAAAAAAAATGTATGCGTTCCGTCATTAGTCCAACTCAACTTTCTTTATATGAGCCCTGGGGAAAAATTAAACTCTGAAACTGAAAGATTGTCATTGTAAAAAAAAACTCTTGTTTCAGGTCGGTAAATATCTGGCGTCGCAGTCGGACGACAAGTCGCTTCGCGTCTGGAAGACAGCTGACTGGGCGCAGGAGTCCTGCATCACTGAGCCTTTCGAAGAATGCGGTGGTACGTACCCAACACTTAGAGAAGCAGTAGAAGGCACGTTACAGACACAAAATAATTATAATATTTATTTGACTAGCGCCGTAAAAGGACGTTTTACTCTACACGTAGATTTAATTACTTGTTAATATGTATGGTTCCCTTACGCCCTTGGACGCTTGTGGGTCACTGCTGGCATGACTGAAAATCAGCGCTGTTGGTAAAACCCATTCGTTCAGCAAATGCTGAGTAGTGTAATTTTAATTTGAGATTTGTTTTAGAGCTGATTTTATTACACTGTTTTTTTTTTTCATTAACATTACATAGTCTCACGCCTATATTCCCCGAAGGGTTAGGCAGATGCACTAGCCTAAGAAAGGCATTAGTGCATCGAGCTGGACCCTCGTTTAGCCAAATTTATTTTTATAACACCGTGACAAGGGGCCAGTTGTCGGCGTGGTTATAACGATTACCACCGCGGCCGGGACCAGCGGCTTAACGTGCCTTCCGAAGCATGCAATCTTTTTATCTTTGTTAATTACTTTTATTACTAGTCGGCCCGGCGAACTTTGTACCGCTTACCATAATAGGAACTAGGTTGTGCCTGTATATTACATAGTAATCTATTAAAAAAAACTGCATCAATATCCCTTGTGTAGTTTTAAAGATTTTTTTTTTAAGATTTTATAATAATATGTAGTGATGATGATGTGTTGTAAGTAATATTTTGTTTCTCTTAAGGCACGACGCACGTGCTGCGTCTGTCGTGGTCGCCGGACGGGCAGTACGTGGTGTCGGCGCACGCGATGAACGGCGGCGGGCCCACGGCGCAGGTGCTGGAGCGGGACGGCTGGCGCTGCGACAAGGACTTCGTCGGGCACCGCAAGGCCGTCACTTGTGCCGTAAGTTGCTCCGAACTTCAGCGTTTACAAATGGGTACTTTTTGTAACTGCATCACACACACAACTTGTTAATTTTTTTTGTAATTTTAGTAATTTTAAAATGTTTTGAATTATGTATATTGTTGTTGTTCGTAGGCTATTGTATATAATTATGTAATGAGTGTTTTTAGCTGTGAATAAATCTTTTCTTTCTTTCTTTGTACCCATTTTGGCTACTTTTTGTGCCCATTTTGGCTACTTTTTGTACCCATTTTGGCTACTTTTGAGCTCTCATACTTCTTGGAAACCTGGTCCAAGTGGAATCTTTTTTTGGCTACTTTTGGAGGTTAATATAGATGTGTTATATAAATTGTTATGATATTTCTTTCTATTTACATTGATTAGGTACGTCGTTGGTAGGTAGCGGCGTTTATATTTTTACACCGCGAACCTACAAAATTAGGTTAGGACTTTTTGATTACAATGGAGAAGGGGTTTCGTCCGACACCGGAAGGCTGTCACTTGTGCTGTGAGTTGTTCGTAGATAAATATTAGACCCCCTAGGCCTTCAGCGTTGCAAATGGGTACTTTTTGTACACATTTTGGCTTCTTTTGAGCTATCACTAAACAAAGCCCAAATGGGAACTTTTTGGTTGTTTTTTACGGTGGGCAAGGAAAATCAGTGATAACAAAAGCATAGCCAAATGCTATCCATTAAAATGAACGCACTTTTCGAAATTCGAAAACATTTTAATAAGCCTCTAAATTTATACATGCCAACAACAAGAAGGGGGACCAAGAATAGAACAATTAAACCTCACCTGGCTCATAGAAGTTATGTTTTGCCTACAGAGGTTCAACAGCAACATCCTAGTGAAGGACGGCAAGAAGTGTTGCTGCGCCGCCGTGGGCGCCCGCGACCGCGCTCTGTCCATATGGCTGACTTCCCTCAAGCGGCCTCTAGTGGTCGTACACGATTTGTTCGCTGACAGCGTGCTCGACCTGTCTTGGAGTTGTGATGGTAAGTATAGACACAGCATAAAAAAGAGTACTACGTACAGTGCAGCCACTCCCTGCCTTCTGCTGAAAGTGATGCCTACCCGATTTCGCGGAGTACAAATAGCACGTCTATCTCACCCACACAAGCATGGTGCGCGTGCTCGTACACGAGCTTAGACTGTGTGCGAAGTAACGCGTTTGTTTCATACATTTGATCGCATGCATGTTAACTAAAGTTTACAAATGTTGGTTAACGAAAATAAACTAAGTAATAAAAACTTTTTTATTTTAGGCTTAAATCTTTTGGCGTGCAGTTCCGATGGTTCAGTCGCTTGCATACAGTTTACAAATCAGGAAATCGGTACACCGCTTACTATTGATGAGAAGGTAATTCATATTTTTTAACCATTTCTGACTGAGCGAACCAAACATTTTGTTTAGTAAATTGTTTCTTTATAAATACTTTTGAAGTTAATTATTTCAATGTATTTATTCCATTTTATTTTCTTTAAGTGTTCTTATTACTCAACTAGTCTAGTTGAACTAGACTATATCTTAAAAATTTCTCAAAATTAATAAAAATGGTGAATAATATTATAAAGTGCGCTAAACATAATCACAATTCCACAGAACGCTTTCTATGAGAAAATCTACGGCAAATGTCTTCCGAACTCTGCTTCTGGAGCGGAACTGTCTGGGTCTGCATTATTATTGGAGTGCCCTGAAATAATACTGGCGAGAGAGCGCCGGGAGCGTGAGACGATAATAAGCGACAACTCTCAGGTAAGTTTAGCAGTGCGTTTTATGTAAAAGCACATTTACAATTTGCATTGAAATTAACAGGAATGAATTTAAAACGATATTTTTTAGTCCATATTTATAAAAATAGGCTGCTAAATCGATTCAAAATTAGCCACTAGATATTGTCACAATCTTGGCTCAACTCACCCGCTAAATATGGATGGTCAGTAGCAAAAATTTATATGAAAAGGAAGCCGAGATCAACAGGATTATAAACACAAAAATTAAAGGTTGAAATTGAGGCAAATAGATTATCTGCATAAGGGGCATTCCAAGTGTGACGGTCGGGACATTTTACTCCTTTTTCTAAGTACTTCTGTATTTATTTCAGTTATTTAAGAGCACCAAATAAAAACTGTGATTTCAACATAAACTTAAATCATTAAACTTTTACATCCCTAAATTTCAAGCATGTACTTAATAATTTACTATGTAAAAAAAGGTCTTGAAAATTGTGACGGTCGGGACCCTTACTTTCTTGTCTACTCCAGATTTACACATACATTTTAAAGTTTGTAAGAAACTATTAATGATATGAATACGAATCATTCTATGCAAATTTATGAATAGTGAAGCTTTCAGTATGTACAGATTTGAAGTAACAAAAATGATTTTTTTTAACAAAGTTCTGATTTGAAGAGTGTGACGGTCGGGACAAGTCATTGTGACGGTCGGGACGAGTATCAAATCAACAAAAAATTTTGTTTTTTTATTCTTTTATTTACTTTAATTAAAGTTTTTTTTACATTAACTTTTACAATTATTTTCAAAATCAGCTATATATTGCTAAAAAAGTCAAAAATTGCGATCCCTTAATATTTTTACTCTTACGATTTCTTTGATATCTTTGCTTTCTGAGGCTTACTATGCATAGTTACTTTGTATTGGTTTTCCTTAGCTTTCAGTTTTCTTATTCTACTTTTTTCTTACTCATTACTTCATACTTTGAAGTATGTAAAATAAGATAAGATAAGAGAATTCTTTATTGCAATCAAAATAAAACATAGAGTACATAAAACAAGTTACAAATATCAATGCAAATGGCGGCCTTATCACTAAAAGCGATTTCTTCTATGTAGTAATGAGTAAGAAAAAAGTAGTGATACTTTTCGACTGCTCCGTGGCTCAGTTGGCACTGATGTGGACTGAGTAAGCGTGAGCACCCGGGTTCCCGGGCGGGGCGAATATTGATATGATGAATATCGATGTTTGTTTCCGGTCTGGGTGTGATGTTCGTCTCTGTGTGTGTTTCGGGCGCCCTAGATACAGTTTCTTCCTAGATAAGGGCTCTGAGTGTGATGTGTTATTATTATTATTTATTATTATACTCTCATACTCATAGTCTTCTGCTGGACAATAGGCCTTTTGTTGGTAATGGGGGGCCACTCGAGTACGTTACGTCTCATAATATATCAAAAAAACTAATAAACTCCGGGAATTAAATTTTATTATAATATGTTTAGTCTTATTTAAGCCTTAAGCAAGCGAAATTTAAAAAATACGAGTATTTTGCTACGAAATATATACTAAAAAATCAATAAAACCAAGAAAATAAATTAAATCATTTTGGATAGACTTGTTTAAGCCCAATGCAAGCGAAATTTAAAAAATACGAGTATTTTGCTACGAAATATATACTAAAAAATCAATAAAACCAAGAAAATAAATTAAATCATTTTGGATAGACTTGTTTAAGCCCAATGCAAGCGATATTTGTAAAAATACAAGAAAATAGCTATTTGGAATTATGACGGTTGGATGGGACTGTGACGGTCGGGACAGAACTTTAAATTAATGTGTAAAAAAAACAACAGCCCATAGCCACTTTAAGAAATGGCAAACCCCTCAGATTCTATTTATTTGTTACTTGCAATACAGGCATTTTATCATAAACACGCATTTTAAAGGTAAAAATCAACAAAAGTTAATTTAAATGTGACGGTCGGGACATAGTTCTAGTTACCAATGATTGCTTAATATTATAGAAACTAACTAACCGTTTTAATTTATATTTTACGTAGTAAATCTTTAGTAATGTACTAATTGGTTATGTTCACAACATGCTTATTCACATTCATAATATCTGGGTTTTTATTTTTTGAAATCATACACAATAACCTGTATGTGGTGAGCTTGACTAACACCTGTGTTGATATTGACCAAAAAAGTAGAAAAAACTGTTTTTTTTCGTTTTTTTTTATTAATTTCATAAACTTAAGACTGTATACTGTTATTCTAAATGCATAAATAAACTATTCTTTAACTTTAATGTTTTACTTGTCTGGTGTCACGTTGCTTGGAATGCCCCATAAGTATTTAACAAAAAAAAATAGTTTGAGTTAGCTACCCGGTTCACAATTAATGCGATGCTTAACAATAGATAAGACAGGACGTCTCTTCGCCCAGCTAACCAGTTGTAATAATTCCAGAGCAAGCCCTTTGCGCCGTCCCTAAACAACTCAGCGTCCCAAGAAGCCAGTTCTCTCCCGAACGTGCGGCCCGTGGACCGGCAGATAGAGACACGCACGTCGGACGGCAAGCGCCGCATCACGCCCGTCTTCATACCGCTCAGCCTAGCTGATCCCAAGTTTGTACTTCTAAACTTACATTTATTGCACTTGGTTCGTTGCTTGTGCGACAGATCGAAACGCGCACGTCGGACGGCAAGCGCCGCATCACGCCCGTCTTCATACCGCTCAGCCTAGCTGATCCCAAGTTTGTACTTCTAAACTTACATTTATTGCACTTGGTTCCTGGCTTGTGCGGAAGACGCGCATGTCGGACGGCAAGCGCCGCATCACGCCCGTCTTCATACAGCTCAGCCTGGCCGATCCCAAGTTTGTACTTCTATATTTACATTTATTGCACTCAGTTTCTTGCTTGTGCGTCAGACGCGCACGTCGGACGGCAAGCGCCGCATCACGCCCGTCTTTATTCCGCTCAGCTTGGCTCCTGGCTGATCCCATGTTCTATACTTACACGTAATGCACTTCGTTCATAGTGCGAGTTCCCGGCCGGACGCCCCCTCCCTTGCACTTCTAAATTTACATACATTGCACTTATAATTCTTTCTTTTCAAATCAAAGCTGCGTGAGAATTACTAGTTCAGAAATACAGCTTGGCAAGCGTGTCTTGAAACGAAACCATTTTTATTTTTAGTTGGAAACCCTAAAAAAAACTTTTTGGGGTTGAAATGAAAGAGATTATAAATTTGTTGATTTTTTGGTTTGACTAACTTTGGGCTTAATTCAATTGTGTTCTAGAATAAAAGTTCACATACAAAGTGGCGCTATATTTTCTATATGTTTGCGCTACACTATAAAACTAAGAACAGCTCTTAATAATAAAAACTTTTTATAAAAAAATTAAACCGCCGAAAAAACTGAAAAGCATTAAATAATAGGGAAACATTTTCTATTAGGCCTTAATTTACTCACTTCTTAAAGTAATTTTGGATTAACAAGAAATTTTAAGTCGGCGCCACACCACACAAGCAAATTCATTATCTATAGGCAAACGTTTTTCGGTTATTTCTTTGAATTTCAGGTAATTTAGTGATCTTTATTCGTTGATTCTGTGGCACCGACTCAAAATTTCTTGTTAATCCAAAATTACTTTAAGAAGTGAGTAAATTAAGGCCTAATAGAAAATGTTTCCCTATTATTTAATGCTTTTCAGTTTTTTCGGCGGTTTAATTTTTTTATAAAAAGTTTTTATTTTTGGCTTTTCAGTTTTTTTTGGGCTAATTTTTTGACCCCAGCTAATCATACTTCTCCGGGTGGTCGCACCCCACAAGGTGGCCACACAACCTGGTGAAGGTTGAGGAACTAACAGGATGAGGTTCGATCACGACCGGTCGGTGAGGCGATTTGTGAGGGAGGCCTGTGTCCAGCAGTGGACGTCTTTTGGCTGATTTTATTTCATTTCCAAAGATATTGTAAGTAGGGATCAAAAGTTATAATGTAACACGGAAATGCAACCTGTGAGTGGATAAATCGACCCGCCGACCAAAAAGTCACCCCTATTTTCCCACCCTTAGGGTGGGAATTTTATTTTCAAATTTTTATGGGACCAACTTCAAGGTATACCCTGTCGATTAAAAAAAGAATTATCAAAATCGGTCCACACAGTAAAAAGTTATGCGTGATCATACATAAAAAAAAAAAAAATATACGCGACGAATTGAGAACCTCCTCCTTTTTGTTTTTTCGTCGGTTAACAAATACCCACTTGTCATACTACTTATCTTTGAACCATGTATAAAAAACCAAGTAACTTGGAAGAAACTGAACCATTTCAGTATGTGCTAGGCTACCATTGTCGTAAGGCAATGCAAACGTTTGTTTACCTGAGCCAATTGGTGGGCACCCTGAACTACCTTGACTCTCGCAGTATATTAGTATTAGTCTAATTGACTTTCAATAAGTAATATCTTGTATTCTATATTGAATAAATATTTTTTTACTTTTGTTGTGGGCAAAAAAGAGATCATTCATTCTTTCTTCCCCAGTGATTCCCTATGCTCGACGGGCGGCGGGGCTGTCCCGGCGAGCTGCTTCAGCACCTCGTCTCAGAGCAAGTCCCGGATCCTGGTGGAACGACGAGATGACATCGTCACGCGACCCAACGTCAGCTGTCTCAATGCCACACCCGCTAATACCAGCGTTAATAAGACTACTGAACCGTATGACATTATTTTGTTTGATTCTATTTTTAACCGACTTCAAAAAAGGAGGTTATCTTTTTGACATGTATGTATGTATGTATGTTTGTCCGAGATTATCTCGAGTTTTTATTCGGATTTTGATGCGGTTTTCACAAAATTATTTGTTATATCCAGAAAAAGGTTAGTACCTATTTTAAACGACTTGAGAAAAGAGAAAGTTCTCAGTTTATGTATGTGTAAATTTATAAGAACGATTACGAAAATCGTCGAGACGGTCAATGGTGGGTTTTAGTGAGGGAGAACCCCACATACCCTTATTGCTTCCCGAAGCATGATTGACCGACTGACTTATTTATTGAGTCTTGAATGACTGACAGACTTATAGACATGAAAAAATAAATAAAAGAATGAGGAGAAATTAGTAACTCAAATAGCACAGTGGCGTCTTTGTCTTAATTCTTTCCAAGCTGTACAGTAGCGGTCTAGGAAGCCGTAACAGATTTGTCTATGGATCAGCCTTAGACTGTAATACCAAAGAACAAGAGTTATTTTGCAATACAGAAAAACTAGAAGTGTTACGGCGACCTAGACCACACAATATTATCTCGTTCATGATAACCTTTAACTTCCAGGCCAACATCCCCGCGGCTCCGCAAGCGTGGGGCGAGCACCCTCCCGGGCCCCTCGGCGACGGCGCCCCCGCCCCGCGCGCCCCCCGCGCCCGCCCCGCCGCCCGCGCTGGCGCCGCCGCGACTGGGCGCCGCGGGGCCCGTGGTGCGCGCCGCGGGGGGGTACAGGGTGCAGGTGTGTGTACTACCGATCTTCAATGATTCCGTTACGAAATAAGTTTCGTAACGGAATTTGTTTCAATCCTTGAATTTCACCACAACTTTATAAAAGTAGATAAGACATTTTTATCCCACCCACTCGAAAAGTAGACTTTTTTATTACTGTTCTCAGGTCCTAAAGTTCCTCATTATTCACATGCGGTTTGTAGCCGGTCAATAATGAATTTCCATACATTCATTGTTGACCTCTGGGCAAATAGGATGTACTTATTGTATTATAGTTACAAAAATTTATGATTGAAGTGAAGTGGGATTGAAAACAAGCTAGCTGATCAGGTCAATAAAAAGCAGTATATACAACTTGGGGGTAAAGTTATTCTGCCTCGGGTGAGGTTAAAATCCTCGCTTGTTCAAGTTTACAAGTCATTATTCCCGAACGTAGTGAGGGAATAAACTCTTGAAACTCTCTCTGCGCTCGGGTTTTAACATACCACCCTCGTAACATAATACATCACTTTACACCCTTGTTGAATAAACTACTATTATTTACCTGCGGAATTACTAAAATTACAGAATAATTTTGTCGAAATGCTTTAATCTGTGAATGAAGGGAATGGTCCTTCCCAAAAACGGCGAGACGGCCACCGGGGGGTTGGGGGGGCGTTGTTTCGCTCTCTCGCATAGTGACATGGGTCATTTACGCATGAATGCCTTGTGGGAATGGGACTGTAGGCTTTTATCACTGGAGATAAATATTACTAGGATACGAAATGGTTGAGGAAGAGCTGTTATGTTGAGGTAAGATATTTTGTCGCTCGGACGACATATATCCGCAAATAGAAATAGAGGTTGTATATGTGCTCAGTCCGCATATTTTGTCTGAAAGAGGATTTGCTTTCTTGCATTTGCAAGCACCGAAATAGTACTTTTAGTATGCTTGCAGGATTTTAGTCCTTATTATATGTGTGTCTAGGTGGTAAATGCGGCGTGC